>CM060426.1:92809392-94009392 GCA_030545235.1 Helianthus tuberosus | reverse complement strand
AACTAACATCATCCGGTGAATTCTATGACGAATCTAGAAAAACAACCAACCCGTTTTGAAAAAAAAAAAAGTAGACTTTGACCCATGTTGAGTTGTATAAAAAATACATGTTTTTTTACCAATTACCTAAGACAACCGACCCGTTTTGACATATATTAAAAAAAGTCATGTTTTGGTGTATAAAATGCATGCAAAAGGACAAATAAACTACCTTACATGAAATATCTCTGACATGTGTTTTTATCAAATATCACTGACATGCGTTTTTATCAAATAGCACAAATAAAACCTTTTGAGCCCTTTTTATGCATCTCCTCCTTAGATCAAAGCACCACTATTGGCTCTGCCCCAGTTGCATCCATGATAGCAATTGGCGTGGCTAGACCAAGTGTACAAAGACATAGAATAACTACCACTGAAATCGAGAACGTATGTGCAAAATCAAAGTAGGTGCCATTTTGAGGAAGCCAATCTTGTGGGTAAGCTCCAACAACTCCACTAAAGAACCTACACTTAGATTACATAATAATGTAAAAATAATGACCACAACTTTCATTTACTAAGTCAAAAGTTATATGTCTCACCATGATGAATAAATTGATATAAATTAGAGGATGAAGTATTGACTGTCTAACCATCCTACTCGAAGCTATAGATCTTACTCTTTCATCAAGTGGCATGCTCCTTTGGTCAAGGTGCAATAATAAAGGGGATGAGAAATGTCAAATATTCATCTCAAGTAATGTGGGAGGGGATATAGTTCACCAGAGATATGCTAAATAATGTAACTCATGTTTCACCATAGTTTATAGGGTTGAAAAAAAAAAGATTTTTTTGGGTACTAGTATATTCCATCTAAATAATAACACAAATAGATGTGACTTGAATGACACTCACCCAACAATCGAAACATCTTGGCGGATGATGGTTAAAAATCATTCTATCACAAAGCTACCCCCAAAAGGAAAGAAAGTCACCTTTGAGTAAGCATGGCTGAAGGCATACACGTATGTACACTATAAAAATGTGACCATTTAGCAAAAGCCCATTTATAGGCTTCTCCCTACACCTTTACTATCAATTTAAATTTAAATTTAAATGAAAAGAGAAAGAAGCAATCAGAAATATATCTCTTTCTCTAAAGTCAAGTATATACAAAAATAACTCAGAAGAATAATGTTCATAAGACCTATGTAGTTCGGTTACGATTTAGACTTACTGAAGCTCGAAAATGCAAGTTCTGAAGTCGTATAATCTTTTTTTCTATTGGTAACACTTGCATTAGCAACCTTTATCCAGCTGCTAAAACCAAGCCTACATATATAATCAAGTAATCAACCATATTTTATTAGTACAACTGAAAAGATTGTCTATGTTTTTACCAAAACATAACCGATTTGTTAATGGAAAATAACACAGTCATGAGGAATACAAAGATTTAAGTTGTTAATGACAAAACATACCTGACGGGCCTCTCTCTAGAAAGTCTTTGAGCCTCCCCACTTTGCCTTGAAAAAAAAACATAAAAGAAACAAAGCATGAAATTCATCCTCAATCAAACATATTCCTTATATCATTTGCATCAGAGCGTATGAACAAACTTTGATGTCGATATTTGGTTTTTCAATCAGGTAAATATGAAGATATTACATATGAGATTACAACCAACAGCTTCATATTCCCTGACTTTAACAACCCGAGTTAGTCGGATAACAGTCTGTCTGAACTTTGCAACAACTTTTCTACCAGAACCAACACTGTCTATGCAATACAAACAATGCCAATCTTCAAAAGGAACACCCTCCAGTCCCAAACAAACTGCAAGCCAGAACCAACATCGTCTCATAAGCAAATGTAAATGCTAAACTCTGTTCCGAGCCTAAAGGGTTGTTGGGAAGCAGCCCTATGTGTCCTCCTTTCCAATCTGCTTCCACCAAAAGTTGAAGCTGACTCAAAGCTCTGCAAAAGGGAAGTTAAAATCTAGTTACCAAATCAACATATACCAAAAGAAACAATCTCACGTCTAGAGAAACTTTAATTAATAGCCACTTACACTTCGTTTGCTTTGCCTCCCGCAAGTCGATGTCCTGTTCGAAATACAAACATACAATTAAACAAACAATTCAGAATCAAATTTAAAAATAAATTTAGAGGCATTCATCTCAATTAACCAAGAACAAACCTCCCACGTTTGCTATCCGTCGAAGACGAAACACGTGAATTCAAAGTACACTTGAATATTTTGTCCTTCTGCTATAAGGTCAAAGACTTTATGCAATTCAAATGCACCAGGATCTACAGAAATCTGTTCAGTAATAGAAATTAAATATTATCGGACTCGGCCCAAAGAAGATGTTTGTTTAAGAAGAAAAAAGAAACTTTTTGACCTTCATAGCCCATTCTGAATCAATTTGCTTTAATGTGTAAAGTCTATGCCAGAAATAATCTTCCGAATGAACATTTAAAAAAAGATATTGTAAATATCATCATATAACAGTCAGTAATCCAATTTATATATCTATATGCAAACATATATAAACCACTTCGAGGCCACACCTCCCAGTCTGGTTCAAGTTCTATTCTTTGGTTGATTGAGTATACTTGTTAGACCGTTTTTTGCACAACCTTGGATGCATCCTAAGGGTGAAGAGAATGGTTAAACAGGTGAAAGTGGCAAACTTTAAAATGGACCAATCAGAGTGTGCCATGTCAGCAAGTGTGAAGAGTTTAAACTTTGGTGAAAAGTGTTGGCAGTGGTGTAGACACTTGAAAGTGACAAACTTTTTTTTTCTTTTAAAAAAAAAATTATGTGTTAAATAAAAACAAATAAAACATCAAATTAATTAAAAAAACAATTACTATATGTTAGTATTACAGTGCAAGATATGCCTGGCATTTGTTTATTGGACCATATTGCCATGCCATTGATCATTGAACACCACATTTACACCTATTAAACTTGGAAACATAGACAGAAACAGATAAGAAACAGAGGTGTGTCGACACAAAAAGACACCGAGACTGGAGAATCTTGAGGGAATGGCGGTTGACCACCGCCCTCGGTGGCGGAGCCACAGCGGAGCACTGCGGACCACCGCCCTTGGTGAAAAGTGGCACCCTCAAAATCAACCCACCCTTATCACCTCCACCACCACCGGTTCCACCTCCATCACCACCGGTTCCTCCACCACCACCACCCTCAAAATCAACCCACCCTTATCACCTCCACCACCTCCTGTTCACCACCGCCGTAGCAACACCACCACCGCCACCGGTTCCACCACCTCCTGTTCACCACCGCCGTAGCAACACCACCACCGCCACCGAAAACCACCGCCACCAGTCGCCGTAGCACGGAAAAACATGCTCCAATCATGCTCCAATCATTATTGCCCCCCTCTCTCTCTTCTTTGGTCACTCGGCAAAGGTTCCCCGATTGTTCAAGTTTGCCGAGCGGCAAAGGTGGTCGACGGCGGTGTTGCCGCGCGGCAAACACCTTTGCCGTTTGGTTTGCCGAGCCACTCCCTTCACCCTAAGCTTTATGCTCATTGGAAAAAAAAAGTGAAACATTGACAAAAAAAATATAGCGCATACCTTCTCAATAGTACCGATCTGTAATTTCTAGACCCTTGTTCAATTCCTTTGAATGCTCCACTTTTGTCTTGTACCAAAAGAACCCAAAAATGATATAATTTTAACTTCACATAAAGAGTATACTGTTATACATTTAAATCTTCTAGTGAACATACTTTTTAATAAATAAATTTAAAGTTTTTTTCTAATATTTAAAAGTTGCCTATTGTAATATAAACATACATTTACCATAATTTTACATCGGATGAAAGTTTACCCATTTGCATGAGTAGCATCATAACATGCAAAACAAAAGCAGGTGAGAAAATTTAAGTGTAGTTTTTAAATAAAAGTTAATGAAACAGAAGGTATTAATTTCAATAAAGTTACATATCAATGGGCCAATTTGAGTGGTCCTTCTTTTCCATCCGAATTGGGTCTACTGGAAAAAATGGATGAAGATAATCCAGCTAGTGCATTATATAGTCTATGTTTTACTACAATAAACTAAGTTGCCATATTGGGCGGTCCTTACTTGAAGCGAGTCACCCGCCAACTATTGATGCCCATTGGAGTTGTTGTGTCTTCTGCACAAAATAGTCACAATCACAAAAGGAAAATATCAAACAAACAATTTCAATGCATACTTCCTAAATAGTGTTTGTTCAAAGATTAAACTTATTTTTTTAATCATATTGTTTGGTTTTTGTTTGGTTCATTACAACCTAACTCATATGTAGGAACCGTTCGCGTAATTAAATAAAATAAACAAATTTTATTCAAAGATTACAATACAGAAATTAAAGAAAGCTAAAAAAACTAATACAATTACAACTGAAATAAAGAAAATACAAGAAAGAAGATGAAGTAGATGACTGAGGCACGTGATCACACGTTTCCCTTAAAACAAATTCCGAGTCTCCCAGGAGTACTCGTTTTGTTTCCCAGGGTACAACAGCCGGAGCAGTAGTACTGCCGGAGTTCGTCTACAACCCGAAGGTTACCTTGAAACTGCAAGAAAAGGAGATCAGAAGTAGTAGAGAGAGTTGGTTTGCTGTTGTTGTTACTGGTGTACTCTACAGCAAGGTATGGAGATGTATATATACAACTCCCGGTTTGAAATAGCCAAAAACGAATTAAATGAGAGGTTTAAATTGCATTAAACGTCTTCAATGCAATTTAATACGTCAGCTAATTCTCAGTCAAAGCCTGTTAACTCGTCAGTTACGAAGCTGGACTGAAACTGCACTGTCATTCAATGCTGGAAGCTTCTACGTGTGCGCGCGCGCAAGCCACACTGGTGCGCGCGCGCCCAAGTGTGCACGCCCATGCGTGGTGCGTCCTCTTGGCTCACACCCATGCGCGCGTGCACCTCACTGACTTAAGTCCATGCGCGCGTGCGCCACGTCACCTGTGAGCCTTTACGAGCACGCCACACAGTCGCGTCGTTTTGGCTCACTTTGGTGCGCCGCGCACGACACCTCCAGACCCATGCACCATGCGCAACCGCGCGCCTTCGTGCCACGTATACCCGCGCGCGGACTGCCACGTCACGCGGTGATGCGAAGTGCAAAGTGCGCCATCAAAGCGCCCCATTGCGCCTCATCGCCCACGCCACGCGCGCGAGCGTGTGCGAGTGCGAGTTAGGGTGCTCCGCACCCTTCGCGAGTACACTAGTGAGTGCTCCCATGAAACAATAAGGATGGAGAGTTCCCACTTAAATACCCCTTTAAGTTCCATCTCTCATCCGATGTGGGACAAGGTGCTACTTTCCCTTTTGTTTCAGCATTGAATGTTCCAAACACCCAACTTTGAGCATCGATATCTCATTCATCTTAGCTCCGTTTTGGACGTGGTTTAGTTCGTTGCGAAGCTCTCCCAACATAGAACACAAACCCACAAATAAATATATAAAACCCGCTCATTTTATTATATTTATTTTTAGTCCAAAATAGGAAAAAATCATTTTCCTATATTTGTGAAAAATGCTATTTTCACCTATTTTTTCCAACAATCCCCCACATGAAAAATGCTATTTTCATCAAATTTCCAACAATCCCCCACATGTATGGAAATGGATCTTTTCCTTACACTTTTCAACGATAAACTTCGACAGTTGAGTATTGCAAGATAGGTAGGTTGTCACCTTTGAACCTTCTTTTGTGAAGCGCACTTAGCTTACTAGCGGTGTGTAGACGTGATGTCCTTGAACATACCCCCATTTGTGTAAACGACAATACACTTCACACAATACTCTCCCTGGTTTGGCCAACTCCTCATTCTCGTGTCCTATTATGGTCCTAGAACACTAGCCTGGTTCTGCGAGAGCTCTAGGATTTGCGCACCCCACAAATCCATTCGAAGCGACCCTACTTCTCTCTAACATAGGTGATTCCTCTGAATCATTAAAAGCATCATGGTTATTTGATTTCCCGAAATCGTTAACCTTAATATGCTTAGCTTCACTTCAATGTCACTGATTGGAATGAACTAGGAAGTATATATAACTCCCTTTTTTATTTAGTTTGGGGTACTCCCCCACAGTGACTCCATTTTGGTAATATGATTAAGTTTGCCTATTGAACTTAGATCTTGGGATCTCCAGTCAACTAAGTTAGGTTTCCCTCATATTCCCATTTACCACGGGCTTCAGTCCCATTCCTCTTGACGACGTTTCCACTAACTCTCTGCTTAAGCCTTTTGTTAACGGGTCCGCAATGTTATCCGTTGATCTCACATAATCAATTGTGATAACACCCGTTGAGAGTAGTTGTCGTATCGTGTTATGCCTACGTCGCATATGCCTTGATCTGCCATTGTACATCAAGCTTTGAGCTCTACCAATCGCTGATTGGCTATCACAATGTACACATATGGCTGGCAAAGGCTTTGGCCATCTTGGAATATCTTCCACGAATTGACGTAGCCATTCCGCCTCCTCGCCTGACTTATCCAAGGCGATAAATTCGGATTCCATTGTGGATCTTGCTATCACCGTTTGCTTAGAAGACTTCCAAGCAATAGCAGCTCCTCCAAGTGTAAACACGTAACCACTTGTTGATTTGGAATCTTTATTATCCGATATCCAGTTTGCATCAGTGTATCCTTCGATCACTGCTGGTTGTCGGGTATAATGCAGTCCATAATCTCTTGTGTATCTTATGTATTTAAGCACCCTCGTGATAGCTTTCCAATGATCCGCGCACGGATTGCTGGTGTATCTACTTAGCCTACTCATCGCGTAAGCCAAGTCGGGTCTACTACATGTCATTAGATACATTAGACTGCCAATAATTCTTGAATACTCTAACTGAGCAACTCCATCTCCTTTATTCTTCTTGAGATGTTGGGAGGTATCAACTGGAGTTCGAGCTACACTCGTATCTCCCGAGTTGAATTTTTCAAGAATTTTATCCACATAGTGAGATTGACTTAACACAAGACCTTCTTGGGTTCTTATGATCTTTACTCCAAGAATCACATCCGCTAAACCCATGTCTTTCATGTCAAATCTCGCTTTTAACATGCTTTTAGTAGCTTTGATAATTTTATCATTACTCCCAATGATAAGCATATCGTCTACATAAAGGCATAAAATCACATAACCTTCATTTGTGTCTTTGAAATAAACACATTTGTCGCACTCATTTATTTTGAAACCATTGTCAATCATGACATAATCAAACTTTTGGTGCCATTGTTTTGGTGCTTGCTTCAAGCCATACAAAGACTTGATGAGTTTACATACTTTACCCTCTTGACGTGGGGCAGAGAAACCTTCAGGTTGCTCCATGTAAATCTCTTCTTCTAAATCGCCATTTAGAAATGCGGTTTTAACATCCATTTGGTGAACTTCCAAATTTCTTAAAGCCGCTATAGCAAGAACCAATCTAATCGAGGTTATGCGCGTCACAGGCGAGTAGGTATCAAAGTAATCTAGACCTTCCTTTTGTCTAAATCCTTTAATCACCAGCCTAGCCTTATATTTATCAATACTTCCATCAGTTTTCATCTTACTTTTGAATATCTAGCGATATCCAAGTGGTTTGCAACCAGGTGGAAGATCTACTAACCCCCAAGTATGATTTTGCAATATAGAATCAATTTCATTCCTTATTGCTTATTTCCATTGAGGTCCTTCTGAAGAAGAAACCGCTTCGCGATATGTATTGGGCTCGCCCTCAACCATATAGCTAACGAAGTCTGGACCGAAGGATTTTTCAACCCTTGGCCTTTTGCTTCGCCTACGGTCACTTTCTTCAACCTCAGGTTGTTCATGTGTCTTATCATGAACTACCTCATCAACTCGTCTAGATGAGCTTTCACCTACTTCAAAATTAGGTGTTGATGACGTTGCATGTGTTTGTCTTCTCAAAGGAAACACATTTTCAAAGTAAGACACAATGTTAGGATTCACCTCCATGATAGTGTTTACGTGTACATCAGGATTCTTGGACTCATGTACAAGAAAGCGATGTGCACTACTTTGATGCGCATACCCAATAAATATGCAATCAACAGTTTTGGGTCCTATCCTAAGAGCCTTAGGAGGTGGTACAATCACCTTTGCTAGGCACCCCACACTTTCAAGTATTTATATGAAGGCCTTTTCTTTTTCCATAACTCATATGGAGTCTCGTCTCTCTTTTTCAATGGTATCTTGTTCAAAAGATAATTGGCCGAGAGAATGGCCTCCCCCTACATTTCCTGGCTCATCCCAGAACTTATCAACATGGCGTTCATCATTTCTTTCAATGTGCGGTTCTTTCGTTCCGCCACGCCATTTGATTGTGGAGAATAAGGAGGTGTACACTCATGTACAATGCCACTTTTTGCGCATAAATTGGCAAAAGGTGCAACATATTCGCCTCCTCGGTCGCTTCGCAAAGCTTTTATCTTCTTTTGAAGTTGATTCTCAACTTCATTTTTATACAAGATAAATTTACTTATAGCTTCATCTTTACTTTTTAGTAAATATACATAGCAATATTTAGTACTATCGTCAATAAACGTGATGAAGTACTTATTTCCACCTCTTGTGGGTACCGCTTTTAAATCACAAATATCGGTGTGAATTAAATCAAGGGGTTCGGTTATTCGTTCAACCGATTTTGATGATTTTCTTGTAAGTTTGGATTCAACGCATGTTTCACATTTATAATGTGAATCAATATGGAACGTTGGTATACAATTTAAATTGATCAAACGGCGTATTTAATTAAAATTAACGTGACCTAATCTACCATGCCATTTATTCGATTAAGAAAACTCAAGCATATAAGTAGAAGTAGTAGCAATTTTATTCATGTTCTTTTTCACAGCCATTACATTCAATTTGAACATACCATTTTGTGCATAGCCCTTGCCTACATACATTCCTCGTTTAGTAAGTACAAATTGATCGCTCTAAAAAACTAAACGAAATCCAAACTTATTAAGCAACCATCCCGAGACTAGGCTCTTGCGCAAGTCTGGAACATATAACACGTTGCTTAAAGTGAGCTCCTTCCCTGAAGTCCACTTCAAAATCACCATTCCTTCACCCTTGATGTTCGCGGTGGCTGCATTTCCCATGTACAGCTTCTCATCTCCCGCAAGCTCCTTGAAGGTGGTAAAGAGGCTCCTGTCTGGGCACACATGACGGGTCGCTCCCGTATCAATCCACCACCCTTTTGGAGTGTTGGTCACAACATTGACCTCATCCAACATTGCGGTTTTGTCGGAAATCATTGCCACCAAAGGCATTCCGTCTTCATCCACCATGTGCGCGCGCTCACGCTTTGGTTTCTTGCATTGGTTAGCCCGATGCCCCGGCTCGTCACAGTTGTAACAAGTCCCTTGGAACGTTGGAGGTTTCTTTTTCACAACCCCTTTCTTCGGTCCAAGTTTGCTAGCCTTTGCTTTCTCCTTGTCCTTTTTCCCCTTACCCTTCGCGCCCTTAGAGGATTGCCCATGCTCAACCACGTTTGCGCTAGCAGAAGTTTGCGCCTGTTGCCTTTTAGGGCAATTCTATTGCCCTCTTCAATCCGAAGACGAACAATAAGGTCCTCTAAAGTCATCTCCTTTCGTTTGTGTTTAAGATAATTCTTAAAATCCACCCAACCAGGAGGCAACTTTTCAATCATCGCTGCCACTTGGAATGTCTCGCTAAGTACCATTCCCTCAGCATGGATGTCATGTAGTATAATTTGCAACTCTTGGACTTGGTTCATAATAGTCTTGTTATCAACCATTTTGAAGTCCAAGAAATGGGCGACAACAAATTTCTTTGTTCCCGCATCCTCCGTTTTGTACTTTTTCTCCAAAGACTCCCATAATTCTTTGGAAGTCTTGATATTATAGTACGCATTATACAATGCATCCGAGAGACCGTTGAGTACATAGCCTCGACATATGAAATCCGAATGCTTCTACGCATCTACCGCGCACTGTCTTTGTGCGTCGGTCTCCCCTTCCACAGGTTGGGGAGCGGTTTCCGTCAAGAACCTCGCAAGGTTCATGGTGGTCAGGTAGAAGAACATCTTCTGCTGCCACCTTTTGAAGTGTAAACCCGAGAACTTCTCGGGTCGTTCAGCGTGATTGGCCACTGTGGACGCTCCCACAGTGGTGGCATTGAATGGGGTTCCCGTCACAACATTTGTGGTGTTGTTAACGTTGACATTTTCGTTCGACATGCTGAAAAATTAAAATTTAAAGCTTTTAGTCCAAAAAATCTGTTTTACGCAAAAAACAGAAGTAAACTAATAAATTTTAATTTTACCACAATTTACTGTTTTGGCTTCTAAGTCCAACTTTGAAGACCAAAAACAGAAAATTTATAAATTTAGAACTTACTGATTGGCTTCTAAGTCCAACTTTGAAGACCAAATCAGAAAGTTTTAGCAATTTTAAGACAAGCTCTGAAGAAATAAAAAAATGTTTTCAACCAAAGTCGCTCCTTTGAAGATGAAAAAAAAATCTGTTTTTAAAAACGCAAACTGAGTGAAAACAAAACTGGTTTGAATCACAAACAGAATGGTTTTGATTACACGAACGGTTTTAAAAATTTGTTTTAAGATTGTAGGAACCGTTCGCGTAATTAAATAAAATAAACAAATTTTATTCAAAGATTACAATACAGAAATTAAAGAAAGCTAAAAAAACTAATACAATTACAACTGAAATAAAGAAAATACAAGAAAGAAGATGAAGTAGATGACTGAGGCACGTGATCACACGCTTCCCTTAAAACAAATTCCGAGTCTCCCAGGAGTACTCGTTTTGTTTCCCAGGGTACAACAGCCGGAGCAGTAGTACTACCGGAGTTCGCCTACAACCTGAAGGTTACCTTGAAACTGCAAGAAAAGGAGATCAGAAGTAGTAGAGAGAGTTGGTTTGCTGTTGTTGTTACTGGTGTACTCTACAGCAAGGTATGGAGCTGTATATATACAGCTTCCAGTTTGAAACAGCCAAAAACGAATTAATTGAGAGGTTTAAATTGCATTAAACGTCTTCAATGCAATTTAATACGTCAGTTAATTCTCAGTCAAAGCCTGTTAACTCGTCAGTTACGAAGCTGGACTAAAACTGCACTGTCATTCAATGATGGAAGCTTCTACGCGTGCGCGCGCGCAAGCCACACTGGTGCGCGCGCGCAAGCCACACTGGTGCGCGCGCGCAAGCCACACTGGTGCGCGCGCGCCCAGGTGTGCACGCCCATGCGCGGTGCGTCCTCTTGGCTCACACCCATGCGCGCGTGCGCCTCACTGACTTAGGTCCATGCGCGCGTGCGCCACGTTACCTGTGAGCCTTTACGAGCACGCCACACAGTCGCGCCGTTTTGGCTCACTTTGGTGCGCCGCGCACAACACCTCCAGACCCATGTACCATGCGCAACCGCGCGCCTTCGTGCCACGTATACCCGCTCGCGGACTGCCACGTCACGTGCTTCGAACCTGCACTCCACTTGGTCCCTGCAGCCTATGAGATCCACCACGCGCACGTGGTCAAAAATACAAAGGCGGCTCTCAAGCGGCTCGCGGTGATGCGAAGTGCAAAGTGCGCCATCAAAGCGCCACATTGCGCCTCATCGCCCACGCCACGCGCGAGCGTGTGCGAGTTAGGGTGCTCCGCACCCTTCGTGAGTACACTAGTGAGTGCTCCCATGAAACAATAAGGATGGAGAGTTCCCACTTAAATACCCCTTTAAGTTCCATCTCTCATCCGATGTGGGACAAGGTGCTACTTTCCCTTTTGTTTCAGCATTGAATGTTCCAAACACCCAACTTTGAGCATCGATATCTCATTCATCTTAGCTCCGTTTTGGACGTGGTTTAGTTCGTTGCGAAGCTCTCCCAACATAGAACACAAACCCACAAATAAATATATAAAACCCGCTCATTTTATTATATTTATTTTTAGTCCAAAATAGGAAAAAATCATTTTCCTATATTTGTTAAAAATGCTATTTTCACCTATTTTTCCAACATCATGTTCCTAAATAGGTGCACAACCACTAAACAAATTCCACCAGATGAATATATTAGAAAATCACACGCCTTAAGTTAATAATATGAGAGGAAACGTAACAGACTCATGAGTTGGAGTTGCTCAGTGCAGAGGATGCATGTACATAAACATGGATCATTGGCTTGTTTCTTTTCATGTTTGATTTAATATTTATTCTTTTAAGTTAATAATATGAGTTATCATATCTACTTTTTTTAAGGAAGCGACATTTTTATAGCAAAATTGATTGGTTGCTAATAGTTAAATGATTTTTTAAGGATGCAACTTTTGAATTTGAGAGGAAATGTAACAGACTAAAAGGGTATGACAGTAATATTAAAGAGAATACACTGAACGCCATCACGACAATTGACAAGGTTAATAAACATAAATATCAACTGAACAGGTAAGTTCAATTTGGTGATTATAAGAAAAGATCCTACATGATTCTAAGAGAAGATCAATGATTTTGTAACAACCCGCGTTTTGAAGTCAAAGTACAAGTCAAAGTCAAAGTCAAAGGAAGAAAAGATTGCTGAATGCGATCTGTCACTCCTTGCTTAATTATTGATTTTACTCTTTGACTTGTTAATCGATACTCTAATTTGTCTTACTTTAGTTGTATTATGTGGAGTAAATGCAATAAATCACAGTTTAATCGCTAATCTATTTAACGCTAATCCCATCGCTATCGCATCGCAACTTGAATCGCATGTTCTGGATATTGTTTTATGTGTCTGTGCTATTATGTGTTACTTGTGCATGTTTATTTATATGTTGTGGTGATTAATCAAAAACGCAATCGCAACTCTATCGCAACGCAGTCTCATCGCAAACTAGGAACGCAAGTTTATTTATGTTGTTGTATGTTAGTTATGTTATTTGTGTAAATATTATTTAAATCTATCACATCGCTTAATCGACGCTCGCTTAAACACATCGCAACGCTCAACGCACGAAACGAAAGTCAGAAACCAACTCCCACAACCCATCCGATCGAAGGACCATTCGATCAAATGGTCATCCGTCCGGATGACCACCCGATCGGAAGGCCCTCCGATCGCACACCTACACCGCCTCATCTCCCCTCTCACCAATAAATAGCACCTGTCATATCACTGTTCATGTGATGTGACAGCTCCCGTTCGACCAGCACGCTCTTGGCCCTTTCTCTCTCGATTCCTCGCGATTCTTGTAAGTTTCCACTCCAAATCTGGTACTTCTATCATCTACACACACTTCTCCATCATTTTCACCATCAAATCTTAACTTTCCACCATGAAATCCATCTGATTTGGGTTGTTCGTTGATGACGTCATCTCGGGTTCTCATGAACTTCAAAGTGTGACCTCATTCCACCAAGAACAACTCAGATCTAAGAGATTTCAACATGTTTAAACATTGACTTCATCATAATCTAAACATTTTCCAACTGATTTCCACTTTTCTACAAATACTCTTAACTTTCTACTCAAAACCGATAGAATCTGAGCTCATTCAGGCCTTCTACTCATTCTCTAGTGAAGTGCCGGTTTGAGAACTGATTCCTATCATAGAGACAACCGATTAACGGGTTGAACATGAACACCGTCAAGAAACCGTTAACTGATCGGACAGGGTGATTCCCATCCGATAGGACGACTTGGACTGGGTGGAGTTTACGTTGTTTAACACGTAGTCATACCGTCTTGGTTCAACTGCAAAACCTTCGAAACTTAACAAATTTTACAAGTTACTAAACGAACAGGTTACCAAACGGATTGCCTTCCGATCGGATAGCCATCTGATCGAACGATAATCCGATCGGACGACTTGTGGTTTTCAACACTTAAACAAATTTCAAAACTTCAAAAGATAATAGTTTCCAACGAATAGTCATCCGATCGGATGACCTTCCGATCGAATGACTATTCTATCAGGAGATTTGGATCTTTGGGAAACATCTCACTTGGAACGGATTGCCATCCGATCGAACGACCATCCATCCGGATGAACATTCGACCGGGCGACCTAAAAGGTAAAGATACTTCTATGTTTTTAAAATGCTACAACGAAAACTTCAAAGTCACATCATACACAAACACATCTATCCCAAACGAGTGACCATCCGACCGAATGGTCATCCGTCCGAATGGCCATCCGTCCGGAAGGTCATCCGGTCGGATGACCCTTCGTTACTCAGTTCACTTGAGACACTGTTTAACGCACTGTTCATCGCTTATGCTATCGTTCTGTAATCAGGCTAACTCTCCAGCGCTCCCTTCAATCCGACTGTGTTTACTCGTTAAACACGATCTGTGAGTATACTCGAACCCTTTTTGCTTTACGCACTTTTGGGTGTTACATACGTTATCTATTTCAAATCACAACCGACACACAATGCAAACACTTTTATACGCTGACCGTTACTGCATGTTATTCGTGCTACTCGATGAATGTTGGTATGTTATGTTTACATAGTGATTGTTGCCTGACACCTTAGCAATGATAGTACTATAGTTTGGACTCAGCACCTGTCGTGGACAGGGGTTGTTAAGGGTTTTACTTCACGTGTCACAGTGGTGATATGTGTTGCGCATTCTACAACTCGCAGTCATGTCTGTGCATATTTCATTGTCGATAACCTGCTAAGCATCACTTTTCAACATGTTACATGTTGGTTATGCGTAAAACGCTTTCGCTACTTATTATACTACTAAAACTTGTAGGCTCGCCTTTACACTATGTGTATTGACTGTTATTTTAACTTATGTGACAGGTGTTTAAGATGCTAGGATTGATGGACGTTTTGGAATCGAGCTTAGGAGAGTCTAGAAATAAACAATTAATATTTGAGTTGTCGAAACTATGATTTGTCTTTGAGATAGCTATGTCTGTAATAACTGCTTTATTTTGATATGTTATGGAATGGGACATAATGTTAAATATCTAGTAAACTGGACAATCTGTTTCGCTCAGTGCCTCACCCTGATGTTTCCGCCATCGGTTGGGGTGTGACAGTTTTCTTGCAGGATCGTTTTTGTGAACTATAATAAATGTTAGTGGAATCTAACACAACCACACTGGAGAGCTTGGAGGCGAGTTGTCACACCCCGATATTTCCACGTATTACCGGTGGGCCCGGTGGGGAGTATCGTGACGTAGTTTATATCATCATAGTCAAATAATCACAGTTCAATGCACAGCGGAAGACTAAAGTAAATATATTACAAACCGGTCAAAAGTAACATCAAGTATTACAAACGGATTGTAAGATGGATCCACAGGCGAATCTTAAAACAGAAATACAAACATTGTTCAACAGACTTTAGACATTTAGAACTTGCAAGATTCCTTATTAACGCCCCGAGCTCCCAGCCAATTTACGTACAGTACCTGTCACTTAACCTTTTTGGAAAATACGTCAGTTTACACTGGTAAATACAATTAACTGACTCTTTTGAAAATCTTTATGAAAATTGATTTAAATGCACAAGGCACAAATATTCTTTTATATCTTGGGACAATTATATTAATAACAATCTTGTATCAGATTTACATGTTTGTCCAACATTTAGGGCCGGTGATTAAACAAACCGATCAAGATTAATCGACACACCACAAATATAAACTCACAAGAAGTTACCTCACGAGTGAGTATATCTTTTACATACGCAATAGACAGATGTATGCCTACACCCTGTGCTTAAGTTGTGGCCATTTACGCTTTTTAAATGAGCCAAGGATATCCAGGACTGGGTCATTAACCCCCAATGTTATTTGTTATCAAGCAATACTGATTAAAACGGGACTATGCAATTTAATCATCTCCGATTAAAAGGTTTCTACACCCGACCAAGCGGTATTTTTTTTATAATACCGTATCCCAAGCTCGTATAACGGAAAATAAGTTAAAAGTATTTACCTGAGCTTAAAATGCAATTTATACTCAGCCGTATATTCTAATCAGCAAGCACAAGTACCTCTACTAGGGCTCTTAATCTGGAACAAAGGTTTTATTAACCTATTAGATTCCTAACGGGTCTTATTTAAGTCATAACTTAGACCGGTTAGTTTTAAGGAAATGTTTATGGTTCAAAACGCAAGATTAAGCGAAGACCGGACTAGAGTGTGATTTAGACGTGACAAGTATGGAGACTTGTATAATATGGGTAAACTAAACACATTCTGAATTTTGAAGTGAAAATGATAAGGGTTGACCCGTTTTGGTTAATTTATGCAAACTAGTTACATAAACTATACCGAATGCAAAAGATGCATAACGGGTAACCAATGAATCATGAACATGTTTCACAAGTTGATATGCCTTAAATATGTTGTGATATCAGTAGGATACCTTCCATTATGCCCAAAACGAATTTAGAACCAATTTAAGCCCCGTAGGGGTATTTTGGTCATTTTAAAGTTTATAAAAGATGTTAAATAGCAACTTGAGGTTCTGGTCTAAAATAATCAGTAGAAATATTTATTTTAATAAGTTATATCAGTAAGATATCATATATATGTGAAATTTATCATTTATGGCCAAACTATGCACCGTAGGGGCATTTTGGTCATTTCACATAAGCTTTAAGGATCAAATTTGGAAATCTGAGTTCAAAACTTTTAATTACTATTTAAGTATAAAAATTTATTCATAACATCAGTAGGTAACAAGTCTTAGGTGCTAAATATGGTTTTAAACCATACTATGCGCCTAAATCGCATAAGAGTCGGTATTTGACGATATTCGGGTTGATTAAGGAAATCTGAGATTTTGATCAGCCTTTACTGTTTGAAATAACTTATTTAATATATAAAATTAGTAGAAAAAGGTTTGATATGTAAAGGATGTTCAAAACTCATTTTATTAACGAAAAGGGCATTATCGTCAGTTACCGAGTCTATGCAAGAACTCTATGTTATGATCAGTTTAAAATTTAAAAAAAAATTCCAAAAATCCCTAAATATTATATTACATCAGTGGGTAAAAGGGTTGTTGTCAAAATTTGGGTTTAAATAGGATTTATGTTGAAAATGCCGTTTTATTAATAAAAAGGCTTTCATTTACGATATTGAGCATAACTCCTAATTAAACCATAAACTGATGTCAAACTTTTAGGACATGTTTATAAATCAGTAATAAAGGTTTTTGTCCTCTCACATTTTTAAAAATCTCGTTTAATTATCAAAATGGCATAATGGTCAACTTTTAAGCATTTGACGGAAACATGCAATGAACTAGGATTTCTATGGAACCATGTTGTATAACCTTGGAGAGTCATACCAACATATAATATGGTCCTAAAGGAATCCTAAGGCATATCTATACTAAGCTAAATCGGGTCAGAACTGAAAGTCAAAGCAAAAGTCTATTTTGCGACTTTCGGTTCCGAACCTAGCCTAAACTCAGAATTGTCGGGTTGAACATGCCTAGACATGTTCAATTAATATTTACCAAGTTATTAAAGTGACAAAACTGATTTTATTGCCTTTACATCATTGGTTATGAATTTTATTTAAAAACCGACTCGTTTGACTTTTATTTAATTACTTTGACCCGACAATTAACTAAGCAAACATGGTAATTAGGAGGTATAGTCACAAGAGACTATAACCATCGTGATTACGCTCATGTTACGAAGTTCAAACGGACTTCGTGTTGACCATTGACTGGTCAAAGCAGAATGTCAAACACTGTTTGACTTTTGTGCTAAAAACGTATAAAAGCACGAAAGAATACTTACAAGGGGTCCAAGCTAGGAAGATATGATCTATAAATTCACAGGTATGAAGCATTTGAGCTTCAACTTAGAGAATTATTCAGATCATGAGTGAATTGCAAATGAAATCATGGGGGGTATATATAGTTTTTGAGCCACTTTTAGGATCGTTCATCGATAAACGAGCTTCGATCTTGGCCTTACAAGTGTGCCCATAGTTTTATAATACCATGGGTGCCCCAAAACAGCCCCTAGATTGTTTAAAAACCATTTGCAAAACAAGAAAACCCAGCTGCTGATTGAAATCAACTGTTTTGCTGATCTGATGGGCTTACGCGCCCCGCGTAGACTCAGGAAGAGTCTTACGCGGCCCGCCATAACAGACCAAACCAGCAAAAACTTTCAGAAGTTGCAGTTTTAGTCCCTATAAGCTTGTAAGGCCCTTTTTGACACGGTTAAGGCCCGTTAAGCTATTTTCAAAGCTCTACAATGATGCCTAAACATAGGGAACATAAAACATGCTCAAAAATATGTCGGATGTCGGTTCGTTTGGTCGTACGGTCACGTTGTTCGGCTAATTACGACGAAACACGGACGGACGCGAAAAACGATCCAAATTACATGACGAATGGAATTTTATCAAGCCAAACACTAAAATAAAATATTTTAATGATTACATAAATTTTTGGATATCCGGATATATTCAGAACGTAAGATATGCGCGAAAATGCACACTTATGCACTTTTTGACGCTTTTAGTCTCTATTGATCAAATAAGTTTATTTTTGCGCACCAAACACCTCTAAGCCTATTTCTAAGCTATGTAAAGGATATTTAGGGCACGTTTAACTTATGATCATATTACGGAAGGTTCGATACCATATGAATTGGTATACTTTTGCAGTTTGACGCAAATAGTCCCTCTAATGCGCAAACTTGCGTATATCATCGTTTAATAGCATCAAAGCCTTATATAATCCATATTAGGCATTCTTGAAAGTATTATTAAACATTACGATGCCTCGGGTTCGTTAAAAGGTCATTCAGAGGTATAATTAAACATATTGACGCTTTTAACCCCTTAAACTTGCAAAGTTGCGCGTAAAGTCACTTAAAGGCATAAAAACCTTAGACGGCCAATAATTAGCATTCCCGAGAGTATAATCAAATATCATGAAGCTCCCAGTTTGTTAAAATGTCACTCAGAGGTAAGAATTAACATGTTGACGCTTTTAACCCTTCATCGCGCAAACTTTTAATTAATTACGCAAACGGCTACTCTTGATCAACAAGTGGCTCATTTATGAATATAAATACCGTAAGAGGTTATTCAGAGACTTATTTTAAGCATGATAACACTTCCAGTCCTTCCATAATCAAAGTTTTTGATTTTTCACAAAATTAGTCCTTCATAGTCAACGATTGACCTTATTAGGGTTTTGTTCACGTGTCAACATATCATTGGATGTGATTTTACGAGGTGTTACACGAGTCAATGTCGGACAAAACTCAGTCAAAGCTGGCCAGTCAACAAACGAGTCAGGTCAACATAAATGAAGCATACAAGGAGGTATACTCAAACTCGATTAACTAATTTGTTTACATGATTATTTAGATATTACAGTTAAGGGTCAGTCGCGTAGTAATTAGTAAATAAATATTTGACCAGTGTTGGTTAACCATCTTTTGCCATTTATTCTACCAATACAAATAAGAACTATAGTATAAATATTAATACAAATTTTTTCTTAAATAAATTAGATGGCTTTGACCTGTTTAAGCTGTCTGTCTCATTTCAGTTTTAGCTACTTATAACCTTTGTTGTCAATGCCCACTAGGCTCGCTCCTAGGCCCACTTTCCAAGCCCAACGCAACGGATAGATTAGGGGAAACCTTGACTTTCAATCTGTTTTACACGCTTTAGGAGGCTTTCAATATGTTTGACACACTTTAGGAGGCTTTCAATCTATTTGGCACATTTGGGTCATTTTATTTTTAGCTAATATTATATTGGGGAAAGTTCCTGTACAAATAAAGTTAACGCACTAAACGTACGAATAGCATGAAAAAGCAAAAAGCACACGGTGGCATTTTTTGTAATTATCTGCTTGTATGATAATTATCAAAATTACTCTACAAAATGATATTGTAGAGTAATTTTGATCTTGTAGAGTAATTTGGATCAAAAAACTATACCTCACAAAAAAAAACCCCCAAAAAACCTACCCCCCCCCCCTAAAAAAAACTTAACCCCCCACACCCCCAAAAACCTAAAAAAAACTACCCCCCCCCCCACACACACCCAAACTAAAAGCTAAAAACTAAACCATAAAGCTAAACCCCATAACTAAATGCTAAAAAAATTATTCTACAGGATCATTTTACAAAATTACTCTACAAGATCAAAATTACTTTACAATATCATTTATAAAGTAATTTTCAATTGTATGTTGTTTGATAAAAATATTCTTTTTAAGATTTTAAGGAGAAATATGTAGAATCAATTTTGAAGTATTTTAACAGCTAAAATAAAATTATACATTTCTTATCCTTCTATCTTCTTCTTGTAAGTTGGGATTTCTTCTGTAAGTGACCAATCCAGCCTATATTTTCCCTATGACCTCCTGTCTAAGCGGTACTTCATCAGGCTTCAGGACTCCAGGTTTTACAAATTATAAACTTTCATGATAGAAGATAAAAGTTTATAGAAAGGATTATTTTATTTCTACTCACACATAATTCACAAGGAAAGATTAAAAGATGAGAGAGTGGGGGTTGGGTTTCGATGCTTAACACTAAAATCTCTTTCCTTTATATAGAGGAAATTGATTTTAACAAAAGACTATAATATCCTTTATTCGTCATGCGTGACATTTTTTTTTCAATCGACATATCCATGTGTTGGGTCCAATTCTCTAGTGTCTTCGTCTGAAAAGTAGTTGTTATCTTTAGTAGAGGGACCACTTGAATTTTCTTCGGTGGAGGTTTCTTTACAGCATATGCAATGATGGTTTTCATGTGCACCTTGCATCATTTGACAGAGTTTTTGTCTTGTGGTTGGACTTACATCAACTTTATTAAATATAATGCGTTGTTCTGTTCTTTCTAAAGCCACTTTTTCATACTTTGGTAGCGGGGTTCCACTGTAACTTGTGATGATGCAGTTATGACTGCAATAATTCACTTTATTAAAGTTTCCCGCTTTAATACTTTGAAGGTTGCTTAGGATTTTTAAGAATCCTTTAGCCCTAATTTCAACCCAGATTTCGTGGTCTTTATGCTCCTCAGTCATTACCTTTGAGGGATTAACGGTTCTTGCTTTGGCGAGTCCGATTTCTCGGTGATGGTAGTTTTGGAAAGACATTCCTTGATACCAACCTGGAAGTTAAGAGTTACACTTAATGAAGATGTTTGCATCTTTTACTGCAGCAATCTTCTTTCGAAAGTTTTTTATCGCTTTCTTTATTCCTTCTAGAAACATGGTGATTTCAAGCAGATTTGGGGAAGGGTAAATGAACTTTATTAAACCAGCAGAGAATGCTAGTGAAACAAGTTCTGGACTTGCACCTGGACAAAAGATAATGAAACTTTTAGTAGCCTTGTCTTCTGTATATATATGCTCGAATTCGAAATCATTTTGACTTAGAGCTCTAGCTTTGGACCAAATCATTCTAAATTCGGCCAATGATATTGTGTCTTTTTCTTCATTAAAGAATGGGTTTGAGAAAGTTTTCTTGAATTCAATAAGCCTTTATTTTTTCTTGGACTTCAGTGGTTCAGGAATAATTGTTACCTTTAGAGGTATTTCTTTCTTTCCACACTCGGCTGAGTATCGGGTGGCTTCTTGTTGGGCTTGTAATAAGGACCCAAACTTTTTTTATGTTACCGGTTTTCCATAAACATAATGAGACACAATGGACCAGTCTTCATAAATGCCTCTATGTTCTCCATCAAAAATGACACAGAATCTAGATTTAAATTTTTCTGGTTCTTGAGTGATTTGAGAGTAAGTTGGTCTGAGAGAGACCTGTTTAGTTTTTGGCAAACTGTCAGCCATCAACGGATTTGATATGCCTTTACTAGAGCCGTTTGCATCTGGGCTAGATGAAGATCGTAGTCCTTCATTTACTGTATATTTGTTTTTTTTCAAAAGCAGCAGGAGTCATCGGACTTGATTTTTCTTTACCCTTAGTTGTTTGTAAGGGAATAGATTCAGATTGTATCCTTTCGGATTCTTGTTCTGAATCAACAGTTCTTTCTAGACTTTCGTCATAGAGAGCTATTTTTCCTTGAATAGATTTTAATTCTATTAAAAGAATTTTTTTCTTTCATGCGTAAAGCTTTTATTTCTTCCATCCCCCTTTCTTTTTAAAAATGTTTTGTGTTTGAAGGTGATAATTTTTTAAAGAAGAGATGCCTTCTATTTATAGAGGAAGAATGACATTATTGATTATGTCTTTTGAAAATCTCGTGTCAAGCTGTCAGCTAGCACGTTCTTTGTCCCGTCTAGGTGTTCGACATTAAAAGAACTAGAAAATCATATTTGCCATCTGACAAGACGACCTTGTTTATTATCTCCTGCAATTTTTGATTTTAGGAAATATGTAAAATTTTTATTATCTTATCTGTTGTAACAAAAAAATTAATTGGGGTTAAATAAATAGAGAACTTTGAAATCGTCTTTTTCACTGCCAGTAATTCCTTTTCATTACTGTGGTAATTTTGTTCTGCCTGCTTGAAGCTTCCTGAAGTGTACCTGCAAACTTCTTCTTTTTCTGCAGTTTTAGCTTTTAAAACGCCTCCCCAAAAATCATGAGAAGAGTCTGTTTCTATAATTAAAAAATCATTTTCTTTAGGAAGATAAAGATTTGGAAAACTGATTAAATTTTTCTTTATCTTTTTAATATAGTCGGTATCAGAATGTTTCCAATCCCATACGTGTTCTTTTTTTTTAATTTAACCTGTAAAGGTTTTCTAAGCTCTACGAGCTTGGGAATATATCTTTCTGCATAAGTTAATATACCTAAAAATCTTTGCAGATGTTTCTTATCTTCTAAGGTATCTGGAAATTTGTGTAGATTTTCCAGGATATGTTTTTGTGGACAATGTGTCCCTTGCTCAATCTCAAGACCTAAAAGTTTATTTTAGTCTTAAAAACATTAGCTTTCTTTTTTGACAAAATAATTCCACATTATTCAATTGTTTTTAAAACTGAGAGAACATGAAAATAATGTTTGTCTTCTGAGTTTGAGAAAACTATAATTGTCACACCCCGACCGATGACGGAAAAATCGGGGCGCGGCACTGAGCGAAACAGATTGTCCAAGAGAAATTCCATGACAACTAAATTACCAGATAGTTAATATTATGTCCCATACCCTAACCCATCAAATAAATCAATTATTACAGACATAGATATCTCTAGGCAATCATTGTCCCAACAACTCAAAATAAATAAATTGTCTTTGTTTACAGACTCTCCTACTCGATTCCACAAAAGCAAGAGCACATCATCCAAAACACCTGTCATATACGTTAAAATAGCGGCCAATACACATAGTGTAAAGGTGAGCACACAAGTTTAATAGTATAGTAGGTTCGAAAGCGTTTACGCTTAACCAGCATGTAACATATAGCAAAGTGAAGCATGTTGGTTATCGACAATGAAATATGCACAGACATGACTGCGAGTTGTAGAATGCGCAACACATATCACCACTGTGACACGTGAAGAAATAACCTTAGCAACCCCTGTCCACGACAGGTGCTGAGTCCAAATTATAGCACTATCGTTGCTAAGGCGTCAGGCAGCAATCACTGTGTAAACATAACATACAAGCATTCATCGAGTAACACGTATAACATGCAGTAACGGCTAGCGTATAAAAGTGTTTGCGTTGTGTGATCGATGTGATTTGAATAAGTAACGTATGTAACACCCAAAAGTGTGTAAAGCAAAAAGGGAATGTGTATACTCACAGATTGTGTTTAAGTAAATAAACACTCTCTTGGATTGAAGGGAGCGCTGAGAGATTAGCCTGAACAGTTAACGATAGCATAAGCGAAAGAACGGCGCGTAAGATGGTGCAAGTGAATCAAGTGACGGATGGTAATCCAGTCGGATGGCAATCCCAATGGATGGTCATTCGATCGGATGTCAATCCGTTCAGATGGCCATTCGGTCGGATTGACACTCGTTTGGGATGGATGTGTTTGTGTATGATGGCTTTGAAGTTTTCGTTGTAGCATTTTGAAAACAGAGAAGTAGCTCTACCTTTCAGGTCGATCGATCGAACGGTCGTTTGATCGGATGGCGATCCGCCCGGTGAGGCATTTCTCAGAGAACAAGTTCACAGCAAGATTGTCATTCGATCGGATGGTCTACTGATCGGGTGGAAATCCGTTAGAAACTAATGATCTTTAAAAGTTATAAAAAGTTTGAGTGTTGAAGTCTAGATGCAATCCGATCGGATTGTGGTTCGATCGGACGGCAATCCGATCGGACGGCAATCCGATCGGACGGCAATCCGATCGGATGGCAATCCGTCCCACAATCTGATCGTTTGCAAACTTGAAGATTTGTTAAGTTTTGAAGGTTTTGCGGTTTGATCGAGACGGTATGACTTCGCGTTAAACAACAGGAACTCCCATCAGACCCAAGTTATCCGATCGAACGGGAATTACCCTAATCCGATCAGTTTACTGTTCATGACGATTGTTCATGTTCAACCCGAAATCGGTCGTCTCTTGATAGGAGTCAGATCTCAAACCGACACATCACTAGAGAGGAGTGGAAGGCCTGAAGAAGCTCTGATTCTATCGGTTTTGAGTGCGTTGAGTGTAGAAGAGTTGAAAGAAAAGTTAAGAAATCATCTTTCAATCCTTTTAACCTTGAAAATGTTTAGATTTTGGTGAAAATAGTGTTTAATCATGTGGAAATCCCTTGGATCTGAGTTGTTCTTGGTGGAATGAGGCCAAAACTTGAAGTTCATAAGAACCCCATGATGACATCACCCTAGAACACCTCAAATCCGTTGATTCACGGTTAAATGTTAAGATTCAAAGGTGAAAATGATGAAGAAGTGCGTGTAGATCATAGAAGTACAAGATTTGAGTTGAAAGCTTACAAGAATCGCGAGAAATCGAGAGAAAGAAGGTCTGGAACGCTGGTCGAATAAGGGAGAGCTGTCACATCACTGTTGGTGATGTGACAGGGGTATTTATAGGTTGCCAAAATAGGAAAGTGCGCATAGGTGACGGATCGGATGGCACATTGATCGGATAGCCATCCGATCAGTTGGTCATCTGTTCGGATGACCATTCGATCGAATGGTCATTCGATCGACTGATCCGGCGAGTTGGATTTCGGCGTTTCGTTTTGCGTTTTGAGCGTTGCGATGCGTTTAAGCGAGTATCAATTTAGCGATGTGATAGATTACAAATACTATATCTAATATACAATCATCCTAAATGACTTGCGTTTAGCGTTTGCGATTTGCGTTGCGATAGAGTTGCGATTACGTTTTTGATTAATCACCACAACATAAAGTAAACATGCACAAGTAACACATAATTAGCACACACACGTAATACAATATCCAGAACGCATAATTTGGGTTGCGATAGCGATGCGATTAGCGGTAAACATGCGATAAAACGTCAATTATTAATCGATACTCCACATAATACAACTAAAGTCAACAAAATAAAAGATTCGATTACAAGTCAAAGTGTACAATCCACAGCTAAGCAAGGAGTGATAGATCGCAATTAGCAATCTTTTCTTCCTTTGACTTTGACTTGTACTTTGACTTTCCAAAACACGGGGTGTTACAGCCTCCCCTTCTTAAGGGAATTTCATCCTAAATTTAAGGCGCAGGTGTAACAAAGAGTTGCGGGTACTTTGCCTTCATGTCACTCTCGAGTTCCCAGGTAAACTCTGCGCCATGTCTGCCTTCCCAGCGAACCTTCACAATGGGAATGCGTGAGCGCCTGTGCTTCTTGGTTTCTCGGTCCATGATCTCGACAGGCTTCTCCACGAAGTGTAATGTTTCGTCCACTTGTAGATCCTCAAGTGGAACTTGTAAATCCTGGTTAGCCAGGCACTTTTTGAGGTTCGATACATGGAAAGTCGGGTGGACGTTGCTAAGTTCCTCCGGTAGTTCGAGTCTGTAGGCCACTTTGCCGATCCTTTCCAGAATCTTAAAGGGTCCAACATATCGAGGCGCGAGCTTTCCTTTCTTGCTGAATCTTATCACACCCTTCCAAGGTGATACCTTTAGGAGTACGTGATCGCCAACGTCAAATTCAAGGGGCTTGCGGCGTCTATCGGCGTAACTTTTCTGACAACTTCGAGCTTTCAGCAGGTTGTCTCGAATTTGGAGGATTTTGTCAGTCGTTTTTGAAACAACTCAGGACCGGTTATTTGCGACTCTCCGATCTCGTGCCATACAATAGGCGATCGACATTTTCTTCTGTATAATGCCTCAAATTGTGCCATTTGGATTCTAGAATGATAACTTTTATTGTACGAGAATTCGACTAATGGTAAGTACGCGTCCCAATTGCCACCGAAATCTATGACACACGAGCAAAGCATGTCTTTAAGGGTACGCATTGTTCTTTCAGTCTGACCGTCGGTTTGGGGATAGAAAGCGATACTTAGATTAAGCATAGTACCGAGAGCAGATTGAAACGTTTCCCAAAGACGTGAGGTAAACCGACCATCGCAGTCAGAGATGATGTCACGAGGCGTCCCATGTCAACAAATGATCTCGTCGGTGTAGATTCGGGCTAATTTTTCTACCTTAAAGTCTTCTCGTATCGGCAGAAAGTGAGCAGATTTAGTCAAACGGTCAAAGACAACCCAGATCCTGTCGTGACATGATGGTGTGCGCGGAAGTTTCGTTATGAAGTCCATAGCTATACTCTCCCATTTCCACATAGGGATCTCGGGTTGTACGAGTAAGCCAGAGGGTCTTTGATGCTCAGCCTTGACTTTCGAGCAAGTCAAGCACTTCGAAACATAGAGAGCGATATATTTCTTCATGCCCAGCCACCAGTACTTGTAGCGAAGGTCCTAGTACATTTTATCGGCACCGGGATGAATAGAATATCGAGATTTGTGGGCTTCGTCTAGCAGAATTTACCGTAAGTCAGTGTGCTTGGGGATCCAAATTCGGTCTAGATAATGGAATATCCATTCGATTTATTTACTAACTGGGCGCCATCATTTAGAATCCTTTCCTTCTTCAAGGTGCGTTCGGTAAAACAAGCATGTTGGGAGTCACGGGTGAGAGCTTCGAGGTTATGTTGGGCTTGGATATTACGAACGCTATGCAAATAGCTTCGTCTGATGAGAGCGTCGGCACCGACATTTGCTTTGCCAGGGTGATAACAAATCTCACAGTCGTAATCGTTAGAGAATCCTTCGATAAATCGGCGATAATAGCCCGCTAATCCGAGAAAAGAACGGACTTCAGACGGGTTCTTGGGTGTAACCCAACTCTTTACAGCTTTGATCTTCGCAGGGTCGACGTGAATACCTTGACTATTGACAATGTGACCGAGGAATTGAACCTCCACCAACCAAAATTCACACTTAGAGAACTTGGCATAGAGTCGATTCCCTTGGAGTGGCTCGAGAACCAAACGTAGATGTTGCGCGTGTTCGGTTTTTGACTTGGAATAAATCAGGATATCATCGATGAACACGATGACGAAGCGGTTGAGAAAGGGTTTAACACGCGATTCATCAGATCCATGAAAACCGCAGGTGCGTTGGTTAAACCAAAGGGCATAACAACAAACTCATAGTGGCTGTAACGGGTGCGAAAAGCGGTTTTGGGTATATCTTCCTCCTGAATGCGTAACTAGTGATAGCCTGAGCGTAAATCAATTTTCGAGAAACACGTAGCACCTTGTAACTGATCAAACAAATCATCGATTTGAGGTAGGGGATAACGATTCTTGATAGTCAGCTTATTTAATTCCCTGTAGTCGATGCACATCCGGAACGACCCATCCTTCTTTTTGACGAAAAGGACTGGCGCGCTCCAAGGAGATGTACTAGGGCGAATGAAGCCTTTGTCAAGCAATTCCTGGAGTTGACTCGAGAGTTCGCGCATTTCGGATGGAGCGAGTCGATAAGGAGCTCTAGCGACAGGGTTTGCTCCAGGAATGAGGTCAATACAGAAGTCGATATCACGACTCGGAGGTAAACCAGGTAAGTCATCAGGAACACAAAAGGAAAATCATGAACCACAGGCACCTTGTCTATTGCCTTAAAGCTTGGTATTCCTTGCGGAGATACTTGCTAGCCTGGACACACGACATGAGTTGGAGTTTCTTCGAAGCGACTTCACCGTAAACACACAATTGATCACCATTAGTGAGCGAGAAGCGAATCATTTTATCAAAGCAAATAACTTCAGCACGATTCTTGCGAAGAAAATCCATGCCTACTATGATGTCAAAACTACCGAGCTACATCGGAATAAGGTCGATAGGAAAGACGTGATTGTTGAGTTCGAGCGTACAATCACGTAGAACAGAATTAACAGCGACGGTTCTTCCAGTGGCAACTTCAACATTGAACGTCGAGGGGAGATGGGAGCGCTTACGTTTGAGGAGCTTTTCGAGTTCAAGTGATACAAAATAGTTATCTGCTCCAGTATAAAACAAACACGAAGCAAATATACCATTCACAAGGAACGTACCGTTAAGCACATTGTTGTCTGCTTGAGCCTGGCGGGCGTTGATGTTGAAAGCACGTCCACGGGCAGCTGGCTGCTGCTGTTGTTGCTGAGGCTGCTGCTGTTGTGGCTCTTGCTTCACTACTCGATTGGGGCACATGTTTGCGAAGTGGTTGGGATCACCACACGCAAAGCAAGCTCTAGCATGGATCACGGGTGCAAGATCCGCTTGTTGGCCCTGAGGAGCAGGAAGTAGAGCTTGTTGAGTAGGAGCTTGACCTTGGGCTGGAGCTGGAGCTTGACGTGGACCAGTACGGCAGTTGGCGGTGAAGTGGCTGTACATATTGATGTGCACACAGTATCGGTAAGCAATCCCCACGGGGTGATGATAAGTACAGGTAGGGCAAGCCGGTGAGGACCAGTATATCCACGCTTAGCCAGCGGTGCGTTGGTGACCGGGGCCGCTACTTGGCGGTTCTCGGGCTGCGGTTGAGCAGGTACTGCTTGAAGCGGGGCGGCAGTTGTGACAGCGCAATTCTTGCTACTGTTGTTGTTGTTGTTCTTTCTCTTGCGGCGGGAGGGCTTTGAAGACTGCGGTGCTGTCACACCCCAACCGATGACGGAAACATCGGGGCATGGCACTTAGCGAAACAGACTGTTCAAGAGAAATTCCATAACAACTACTTTACCGAATAGTTAAACATTATGTCCCATACCATAACCTATTAAGCAAGTACGTTATTACAGACATAGATATCTCTAAAACAAATAAAACTGTTCCGACAACTCTGATTCATAATAAAATAATTTGTCTTTGTTTCTAGACTCTTGGCCCTATTTGATTCCACAAAAGCAGGTATGCAACATCGTATGCAATCAAACACCTGTCACATACGTTAAAATACAGGTCAATACACATAGTGTAAAGGTGAGCATACAAGTTTGATAATAGCATAGTAGAATTCGAAATCGTTTACGTATAACCAGCAAGTACAACGTATAATGTGAAGCATGTAAGTTATCGACAAAGATCCTATCAATACCAATGACTGCGGGTTGACTGTGAGTAACGAGTGCGCATCACGTGTTCACCACTGTGAACACGTGAAGTATTGTCCTTAACAACCCCTGAGTGAACAGGTGCTGAGTCCAAACTATAGTACTATCGTTGCTAAGGCACGTAGACAACAATCTATGTGTTAACATAACAAACAGGCATTCATTAAGTCACATATAACATGCATTAGAGGTCAGGGTATAAATAGTGTTTGCGTTGTGTGTTCGATGTGATTTAGAATAAGTAACGTATGTAAGACCCAAAAGTGCATAAAGCAAAAAGGGATCGAGTATACTCACAGACAGCGTTTAACTTAATAAACACTGCCTTGGATTGAAGGGAGCGCTTGAGAAATTAACCTAAACAGTTAGCGATAGCAATACGATGAGCGGCGCGATAAACGGTGAAAGTGACCAAGTATCGGATGGTAATCCAATCGAATGGCAATCTGATCGGATGGCCATTCGATGGGATTGACACCTTGTTTGGTAAGGATATGTTTGAGTATGATGGTTTGTCCTTTGAAGTTTTCATTATAGCATTTTGAAAATAGAGAAGTATCTCTACCCTTCAGGTCGATCGATCGAACGGTCGTTCGAACGGATGGCGATCCGATTGGCGAGGCTTCTCAGTTGAGAACAAGTTCATAGCAGGACGGTCACTCGATCGGATGGCAATCTGATCGGGTGGCAATCCGTATGCATTGAACATGTTGAAAATTGACTAAGTACCAAAGTCCCAAATGTCTCATCATCGGATGGTCGTTCAATCGGATGGCAATCCGTTCGACGTCAGAGCCTTGAAAGTTTGAATGAAAAGCTTAAGTGTGGAACCAAGTGCAACACGATTGGATGGCCGTCCGATCGGAATCCAATCGGACGGCAATCCGTCCAGAAGTCCTGATCGTCTTGGCACTTGATTTCGTTGAAGATTTTGCAGTTTTGAACGAGACATTATGATAACTTCCTTAAACAATAGGAACCCCATCTTGACCCAAGTGACCCGATAGAACAGGAACCACCATAGTCCGGTCGGTTCACGGTTCGAGATGGTTGTTTATGTTCAAACCCGAAATCAATTATCTCTCGGATAGATTTCAGATCTCGAGCTAACCCATCACTATGATAGAGTAGAAGATCAGAACGAGGTCCGATTCTATCGGTTTTGAGTGCATTGAGTGTAAAAGAGTTGAAAGAAAGTTGGAAAACCTCCTTTCAATCCTTTTAACCATGAATTTGTATAGATCTATGCAAAAACATTGGTTATTCATGTGGAAATCCTTCAGATCTAAGTTGTTCTTGGTGGAATGAAGCCAAACTTTGAAGTTCACAGGAACTCCATGATGACATCACCCTAGAACACCCCAAATCCGGTGATTTCACGGTTAAAAGTTAAGATTCAAAGGTGAAAATGGTGTAGAAGTGCATGTAGATCATAGAAGTACAAGATTTAGGTTGAAAACTTACAAGAATCGAGAGAAATCGAGAGAAATGAGAGCTTGAGTGCGGCTGGTCGAACAAGGAGCTGCCACATCACAAATGATGTGACAGGTGGGTATTTATAGGGTTTCCCAAAAAGGAAAGTGGGGAAGTGGCGGGTCGATCGGGTGGCAATCCGATCAGGTGGCAGCCCGATCAGGTGGCAACTCAATCGGATGGCAATCTGATCGGATGGCAATCCGATTGGATGGCCACTCGATCCTGGTGTTCGGCGTGTTGAGCGCTGCGATGCGATTCGAGCGAGCGATGTGATAGTATTACCCATTAGTTACACAAATAACATAACTACTATATCTAACATACAATTACTATAATTAACTTGTGTTTAGCGTTTGCGATTCGATTGCGATGCGATAAATTGCGATTGCGATTAACACCTCAGCATAAACATCACATGCACAAGTAACACATAAGTAGCACACACACGTAAAACAATATCCAGAACACGTAATTCGAGTTGTGAATGCGATAGCGATTAGCGATAAATTGATTAGCAATTAATATGCGATTAAATAGCGATTAAACCTCGATTATTAATAGATACTCCACATAATACAACTAAAGCAAATAAATAGATTCGATTACAAGTCAAAGAAGTCAAAACAGTAGTTGAGCAAGGAGTGACAGATCGCAATTAGCAATCTTTTCTTCCTTTGACTTCAATCTTGACTTTAACCTTGACTTTCGAAACAAGGGGTGTTACAGGTGCGACGGCGGTTTTAGTGGTGGGAGCAGTGGTAACTTGGTGAAGATTCTTGGAGGCCTTATCAAAGTATCCAGCCTTAACTCGCTTTTCGTAGATCTCAGCAGCGAGCAGGAAGGTTTCCTCAATAGTTGTCGTCTTCGCGGCTTGAACGAAATCGGCCACGCAATTCGGTAGAGCACGGATATATTTCTTGATGGTGATTTCGGGGGTAGTAACCTGACCAGGGCAAATGATACTCAGCTGCTTGAAGCGGGCAGTTAAACCAGCATTGTCGCCACCCTCCTGTTTGATATGCCGGAACTCGTCCTCCAACTTTTGGAGCTCATGGGGAGGGCAGAACTCTCGCATCATGATGTCCTTCAACTCGTCCCACGTCAGCCCATAAGCTGCATCATTCCCTCATTTGTTTCTCTTGGCGGTCCACCAATCCAGAGCCCGGGATTGGAAGACACTGGTGGCGTTAACAATGCGAAGGTTTTCCGGACAGCCACTCTGACGCAGGGTGACTTCGATTGAATCAAACCACTGAAACATGGTCGTAGGCCCATCTTCGCTGGCAAATTCCTTCGGGCCGCATGCTTTGAACTGCTTGAAGCTAAAAGTAGACTTAGGAGATTCAGTCCTGGACTCTTCAGAGGGCTTGCTAGCGTTTTCGTTCAGCTCGCTAACAATTTGCGGTATGACTTTCGTAATTTGCTTGGCAACCAAGGAAGCGATACGCTTGTCTTCATGATTACGTCGAGCAGAGTAGGAGTGGAACGATCCAAATGACGACATTGTCTGCATCGGACATCGCCATAGGACTCAAACACAATTTCGATTAAGTCGAATATAGTCTATTATCTCTCCCAAAGCTACTTCATATAAAGCATAGGAACACGTCTACACATAGGCACATCTTCACACAGGCACATAAATCACAGTATCACATAAGCACAGTAACACATAAACACAGAAACATGTAAACCACAGAATCCACACTATGTTTTGCACGTATTCACCTACTTTTGTCTTACATATTCACCTATCATTCAAGGTCCGCGTGTTCGAGAATAGCGATTGCGAATAGCGAGATTGCGAGTATCATAGCATGCGGGGGTAGCAACGATTTGTTAGCGTATTGAGATAGATGTGCAGTGCGAGTTGTGTGTGTCGATCAAAGCGGGAGGGAAAAGCGAATAAGTCACCAAAAATCGAAACACATAAACAGGTAATATCACATAAAACACATAAAAATCCCACATAAAAGCGACAAATATCAGAGTCAGCGGTGGCGAAAATCCAGATCGTAACCCATAAAATCGAAAATAGATTGTCTTGGGTGCGAGACATCGACTACCCAAAGTGGTTCGACTATTCGCAAGGACCTTATGTAACACCCCGTGTTACGAAAGTCAAAGTCAAGATTTAAGTCAAAGGAAGAAAAGATTGCTAATTGCGATCTGTCACTCCTTGCTTAATTATTGACTCGACTTCTTTGACTTGTAATCGAGTCTTTTATTTTAATCGTTTTAGTTGTATTATGTGGAGTATCTATTAATAATCGAGGTTTAATCGAAGTTTATCGCATGTTTTATCGCTTATTCGCTTTATCACTAATCGCATTCGCGCCTTGATTGGTAGATTCTGAATATTGTTTTACGTGTGTGTGTGCTACTTACGTGTTACTTGTGCATGTTTACTTTATGTTTGTGGAGATTAATCAAAACGCAATCGCAACACTATCGCAATCAAATCGCAAACGCTAAACGCTAAGTTAAATATAATGATTGTTTGTTAGATATAATATTTATGTGGTTATTATTAATCTATTGCATCGCAACGCTCAGCACGTGAAACGAAACATTGAAACGCAACTCGTCGGAGCCACTTGATCGAGTGACCACTCGATCGAATGGCCATCCGATCAGAGTGTCATCCGATCGGTGACCTCCTGTTCGACACTTGCACCCTTTCCCTTTTTGTCAACCTATAAATACCCCCTGTCACATCATTTGTGATGTGACAGCTCTCTCATTCGACCAGCCGCACTCAAGACCTCCTTTCTCTCGATTTCTCGCGATTCTTGTAAGTTTTCAACCTAAATCTTGTACTTCTATGATCTACACGCATTTCTTCATCTTTTTCACCTTTGAATCTTAACTTTTAACCATGAAATCAACGGATTTGAGGTGTTTCTAGGATGATGTCATCATGGAGTTCTTATGAACTTCAAGCTTTGACCTAATTCCACCAAGAATAGCTCAGATCTGAAGGATTTCCACATGATTTCACAACGATTTCACATAGATCTAAACGTTTTCAGTGATAAAAGAATTGAAAGAAGCTTTTCCAACTTTCTTTCAACTCTTTTACACTCAATACAGTCAAAACCGATAGAATCGAAGCTCATTCAAACCTTCTACTCTTCTCTAGTGATGTGTCGGGTTGAGATCTGGATCTTAACAACGAGACAACCGATTTCGGGATAAACATGAACAATCGTCAAAGACAGTCAACTAATCGGATTAGGGTGATTCCTGTTCGATCGGACGACTTGGGACTTGATGAAGTTCCGGTATTTAGTAAGTTGTCGTACCGTCTAGAGCAAACTGCAAAACTTTCAAAAATAATCAAGTTCAAGATGATCAAGTTCGTTGGAACGGATTGCCGTCCGATCGGATAGCCATCCGATCGAACTACTATCTGTCCAGATTGCACTTGGTTCCACACTTAAACTTTTGTTTCAAAATTTTTAAGGATCTAAACGTCGAACGGATTGTCGTTCGATCGGATAGCCATCCGATTGAACGACCATCCGATCAGTGACTTTTGGAACTTCGACACTTAATCATTTTCATAGTTTTCAAAGAACATCAGTTTCTAGCGGATTACTATCCAATCGAGTGACAATCCTGTTGTGAACTTGTTCTCACTAAGTGTCGTGCCAATCAGATCGCCATCCGATCGAACGACCGTTCGATCGACCGACCTAAAGGGTAGAGATACTTCTCTTTTTTCAAAATGCTACAACGAAAACTTCAAAGCCATCATACACAAATACATCTTTCCCAAACGAATGTCAATCTAATCGAATGGCCATCCAATCAGATGACCATCCGAACAGATTGACATCCGATTGAGTGACCATCCGATCGGATTACCATTCGATACCTCGTTACTTTGCATCGTTTAACCTATCATTCATCGCTGATTCTATCGTTAACTGTTCAGGCTAATCTCTCAGCGCTCCCTTCAATCCAAGACAGTGTTTATTAACTTAAATGCTATCTGTGAGTATACTCGATCCCTTTTTGCTTTACGCACTTTTGGGTGTTACATACGTTACTTATTCTAAATCATAATTGACACACAACGCAAACACTATTTATACGCCGACCGTTATTGCATGCTACGTGTTATTCGATGAACGCTTGTATGTTATGTTAACACGGTGATTGTTGCCTGACACCTTAGCAACGATAGTACTATAGTTTGGACTCAGCACCTGTCATGGACAAGGGTTGTTATGGGCTTACTTCACGTGTCCCAGTGGGGATATGTGTTACGCATTCTACAACTCGCAGTCACGTCTGTGCATATTTCTCTGTCGATAACCTACTTTCCTTCACTTTATACATGTTACATGCTGGTTATGCGTAAACGATTTCGAACTCTATTATATTATCAAACTTGTATGCTTACCTTTACACTATGTGTATTGACTTTATTTTAACGTATGTGACATGTGCTTAGGATGCTTGCTTACTGTTTGATGGAATCAAGCTAGGGGTCTAGTTATGTCACGCTTAAATCTGAGTTGTCAGAATGGTGTTTGTTTTTGAGACAATTATTTGTAATAAATGTTTTATTTAGATATGTTATGGTACGGGACATGACGTTTAATATCTGGTAATTAATCGTTGTTATGGATGCTCATGGACAATCTGTTTCGCTCAGTGCCATGCCCCGATGTTTTCGCCATCGGTTGGGGTGTGACAGATTGGTATCAGAGCCATAACTATAGGGAATTAGGCAAGACTCGACCTAGTCCGGGCCGATGTCTTAGAAACGACCTAGTCTATAGTCTAAGTAGCAATGGACCGACTTGTGCATACCCGGTAGGGATTTTGTACAAGCTTACTTGATATTCTCGCTCGCATTCGCTATACGCTATCACTGTCTGCCTTAGGAAAGTCGATAGTCGAACTGCACTATTTTTAAAATGAACGAGTGGTTAGATCGAGATTAGGTGTGAAAATTGTAAAATCTCGATTAAATCGCTTGTTCGACCCGCATTTTCACTATAAACAAGAGAATTTGTGTTGAATCGGGAGTGAAATCCGTACTTCAACGCAAGATTTCTCTCTCTAATCTTGTGATTCTATCACACAAACAGGGATGTAGCTGCTAAGTTAGGGGTGAAACCCGAACCTTGGAGGCTCGTTCCATTCTCTATTTTGGTTTTACAAAAACTCTGACCAAAGTCTCGATGGATTCAAACGACTCGAGCTGCGTGAGTAACCGAAAGGATGCGTGCCATTCACTGTGTGTCGGTAATGGAGCACAGTCTATTAGGCCAAAACGTATACTTGTAGTCCTCGAGAATAGTCGAATCACTTTGGGTAGTCAACATCGATCAAGCCATGGACAATCTATTTCGGATTTCAAGCTCGCTATCGTTGTTTTATGTGTTTCGATTCTGAACCCGCAACTGCTGACTCTGATATTTGTCGTTTTTATGTGAACTCATATGTGTTTTATGTGGTTTTGTTTATTTGTTAGCGTGTTGAGATACTGATGGTTTCGATTTAACGCTTCTTGCTCCGCCTATCGCACACGACACACTACACAACGCTAACAAATCGCTACTACTTGTGGATGATCGCATGCTATGTTACTCGCTTATGCCATACTACTCACTATGCTATGTACTCGCTAATCGCAATCGCTATTCTTGAACTCGCGAACTTTGAACGATAGGTGAATACGTGCAATATATGTAGGAGAATATGTGCAAAATATAGTGTGGTTTCTGTGTTCTATGTGCCTTACGTGCTTTTGTGCTCTACGTGCTTATGTGTTTTCTATAGTTATATGCCTATGTGACTTTGTGCCTACGTGATTGTGTGAATAGACATGTTCCTGTGCTTTATAAAGTAGACTTGGGAGAAATCCATTAAGTTATGCTCGACTTAATCGAAATTGTGTTTGAGTCCTATGGCGATGTCTGTTGCAGACAATGTCGTCATTTGGATCATTCCATTCCCATTCTGCTCGTCGCAATCATGAGGATAAGCGTATCGCTTCACTTGTCGCTAAGCAAATTGTGAAAGTTATCCCGCAAATCGTCAGTGAGCTGAATGAAAACGGTAGCAAGTCCTCTGAAGAGTCCAGGACTGATCCGCCAAAGTCTACTTTTAGCTTCAAGCAGTTGAAAGCCTGCGGCCCGAAAGAATTTACCGACGAAGATGGGCCTGCGACCATGTTTCAATGGTTTGATTCAATCGAATTCACCCTGCGCCAGAGCGGCTGTCCAGAAAACCTTCGAACTGTTAACGCCACCGGCGTCTTCCAATCCCGCGCTTTAGATTGGTGGACGGCCGAGAGAAACAAACGAGGGAATGATGCATCTTACGGGCTCACGTGGTATGAGTTGAAGGACTTCATGATGCGAGACTTCAGTCCTCCCCACGAGCTTCAAAAGTTGGAGGATGAGTTCTGGCATATCAAGCAAAAGGATGGCGACAACGCTTGTTTGACTGCTCGCTTTAAGCAGTTGAGCATATTTTGTCCAGGTCAAGTCTCTACGCCCGAAATCACCATCAAGAAGTATATCTGTGCTCTTCCGGATTGCGTGGCTGATTTCGTTCAAGCTGCAAAGACGACAACAATTGAGGAAACTTTCTTGCTCACTGCTGAGATAAACGACAAGCGAGTCAAGGCTGGTTACTGGGATAAAGCCTCCAAGAATCTTCACCAAGTTACCGCTGCTCCTACCGCTGAAACCGCCGCCACACCACAGTCATCAAAGTCCGCTCGTCGTAAGAGGAAGAACAGCAACAACAACTACAGTAGCAAAAACTGCGCTGTCACAGCTGCCGCTCCACTTCAAGTTGTCCCTACTCAACCGCAACCCCAACACCGCCAAGTAGCGCCGTCGGTTACCCATGCACCATTGGCAAAGCGTGCATACACTGGTCCTCACCCGGCTTGCCCTACTTGTACTTATCATCACCCGGTGGGAATCGCTTGTAGATATTGTGTGCATTGCAATATGTACGGCCACTTCACCGCCAACTGTCGTACTGGTCCACGTCAAGCTCCAGCTCTAACTCAAGGTTAAGCTCCTGCTAATTAAGCTCTACTTCCTGCTCATCAAGGCTAATAAGCGGCTCCTGCACCCGCGATCCATGCTAGAGCTTTCTTTGCGTGTGGCGATCCCAACCACTTTGCAAATATGTGCCCTGATGTATGTAAAATGCAACATATAAATTACATCAAATGAGGCATAAAACTAACCCTTTTTAAGTACTAATATTGGAAAAAGAGTGTTTTTGTCTTCCTTTTGTATTTTCAGGATTAAATGAGCTCAAAAACGCAAAAGAAGCAAAAAGACAGCTAAATCCAACATAAATACAAGAAAAGGAATATTAGTCGACTGCCCGACCCCTCAACGGCACCTTCCAAAGCAAAATAGAGAAATCAGAAGACTGAACACGCCCCGTGCTCAGCCAGCACGGGGCCGTGCCCAAGAAGCAGCAGAAAAGACAAACCTATAGAAGCTTCTATTGCCCGCCACGGGCCGTGCTCAGCGGACACGGGGGCGTGTCGAAAGTACAGCAGGCGCATTTATTGTAATTTCGAATTACAATTAATGAGGAGAGAGATTGTCAGACAGACACGGGGCCGTGTCCAGCTCTCTGTTCAGCCTATAAATAGGAGAGCTTGGATTCATTTCATCTCATCCCTTGGCACACCACCTCTCTCACACTTCATCCACCACCCACCACCATCACAACACCATCATCCACCACCATCATCCATTGTCCATCGTAGAGTGTGTGAGTCGTCTCGGGATCCAAGATTGATCGTAAGAGTTCTTGACAATCAAGGCCATGTTTGCCTAAGTCTCTTACATCACTTGGTGAAGACAAAGTGTCTAGTATAATACTTTTTATTTCTAATCTTTTGCACTTTTTATTTGGCTTTGTATTAATGACTTTAATAACTAGTTACTTATGTTGAAGGTGATCTTTCCTTATCGTTTGTCCGTGGTGTCTTGGCATTATTTTACTGTCTATATAAAATAAAGGATTTTCACCATTCATAACTCCACGGTCAATATGGAGATATGTTGGCTACCTGGTCGGGGGTTAAGGGAACGGTTTGGTAAGGGTCTTGCCATTGTTCAGCGTTTAGAGGTCCTGCAATGGACCCGGGTCAAATTTAGTAGGATCTCCTTCAATACTTCACGGTATTGGATGGCGAGGGTCCAAACTCTTTGATCCCCTCATAAGTTAACTACTATTAATACTATAACCCGGCTATTTAGGACTGTATCCCTGCTGACTCAGACTACTTAGCCGAGGGTAACGTCACCGCCAAAAGCGGGGCCTACCACAATACTGCATTAATAACTTAATTCATTATCTTCCAATAATCCACCCTTTTAGGATTGTATCCCTGCTGACTCAAACTACTGGGGTGAGGGTAACGTCACCTTCAAAAGAGGGGCCTACTACAATAACTAAGATAATCTCTTAATTATGTGCAAAAGTGCGGAAATAATCAAAGGTTATACTAGATACGAGTCGGAACCAAGTGATTCATCTTGTCTATCTGTTTTTTTTATTTTTATTTTCAGCATTTTAGTTAGTTTTTAATTTTCTTAGTTTAAAACATTTTTCTAAACTTTTATTTTGGTTAGACGTTGAGGATAAACCGGTACTAAAAGCTCTTGTGTCCTTGGACGACCTCGGTATCTTACCAACGCTATACTACACTCAACGATGGGTGCACTTACCCATATGTGTGTTTAGTGTTAGTGAAATATCGTGTTCTATAAATTTAAAACTTGGCTAAAATAAGTGTTAAAAAGGGCTTAAAATATACACCTAAAATAAGTAACACTTCGCACGCATCATGCCCGAATCGAGTGGTGAAGCAAGAGCCACAACAGCAGCAGCCTCAGCAACAGCAGCAGCAACAGCCAGCAGCCCGCGGACGCACTTTCAAAGTTAATGTCCGCCAAGCTCAAGCCGATAACAACGTGGTTAATGGTACGTTCCTTGTGAATGGTATATATGCTTCGTGTTTATTTGATACTGGAGCTGATAACTGTTTTGTATTGTTTGAATTTGAAAAGTTCCTTAGTCGTAAGCGCGTCCATCTCCCTTCGACATTCGATGTTGAGGTTACCACTGGAAGAACCGTCATTGTCAATTCTGTTCTTCATGATTGTACTCTCGAACTCAACAATCACATATTTCCTATCGACCTCATTCCGATGCAGCTTGGTAGTTTTGATGTCATAGTAGGTATGGATTTTCTGTCGCCACCCCCGATCCCTTATCTGTCCCGGGAATGGGCGGCCGCGAGCCAGTGTCGGTGGTATCACGTATAGTCTAATTTGGCAGCGGAATTTTTCATCAGGACCGTAGTTAGGAAATGTTTATCAGAGTTAAACCACCATTTATATATAAATAAACATATTGGGATAAAACCCAAGTTTTTTATTACAAGCTAATTTACAGGGATAAATTCCATTTTATTTGAATTAAAACGCCTTCTTTATTTAGGTAACTTTTATAGCCACTTTTCCAAGCCTTCAGTGTTGTCCAGCTGGCTTCTAATTGGCTTTCACATTGTGTTACCTGAAACGCGTTTTAAAAATATTTGTCAATGGGAAATACTGGTGAGTGAATCCCAGTTTAATCAAGAAACATTAATTTAATTTAAACAGTATTGAGAGCGATTACAATGTTTCTATCTACACAATTACTCCATTAGTATTGTCAATCCTGACTTGTGGGTCATATTACACATTGGCTAACTCATTGTCCAATGGTAACGTATTGTCGTCCCGACTTACTACTCACAGTGTAGTAAATTTTGTATACAAAACCCCAATATACCGGCAGTAATTGAAGAATTACAAAGACTCAATCACTGCTAAATTGCATTGTAAAATAGTTAAGGTTTTGTAAAAACTGTTAACAAAAGGAGATTACTCACATTGCTGTCTTAGGTTTTTTTGTAAGGGTTTCCTGAGAATTATCTATAATTTACACAAATGTACACGTGTTAGTGTAATAACCCATTTTAACATTAGTAATACCCTCCCCGAGACGGCATTCCAACGACTACGTCGGGCAGAACCACGACAGCCGTTACGGAACCCTAGATCAATCGGGCAGCGTATCTAATACGTATCCAGGGGTTATAATACTTACAATGGAGCAGAACTTCGCTAATTAGGGGGTATAATACCCGCTTATAAAGCCTATTATTCAGAAATTAAGATTGAGAAATGATTTTTGAACGAATTCTAGTTGAACCCGATGGCTCCTTTATATGGTTGCTGAATCTCGTTCCCTCGCGGCCCGCGTAAAACAAAGACAAGGGTTACGCGGCCCGCGTCAACCCTGGTCAAATGTGTAGCTAGTCCGAGTCAGCAAGTAGGGTCAACACGCGTCGGCCACGTGGCCACACCGGGCTGCGCCACCTTTTGAGACTCCCACGGCCCGCGTTAACTTAACGGGGGATCTTACGCGGCCCGCTTGAACTTAAGAATCAAAGAAATCAGATTTTTAACCTTCATACCGCCCGCGTAAGGTTGGGGTGGGTTCTACGCGGCCCGCCTCAACTTAATTTTCTTTGTTTTTTATTTATTTTTAATACTATATTATATTTCGGGCTCGGTTTTCACATACGGGTTGTATTTAAAGACATATAGAGTTATTTTAAAATATTTTAGGGTGTCGGGAAAATATTCGGGGTGTCAGTTTCTTTGAGGGTTGTTACATCCTCCCCACCTTGTTTTAGAGCTCGTCCTCGAGATCTACTGGAACAAGTGTGGATATTTCCTTTGCATTTCAGATTCAAGCTCCCATGTGTACTCAGGTCCTCTTTTGGAGTCCCACTTCACTTTGACTAGAACTAGTCTCTTGTGCTTGAGATTCTTAACTTTCCTGTCTTCAATCTGTAGAGGCCTTTCTGCAAACTTGAGTTGTTCATTTACCTCTATATCCTTAAGAGGTACCATTAGTGACTCATCAGCTAAGAATTTCTTGAGATTAGATACATGAAACACATCATGTATTCCTGCCATTTCCTCTGGCAGTTGTAGCTGATAAGCTACAGGTCCTATTCTTCTAATAATCTCAAAAGGTCCAATATACCTGGGACTTAGCTTTCCTCTTTTGATGAATCTTACTACTCCTTTCTAAGGAGAGACCTTCAACAATACTTTATCTCCTACTTGAAATTCCAATGGTTTGCGTCGATTGTCGGCATAGCTCTTTTGTCGATCACGTGCTGCTTTCAGTCGTTCCTTGACTTGAATAATCTTATCAGTTGTTTCTTGCACTATCTCAGGTCCAGATAGTTGCTTTTCCCCAATTTCTGCCCAACAGACTGGGGTTCGGCACTTTCGTCCATAAAGTGCTTCGAATGGTGCAGCATTGATACTTGTGTGATAACTATTATTATAAGAAAATTCTATTAAAGGTAAGTGATCATCCCAATTACCTCCGAAATCAATTACACAAGCTCTAAGCATGTCTTCCATTGTCTGAATTGTCCTTTCGCTTTGTCCGTCCGTTTGAGGATGATAAGTTGTGCTTAGATTTAACTTGGTTCCCATGGCTTTTTGGAAACTTGACCAAAAATGAGAAGTAAAACGACTATCTCTATCAGAAACAATTGATAAAGGTATTCCATGTAAAGAAATGATTTCATTTACATACAATTTAGCTAGCTGTTCCATACTGAAAGTTTCTTTCATTGGTAGGAAATGAGCTGACTTGGTTAGCCTATCTACAATCACCCAGATTGTATCATTTCCTTTCTTTGTTTTGGGTAATTTAGTAACAAAATCCATTGTTATCAATTCCCATTTCCACACTGGCATTTCTAGTTGCTGTAACAAACCTGAGGGTTTCTGGTGTTCAGCTTTAACTTGTGAACAAGTTAAACATTTAGAAACATAGGCTGCTATGTCCTTCTTTATTCCTATCCACCAAAAATTCTTCCTTAAATCCTGGTATATTTTATCACTTCCTGGATGCATCGTATATTTAGACTTATGAGCTTCTTCTAATATATGATGACGTAGGTTTCCTAATTTAGGTATCCACATTCTCTTTTTATGGAATCTCCAAATTCCATCTGTTCCTTGTTCTAATTCCTTAATCATACCCTTTAGTTTTTCAGTATCATCCTTGATTACTGATTCTTGTGCTTCTCTTATCTGATCATTTAAATCTACTTGTAGATTTAATTTAAGAGAACGTACCCTTTTTGACCTTTCGTGATACTTTCGGCTTAAAGCATCTGCCACTACATTTGCTTTTCCTTCATGATACTGGATATCACAATCATAGTCACTAAGCATCTCCATCCAACGTCTTTGTCTCATATTCAACTCCTTTTGCCCTAAAACATACCTTAAATTCTTATGATCAGTGAATATGGTAAACTTACTACCATAAAGATAATGTCTCCAAATTTTAAGGGCAAAAATTATAGCTCCTAGTTCTAGATCATGGGTTGAATAATTCTCTTCATGATTCTTAAGTTGTCTAGATGCATAAGCTATAACCTTTTGGCGTTGCATCAACACACATCCATAACCTAACTTAGAAGCGTCACAATAGACTACAAAGTCTTCCGTTCCTTCTGGTAACGCTAGTATGGGTGTATTAGTTAATCTTTGCTTAAGAATTCTAAAAGCTTCTTCTTGCTTTGCTCCCCATTCAAACTTAATGGATTTACAGGTTAACTTAGTTAAAGGAATGGCTATTCTAGAGAAATCTTGAATAAATCTTCTATAATAACCGGCCAATCCTAAGAAACTTCTAACCTCGGTTGGTGATTCAGGGGTTTTCCATTTGGTAATTGCCCCGATCTTTGTTGGATCTACATGAATTCCTTCATGATTAACTAAATGTCCAAGAAATTGTACCTGTTCTAGCTAAAACTCGCACTTTGAAAATTTAGCATAAAGCTTTTCCTTTCTTAATAGACTTAAATGTGCGTGCAAATGCTTTGCATGTTCCTCTTTATTCTTAGAATAAATTAGAATATCATCTATAAAAACAATTATGAATTTATCCAAATATGGCTTACATATTCGGTTCATCATGTCCATAAATGCAGCTGGCGCATTGGTTAAACCGAATGGCATGACAGTAAATTCATAATGTCCATACCTTGTTCTGAATGCGGTCTTAGGAATGTCCTCTTCCTGTACCTTTAATTGATGATATCCTGATCTTAAATCGATTTTAGAGAAAAATCGAGCTCCTTGCAATTGGTCAAACAGATCATCGATTCTTGATAATGGGTACCGGTTCTTAATCGTGACTTTGTTCAATTCACGGTAGTCAATGCACATACGCATTGATCCGTCCTTCTTTTTAAAAAATAAAATCGGTGATCCCCACGGCGACGAACTTGGCTGTATAAATCCTTTTTCCAGCAATTCATCTAATTGTTTCTTCAGTTCCTGCATTTCGGCGGGTGCCAAACGATAAGGTGCTTTGGCAATTGGTGATGTTCCTGGTAGCAGGTGAATTCTGAATTCAACTTCTCTATCTGGCGGCAGTCCTGGTAATTCTTCTGGAAATACATCTGAAAACTGGGACACTACTGGAATGTCTTTTAGATCTTTTTCTTTAGTGTTAGTGATTATGGAAATCAAATACACTATAGAACCTTTTCTTATATAACTTGTAGTTTTCATCACAGAGATGAATTTCGTGGATCTAGATGGTTTATCTCCTTTAATGGTGATCGTTTTACCTTCTGGTGAGTTTACTTTGATTGACTTTTGATCACATAAAATACTGGCTTTATTGGCTATTAACCAATCCATTCCTAAAACAATATCAAATCCTGCCAGATTCATGGGATAAAGGTTTGCAATAAACTTCTGATTTAAAATTTCTATTCTTGCTCCCTGCAAGATTTCAGAAATCCTAACAGTTTCTCCATTAGTTGTCTCTACTAGGCACTCTTGTGGTAGTTTAGTTAATGATTGATTTAGAAGTTTGCAAAATGATGTATTAATAAAACTTTGGTTTGCACCAGAGTCAAATAATACTTTAGCAAAAACATCATTAACTAAAAACATACCAGCTATCACGTCTGGAATCATCTTGGCTTCATCTGCAGTCAGAACAAATGCTCTAGCATTTTTAGTGTTCTTGTTGTTCGCAGCTGGAGCCAATTTCGGACAATTTGGCTTGATGTGACCTTTCTCTCCACAGTTGAAGCACAATCCATTACTGGTTTTCTTCCTGCAATCTTCTTCTTTTTGTCCCGGCATCTTGCAGAAATTGCAAAGAGTGGAGCATTTTCCCGAATGCTTTTTCTTGCAGATCTTGCAGAAAGGTGCAGAGGTAGAACCCATATTCCTACGATTGTAATTCCCAGAACGGAATTCTTGGGTAAGTCTTTGGGCTAGGTTTCTCCTCTGTTCTTCTTCTCTAGTACGGATTAGCTCATCTGTCAAGGTATTCGCTAGTTCTACAACTTCTTCTATGGTTTGAGGTCTAGCTGCCTTGACTACATGTCTAATCTCTCCAATTAATCCCCAGATATAACGGGAGATTAATACTGGTTCAGGTGATGCAAGGGTTGGTACTATTCTAGCATATTCAAAGAATGTAGTAGTGTACCCCTTACTATCTACCCCGGTCATTCTAAGGTTCAGAAATTTATTCGCTATCTGTTCCTTTTCATTGGGAGGGCAGAATTTCATTTCTACCATGTTTTTAAATTCCTCCCATTCCATGTTGTATACCTTATCACTTCCTCTTGACTAGAGGATAGTGTTCCACCATTCTTGTGACATCTGTGCTTATGTAATCATTCTACAGACTCTGAACAATACAATATTAATAAAACAGTGTGTTTTTATCCCAAATGTTCGTTATTTATGTTTGACATTATGCACGTTTTGGTTTTTGATCAATTTTGAACTCTATATCGCTTTCTGGGAAGTTATACGCAAACTGATGCGTAAATGTAATCAGTTTAACGCGACAAACACTCCGGAACAGCAACATAAGCTTAATATACCTTAAATAACCTTTACATAACTTAGAAATAAGTTTTGAAGGCTTTGGTATGGCAAAAACAAGTTTATTCGCTCACAGGGACTATTTGCGTCAACTTGCAAAAGTTTGCCGTTTCGTAAGGCACCGTACAGTCCAGAACTTGATCATAAGTTAAACATACCATATATAACCTAAACATGGCTTAGAAATAAGCTTTGATAGGTTCGGTGTGCGAAAACATGCTTATATGATCTTACAGGGACTAAAAGTGTCAAAAACGGCGTAAGTTTGCATTTTCGCGCATATCTTACGTTCTGACCACATCTGGACATCCAAAATTTTTGTACACACTAAAATATTTTTATTTTAGTAATCGGCATGCAAAAATTCCACTCATCGCTTAATTTGGTTTGTTTTCGCGTCCGTTTGAGTTTTGTCGTAATTTAACGAACAACGCGACCGTACGACCAAACGAGCCGACATCCGAGAGTATTCCGAGCACATTTTGAGTCCTCTAAACTTTAATGACCTTGTAGAGCTTTGAAAATGTCTTAACGGGGGTCAAAAGGGGCTGAAATGAGCTCAAATCAAGTTCAGGGACTAATTATGCAATTCTGCCAAACTTGGCCATACGGGTCGCGTAAGCTCACCCTCATGCTTACGCGGGCCGCCTGAGAACCCCCAGCGACAGAAAATTTGTTTCAGCTGCTGTTTTGCAAGACCAGGCCCTTGTATGCAATATTTCTTGTTTGGGGACCAAGTTAACACCTTCCCAAGCATAATTACCTGTCACTAAACACTTGTAGGGCTGTGATTTATTGCTTGTTGGCCAAATAACCACATGTAATGATCTCACAAGTTCATGACAAGTATAAATAGCTTGGTCCATCAACTCAATTCCTTGCTCATTCTATCATTTCTCCTTTCTCATCTGCTTTGGAGCTTCCTAATCTGATTTGGGAACTTGTCTTCTTTGTAGAAAAGATAGCAGGGACTTTAGTGAGCATTCTTTCATTTCTTTTTATTGCTTACTAGTTTAAAAAGTCAAACAGTGTTTGACTTTCAGTTTGACCAGTCAATTGGTCAAGTCAAAGTTCAATTGAACTTTGCAATGTGATTGTAATCACAATGGTTATAATCCTTAGTGATTATACCTACTGATTACCACATTAACTAGGCATAGTGACGAGTCAAAGTTTCGGTCAAAATGCGTTTTAGCACGCATTTTGAAACGGAACTACTTTTAGGTATCAAAACACTTTGTTTTGATACCAAATCAGTAGGTTAAACATGTTTTGACATGTTTAACTCGTCACTAATAGTTTTGTGCTTGTTTAGGGTCGTAAGGTAAGCGGTCTAAACAACCGCTTAGACTTTCGAACCCGACCCGTTTGGTCGATCATTAGGATCAGACCAAGCTTGATTAGTGATCATAGTTTCATAGGGAATAACCCCTGAGGTTATACCTTATGATCACCTAGGATTGGTTAGTCTTTTGCTAGTTAGCTTGTATGCCCATAGTAAATGACCAAAACTCCCTTTTGAAGCATAAATCCGTATTTTGACTATGTGAACATAATTTTTGACATATAATCTGATTTAGTAACATGTTTAGGCATAATTGGGCATGTGAGACTTGACATAGCACATAGTTAACCATCCGAACATAGTTTTACGCAAACGACGCGTTAAAGTAGCTTTAACTACCTTAACGGGTCGAAACGGGTCAAAAGCACTTAAGTAGACTTTCCAATCAGAATGTAGGGACTATTAAATCATACCATATGAGTACAAGTACTCATTTGATTTATAGAACCTCATTCTATCCTATCTCCCGATTTAGGATCCGTTTATTAACATAGTTACCTATATTAGGTGCCGGTTGATTCGTGATCCTTGGAGCCTTATTTGGTCTTATTCTCAAGTCTATTAGGCAATCCCAAGTGAGTACATAGTTCCCCTCTTTTACCGCTTTCAAATATTTTGGGGTGATACACATGTACATACGTATTACTTTCATGTTTTTCCTGCTTTTATGACATAAACATGCTAGTTTCACTTAGTACATATCTAGTACATGTTTTCACTATGTTTTGCTATGTATGTTAAGCATGCTAGCACATTGAATTATTACACATTTTTTACATATGTTTACTTAGCATATGTACACCTTGTTTTACATGACATTTCTGCTATGTATGTTTACTGAGCATGCTAGCACATTGTTTTACATAAACATTTCTACTAGGCATGTTTACTTAGCATTCCTAGTACATGGTTTTCATAGCATGCTACATTGGTTATGACATTTGGTGTGTTTAATCGGGACAATAATACATTCATTAACATTAGCTACGCCGCTCGGACTTATGTAATGGTACCATAGGAATTGACAACTCCCGTTTCCGACTTCCTAGGTTTGTTTGGAAGTTGGGAATGACAGAATCTGACTACATAACTTAGATGAACCTTTAATTTGTTTAAAGGTTTGTCGCCACAGTCGCAAGGCTTGAATGTATGCGATTAACATTACTGCATAAATGTTTGTAATCATAAAGCATTGTTTTCTACAAAACATAACATTTGATTTAAACTTAGGTTTATTCAAACACTTGGTTTTGTACATTTTTACTATGGGGTTGAGTAAATACATGACATTTGTTTTCACATTGACATCATTACATAGTTTAAGTAGATGATTTCCTACTTGCTATGCATTTCATTGGTTATACATGATACATGTTACACGTGACATTAAACATGGTTTATACATAAACATTTTGACAATTGAACAAGACATTTTGGTTGGTTATTGATAAGTGACTTATGTAACGGGGCTATGTGTTATATGATGAAAGCATGGTGCCGCTGGTACTTCCTATATATAAGTGCTTTTATTGTATTATACATTGTTGCGTTATATAAACCACTTGGGCAAGACATGAAACATTTTATTCAAGAACATGACATTGGTTTACAAAGTACACATTTTTAGACAACTTTACTTTTACTTGGTTATTCATTTAACCAAGCATTGTCCTTTCATTATCATTTGATTTTCTTATCGATTTTCACATGATTTCACAAAGGAAAACGTTTTACAAGGTTCATGACTATTTTTGTTAAACATATCTTTCAACTACAAGTCATGAACTTGCATAAACAAAACCTATATATCTCACAGGCATTTTTATGCTGACGTACCTATTTTTACATGTGTTTCAGGTGCTAATGCATGATGATGTTTGTGCTTCACTTAGGCGGACTCGGGCCTTAGTGACTTAAAAGACTGTTAATTATGTTATTTTAGTTTAAACTCAAGACAATTTAATCATTTTAATTAATAATACATAACTTTATTTGCCATGGTTGTTGAAACAATGATTCTGTTACAATACTCCCCGACGTTTCCGCCACGGTTTGTTGTTTTAACGTGGTCGGGGTGTGACAGAAGAGTTGGTATCAGAGCCAATGGTTATAGGGAATTAGGTTATTAGTAATGCTTTGACCTAGACTATAACTTTCTAGGACCCTAACACAAGTTATCTTGTGTTTAGATCTTAAAACAATACCCGTCACCTATCCTTAGGTGATTACCAAAACATGAACACAACTTTCTAAAATGATTTTGAAATCAATCGTCTATCCTTAGATGATTTCTTTTGGCTTAATGCCTTTTAAATTTTCAAAATCTCGTCAAAGTTTTGGTCTAAATAATGTGAACACGTGCAAACTGGAAGAGTGAATGCCTGTACCCTGAGTTTTCTGTCTAAGGCTAGAGTGTTCGTACAAATCCGCAGTATCGGACCAGTCACTCTTACCTGGGAACTCTTGGGGTGAGTGTTCACTTATAGGCGAGCATGTCTTCGGCGATACATTATTATGACCCATTTACTTTGATTTGTCACTGTGTGTCGTTTGTTTGCTTTATGGTAACAAACAAATGACCACCATCCTTACATTTTGTCGATATTTATGACATCTCATTTTCATCACATCATCTCACTCGTTTTCTCTCATGTTTCCTCTTTTAGAATGACTCCTCGACGCGCAAATCCGTTACCAAATGCTGAACTGGCAGAAATCATCGCGCAGCAAATGGCTGCTGCGTTCCCCAATCTTATTACGCAATGGAACCAAGCCAACAATAACAATAATGCTCCGTGCAATTTCAAAAGTTTTAACTCGGCTAAACCGCTCAAGTTTAGTGGTTCTAAAGGGGCAACTGGGCTCCTACAGTGGTTTGAGAGTCTTGAGAGCACATTTCGCCATGTTTAGTGTCCGAACAATCGTAAGGTCGAGTTTACTTCAAGTGTGTTCCAAAAGAGGGCTCTTACCTGGTGGAATGGGGAAATGAGAGATAGAGGTGCTGATGTTGCTTTGGGTCAGACATGGGAGGAACTTAGAGCTCTCATGATGAGAGAATTTTGTCCTTGTCACGAGCAGAGGGCACTCGAAAATGAGTTCCACGATCTGAAGCAAGACAGTGGTGAACACCGGGCTTATACTGATAGATACGAGGAGTTAAGCTTGCTCTGTCCTACTATGGTCACGCCTTTGGATAAGGCTATTGAGAAATACATAGACGGTTTGCCAGATCCTGTTCAAGATATTGTCACTGGCAGCAACCCTACTACCGTCCGACAGGCCATAGAGCTAGCTGCTACCCTTACTGAGTCGCAAGTCAAAAAGGGTAAACTCCACAGAAAAGGTGATAAGAAACAGAAACAGTCTGATAGTACCAAGGATAAAAAGGGCAAGAAGGCTGCTGAGTCTTCAAAGAAATCGAAGAAGCGTAAGGCTTCCAAGAACTTTGCTGTTACTACTCAGGCACAACAGGCTGCTCCAAATCAGCCTGCACAACCCGCTGCCAAAAGGCAGTATGCTGGAAATGCACCTTTGTGCAATAGATGTAACAGTCATCACCAGCCACAGTTGCAATGCCGCATCTGTACAAATTATGGCAAGTCTGATCATCTTGCGAATACCTGCCGTTTTGCTCCTAACCAAAATCAGGCAGCTCAAAACCAAGTTGTGCAAAACCCTGCCCAGAATCCTGCACGACCTCACTTTCCGCCTGGTTCGTGTTACAATTGTGGGGATCTGACCCACTACAGAAACAACTGTCCGAGGTTGGCAAACGCAAATCAGGCACCGGCTCGTGGTAGAGTTTTTAATATAAATGCAAATGAGGCTCGTGCAGATAACGAAGTGGTGAACGGTACATTCCTTGTTAACAACCATCATGCTTCTGTTCTATTTGATTCGGGTGCCGATAAGAGCTTTGTGTCCTTAGCATTCGAGCCTTTACTTACGATGACTAGAACAAAACTAGGAAAGCCCTTGACAGTAGAAGTAGCTAGTGGTGAACCTGTTGTACTCGACTCCGTTCTTCGAGATTGCCAGTTGAACCTTAATAATCATCTTTTCCCTATTGACCTCACACCGATGCAACTCGGGAGCTTTGATGTTATAGTGGGAATGGATTGGTTAGCCAAGTACCATGCTGAGGTGGTTTGTTTTGAGAAAATTATCCGTATTCCGCTTTCAACTGGTGAGATCTTAGAAGTTCGTGGGGAGAAACCCGTTAAACTCATGTCTTGTACTCAAGCCCAAAAATACCTATGAAAGAAATATGTTGCTTTCTTGGCACATGTAGTAGAGGATAAAGGCAAGAGTAAAACAATCCAAGATATTTCTGTTGTTCGGGATTATCCAAAAGTATTTCCTGAAGAATTACCTGGTTTACCCCCTGTACGCCAAGTTGAGTTTCACATCGACCTCGTACCTGGTGCAAATCCTATTGCTAAATCACCTTATCGTCTTGCACCGTCAGAGATGCAAGAGTTGTCTAAGCAGCTTCAGGAGCTTTCTGATAAAGGATTCATCCGTCCGAGTTTTTCCCCTTGGGGCGCTCCTGTCCTATTCGTAAAAAAGAAAGATGGATCTTTCAGGATGTGTATCGATTATCGTGATCTTAATAAGCTTACCATCAAGAATCGATATCCCATACCTCGCATTGATGATCTCCTTGATCAGCTACAAGGTGCTACTTTCAAAGATTGATCTGCGTTCTGGGTATCATCAACTTCGAGTTCTCGAAGAAGATATTCCCAAGACAGCTTTTCGTACTCGATATGGTCATTATGAGTTCACTGTTATGCCCTTCGGTTTAACCAATGCTCCTGCTGTTTTCATGGACTTGATGAATAGGGTTTGTAAGCCTTATTTGGACAAGTTCATCATTGTTTTCATTGATGACATTCTGATCTATTCTAAGACTCGAGCTGATCATGAACAACATCTCCGTCTTACAATGGAACTCCTAAAGAAAGAGCAACTTTTCGCCAAATTCTCCAAGTGCGAATTTTGGCTTAAGGAAGTTCAATTTTTGGGGCACATCGTTAACGAACAAGGTATTCATGTAGATCCCGCCAAAATCAATGCGATTAAGGATTGGGATACTCCAACTACTTCTACCGAGGTTCGTTCATTTCTTGGTCTAGCAGGTTATTACCGCCGTTTCATTGAAAACTTCTCCAAGATTGCGGTTCCTCTCACTGCTTTAACTTAGAAGAATAAACCTTTTGAGTGGGGATCCAAACAGGAAGAAGCTTTTCAGACCTTGAAACAGAAACTCTGTGATGCACCTATTTTAACTTTGCCCGAGGGTAATGATGATTTTGTTGTGTATTGTGATGCATCCAATTTAGGCCTTGGCTGCGTTCTTATGCAAAGAAACAAAGTTATAGCCTATGCATCAAGACAGCTGAAAGTGCATGAGAAAAACTACACCACTCATGATCTTGAGTTAGGTGCAGTAGTTTTTGCCCTCAAAATCTGGAGACACTACCTTTACGGCACCAAGTGCGTAGTGTTTACTGACCACAAGAGTCTTCAGCACATCTTCAATCAGAAAGAACTAAACATGAGGCAATGACGTTGGGTTGAACTCCTAAACAACTACGATTGCGAAATTCGCTACCATCCTGGTAAGGAGAATGTCGTGGCTGACGCATTAAGTCGTAAGGAACGTGTCAAACTTCATTGTGTTCAGGTTCAATCTGATATTCAAACCCGCATTTCTCAGGCTCAACATACTTGTGTTACACAAGACTTGATGGGTAAAGAATTACCGTGTCATACTAAGCCTGAGCTTGAACTAAACGACTTTGGGGTATTCTATTTCATGGGCCGTTTGTGGGTCCCAAGTATAGACAATCTTCGCACCTTGCTTATGGATGAAGCTCATAAGTCTTGTTATTCTATTCATCCTGGTGCAGACAAAATGTATAAGGATCTTCGAACCCAGTATTGGTGGCCGGGTATGAAGAAATACATTGCCTTATATGTTTCCAAATGCCTTACTTGTCTTAAGGTTAAGGCAGAACATCAACATCCCTCTGGATTATTGGAACAACCAGAGATTCCGGTTTAGAAATGGGAAAACATTTCTATGGATCTCATTACCAAGTTACCGCGCACTAGAAGAGGTCACGACGCCATTTGGGTTGTTGTTGATCGTCTTACAAAGTCAGCACATTTCTTACCGATCCGTGAGAATCTATCTGCTGATGAGCTTGCCAAGATATATGTTGATGAGATTGTATCTCGACATGGTGTTCCTTTGAACATTATATCTAATAGAGATGCTCGATTCTCGTCTCGCTTTTGGAGAACCATGCAATCTGCCATGGGTACCCAACTTCACTTGAGCACAGCGTACCATCCGCAGACAGATGGTCAATCTGAGAGAACAATCCAAACACTAGAGGATATGCTTAGAGCATGTGTGATCGATTTTGGTGGTAGTTGGTATTCGCATCTACCGTTGATCGAATTCTCCTACAACAATAGTTATCACACGAGCATCAATATGGCTCCTTTCGAAGCTTTATACGGTCGAAAATGTCGTTCACCGGTCTGCTGGAATGAGATAGGTGAAGCTCAGCTTACTGGACCTGAACTCATTCTAGAGACTACAGATAAAGTCAAGAAGGTTCGCGATAATCTTGTGACAGCTAGATGCCGTCAAAAGAGTTATGCGGATTTAGGACGCAAGCCTTTAGAATTTCAAGTCGGAGACCATGTCCTACTCAAGGTGTCGCCTTGGAAGGGAGTGGTGAGATTTGGAAAGAAAGGAAAACTTGCACCACGTTATGTCGGACCATTCAAGATCGTTGAAAGAATCGGAAAAGTAGCCTACAGACTTGAGCTACCTCCTGAACTTGGAAATATTCATCCGACTTTTCACGTGTCCAATTTGCGAAAGTGTTTAGCTGACGCTGATCTTCATATTCCTCTCGACGAAATCCAAATCGATGAAACGATGCATTTCGTTGAGAAACCTGTGGAGATAGTGGACCGTACATTTAAACAGTTGAAGAACAAACAGATTCATTTAGTCAAGGTTCGCTGGGAATCCAAACGTGGCCCAAAGTTTACTTGGGAACGTGAGGACCAGATGAAGACGAAATATCCGCAATTGTTTTCACAAGTTTCCCCTAAATAAATTCCGGGACGAAATTTCCTAAAGTAGGGGAGACTGTGACATCTGTGCTTATATAATCATTCTACAGACTCTGAACAATACAATATTAATAAAACAGTATGTTTTGATCCCAAATGTTCGTTATTTAGGTTTGACATTATACACGTTTTGGTTTTTGATCAATTTTGAACTCTATATCGCTTTCTGGGAAGTTATACGCAAACTAATGCGTAAATGTAATCAGTTTAACACGACAAACACTCCGGAACAGCAACATAAGCTTAACATACCTTAAATAACCTTTACATAACTTAGAAATAAGTTTTGAACGCTTTGGTATGGCAAAAACAAGTTTATTTGCTCACATGGACTATTTGCGTCAACTTGCAAAAGTCTGCCGTTTCGTAAGGCAACGTACAGTCCAGAACTTGATTATAAGTTAAACATACCGTATATAACCTAAACATGGCTTAGAAATAATCTTTGATAGGTTCGGTGTGCGAAAACATGCTTATATGATCTTCAGGGACTAAAAGTGTCAAAAACGGCGTAAGTTTGCATTTTCGCGCATATCTTATGTTCTGACCACATCTGGACATCCAAAATTTTTGTACACACTAAAATATTTTTATTTTAGTAATCGGCATGCAAAAATTCCATCCTTACATTTTGTCGATATTAATGACATCTCATTTTCATCACATCATCTCACTCGTTTTCTCTCATGTTTCCTCTTTTAGAATGCCTCCTCGACGCGCAAATCCGTTACCAAATGCTGAACTGGCAGAAATCATCGCGCAGCAAATGGCTGCTGCGTTCCCCAATCTTATTGCTTAATGGAACCAAGCCAACAATAACAATAATGCTCCGTGCAATTTCAAAAGTTTTAACTCGGCTAAACCGCTCAAGTTTAGTGGTTCTAAAGGGGCAACTGGGCTCCTACAGTGGTTGAGAGTCTTGAGAGCACATTTCGCCATGTTCAGTGTCCGAACAATCGTAAGGTCGAGTTTGCTTCAAGTGTGTTCCAAAAGAGGGCTCTTACCTGGTGGAATGGGGTAATGAGAGATAGAGGTGCTGATGTTGCTTTGGGTCAGACATGGGAGGAACTTAGAGCTCTCATGATGAGAGAATTTTGTCCTTGTCACGAGCAGAGGGCACTCAAAAATGAGTTCCACGATCTGAAGCAAGACAGTGGTGAACACCGGGCTTATACTGATAGATACGAGGAGTTAAGCTTGCTCTGTCCTACTATGGTCACGCCTTTGGATAAGGCTATTGAGAAATACATAGACGGTTTGCCAGATCCTGTTCAGGATATTGTGACTGGCAGCAACCCTACTACCGTCCGACAGGCCATAGAGCTAGCTGCTACCCTTACTGAGTCGCAAGTCAAAAGGGGTAAACTCCACAGAAAAGGTGATAAGAAACAGAAACAGTCTGATAGTACCAAGGATAACAAGGGCAAGAAGGCTGCTGAGTCTTCAAAGAAATCGAAGAAGCGTAAGGCTTCCAAGAACTTTGCTGTTACTACCCAGGCATAAAAAGCTGCTCCAAATCAGCCTGCACAACCCGCTGAGAAGAGGAGGTGCCTTCGCTTCTAGGTGAACCAGACAATTGACGATACGCGTCAGATGGTCCTTAGTCACTCATACGGTAAACTAACAAATAGTCAGATAACACATAACAATTAAATACATTTATGCACGTATTCTCGTAATTTATTTCCTAACAGATTTAATTTTGATGTCAGCGGAACACTTCTGTGGCTGAATCAGTGGCATAGCTCTGATACCACCTCCTGTCGCCACCCCCAATCCCTTATCAATCCCGGGAACGGGCGGCCGCGAGCCAGTGTCGGTGGTATCACGTATAGTCTAATTTGGCAGCGGAATTTTTCATCAGGACCGTAGTTAGGAAATGTTTATCAGAGTAAAACCACCATTTATATATAAATAAACATATTGGGATAAAACCCAAGTTTTTTATTACAAGCTAATTTACAGGGATAAATCCCATTTTATTTTAATTAAAACGCCTTCTTTATTTAGGTAACTTTTATAGCCACTTTTCCAAGCCTTCAGTGCTGTCCAGCTGGCTTCTAATTGGCTTTCACATTGTGTTACCTGAAACGCGTTTTAAAAACATTTGTCAGTGGGAAATATTGGTGAGTGAATCTCATTTTAATCAAGAAACATTAATTTAATTTAAACAGTATTGAGAGCGATTACAATGTTTCTATCTACACAATTACTCCATTAGGACTGTCAATCCTGACTTGTGGGTCATATTACACATTGGCTAACTCATTGTCCAATGGTAACGTATTGTCGTCCCGACTTACTACTCACAGTGTAGTAAATTTTGTATACAAAACCCCCAACATATCGGCAGTAATTGAAGAATTACAAAGACTCGGTCACTGCTAAATTGCATTGTAAAATAGTTAAGGTTTTGTAAAAACTGTTAACAAAAGGAGATTACTCACATTGCTGTCTTAGGTTTTTCGTAAGGGTTTCCTGAGAATTATCTATAATTTACACAAATGTACACGCATTAGTATAATAACCCATTTTAACATTAGTAATACCCTCCCCGAGACGACATTCCAACGACTACGTCGGGCAGAACCACGACAGCCGTTACGGAACCCTAGATCAATCGGGCAGCGTATCTAATACGTATCCAGGGGTTATAATACTTACAACGGAGCAGAACTTCGCTAATTAAGGGGGTATAATACCCGCTTATAAAGCCTATTATTCAGAAATTGAGATTGAGAAATGATTTTTGAACGAATTCTGGTTGAACCCGATGGCTCCTTTATATGGTTGCTGAATCTCGTTCCCTCGCGGCCCGCGTAAAACAAAGACAAGGGTTACGCGGCCCGCGTCAACCCTGGTCAAATGTGTAGCTAGTCCGAGTCAGCAAGTAGGGTCAACACGCGTCGGCCACGTGGCCACACCGGGCTGCACCACCTTTTGAGACTCTCACGGCCCGCGTTAACTTAACGGGGGTCTTACGCGGCCCGCTTGAACTTAACAATCAAAGAAATCAGGTTTTTAACCTTCATACCGCCCGCGTAAGGTTGGGGTGGGTTCTACGCGGCCCGCCTCAACTTAATTTTCTTTGTTTTTTATTTATTTTTAATACTATATTATTTTTCGGGCTCGGTTTTCACATACGGGTTGTATTTAAAGACATATAGAGTTATTTTAAAATATTTTAGGGTGTCGGGGAAAATATTCGGGGTGTCAGTTTCTTTGAGGGTTGTTACATTTTCTTCGTGAAAACCATGCTGAAGTCGTTTGTTTCGATAAGATGATTCGCTTCTCGCTCGCTAATGGTGATCAATTGTGTGTCTATGGTGAAGTCGCTTCGAAGAAGCTCCAACTCATGTCGTGTATCCAAGCAAGCAAGTATCTCCGCAAGGAATACAGAGCTTTCTTGGCTTAAAATCGTAGTAGTGGAGAAGGAAAAGAAAGGAAAGACAGGAGTGAAAGATGTTCCTGTGGTTCGTGAATTTCCTAACGTATTTCCTAATGATTTACCTGGTTAACCCCCGAGTCGTGATATTGATTTTCGTATTGACCTCATTCCTGGAGCCAACCCTGTTGCTAAATTCGCCCTAGCACCTCTCCTTGGGGCGCACCAGTCCTTTTCGTCAAAAAGAAGGATGGGTCATTCCGGATGTGCATCGACTATAGGGAGTTGAATAAGCTGACTATCAAGAATCGCTATCCCCTGCCTTGAATCGATGATTTGTTTGATCAGTTGCAAGGTGCTACATGTTTTTTTAAAGATCGATTTACGCTCTTGTTATCACCAGTTACTCATTCAGGAGGAAGATATACCGAAAACCGCGTTCTGAACCCGTTATGGCCATTATGAATTCGTCATAATGCCCTTTGGTTTAACAAATGCTCCTGCGGTTTTCATGGATTTGATGAACCGTGTGTGCAAACTGTTTCTTGACCGCTTCGTCATCGTATTCATCGACGATATCCTTATCTATTCGAAGTCGAAAACCGAACACGCGCAGCATCTACGTTTGGTTCTCGAGCTACTCTAGGGGAATCAACTTTATGTCAAGTTCTCCAATTGTGAGTTTTGGCTGGAGGAGGTTCAATTCCTCGGTCACATTGTCAATAGTCAAGGTATTCACGTCGACCCTACAAAGATTGAAGTTGTTAAGAGCTGGGTTACTCCAAAATCACCATACGATGTACGTTCGTTCCTTGGATTGGCGGGCTATTACCGTCGATTCATCGCCGACTTCTCGAAAATCGCTGTCCCGCTTACTTCTTTGACGCATAAAGACAAGCCTTTGTTTGGGGGACTAAACAAGAGACTGCCTTTCAAACACTCAAGCGGATGCTCTGCAATGCTCCCGCTCTCGCTTTACCCGACGGAAACGATGACTTCATTGTTTATTGTGATGCCTCGAACCTTGGTCTTGGTTATGTTCTCATGAAACGAGACAAGGTTATCGCTTATGCATCTCGTCAGCTCAAGATCCACGAGAAGAACTATACAACCCACGACCTCGAGCTAGGCGCAGTTGTTTTTGCATTGAAAATCTGGCGACACTACCTTTATGGTACCAAGTGTACGATCTTCACAGATCATAAGAGCTTGCAACACATCCTCAGCCAAAAAGAACTGAATATGCGCCAACGCCGATGGGTAGAACTTCTCAACGATTACGACTGCGAGATTCGTTATCATCCTGGCATAGCAAATGTCGTTGCCGACGCCCTCAGCATACGAAGGTATTTACATAGCGCTCGTAATATCCAAGCCCAGCATCATCTCGAAACTCTTATACGTGACGCTCAACATGCTTGTTTTACCGAACGCACCTTGAAGAAGGAAAGAATTCCAAATGATGGCGCCCTGCTAGTGAATAAGTCGAATGGTATATTCCATTTTCTGGATCGAATTTGGATCCCCAAGCGTACCGATTTGAGACAAATCCTGATGGATGAAGCCCACAAGTCTCGATATTCCATTCATCCTGGTGCCGACAAGATGTACCATGACCTTCGTCAAAGGTATTGGTGGCCTGGAATGAAGAAGGATATCGCTATTTATGTTTCGAAGTGCCTGACTTGCTCGAAGGTCAAGGCCGAGAAACAAAGACCATCTGGCTTGCTTGTGCAACCCGAAATCCCGATGTGGAAATGGGAAAGCATAGGCATGGACTTTATCACGAAACTCCCGCGTACAACCTCAGGTCACGATAGCATTTGGGTTATCATTGACCGCTTGACTAAATCTGCTCATTTCCTGCCGATACGAGAAGACTTTAAGGTAGAAAAATTAGCCCGAATCTACACCGACGAGATTATCTGTCGACATGGTACACCTCATTACATCATCTCTGACCGCGATGGTCGGTTTTCCTCGCGCCTTTAGGAAACATTTCAATCCGCTCTCGGTACTACGCTTAATCTAAGTACCGCATTCCATCCCCAAACCGACGGTCGGACTGAAAGAACGATTCGTACTCTTGAAGACATGCTTCGCTCGTGTGTCATAGATTTCGGTGGTAATTGGTATGCGCACTTACCTTGGTTGAATTCTCATACAATAACAGTTATCATTCTAGCATACAGATGACACCATTTGAGGCATTATACGGAAGAAAATATCGATCGCCGATTGTGTGGCAAGAGATCGGAGATGTGCAACTAACCGGTCCTGAGCTACTACAAGAAACGACTGACAAGATCCTCCAAATTCGAGACAATCTGCTGAAAGCTCGGAGTCGTCAGAAAAGTTACTCCGATAGACGACGCAAGCCCCTTGAATTTGACGTTGGCGATCACGTACTCCTAAAGGTATCACCTTGGAAGGGTGTGATCAGATTCGGCAAGAAAGGAAAGCTAGCGCCTCGATATGTTGGACCCTTTAAGATTATGGAAAGGATCGGAAAAGTGGCCTACAGACTCGAACTACCGGAGGAACTTAGCAACGTCCATCCGATTTTCCATGCATCGAACCTCATAAAGTGTCTAGCCGAGCAGGATTTACAAGTTCCCCTAGAGGATCTACAAGTGGATGAAACATTACACTTCGTGGAGAATCCTGTCAAGATTATGGACCTAGAAACCAAGAAGCTCAGGCGCTCACGCATTCCCATTATGAAGGTTCGCTGGGAAGGCAAACGCGGCGCAGAGTTCACCTGGGAACTCGAAACTGACATGAAGGCGAAGTTCCCGCAGTTGTTTGTTACAGCTAAAGCCTAATTTTGGGACGAAATTCCCTTAACTAGGGGAGGCTGTAACACCCCATGTTATGAAAGTCAAAGTCAAGATTTAAATCAAAGGAAGAAAAGATTGCTAATTGCGATCTGTCACTCCTTGTTTAATTACTGACTCGACTTCTTTGACTTGTAATCGAGTCTTTTATTTTAATCGCTTTAGTTGTATTATGTGGAGTATCTATTAAAAATCGAGGTTTAATCGAAGTTTATCGCATGTTTTATCGCTAATCGCATCGCAATCGCATTCGCACCTTAATTGGTAGATTCTGAATATTGTTTTACGTGTGTATGTGCTACTTACGTGTTACTTGTGCATGTTTACTTTATGTTTGTGGTGATTAATCAAAACGCAATCGCAACAATATCGCAATCAAATCACAAACGCTAAACGCTAAGTTAAATATAATGATTGTATGTTAGATATAGTATTTGTGAGGTTATTATTCATCTATCGCATCGCAACACTCAGCACGCGAAACGAAACGTCGAAACGCAACTCGTCGGAGCCACTCGATCGAGTGACCACTCGATCGAATGGCCATCCGATCGGATAGCCATCCGATCAGAGTGTCATCTGATCGGTGACCTCCTGTTCGACACTTACACCCTTTCCCTTTTTGGCAATCTATAAATGTCCCCCCTGTCACATCATTTGTGATGTGACAGCTCTCTCATTCGACCAGCCACACTCAAGACTTCCTTTCTCTCGATTTCTCGCTATTCTTGTAAGTTTTCAACCTAAATCTTGTACTTCTATGATCTACATGCATTTAATCGTCTTTTTCACCTTTGAATCTTAACTTTTAACCGTGAAATCACCGGATTTGAGGTGTTGTAGGATGATGTCATCATGGAGTTCTTATGAACTTCAAGCTTTGACCTCATTCCACCAAGAATAGCTCAGATCTGAAGGATTTCCACATGATTTCACAACGATTTCGCATAGATCTAAACATTTTCAGTGATAAAAGAATTGAAAGAAGCTTTTCCAACTTTCTTTCAACTCTTTTACACTCAATGCACTCAAAACCGATAGAATCGGAGCTCATTCAGACCTTCTACTCTTCTCTAGTGATGTGTCGGGTTGAGATCTGGATCTTATCAACGAGACAACCGATTTCGGGATAAACATGAACAACCATCAAAGAACAGTCAACTAATCGGATTAGGGTGATTCCTGTTCAATCGGACGACTTGGGACTTGACGAAGTTTCGTTGTTTAGTATGTTGTGATACCATCTCGAGCAAACTGCAAAAACTTTCAAGAATAATCAAGTTCAAGACGATCAGGTTCGTTGGAACGGATTGCCGTCCGATCGGATAGCCATCCGATCGAACTACTATCTGACCAGATTGCACTTGGTTCCACACTTAAACTTTTGTTTCAAATTTTTTAAGGATCTAAACGTCGAACGGATTGTCGTTCGATCGGATAGCCATCCGATGGAACGACCATCCGATCAGTGACTTTTAGAACTTCGACACTTAATCATTTTCATAGTTTTCAAAGAACATCAGTTTCTAGCGGATTGCTATCCGATCGGATTGCTATCCGATCGGATTGCTATCCGATCGGATTGCTATCCGATCGGATTGCTATCCGATCGAGTGATCGGATTGCTATCCGATCGGATTGCTATCCGATCGAGTGACAATCCTTCTGTGAACTTGTTCTCACTAAGTGTCCTGCTAATCGGATCGCCATCCGATCGAACGACCATTCGATCGACCGACCTAAAGGGTAGAGATACTTCTCTGTTTTCAAAATGCTACAACGAAAACTACAAAGCCATCATACACAAACACATCTTTCCCAAACGAATGTCAATCCAATCGAATGGCCATCCGATCGGATGACCATCCGAACGGATTAGCATCCGATTGAGTGACCATCCGATCGGATTGCCATCCGATCAGATTACCATTGGACACCTGGTCACTTTGCACCGTTTAACGCGTCATTCATCGCTGATGCTATCGTTAACTGTTCAGGCTAATCTCTCAGCGCTCCCTTCAATCCAAGACAGTGTTTATTAACTTAAACGCTATCTGTGAGTATACTTGATCCCTTTTTGCTTTACGCACTTTTGGGTGTTACATACGTTACTTATTCTAAATCACAATCGACACACAACGCAAACACTATTTATACGACGACCGTTATTGCATGCTACGTGTTATTCGATGAATGCTTGTATGTTATGTTAACACAGTGATTGTTGCCTGACACCTTAGCAACGATAGTACTATAGTTTGGACTCAGTACCTGTCATGGACAGGGGTTGTTAAGGGCTTACTTCACGTGTCCCAGTGGGGATATGTGTTGCGCATTCTACAACTTGCAGTCACATCTGTGCATATTTCTCTGTCGATAACCTACTTGCCTTCACTTTGTACATGTTACATGTTGGTTATGCGTAAACGATTTTGAACTCTATTATATTATCAAACTTGTATGCTCACCTTTACACTATGTGTATTGACTTTATTTTAACGTATGTGACAGGTGCTTAGGATGCTTGCTTACTATTTGATGGAATCAAGCTAGGGGTCTAGTTATGTCATGCTTAAATCTGAGTTGTCGGAACGGTGTTTGTTTTTGAGACAATTATTTGTAATAACTGTTTTATTTAGATATGTTGTGGTATGAGACATGACGTTTAATATCTGGTAATTAATAGTTGTTATGGATACTCATGGACATTCTGTTTCGCTCAGTGCCATGCCCCGATGTTTCCGCCATCGGTTGGGGTGTGACACCCTAAGTGCCTACTTTTGCCTTCTGGACAGTGCTCTCACCTCGATTTGGGCGAACGACACGCATCCTTCTAGTTACAGCGAGACTCAAGTCGTTGGAGTCTGTCAAGACTTTGGTGAGAGTTTTGTAAAACCAAATTAGAGGGGGAATAAGTCATCAAGGTTTGGGTTTCACCCTTGACTTAACGACTTCATCCTTGTTTTGATGTGTGATAGAGGGGAAAATTTGTGTCGAAGTATGGATTTCACTCCTGATTCAACACAAATTCTCCTGTTTATAGTAAAAATGTGGGTTGAACGAGCGATTTAGTCGTGAGTTTGCGGTTTTCATACCTAATATCGACCTAATTACTCGTTCATTTTCGAAAAAAATAGCATGCAGTGATAGTGTTCAGCGAGTGCGAGCGAGAATAGCAAGTAAGCTAGTGCGAAACCCCTACCAGGTATGCACAAGTCGGTCTGTTGGTACTTAGACTATAGAGTAGGTCGTTTCTAAGACATCGACCTATACTAGGTCGAGTCTTTCCTAATTCCCTATAGTTATGGCTCTGATACCAATCTGTCACACCCCAACCGATGATGGAAACAACGGGGCGCGGCACTGAGCGAAACAGATTGTCCAAGAGAAATTCCATAACAACTAAATTACCAGATAGTTAATATTATGTCCCATACCATAACCCATTAAGTAAATCAATTATTACAGACATAGATATCTCTAGGCAATCATTGTCCCGACAACTCAAAATAAATAAATTGTCTTTGTTTCTAGACTCTCCTACTCGATTCCACAAAAGCAAGAGCACAGCATCCTAAACACCTGCCACATACATTAAAATAGCGGTCAATACACATAGTGTAAAAGTGAGGATACAAGTTTAATAGTATAGTAGGTTCGAAAGCGTTTACGCTTAACCAGCATGTAACATGTAGCAAAGTGAAGCATGTAGGTTATCGACAATGAAATATGCACAGACATGACTGCGAGTTGTAGAATGCGCAACACATATCACCACTGTGACACGTGAAGAAATAACCTTAACAACCCCTGTCCGGCAGGTGCTGAGTCCAAACTATAGCACTATCGTTCCTAAGGAGTCAGGCAACAATCACTGTGTAAACATAACATACAAGCATTCATCGAGTAACACGTATAACATGCAGTAACGGTTAGCGTATAAAAGTGTTTGCGTTGTGTGATCGATGTGATTTGAACAAGTAACGTATGTAACAGTAACACCCAAAAGTGCGTAAAGCAAAAAGGGATCGAGTATACTCACGGATTGTGTTTAAGTAAATAAACACTCTCTTGGATTGAAGGGAGCACTAAGAGATTAGCCTGAACAGTTAACAATAGCATAAATGAAAGAACGGTGCGTAAAACGGTGCAAGTGAATCAAGTGATGGATGGTAATCCGATCGGATGGCAATCCGAACGGATGGCAATCCGATCGGATGGCAATCCGAACGGATGGCAATCCGATCGGATGTCAATCCGTTCGGATGGTCATCCGTTCGGATGGCCATTCAGTCGGATTGACACTCGTTTGGGATGGATGTGTTTGTGTATGATGGCTTTGAAGTTTTTCGTTGTAGCATTTTGAAAACAGAGAAGTGTCTCTACCTTTCAGGTCGTTCGATCGAACGGTCGTTTGATCGGATGGCGATCCGCCCGACGAGGCATTTCTCAGAGAACAAGTTCATAGCAGGATTGTCATTTGATCGGATGGTCTACCGATCGGATGGCAATCCGTTAGAAACTAATGATCTTTGAAAGTTATAAAAAGTTTGAGTGTTGAAGTCTAGATGCAATCCGATCGGACGGCAATTCGTCCCACAATCTTATCGTTTGCAAACTTGAAAATTTGTTAAGTTTTGAAGGTGTTGCGGTTTGATCGAGACGATATGACTTCGCGTTAAACAACAGGAACTTCCATCAGACCCAAGTTATCCGATCGAACGAGAATCACCCCAATCCGATCAGTTTACGGTTCATGACGGTTGTTCATGTTTAACCCGAAATCGGTCGTCTCTTGATATGAGTCAGATCTCAAACCGACACATCACTAGAGAGGAGTGGAAGGCGTTGAGTGTAAAAGAATTAAAAGAAAAGTTAAGAAAACATCTTTTAATCCTTTTAACCTTGAAAATGTTTAGATTTTGGTGAAAATAGTGTTTAATCATGTGGAAATCCCTTGGATCTGAGTTGTTCTTGGTGGAATGAGGCCAAAACTTGAAGTTCATAAGAACCCCATGATGACATCACCCTAGAACACCTCAAATCCGCTGATTTCACGGTTAAAAGTTAAGATTCAAAGGTGAAAATGATGAAGAAGTGCATGTAGATCATAGAAGTACAAGATTTTAGTTGAAAGCTTACAAGAATCGCGAGAAATCGAGAGAAAGAAGGTCTGGAACGCTGGTCGAATCAGGGAGAGCTGTCACATCACTATTGGTGATGTGACAGGGGTATTTATAAGTTGCCAAAAGGGGAAAGTGCGCATAGGTGATGGATCGGATGGCACATCGATCGGATGGCCATCCGATCGGTTGGTCATCCGTTCGGATGACCATTCGATCGAATGGTCATTCGATCGAGTGATCCGGCGAGTTGGATTTTGGCGTTTCATTTTGCGTTGTGAGCGTTGCGATGCGTTTAAGCGAGTATCGATTTAGCGATGTGATAGATTACAAATACTACATCTAACATACAATCATCCTAAATGACTTGCGTTTAGCGTTTGCGATTTGCGTTGCGATAGAGTTGCGATTGCGTTTTCGATTAATCACCACAACATAAAGTAAACATGCACAAGTAACACATAATTAGCACACACACGTAAAACAATATCCAGAACGCATAATTCGGGTTGCGATTGCGATAGCGATGCGATTAGCGGTAAACATGCGATAAAACCTCGATTATTAATAGATACTCCACATAATACAACTAAAGTCAACAAAATAAAAGATTCGATTACAAGTCAAAGTGTACAATCCACCGCTAAGCAAGGAGTGATAGATCGCTATTAGCAATCTTTTCTTCCTTTGACTTTGACTTGTACTTTGACTTTCAAAAACACGGGGTGTTACAATAATATCATCTACATAGACGTTACAGTAATTTTCTAAACCTCTCAAAGCATTTTGCATATGTCTTTGAAATATGCTAGGTGCTTGTTTTAATCCAAAAGGAACTACCTTCTATTGATAATGACCGTCTGACATGTAAACGCAGTCAATAGCTGTGATTCTTTGTCTAACATTACCTGCTAGAAACCGCTTTTACAATCGAAACTGGAAACAATAGTTTTTCCTCTTAAGAGGGTTAGTAATTCCTGCATATAAGGAAGATTATAACTGTCACCAATAGTAGCATTATTGATTTCATTATAATTAACAACCATTCGTTTTTTACCTCTTCTTTTTTCTGCCTCGTTTTCTACTAAGAAAGCAGGAGACATGTGAGGAGATTTACTAGGAATTATTAGTCCCAAATCAAGAAGTTCTTTGATTTGTTTACTAAATTCTTCCCTGTCCTGAGGACTATACTTCATAGGTTTTACCCTTATAACAGTTTTAGGATCTATTAATTTAATAGATACCCTCATCCAATTTTTTGTTTTTTCTGGATCAATTGGATTTTCCGAACAAACTTTTTCGAGTAGTTCTTCAATTTTTTGAAACTTGTGTATTTCAAGTAAGAATATTTTTTCTGGTGTTATAACTTCTTGAGCTATTTTAGTTCTAGGAGTTTGTTTTATTTTTGAATCTTTTTTCATGGATTCAAGGAAATTTGGTTTTCTGATTTGAAAAGCCTTTGTAACCTTTTTAATCAAAAGCATTTCTTGATTAAGATGAAAAGATACCCTACCTAACCATTGGGTAAAAGGTCCATAAAGTTGACAGAAATTATTTCCAAGAAGTAAATCCATTCTTGAATCTTGTTGGTAGATGGTTGGAATAGGAAATGGTTCTCCAGAAAAATAGATTATTAGATTTCTACAAACTTTATCTAGTTTAATGATTTCTTGGTTAGCAACAATTGCTTTAATATCTTTGGGAGTATTTTCTCATAGATCATTAGGGATAACATGCTTGTTTGCTAAACAGAGACTTGCCCATGTGTCTACATAGCAATGTAGACTAAAACAACCTTTATGTATACCCCAAACTGCACTTTATACCTTTCACTATGAAATCCGCCAAAACCAACCTTTATGTTCATGTTTTATTACAGCCTATAACCTTTAGCACTAACTACGTCAAAATATTCAGTTAAATGAACTCACATGCCTTGCATGTGAGGGCATTTAAGTCTTTTAATATATCCCTTTAACTCACCTTCTTCACCACCAGACTGTTGGATCAATCACCCACAATGTTCAACCAAACCCTCAGTTCCCTCCCAAAACCCAACCTTGAAATTGACCAAGATTTAATTAAACAAGACTTCGGCAACTGGACAACTTGCCGGAAGGTGTGCCGTTGACAAAATTAATGTACAAAGAGATTAGCTTCAGTCCAGTGAGCTGGAAAGTTATTGTCGAAACTCACTGGCGATATTGGCATTTGACAAATCAACAGCTTCAAAAAAACCCAGTCAACAACTTCAACTTCCACCCATCGATTAAATTAATTAAATGGAGCAGGTTTTGAATTATTGTGAATTTGTGATGCAAGAGATAATCTAGTAATTATGCAATATAAGCTGATTCGAAGCTGCTCATAATACAGAACTAGATAGCATCAAAAGGTAATTCATTTTTTAATTTTAAATACCATATCACTTTAAACAAATGGAACAATATATGCTACAAGCATAATAATGTGATCTGTCCAAGAATGTTAAAAGAATTCTGTTTGCATCATGAGTTCGATCTATGCAATATATAACTTAAAATTCCATTAATCCAGAATTCCATGCTACTCCGACTTCGTGAGAGGGAATTGGAGGTAGTTGTCCGATTAGAGCTCTCCGATGAGGTCGTTCGTTTGGTGTTTGCGTTTTGTGAACCAGAATCACAGGAGGTGATCTATACATTCTATGTTCAAAATTTATCTGAAAGATCAGCCGTTGACGTTGAACGTCTTGTTAGATGTGTCAAAAAGGTGTTGTCATGGCTAAAGTTAAGGAGATTGAATTTGATGATGATGGTAAACAGTTGATTCCCACTTCTTAGTTACAAGTACTTAAATGATGTTTTCTTCAAAGAATTGGAAAAGAAAAGTATGAAAATGTGGTTGGATATCGGCTGAATCAATTGTCGATAGTTGGTGGTTAAATGAAGATGGTCTGTCTTGATGGATTTGTGTGGATGTTGGGGAAGAAGGGATGTATGGCGGCTAAGAAAAAGAGAGAGAGAGAGATTGTTAGATTCTGGAGAGAGAGAGAGAGAGAGAGAGAGGTGGGGGTTTGTTGAAGGAAATAAATAAAAAGGTTAGGAAATAAATAAAAAGGTTTAAATATAATACTCATTGTAAAAGGGGTCAAAGGAAAAGACATATATGCCCTCACATGCATCGCACATGGGGCAACTTAACTGACTTTTTTGACTAGGTTTGGTGTAAAGGTTGTGATGTGTAACAAAACATGAACGTAAAGGTTGGTTTTAGCGGATTTCATAGTGAAAGGTATAAAGTGCAGTTTGGGGTATACATAAAGGTTGTTTTCTGCAATTTTGTCTTGTTTTATATCCTTTGAAAAGGATTTTTCCTTTGATATAAATTGAATTTGGATTAGTTATATTTGAATAAACTAATTCGTTGTTTTCTTGAAAAATTTTACAAGAATGAATGTGTTTTGAATTGTCATCCCCCATCTAAAAGAGTGGTTATTATTCATTCTGAGTCCTCTGTTGAAGAATCGGACGATGAGTTATTCAATATTTCTAATGTATATACTTGTGTATAGCCATCAAATATATTTTCAAACGGTGAATAAACTTCTCCTAACGTGTTTTTTATATCTACTGAAAGTTCTTCAGTGTTAGAAAATCTCTCAACATGGTACACATAGGAGCAGTTAAAGTTCTCCTAAAAGCACAATTTAGAGATTGAATTAATTTTCCTATAAAAATGGCCTCGTTGATAACAGAATTATTAATAGGCAAGAGGCTCTTCTTGGAGCAATTCAAGGAAATTTAGCATATGGTAAATTCATGTTTACTGTCTATCCTAAAATTGCTTTACATCGAGATTCAAAATATTTTGACAAAACTCTAAGTTTCATACATCAGTACGAAAGAACTGATCTTACGGAGCCAGAAAATAAAGTATTTACGATTAATTATTTAATTTCGTATGCTTTAACCAATAGCACTCATTCAATTGAGTATAAAGAAAAAGAAAACATAACGATTGAAGACATATTCTCAGAAATTGGAATTGTTCGAAGGTAGTAAATTCGCTGAACCATCACAATTACAAGAAAACTGGGCAATAGATATTGCACGAAATAAACAAATTCTAGGATCAAAACCTAAACATAGTTTTGCTGGAACCTCTTTACAAATAAGAGAATCTAGTAATACCGAACAATTAATACGATCTATGTCGGAAAGAATAGACAAGTATGGAGAAATTTTAAAAGAAGTTATTGGTGCATTATGCCTTTAAAACCGATTTTAGAATATTTAAAAATTCCTGATGAGCAAATCGCCTCTAAAGAGCCCGATATACAAATTTCTTTTATTAGAATACTACAATTAAAAGAAAATTTTATGATGAGTCATAAAATAAAATCTCTTAATATAGAAATTGTTAAAAAGATCATTATTGCTTCTAAGCAAAAAATTATTGAGCTTAAAGCTAAAAAAAACAATAATATCTATAACATGACTTCCCTTTTAAAATTAGAAGAACTTATTAAAGATTTAATTAGCAAGGCGAACAGTTTATCTACCAACGAAAATCTTGAAGTAATTGCTGTAAAAATCTTGAAAGATGTTTCAGACAAAATTGATGAAAAAATAAATTCAAAATCTTTTGTGCCCGAAAAGCAAAAAGAAAAAGTTGATAATGAAAAAAGCTTTCAAAAGTATTCATTTCCAAATTTCAACGTTGGAAATCCATCACTAGGAAGTTCTAAAAGTCCAAATGCATTAACATGGCCTTTTGGATCACCTACATAAATAAGCTATCTTTTCAAAAAATAATGGAGCATTTAACTCATTTAAAGCTTTCGTTTCAAAACATAAATGCAAAAATCACGAGATGTCATTTACTCCGACAAAATAACATAAATATGCATTATGAAAGTTATAATAATTGGAGCATTCATCCAAAAGACAAACTAAATAATACACTTTTTTATAAGGGTCAAATAAAGAGGCTTGAACAAAAAATTCAAGATCTTAAAGATAAAAAAGATTATTTTATCTTGTGGGTAAAATGAGCTCTATCACTCAAAGATTGGAGCAAATTTTAGGTGAACAATTGGAAACTCTTCCTGTTGAACAAATAAATGAGCTTGTTCAGCTCATGTCTTTAGACGACGAAGAATGTGAACAAAAGTTCTCCGAAAATAAAAACTTAAAAGAAAGATATTTTTCAGAAAATAAAGATCGAATCTTTACTTTAGAGGAAGAACCCGAAATAGAAGAAAGCTCTTCAGATATTGAAATGTCCTCAAACCATAAAGTAAATCAAGCCACTACTAGCAGTAGTAACAAACGTTCTAATAGAAATAAGAATACGGAATTTTCTATGTCGTACCATAAAGGTATACCTGATTTTAATAATAATGATTTTAATAATAATAGTGGTAGTTCAGCTACTATTAATACCATTAAAATAGATTGTATCTTTAATTTCAACAAAAGAAAAGATGCAATCGACAAATGGAATACCAGATCAGTTTGATCATTCAGACTAATCTAGAAGAGTTCTCTCATGCTAAGGCTTTATTATTATTAGTCGAACATAAGTACTCTGCAGGAATAATCCAAGATTTCATCAAAGGAACAACTTGGAATGAGGACTTGCATGGTGAGGATCTTTTTGATCAAATAATAAATGCAATATACATGATGTTTTTAGGTCTCGATTTCGTGACAGATAAAGACCAAGAAAGTCAAAAATTGCTAGAAAAAGCGAGACAAAATCTTGCTAAAGCACAACTTTGTGATATATGTCTTTTAGACGAATTCACTTGTTTTTATGAAACAAATTTATATACATTAAGTTCAGGCGAATTCCATTCTTGGATTGATGCCTACTTAATGAAGATTCCCATCGTTGGAGAAAAAGCTAAAGAATGGAATAGAGAAAAGAATCATTTAACTATGCATTCTCTTGGGTTTGCTACAAAAATTGTTAAAGAAGAAATTGCAACTTATTGTGATTTCTCTAATAAACAAAAACAATTAAAACGCTATAACAAAAACTGTTACAAAAAACTTACTGAGTTACCACAATTATCTTTTGGCTGTGAACCAGTAAAGGATAAAGGTTATTTCAAAAAGAAATACAAAAATAAATACAAAACAAAAACTAATAAACGTTTTTGGAAAACCAAGAAAAGAAAGTTTTCACTTGGAAAATAATTTTGTAAAGAAAAACCTAAGGTTTGTCCTCAAGGGAAGAAAAATTTTTGTTGTTGGATATGTTCTAAAGAAGGACATTATGCTAACGAATGTCCCAACAGACAAAAATTTCCAGAAAAAATAAAATTTATCTCAGAAGCAAAAACTGAATGATATTCTCCTTCTGAAAATATATTTGATGGCTATACACAAGTATATAAATTAGAAATATTGAATAACTCATCGTCCGATTCTTCAACAGAGGACTCAGAATGAATAATAACCACTCTTTTAGATGGGGGATGGCAATCCTAAACACATTCATTCTTTGTAAAAAATTTCAAGAAAACAACGAATTAGTTTACTCAAATATAACTAATCCAAATTCAATTTATATCAAAGGAAAAATCCTTTTCAAAGGATATAAAACAATTAGTCTACATTGCTATGTAGACACATGGGCAAGTCTCCGTTTAGCAAGCAAGCATGTTATCCCTGATGATCTATGGGAAAATACTCCCAAAGATATTAAAGCAATTGTTGCTAACCAAGAAATCATTAAACTAGATAAAGTTTGTAGAAATCTAATAATCTATTTTTCTGGAGAACCATTTCCTATTCCAACCATCTACCAACAAGATTCAGGAATTGATTTACTTCTTGGAAATAATTTCTGTCAACTTTATGGACTTTTTACCCAATAGTTAGATAGGGTATCTTTTCATCTTAATCAAGAAATGATTTTGATTAAAAAGGTTACAAAGGCTTTTCAAATCAGAAAACCAAATTTCCTTGAATCCATGAAAAAAGATTAAAAAATAAAACAAACTCCTGGAACTAATATAGCTCAAGAAGTTATAAAACCAGAAAAAATATTTTTACTTGAAATACACAAGTTTCAAAAAATTGAAGAACTACTCGAAAAAGCTTGTTCGGAAAATCCAATTGATCCAGAAAAGACAAAAAATTGGATGAAGCATCTATTAAATTAATAGATCCTAAAACTGTTATAAGGGTAAAACCTATGAAGTATAGTCCTCAGGACAGAGAAGAATTTAGTAAACAAATCAAAGAACTTCTTGATTTGGGACTAATAATTTCTAGTAAATCTCCTCACATGTCTCCTGCTTTCTTAGTAGAAAACGAGGCAGAAAAAAGAAGAGGTAAAAAACGAATGGTTGTTAATTATAATGAAATCAATAACGCTACTATTGGTGATAGTCATAATCTTCCTTGTATGCAGGAATTCCTAATCCTCTTAAGAGGAAAAACTATTTTTTCCAGTTTCGACTCTAAAAGCGGTTTCTAGTAGGTACTGTTAGACAAAGAATCACAGCTATTGACCGCGTTTACATGTCCAGATGGTCATTATTAATGGAAGGTAGTTCCTTTTGGATTAAAACAAGCACCTAGCATATTTCAAAGACATATGTAAAATGCTTTGAGAGGTTTAGAAAATTACTGTAACGTCTATGTAGATGATATTATAGTTTTCTCAAACTCATAAGACAAACATTATTTTCATGTTCACTCAGTTTTAAAAACAATTGAAAAATATGGAATTATTTTGTCAAAAAAGAAAGCTAATGTTTTTAAGACTAAAATAAACTTTTTAGGTCTTGAGATTGAGCAAGGGACACATTGTCCACAAAAACATATCCTGGAAAATCTACACAAATTTCCAGATACCTTAGAAGATAAGAAACATCTGGAAAGATTTTTAGGTATTTTAACTTATGCAGAAAGATATATTCCCAAGCTCGTAGAGCTTAGAAAACCTTTACAGGTTAAATAAAAAAAATAACACATATGGGATTGGAAACATTCCGATACCGACTATATTAAAAAGATAAAGAAAAACTTAATCAGTTTTCCAAAACTTTATCGTCCTAAAGAAAAAGATTTTTTAATCATAGAAACAGACGCTTCTCATGATTTTTTGGGAGGTGTTTTAAAAGCTAAAACTGCAGAAAGAGAAGAAATTTGCAGGTACACTTCAAGAAGCTTCAAGCAGGCAGAACAAAATTACCACAGTAATGAAAAGGAATTGTTGACAGTGAAAAACATGATTTCAAAGTTCTCTATTTATTTAACCCCAATTAAATTTTTAGTTAGAATAGATAATAAAAATTTTACATATTTCCAAGAAACAAAAATTGCAGGAGATAATAAACAAGGTCGTCTTGTCAGATGGCAAATGTGGTTTTCTAGTTCTTTTGATGTAGAACACCTAGACGGCACAAAGAACGTGCTAGCTGACAGCTTGACATGAGATTTTCAAAAGACATAATCAATAATGTCATTCTTTCTCTATAAATAGAAGGCATCTCTTCTTAAAAAATCATCACCTTTAAACACAAAACATTTTTAAAAAGAAAGGGAGATGGAAGAATTAAAAGCTTTACGCCTGAAAGAAAAAAATTCTTTTAATAGATTTAAAAGCTATTCAACGAAAAATAGCTCTCTAGGAGGAAAGTCTAGAAACAACTGTTGATTCAGAACAGGAATCTGAAAGGATACAATATGAATCTATTCCCTTACAAACGGCTAAGGGTAAAGAAAAATCAAGTCCGTTGACTCCTGTTGCTTTGGAAAAGCAAATATACAGTAAATGAAGGACTACGATCTTCATCTAGCCCAGATGCAAACGGTTCTGGTAAAGGCATATAAAATCCGTTGATGGCTGACAGTTTGCCAAAAACTGAACAGGTCTGTTTCAGACCAATTTACTCTCAAATCACTCAAGAACCAGAAAAATTTAAATATAGATTCTATGTCATTTTTTATGGAGAGCATAGAGGCATTTATGAAGACTGGTCCATTGTGTCTCATTATGTTTATGGAAAACCAGTAACATACAAAAGGTTTGGGTCCTTATTACAAGCCCAACAAGAAGCCACTCGATACTCAGCCGAGTGTGGAAAGAAAGAAATACCTCTAAAGGTAACAATTATTCCTGAACCACTGAAGTCCAAGAAAAAAGAAAGGATTGTTGAATTCAAGAAAACTTTCTCAAAACCATTATTTAATGAAGAAAAAGACACAATATCATTGGACGAATTTAGATTGATTTGGTCCAAAGCTAGAGCTCTTAGTCAAAATGATTTCGAATTCGAGCATATCTATACAGAAGACAACGCTACTAAAAGTCTCATTATCTTTTATCCAGGTGCAACTCTAGAACTTATTTCACTAGCATTCTTTGCTGGTTTAATAAAGTTCGTTTACCCTTCCCCAAATCTGCTTGAAATCAACATGTTTCCAAAAGGAATAAAGAAAGCGATAAAAAACTTTCGAAAGAAGATTCCTGCAGCAAAAGATGCAAACATCTTCATTAAGTGTAACTCTACACTTCCAGATTGGTATCAAGGAACGTCTTTCCAAAACTACCATCACCTAGAAATCGGACTCGCCAAAGCAAGAACCGTTAATCCCTCAAAGGTAATGACTGAGGATCATAAAGACCATGAAAACTGGGTTGAAATTAGGGCTAAAGGATTCTTAAAAATCCTAAGCAATCTTCAAAGTATAAAAGCGGGAAGCTTTAATAAAGTGAATTATTGCAATCATAACTGCATCATCACAAGTTACAGTGGAACCCTGCTACCAAAGCATAAAAAAAAGGCTTTAGAAAGAACAGAACAACGCATTATCTTTAATAAAGTTGATGTAAGTTGTCACGGCCCCCGACCCGCTTTTACCCGGTTCAGAAGCTGCTGATACGTGGTTGTAAACTGGTGCTCGTTATTGTTTAACTTGACGTTTTTACGTAAGTTTTAGTTTCGAATAGCCTACTTTTAATCAAGAATGTGTTTTGCAGGTTTGATGGAGTTTAAGGAGCTTTTCGGGAGCTTTACGGGTCACCGGGTCGAAAACCGGAGCACCGGGACGCGTTACGGATCAACCGGGAGCGGAAAATGGAAAATTAGAGAATGAAGAAACGAGAGCCCGTCGCCGACGGCTTTGGCCCCGTCGGCGACGACTTCCAGAAATGCCCGTCGCCGCCTTTTGGTCGTATCCAGACTAATAAGCCGTCGGAGGAAAACGCACAAACCAAAGCCCGTCGCCGACGGGTTGAGGGCCGTCGGCGACGGCTTGTCAAAACGAGGAACGGGAATTTTGTGCTTTGGGGGTTAATTTCGATTCTGATTGGTCCTTGGGGCATTCAAGTCGGGAGTTACACAACATTTGGAGTTGGAACTTGATCTTGGAGCCACAATTCACCTACCATCGACCTATCTATCATCTCTACATCACAACATCATCAAGAATCATCATCAATCCATCTACACAATCAATCATTCCACAAACCCTAATCCTTCTACCACTATCATTCTTCACCAAACATTCATCAGTCACCATTCATACACTTTTCAAGCTTCAAGATGACTTCCTTTGCATTCCAATCATCCGGTGATCAAGTTGCATCAACCATGAGCGGCTAATCATCTCGGTTTCACCCCGGTGTAGGTAGTTGTTAATTTTAGGGTTTCAATTTGTTCTTGTTTCATCTTAGTGACAATTTGTATTTGGTTTTTGAAACTTTCGACAATAGTATTACATTTGTTACGAATTCGTGAATTGTCGAACGATGTTAAAAGTTATGACTTTGCGAAACGGTGATATGTATTTGTACGTTGTCTTTGTTAGGATTTACTTGTGTTGATTACAAAGTGTCTTTTTGTCCGTTCTTCGGGGCGTTGATAGTTAGTAGCACCTAAGTCACGGTACACTAAATCCGTTAATCAAATGCATTTGAGTTGAAACTAAAACTTATAGAAATCCTAGGTTACTAATTACCGAAACCGGGTGTGATTCCTTTTTATTATTATTGTTCTAGTATCCAAATTTCTTGCAATCGTTAATCATTAGTTGTTAATCAGTCTAATCAATTCACTTAGTTTAAATTCACATCTTTCTCCTAAACAAAAATACAAAAATATCTGGCAAGCTTCATAATTGTGACAATTCTTTATAATTCAGTCAAATCCATACACAAACCACATACTCTTCGTGGTTCGACCCCTTGCTACCACTAGCTATTTGTTAAGGGTAATTAGGGCATATAAATATTATCTTTGACCGGAGCGCGACACTCCGATCAAATTTTGGCGCCGTTGCCGGGGAATGCGTGCGCTTTGTGTTTGGATATTGTTTGAATTTGTGTGATTATCTGTTTAATTTGTTTAGCTTTCTTTTTGTACTTGTCTTTTTTTCCTTGTTACGCGGGGTGTGTTACTTGTGCAGATTACAGGTAGTGCATGCATACGCGGAATTCCGGGAGGACTTCACCTTTAGTCTACGAACCGGAAATCGAACGAGTTGCAAGAAGAAACCTAGCAAGCCGGTTAGAAGCAACACTTGCTTCTAATCAAACCAACCAAACACCACAACATACATCATCCATTGAAATTGGTTCAATGGCAAACCAAAACTCCAATCACCCAAACCTTAACCAAAACCAATTCCAATCCCGAGGAACCTTTTATCCCGTTCCAAATATGCAACCCATGCCTCAAGAGCAACCGGGTGGTATCAACAACAATGGACCACCTACACCACCTTTCCAAAACCAAAACCCCAACAACAATCAAAGAACACCTCAACAACAAAATCTTCATAGACACAATTCCTTACCCATTAACCTAGATGACAGGAATGTCAATTCCGACCGTCGGGGAAATCGTGATCGCGGCAATCCCGCAAATGAAGACCCATTCTTCAACATCGACGACTTGAGAAATGCAATCCCCGATGATGAACCTTATAGTGTTCCCGGTTATCAATCGCCGGAACATGTGAGTGTTCATACGGAAAACTCGGATGACGGGGGATATTATGATGATAGGGCTAACGATGACGAAGATTGGGGCTATGTGAATAGGGGAAACGTCTACAATGCAAGAAGGTATGATGATGAGGAATTTGGCTATCAAAATGCCAATTACGTTGGGAACGATGAATACGGTTACGGAGGTGGAAGAAATGATGGTTATGGGAACAACCGTCAACCACGAAACAATGACCAACGAAACCGGAATGAAGGGTTTTATAATAACAACAACAATGCAAACCCTAACCGGATTCCTCGTTTCGTGGGAGGTGGTAACCCAAGGGATAATAGAAGAGAGGATAGACGAGATGATCGAAGAGGTGAAAGACGGGATAATAGAAGACCGGTCGATCAAGAAGTTAACGGTCCACATCGTCATCAACGACCTCCACGGGGAGTGAATGATCGTTTTAGGCCGGTTGTCACCGAGAACGACTCGCCAATCGTTTGTGAGAGGAGGATGTTTGATTGTAAACCACATTACATCAACATATTTCCTCATTTTAACGGAAGATCTAACGACGAACCGTATACACATTTGACAGAATTTTCTTCGGTTTGCAGCACTATCGGGGGTCACAACTTTGCTTTAGATGAGGTCAAACTTCGACTATTCCAATTTTCACTGAAGGATAAGGCAAAACAATGGTTCCTCACACTTCCCGCAAATAGTATTCGCACTTGGGGAGAAATGCAACAAACGTTCCTTGATGAATACTACTCAATGGCGAAGACCGATGACGCTCGTGACGAAATTAGGTCTTTTCGCCAATTATCGGGCGAACCGTTACATGAGGCCTTTACAAGATTTAGAGAAATGATGCGAAGATGCCCTCATCATCAAATTGAGAAGTGGGAGTTGGTTAAATGTTTTGTACGGGGTTTAGATGACACAACATGGAATCGTCTCGAGTCGACAAGTAACGGGACTCTTTTGAGCAATCACGAAGATGATGATTGGGAGTTTTTAGAGCGGATGAGTAAGCGGTCAAAAGAGAAAGAATCGGCCGATAGAGCTAAAAAACACCCCGTTTCCCGATCACTTCCCGATCTTGACTCTAAAGATCGGATTTCCACTCTAGAGCGGGAAATGGCTCGTATGAAGAAGAAAGAGGTAAATGCGGTTCAATTTGAGGTATGTGAAGGTTGCGGTGATATTGGACATAGAGTGGAACAATGTCCAACGGGGTCGGTTGACTATACGGAGGAAGTCAATCAAGTGTATGGAGATAGGAAACAATATGACATGAACTCCAACACTTATCATCCGGGTTTGAGGAATCACCCCAACTTCCGATATGGTAATGCTTCAAATCAAATGAACCCGAATTTTCAATCGGGTAACCAAGGAGGTCAAAGCGGAGCCTCATATCAAAACCGTCAAGGTGGTAATCAAGGAGGTTATCAACGAAATTATAACCAAGGGTACCAAGGTAGGGACAATAATTACCAAGGTGGGTACCAAAGGAATTACAATAACCAAGGCGGTAATGGAAGCGGGTCGAATAATCAAACCGGTGGCGATGATTTGGGTGCCAAAATGGATGCTTTGTTGAATATGCAAAAGGAATCTCATCATGATATCAAGGATATAAAGAAGACAAACGAGATTCGGGATAAAGCACATGAGGCATTGGCGAAGCAAGTGGGCCAACTCGCGGAAGAAATGGCTCAAATGAGAGGAAGCACGGGAAGACTCCCGAGTGACACCGCGGTGAACCCTAAGCATCAAGGGTCAAACTCAAGGAACACACGTGAGGTACCAATTAATAAAATTACTTTACGTAGTGGTCGAGTCATAGATAATCGTGTTGAGCCACCACCACCCGAGTTTGTTGAAGGGGTGGTGGAGGATGCTAGTGAAGATGAGAATGAGAATGGTCAAACGGGTCAAGAGAAAAATGACTTGAAAAAGAACAATGATACCCCCGTTGTGACCATCCCCGTCCCCAAGGCTAAGGAAAAGGGTGTGGAGGCTAATACCGCCCCTTATCCCGAAGCATTGAAGGGACCTGTGAAAAAAGTTGTAAACAAAAGAGGTCCACAACAAGAAGAGTTGTTGGAAATTTTTAAACAAGTCAAAATCAATTTACCTCTTTTGGATGCAATTAAACAAGTACCGTCGTATGCTAAGTACTTGAAAGATTTGTGTACCCAAAAACGCACTCACAAATTTCCAAAAAAATTAGATTTAACCGAAAATGTGAGTTCGATTCTTTCGGGTGCACTTCCACCTAAGCTCCAAGATCCGGGTGCGCCTATCATTTCAATTCAAGTGGGCGATTTTAAAATCAACCGGGCACTTCTAGATCTTGGTGCTAGCGTGAGCATTCTACCGGGTAGTTTGTATGACCAATACGAGTTTGGTCCACTTCAGTCGTCTAACACTACCGTGGTGTTAGCCGATTTGACACCTAAACTACCCCGTGGAATTGTTTCGGATGTGATAGTGAAAATCGAGGATTTCTACTATCCGGTGGACTTTTTAGTGCTTGATTATGTGGCCAAGGACCCAACCAAACAACCTACGGTGATTTTGGGTCGACCGTTCTTAGCAACCGCGAATTCTCAAATTGATTTCAAAACGGGAACGGTTGACATGACATTTGGAAACCGAAGGTTGAGGTTGCATGTTTTTTTCCGGACTTATGAACCCTCCACTTGATGATGAATGCTATATGGCGGACGTCGTGGACACGTGTATACCTCTTTGCGACACAGTCGTTGATGGGGAAAACACAATGGAGGATTGTTATATGTTTGACAGGTCACAGGTGGAGATGGATAAGAGCATAGACGAGGAAGTGAGAAGTTTGGAGGTGCTTGCGGTTAGAGAGGGAAAACCGACATGGACGCACCAAGTTGAGAGTTTACCGGAGAGCATCGACACCAAGTTGAAGCCGTCATTAGTAGAGCCTCCGGAGGTTGAATTGAAGGTGTTGCCTAAGCATCTCAAGTATGCTTACATTGGTGAAGGCAACACGCTCCCGGTTATCATTGCATCAAATTTAACCGTGGAGCAAGAGGATAAATTGATGGATGTTTTGGTCACTAATCGGGCGGCGATTGGATGGACCATTGCTGATTTGAAGGGTATTAGTCCCTCGGTGGTGATGCACAAAATCATCACGGAAGAGAATGTGACTCCCGTTCGAGATGCACAACGGAGATTAAATCCAAACATGCGGGAGGTAGTGAAGAAGGAAGTGCTGAAATGGCTAGATGCGGGTATTATTTACCCGATCTCGGATAGCCAATGGGTGAGCCCAACACAGACGGTTCCCAAGAAAGCGGGCATACAAGTCGTAAAAAATGACGCAGGTGAAGAGGTAGCCACTCGGCCGGTAACCGGGTGGCGAATTTGTATTGACTATAGGAAGTTGAATACCGCAACTTCCAAAGATCATTTCCCTTTACCGTTCATTGATCAAATAGTTGAGAAATTGTCGGGACAAAAATTTTATTGTTTCTTAGATGGCTATTCTGGTTATAACCAAATCGCCATCCATCCGGAAGACCAAGCAAAGACCACGTTTACTTGTCCCTATGGCACTTTTGCATTTAGGCGAATGCCGTTTGGATTATGTAACGCCCCCGCCACCTTCCAAAGGTGTATGATGAGTATCTTTTCAGATATGGTGGGGAAGTCTTTGGAAATCTTCATGGATGATTTCTCAATTTTTGGGTCATCTTTTGAGGCTTGTTTGGATCAACTAGATAAAGTGTTAAGAAGGTGTGTCGAAACTAGTTTGGTCTGAAGTTGGGAAAAGAGCCATTTTATGGTTCAAGAGGGAATAGTGTTGGGACACGTGGTGTCAAGTCGTGGGATAGAGGTTGATCGTGCAAAGGTACAAGTCATATCTACTTTACCGTATCCCACGACCGTTAAAGGTGTTAGGTCATTTCTAGGTCATGCGGGTTTTTACCGGCGGTTTATTAAGGGTTTTAGTGACATAACCAAGCCTTTATGTAACTTGTTGTTAAAAGATCAACCGTTTGATTTTAATGAAAATTGCCAAAATGCTTTTAACAATTTGAAAGAGAAGTTGGTTGAGGCTCCAATCTTGCAATCGCCAAATTGGTCTTTTCCTTTTGAAATTATGTGCGATGCGAGTGATTATGCGGTGGGGGCCGTGTTGGGACAACGGGTCAATAAGAAACCCGTTGCCATATACTACGCGAGTAAGACTCTTTCGGATGCACAATTAAATTATACCACTACCGAAAAAGAGCTACTTGCGGTGGTATATGCATTGGATAAATTTCGGGCATATATATGGGGTAGTAAAGTGATTATTTATTCTGATCACACTGCAGTTAGGTACCTCATGGAGAAGAAAGATGCAAAACCGAGGTTAATCCGATGGGTGTTGTTGCTCCAAGAATTCGATTTGGAGATACGGGACAAAAAGGGTACCGAAAATGTTGTGGCGGACCATTTGTCCCGGTTGATGGTTGAAGAGGATCCTACAACTGTAGAGATCAATGAGTCTTTCCCAGATGAGCACATAATGAAATTAGATAAATTGCCATGGTATGCTAACATTGTCAATTATCTTGTTACAGGTGATATGCCGGCACATTGGGATAGACGGAAAAGGCAACACTTCATGTCCCAAATCAAGTACTATCGGTTGGAAGAACCGCATTTGTGGAAGGAGTGTGCGGATCAAGTTATAAGGAGATGCATTGATGACGAAGAGATTCCAAGCGTGTTGCAGCATCTACACTCATTTGCATGTGGTGGTCACTTTAGTGGTCACAAAACGGGTCATAAAGTGTTAAATAGTGGTCTTTTTTGGCCTACTATCTTCAAAGATGCAAATGAGTTTGCCAAAAATTGCATAGAGTGGCAAAAACCTAGGGGGTATTTCAAAAAGGGATGAGATGCCCATGCAACCAATCCTTGTAGTCGACATCTTTGACGTGTGGGGAATTGATTTCATGGGCCCATTCCCCAATTCCTATGGCAATTTGTATATCTTGGTGGCCGTTGACTATGTGTCAAAGTGGGTCGAAGCAATAGCCACCAAGACGAACGACCACTCCGTATTATGTAATTTTGTTCAAACCGATATTTTCTCAAGGTTTGGGATTCCTCGGGTCATCATAAGTGATGGAGGATCTCATTTTAAAAATTTTCGGTTTGGGAAACTTCTTAAACGGTTTGGTGTTGACCATAGGATTGCTACCCCCTATCACCCGCAAACAAGCGGGCAAGTTGAGGTGTCAAATAGGCAAATCAAAGAGATTTTGCAAAAGACCGTGCGGGCGGACCGTAAGGATTGGTCAATTAAATTGAACGATGCTTTATGGGCCTACCGTACGGCACATAAGACACCTATTGGTACTACACCTTACCGGTTGGTTTATGGTAAAAATTGTCATTTACCGGTGGAACTTGTACACAAATCGTTATGGGCTATTAAAGAAGTTAAAGTTCAATATGACGATGCAGGAAAGGAAAGGAAACTCAAGCTATGTGAGTTGGAGGAGCTAAGGGAAATGGCATATGAATGCGCGTCCAGCTACAAGGATGGAATGAAGAAAGCGCATGATGCCAAGTTGAGAAAGAAAGAGTTCGAGGTTGGCCAAAAGGTGTGGCTTTACAATTCGAAGCTAAAGTTCTTTCCCGGAAAGCTCCGGAGCAAATGGATGGGACCCTATGTGATCACCCGGGTCGGACAATTGGGTGATGTTACCATCGAGGACCCGAAGGATGGGACACGACAAACGGTAAATGGTCATCGGCTAAAACCGTTTCTTGATGGTAACGAGAAGGTAGACGAAAACAAGGAATTGGTGAGCTTTGTGGTAAGCACACCGATTTACGAGGTCGACTAACAAGGACTGGTAACATTTTGTGTAAAGTTATGTACAATTATTTATTTGTTTGTGTGTGTTGATGTTAATCGTTTTCGGTCCATACTAACCCCGTTTGATTGTGTGAAGTCCGGATATCCCGAATGAGTTTTGAAGACGTAAGGTATGTTTTTAGACTTCGTTATGTGCATTTAGGACAATACACGATTTTTTGGGGGGTGGTAGGGCCGTTAACGGTTTTTGCGTTTTCAAAATTTAACTTAAAAAAAAAAAAAAAATCACAAAAAGATTTTTAATAATTTTTAGGATTTTTGTATGTACATAGCTCTTTTATTAAAAGTCCATAATTTTCCTCATATTTTTCAAAAAAATATATATATTTTTTTTTACAAGCCGTCGGCGACGGGCTATCAAAATGGCCGTCGGCACACAATGCTCGTAACCAGGTACTTAAGCCGTCGCCCAAAAGCATGATTTCCCTTACCCGTCGGCGACGGGTTGGGACCCGTCGGCGACGGGTCTTCGTTTGGTCTCCGCATCAGGGTCGTGTATCAGCCATTTAAACCGAACCAAACAACCTTTAAACCCTTCTAAACATCACCAAATTCAATATACATCAATTATTTCGACCCACATTCACTTTACATCATACAATCCACCTAAATCCCTGCTCTCTCTCTCTCCTAATTCACTCACCAACTTCATCTTCTTCACAAAAACTCAAGAACCCTAAAACCTTCAAGCTCTCATAACTCTCTCAATTCTCCACCAAATCAACTGATTTTTGAGTCTATCTTGAGTAATTTTTCGAGAGGAACAAAATCTCCAACACGGCTTTCATCAATTCTTGCTAGTTTGCAAGATTTCTGGGCGTGTACTCTAGGGTTTTTGAAAGGGTGTTCATCAAGTTGCTTGTTTTCCATCTTTTCTTAGTTCTTCTTGTCTAACAACATCAAAGGTATGGATTCTCCTGAAAGTTATGCTTGAATTATTTTATGTTAGTGTTTTTCTTCCAAAATTTTAAACTTTTTAGTTTAAGAGTAGGTTGTTTAGACAATGTATGTTGTTCTAGCATGATTTTGAGTAAGATTAGTTGCTTTGGATGGAATTTGAGCATGTTATAACTTTAGTGATGTGATTACACTTGTTATGAACATGATTAAACATGAGGGTGATGTTGAATATATTGTTGAATTTATGAGAAATTATAAGATTAACAAGAAATTGATAAGTTTATGATAAAGTGAGCGACTTTGGAAGTTTAAAGAGGCGATTTTACATTCACTTGTTAATTAAAATGTCAACATCACACATCATGTTCAAAGTTTGAGAAGTTTAGTAAAGGTTTGGGTTTATATTGATGTTTTGCTTGTTTGTGATTGTAGTGATGGCCGGTGGTAAAAGACAAAAGACTACGGGGCAAGCGTCATCATCGGGAGTCGGTTCTTCTTCCGGTTTAATACCGAGGAAGTGGGAGCAATTAAGCTCCGTCGCAGAGGGGGATGCAAGACTGTACAGACAAGATTGGGAGTGGGCAAGGTTTAAGGATAGCAAAAGCGCCGAAGTTTGGGATGAGGAGAAGAGAAAACTTTTATCGGAATATCAAGACCGTAAGTTAGAGGCTAAGTTATGGAAGTGGAAGATGGTGAACAAGGTTAGCACCTCAGTTCCGGAAAGGAGTGTATGTGAAAGAGTGGTGAATGTTGAAGAGCTCAAACAATTTGGAATAACACAAATGTTTGAACGGCAAGGTTGGGAAAGAGTGCTTGATTGGTGCGAAGATAACACTTCGCGGATCTATTTGTCGGAGGTATGTGAATGGTTGTCGACACTGAAGTTTATGAATAAGGATAGCTCTCCTGTGGAATGGAAATTGGTTGGGAAAACAGGGCGGGGGTCAATGACGATGTCTTTTGAAAACATCAACCGCATTGCACGTTTTGATTCTTTGGGGGTGCAAGCATATGACTACCCAAACATGCAACAATTTTTGGATAGTCATGCGAATGATGGTGATCCGGAGCAGATGACCGCGGCTGTTTTACCCTATCATGATGGGGGAGAGGCAAAGAAAAAACACATGACGATTGAGGGAAAGATTCTCCAAGGGATTAATGTGGAGAACATTTTGGTGAGGTTTGGTGATCGTGGAAGTGTCAAGGCGGGCGATTGTAGGGTGGTGCATTCTTTGATATATGGGACCCCGACACTGTCATGGAGACACATAGTGATGATGAATACGTGGTTTACTCGAGAGTCGTTCCATAGGCGTTTTATTCCATACGCACGCCTCATTAGTGCCATGATTTGTCAACAAAATTGCTTACCTCCGGAATCACTATGGGTGACTAAACCGTTGGAGGAACTCAATAAGGCCTCCATGAAGAAGAACTGGAACATAGAAGTTAAACTCTCGGGGAACAAGTATGTTGTGACCGACAAGTTGGGTAATAAGTATGAGTTCCTTACTTCAGGGGCACCACCGGAGTCGGAAGAAGATGAAGAGATGGGGGATGAAGAGGAGGAAGCTGAACCCTCCGGTGCACAAAGACCAAGGCAACGATACATGCGGCCACATAGGGAAATTAACGCAGATGTGGCGGGTTTTGTGACCACTAGACGGGTGCCCTCCTACAAAAATTTTGAGCGGGGGCAGCAGGAGATATATGACAATGTCTCTGCTTGCATAGGTGAAGGACGGGAATATAATCGAAGAAGGGAAGCTTGGGAGGGATCTCATGGATCCTCAATGCAAGAGTATTGGGCAGCTCAAGAAGCCCAGAGGGAAAGAATGAATCAGTTTATGGAAGAGCAACAACTGTTCCAAGCAATGCAGAGGTCACACATGGAACAGTTGGCGAAGAGGCAAGAGGATGAAGAAGCCCGAAGACGGGCATGGGAAGAAGATGAGGTTAGGCGTCAAAATGAAGCTAGAGAATTGGAACGATGCCGATGGAGTGCTTTGGCTGTCTCTCACCAAATGGCGATTAACAACACCAAGATACTCCATGATCAGGAGCGCCATCAAAGAGACCTTCAAGCCGGTCTCCCGTACGCCGAACACTCGGGGTGGACTGATTACCCCAATCTTCCTCATCCACTAGGTCCATCCGATCCCACCCCTCATTGGCCCGAGGCAGTCGGTTCTAGCTTTATCCCGATTCCGTACCAACCGCCGGCACCGCCTCAAGGGGAACAGAGTTCCCTCGATAACTATAGGGAGATGTTCGAGGCCCTCACTGGTTATCAATACTAGCCCAACCCGCCAGTGGATCCAAACGAGCGATATCAGAGGTAGAGGTATGGTATGTTTTTGTTGTTGTTGTATATTATTTTATTTCCGTTATTTTTATTTCTTGTTATTTATTTTTTCGCCTAGTTAAATGAACGTTGTGGGTGTGTTCCCTATATAACCCTCACGAGACCTCTCGTCCTCCCAAGCTATTGGGGGGTTTAAAAGGGCTTGTTGCATAAGCTAAATGCAACCGTGATTCCTACGAAAGTGAGTTAGGTTTGTTGTTGTTGTAATTTATTTTCCACATAATCAAAATGAAATAACGTACAGCTTGGTAATATTTTCATAAAAGTGGTAGAACTAGGTAACTAACAAATTTTAATGGTTGTGAGAAGCATGCTTCTACACAAGGGTTAAGATTTGTAGGTACATTTGGTTCGTGGAACAACCGCTTTCATGAAGAGGAGAGGAGCATACGAAGAATGAGCTCACAAACCAGGTGCATACGTTTCTTTTTACTTTTGATCTTTAGATTAGCAAATAAGTGGAGTGTATTTTGTATATTATTTTGTCCGGGGAGAAATTTTGGGGAAATTAGCCGTGTCACATCCCTTGTGCGTTTAATACTCTAGTTCTTACACATTAAGGACAATATGTATCTCAAGTGTGGGGATGGGGGAGTAGTAAAAATTTTAGATTTTGACCCGTTCATTTAAATACTACACATTGAGGACAATGTTCACCTCAAGTGTGGGGATGGGGGAAAATTTCAAAATTTTTTCAAAAATGTCTTGTTTCAAAAGCGGTCTTAAAGCACAAGTAACTAAGTCAACGAGGGATGTCACAACCCATTTGGTCTTTTGTCATGGTCAAGTTCAAATTAATAGCATGACGGGTATTTAACGGGTGATTATTTGGGAATAATCCGCCTAAGAAACTAGTCTTTTATGCATGTCACATACCATACCCTTTTAGATATGTGAGGTTTTGAGCCACTTTTGTATCATAGATTACATACCTATGTTTCTTGGTTTGAGTGGACCATTAGTCATGTATTGTAGAACTTGCATCTTTTGATACGTTTGAGACTATAGACCAGATACAAGCACAGGAATGATTAAGGCATTAGGTAAACCTTTTCTCTTAAAACCATTTATCTATCCTTACCCTAACAAATCCCCTAGTCGCCCATTTTAAGCCTAAACCTTTCGTTTGACCACCCTATAGCCCATAACCGTTAAACCTTTTCTTTTAAACCCGTGTGATGGAAATTCGATTATAGGAGTCGTTTTTGTATAGTTGTTCTTGTTTGTTTGCATATATGTTAAAAAAAATCATCAGAAAATGTCATGAAAAATAATTGAAAATCGTTGAAGAAAAACACAAAAAGAAGTGTTAGTAGTTGTTGAATAATAGGCGAATGTTGTTGCCTCATATTTGGTGTTTATAGTTAGTTTGTTAGAATAATCTTTTGTAATAAAAATCGAATTTTCATCGCCTTAGCCACCTTAAAATATCCTAATTCCTACCCTTGGCCTAGCCCCGTTACAACCCTCATAAAGACCTTATGACTTGTGCTTAGTGTTTGTGATCAATGGTGGAGAATGATTGAGTTGCAAGCTTATGCGGGTATGTGTTCTAATTGGTTTTGAGTGAATATTCTTTGTAGTGCTAATACATTATAAATATTAGCCAATTTAGAAGCCGAGTGGAGAGAACATTGTGAGGGATGTGCATGAATTGATTGGTTTCACGGGCGGGTTAATCTTGGGTAACCATTTGTGTATGTAAAATCACATTACCGTTAAATATATTGAAAATTGTAAAGAATTTGAACTTTAGCATGACATTGGACCTTAACCTCTGTCTCGGGAATGGGATGTGTATTCGTTGTTCGACCCATGTGAAAGTGAAAAACAGATTTGCTTGAGGGCAAGCAAAAGACAAGTGTGGGGATGTGATACGTGGTTGTAAACTGGTGCTCGTTATTGTTTAACTTGACGTTTTTACGTAAGTTTTAGTTTCGAATAGCCTACTTTTAATCAAGAATGTGTTTTGCAGGTTTGATGGAGTTTAAGGAGCTTTTCGGGAGCTTTACGGGTCACCGGGTCGAAAACCGGAGCACCGGGACGCGTTACGGATCAACCGGGAGCGGAAAATGGAAAATTAGAGAATGAAGAAACGAGAGCCCGTCGCCGACGGCTTTGGCCCCGTCGGCGACGACTTCCAGAAATGCCCGTCGCCGCCTTTTGGTCGTATCCAGACTAATAAGCCGTCGGAGGAAAACGCACAAACCAAAGCCCGTCGCCGTCGGAGGAAAACGCACAAACCAAAGCCCGTCGCCGACGGGTTGAGGGCCGTCGGCGACGGCTTGTCAAAACGAGGAACGGGAATTTTGTGCTTTGGGGGTTAATTTCGATTCTGATTGGTCCTTGGGGCATTCAAGTCGGGAGTTACACAACATTTGGAGTTGGAACTTGATCTTGGAGCCACAATTCACCTACCATCGACCTATCTATCATCTCTACATCACAACATCATCAAGAATCATCATCAATCCATCTACACAATCAATCATTCCACAAACCCTAATCCTTCTACCACTATCATTCTTCACCAAACATTCATCATTCACCATTCATACACTTTTCAAGCTTCAAGATGACTTCCTTTGCATTCCAATCATCCGGTGATCAAGTTGCATCAACCATGAGCGGCTAATCATCTCGGTTTCACCCCGGTGTAGGTAGTTGTTAATTTTAGGGTTTCAATTTGTTCTTGTTTCATCTTAGTGACAATTTGTATTTGGTTTTTGAAACTTTCGACAATAGTATTACATTTGTTACGAATTCGTGAATTGTCGAACGATGTTAAAAGTTATGACTTTGCGAAACGGTGATATGTATTTGTACGTTGTCTTTGTTAGGATTTACTTGTGTTGATTACAAAGTGTCTTTTTGTCCGTTCTTCGGGGCGTTGATAGTTAGTAGCACCTAAGTCACGGTACACTAAATCCGTTAATCAAATGCATTTGAGTTGAAACTAAAACTTATAGAAATCCTAGGTTACTAATTACCGAAACCGGGTGTGATTCCTTTTTATTATTATTGTTCTAGTATCCAAATTTCTTGCAATCGTTAATCATTAGTTGTTAATCAGTCTAATCAATTCACTTAGTTTAAATTCACATCTTTCTCCTAAACAAAAATACAAAAATATCTGGCAAGCTTCATAATTGTGACAATTCTTTATAATTCAGTCAAATCCATACACAAACCACATACTCTTCGTGGTTCGACCCCTTGCTACCACTAGCTATTTGTTAAGGGTAATTAGGGCATATAAATATTATCTTTGACCGGAGCGCGACACTCCGATCAGCTGCGGGACAGAAACCCGTGGTATTATTATTTAATTTGGCAGCGGAAATATTAACAGGATCTTTTAAACTGAAAATGCTCGATTATTTTATTTCACCTTTTCGAGACAAACCCCATAGTTTACAATAAAGGAATTTCACGGGGAAATTCCCTGTTTACAAAAACATGTTTATTTATTTTTATTTACTGAGCCACATTCTTCAAGCTGCTGTACTACGCGGCACTTTTCCTGGTTCACAGTAAATCACCTGAAACATGTTTTAAAAAGATTTTATCAGCGGGGAAATACTGGCGAGTCATCCAATTTGCATAAAACGACACATTGTTATAAATTACAGTATTAAGAGCGATTACAATTGCCTCTATCTTATAATTAGCTGGTTTAGTTGTCACTCGACCGGATCTATGACTGTGGTCATATCACTATTGGGTCCTTTCACCCAAAAGTGACGTATATCACTATTTAGGTCCTTTCACCTAAAAGTGATTTAAACAGTAGTCATTGTGCACAATACCCCACTTACTGCCAGTAATCTAAGATAACAAAGACTTAATCCCTGTAAAAGATAACTGGAAAACATTTAGGTATTGTAAAACACTTTTGATAAAAAGAGAATGACTCACTTTGCAAGTTTAGTTGGACAGAACTTTGCCTACTGATTTATCCTCGTAACCTAGTTAAATTACAATGCACACGAAACTAGGTCAGTAACTTAATACAACAATTACGATAACTCACGAAATCAAAACCCTCATGACGAATGACAAAGTATAGCCCGAATTCGGGCAGCACTTAAACATCCATCGGATCGGTTTCAATCGATCGGACATTGTATCGTAGCAGTGATCGAGTTATTACCCTGTTGTCGCAGCATAGATTCGGAAATTAAGTGTTTTGAACGTAACAGTGTGTAAGTGAGTGTACGTAGTGAAATTTTTTGTCGAAATGATCAAACCATGCAAGTGCCAAACCCCTGCATCTTATACTGGATTTTGGTCCCTCCCGCGTGTCGCGCTGGCTGCCATGGTCCCTGGCGCGTGTCGCGGGGGAGGTCAATTTAGGCTAGGGTAGCCTCATGTCCCACATAGCCCAGGTGAGTCAAAACTTTCAAAAATTCGTGACTTACATCCGTTTGATAATTATCAATTAGGGAATACCCCCCCCCCCCTAAAGTTTTAGGGGGCCCTGATCCTAGTTTTGATTGTTATTTTTTTTTTTTTTTAATTTAAGGGTCATGTCATACTACTTGGGGGTCTCAATTAGGGTTTCCTAATGGACATTATTAAAATAAGAAATAATAATTTTGGCAAGAGTTATTACATCCTCCCCACCTTGTTTAAAATCTCATCCTCGAGATTTACTAGAACAAATAAGGATATCTTCGCTTCATTTCCGATTCCAGTTCCCACGTATACTCTGGTCCTCTTTTCGAATCACATTTTACTTTGACTAGTACTAGTCTCTTGTGCTTTAGGAACTTGACTTTTCTGTCTTCTATTTGAAGAGGTTTCTCCATGAATTTCAACTTTTCATTTACCTCTATGTCTTGAAGAGGTACTACCAGGGATTCATCAGACAAACACTTCTTGAGATTAGATACATGAAACACGTCGTGTACCCCGGATAATTCTTCTGGTAGCTCTAAGCGATAAGCAACTGGTCCTATCCGTTGGGTAACAGTGAATGGTCCTATATACCTTGGACTCAGCTTTCCTTTCTTACTGAACCAAACTACTCCTTTCCAAGGAGAAACTTTCAAGAGTACCTTGTCTCCAACTTGAAATTCTAGTGGCTTGCGTCGATTATCTGCATAAATTTTTTGACAATCTCGAGCCGTTTTCAGTCTTTCCTTGACTTGAGTTATCTTGTCAGTGGTTTCCTGTACAATATCGGGACCTGATAATTGGCTTTCTCCTATTTCTGCCCAACATACTGGAGTTCGGCACTTTCGTCCATATAGTGCTTCGAATGGGGCAGCCTCAATGCTTGCATGATAACTATTGTTATATGAGAATTCGATAAAGGGTAGGTGGCCATCCCAGTTTCCACCAAAATCTATTACACATGCCCTCAGCATGTCTTCCAGGGTTTGGGTCGTCCTTTCACTTTGTCCGTCTGTTTGGGGATGGTATGCAGTACTTAAATTCAGTCGGGTCCCCATTGCTTTTTGGAAACTTGTCCAGAAATACGAAGTGAAATGACTATCCCTATCCGATACTATGGAGAGTGGGACTCCATGTAAGGATACTACCTCGTCGACGTATAATTTTGCTAATCTTTCCATGCTAAAAGTTTCCTTCATCGGCATAAAATGAGCTGATTTGGTTAATCGTTCTACAATTACCCAGATTGCATCGTTACCTTTCCTGGTCTTGGGTAACTTGGTAACAAAGTCCATTGTTATTAGTTCCCACTTCCATACAGGCATTTCTAATTGTTGCAGTAAACCTAAAGGTTTCTGGTGTTATGCCTTAACTTGCGAACAAGTTAGACACTTAGATACATATCTAGCTATGTCCTTTTTCATTCTTATCCACCAGAAGTTACCTCTTAATTCTTGGTACATCTTATTGTTACCAGGGTGCATGGTATATCTAGATTTATGGGCTTCCTCTAAAATTTTATTTCTTAAATTTCCTTGCTTATGTACCCAAATTCTTTTCTTATGGAATCTCCAAATTCCACCAGTCCCTCGCTCTAATTCTTTTATCCTTCCTTTCATTCCTTCAGCATCATCCTTGATTGTTGTTTCTTGAACATTCTTCACTTGTTCTATTAAATCTAATTAGAGATTTAATCTAAGAGCACGGACTCGTCTTTATTTTTCATGATACTTACGACTCAAGGCATCTGCTACTACATTTGCCTTTCCTTCGTGATATTGAATGTCATAGTCGTAGTCACTTAGAATTTCCATCCATCTTCTTTGCCTCATGTTTAATTCTTTTTGCCCAAATATGTACCTTAAACTTTTATGATCTGTATAGATAGTAAACTTACTTCCGTACAGATAATGTCTCCAAATTTTAAGGGCAAAAATTATTGCTCCTAATTCTAAATCATGAGTCGTATAATTTTCCTCGTGCTTCTTCAACTGCCTTGATGCATACGCAATTACCTTTTTGCGTTGCATTAGCACACATCCTAATCCCAACTTAGAAGCATCGCAAAAGATTTCAAAATCTTTCGTTCCATCAGGTAAGGCGAGAATTGGGGCATTTGTTAATCTCTGCTTCAAAATCCTAAAGGCCTCTTCTTGCTTAGGACCCCATTCAAAGTTAACAGTTTTACAGGTTAGCTTAGTTAATGGAACAGTTATCTTGGAGAAGTCTCTTATGAAGCGCCTATAATATCCAGCTAACCCTAGGAAACTTCGAACTTCAGTAGCTGATTGTGGGACCTTCCAATTTATGATTGCTTCTATCTTGGAGGGATCTACGTGAATGCCTTCGTGATTCACCATGTGTCCTAAAAATTGCACTTCTTGTAGCCAGAACTCACATTTCGAGAATTTGGCATAAAGTTTTTCCTTCCTTAACAAAGTTAAGAGTGCATGTAGGTGCTCACAGTGCTCATCCCGACTCTTGGAATAAATAAGTATATCGTCGATGAAGACAATTATGAATTTATCCAAGTACGGTTTACAGATCCTATTCATCATATCCATAAATCCTGCAGGAGCATTTGTTAACCCAACGGGCATGACTGTAAACTCGTAGTGACCATACCTGGTCCTGAAAGCAGTTTTTGGTATGTCTTCTTCCTGTACCTTCAACTGATGGTATCCGGAGTGTAAATCTATCTTAGAGAAATATCTAGCTCCCTGAAGTTGATCAAAAAGATCATCAATCCTAGGTAATGGGTATCGATTCTTAATTGTAACCTTATTCAATTCCCTATAATCGATACACATTCGCATTGAACCATCTTTTTTCTTTACAAACAGCACAGGCGCTCCCCAAGGGGAGGAACTAGGTTGTATGAATCCTTTACTTAGCAATTCATCTCACTGCTTTTTCAGTTCTAACATTTCAGTGGGTGCTAATCGATAGGGTGCCTTGGCTATTGGTATAGTTTCAAGAATTAGATGAATTCTAAATTCTACTTCCCTGTCTGGTGGTAATCCTGGTAGCTCTTCTGGGAATACATCTGGGTATTCTGTTACTACAGGAATTTTCCTTAAGTTCCTTACCTTTAGTGTTAATGATTACCGAAATCATATACACTATTCCTTGCTTTCGTTCATAACTAGCAACTTTCATTACTGAAATGAACTTCATTGGTTTACGTGGCTTATCTCCTGTAACCATAATTATTTCTCCTAGTGGTGTATGAATTTCTATGGAATTTTTATCATAAAGGATTCGAGCATGGTTGGCGACTAACCAATCCATTCCTAATACCATATCGAATCTCGCTAAATTCATAGGTAGTAGGTTTGCAGAAAATTTGTGGCCTAAAAGTTCTATCTTCCCTTCTTGAAGAACCTTATCTATTTTAACAGAATTACCATCTGTTGTTTCTACCGTATAAATCTGCCTAAGTTTGGTTAAAGGTTGCTGAAGAGCTTGGCAGAATGAAGTATTTATAAAACTTTGGTTTGCACCAGAGTCAAATAATACTTTTGCGTAAACATCATGTAGAAGAAACGTACCAGCTATCACATCTGGAATCAGATCAGCTTCTTGCGTGGTCAGCTGAAAAGCTCTTGCATTCTTCTAATTAGTTCCTTCAGCAGGTTTGGCCTTGTTATCGACTGGCTTGACCAGTTTAGGGCATTCTGGTCTGAAATGCCCAGCTTCTCCGCAGTTGAAGCAGATCATGGATTTCTTCCTGCAATTCTCCTCTTAGTGCCCCGAGATTTTGCAGAAATTACAGTACCCCTTACATTTCCCAAGGTGTTTTCTCTTACAGGTACTGCAGAATGGAGCAGTGGAGGATTGCCCGGTTCCCTTTCTCTTGAAGTTGCTAGTATTATTACCCCCACGAAATCCTTGGGTAATCTTCTGGGCCAATTCCTTTTTCCTGTTTTCTTCTCTAGTACGCACTAGCCCGTCGGTTAGAGTATTTTCCAATTCAACTGCATCGTCAATTGTGCGGGGTCTCGCAGCTTTGACGATGTCACGAATCTCGCTACTTAAACCCCAAATATAGCGAGAAATAAGTACCGGTTCTGGCGAGGCCAGAGTCGGCACAATTCTGGCATACTCGAAAAATTTGAAGTATACCCTCGACAGTCAACATCCACCATCCGGTGGTTCAGGAACTTATTCGTCATTTGTTCCTTTTCGTAGGAGGGACAGAATTTTCTTTCCAATAATTCCCTAAATTCCTCCCAGCTCATGGCGTAAGCTACGTCACTTCCCTTGGCTTGTAGCACAGTGTTCCACCATTCTAACGCTTCTTCTTTAAAAAGGTGGGATGCATACATAACCTTGTCTTCCTCTACACATTTACTGATTTTGATTACTGCCTCAGTCTTTTCTAACCAACGCAGCGCGACAGTCGCCCCTTCATTGCCTGCAAATTCAACGGGTTTACAGGCAAGAAATTCTTTATACGTGTAACCAGGTGTTGCAGCTTTCATTTTCTTAAGTATTGGGGCTTGAATCACATTATTATCATTGTTGCCGCCTCCATTAACACTGTTACTGAAATTATCATCCCGAGTGCGTTTGCTATGATTAGCTTGCGAAGGTTCAACGGGATTCTTAACAGCAGCGACGATTGCGGGGATAGCGTTGGCTATTCCCTGAGCAACGATATTTTCTATGTCTTGCCTATTAAGAAAATGATCCTCATTGTTTTGTGCAGATTGATTAACTTTATTGACTGGTTGGTTTTCCATGTTTTCCATCTGAATAATTAACAATATATATAAATTATTGCCATAAAATAGATAATAACCAAACATACTAAAGCAATCACACATAATCACGCCAACACGTATAGCCAAAATTGTCGACTTTGCGACTTTTATATTTTTATATATTAGTATGCATCGATACACACCATTTATTTTACAAAAGTTTTATTTTAATTATTATTATACAATATTATATTATTACTATTATTTTATATTGTTTTTATATTATTATTATACAAACACCACCACAGTTAGCTAGCCGTTCAGAAACGACGCTCCCGCTCGTCGTATTTCCATGAAATTTTCTCCCCCACCTCCCGAATTCTATTTCTCGCATCCACCAGTTCCTCTCCATAGTGGCGGAGTTCAGATAAGTTTTCTGTGCTCATAGGTGGGTATGGTGCAGGTTCAGGATCAAACTAGGGAAAATAGACGTTGGGGTTATTCATGAAATTCTGAAATTGCCAGTCATTCATCCACCATTCCTCCAATTCTCCGGGTAGAAGTCGATGGTTGACAATAGGATCTGGGATAGCAGGCTCCAAATTTATTGGAAGTTCAGATTGGGCAAGGAAATTGAAGAGGTTTTCATCGGCAGGTCCGATGAGGTCACAATTCGCCAGTTTGCGATCAAGCTCCTCACATGGTGGCATTTCCTGGGCTTGCCCGGAACTTTCCCCGATCTCCTTTCCTTTCCCTTTGTCTTTCGGATCCTCAATCTTTTTAACCTTCTGGGCAGCTGGCTTCTTCCTACGTCCGCGTTTCCAGTCCAAGATTCTTCTCTTCTTTTTAGGCTTTGGTTTCTCTTGGGGCTGGGCCTGGAACATTATTGGCTCCTCAGTATCCGCCTGATAGCCGGATAGAGTCCCAATTGTATCCATATCGGTGGTATGGATAGTAAATTTTCGGAGTGCCTCCTGTCACACCTTGACTTTTTACGGAAGCGTGATTATGGTGTGACTTTCTTAATACCATTACATTCAATCATAACAACAACTATATGATAAAACCATAGATTTGTCATCCATTAAATGAGTTTAAAACATAACAACATTGTTTAAAACGTAGACTTCAAATTCAAGTTTTACAAACCATACAAAATGTTTATGAGTTCACTAAGGACTCGTCAAAAGATGTTAGATGTAACTAAGGTTTGAAAGACGTGTCTCGTCCAGGAATAAGACACACTGGCCAAACCCAAAGACCATGGATGACATGATTATTCCTATCGCAGCATAAAACTTCCAACGCCCGCCAGATCCACTTACTAATTCCCTGAAATACATGTAGTTTGAAAACATCAAAAAAAGTTGAGCGAGTTCATGTGTTTAGTATGTGTGCACGAATCATCCTTGAAAACCTTTGTATGTATGTATGTACTTGTAAACTGGTATGTAGCAACAAGGAAAAATAGATCAATTAATGTGTAGCTAATACATTAATATAAGTGACATGGCATAGGAAGCACTCAATCCTGTATGCGTATTTCGTACCGGCCCCTCCGGCGGAACGACATAGTCACCACATGCGGCCAACTCACAGGTCCATGGGTGGGGCTCGCAACACCCAATAGATCTATCATCTATCACTCATGTCCCTCGGTCCTTATACAAGGATTAATGGTCTTAAGTTAATTGCCAACCCATTCACGTGATCTAGCAGCACATTCCTTAGCTAATCATACCATTTGTAATCGTTTGTAATCAGTATGTAACATGTATTTCACCCCTGAGAGTTATAAAACTGAAAATAGTTAAAAGAAAAGGGGGACATGAACTCACAGTTTTGCGTTCCTTGTATCCGATGTAACCTCAAAGCTTCCTCTAGAACGCACGACTACCTACATGCGTATTATGGCCCGTTAGACGAGCGGGTCGTGCCTTGTCTTTGTATTGATTAGTGCCTTTGAGTTACGTTTCAAAGTGTCTTCGTTATTATTCCAAGTTATAATTACTTTGTTAAAATAATAATTATTTTAACTCAAATTATATTTATTTAGTTTTGGAATAATTGTTAAACAATATTTTGTAATAATACTTCTCAAGTATTTATACTCGTATTTTCTTCCCAAGGAAGGGGGTATCTCATACATGTATTTTCGTATTCTTGTATTTGTATATCTCGCCATGTATTGGCGTCGTATTCAGGTGTGTACGTATTTCCTTAATAAACATCCAATATATATTTCCAAAACAATATATTTTCAAGTCTCACTTTAGAAAATATATAACTCATTTTGTCCAAAAATAATGTATTTCAAGAAAATATATATTTTTCTCAAAAATCATATATCTTCCAAATATTCTAAGAAAATATATTTTTACTTCCCAAAAATAATATATTTTCTCCTTGTCGAAATTATGATATAACTTGGTAATATTTACAAAAATCATATTTTCATTTCTTGTATCCAAAATATTATTTACCAAAAATATATTTATAACGGTATTTTCCGGAATATTTTGTAAGTTACGTTCTTGCGTTCGATTTCACAATATTAAGTGTGTAACTTATATATTTATTCCTTGTGGTTTTTGGTATTATTTTGGATTGTAATTTCTTGGTATTTGTTAAGTTGTATTACTTTAAATCCTAAATTAATAATACTAATACACAAGGTATACAAATAATCACACACAATGTGTCTTTAATGTAAATATATATTCTAAATACATATTTATCCATTTTTATTTATAAAACCAACCTCCAATGCTTGTATTTTTGTAACAAAATCTATGGCAAAGTTTATATTGACAACCATAGTTAAAACACACTTGTAAATATTTGTTTAGAAAATATTTTTCTAAGTGTTTATATTTTTAGAAAATTTTGTCATAGTTTCCCCTAAAAATGGAGGTGTCCATGCTATCAAAGCATATCATTTTCTTTTTAAAATCATCAAAACAATCAACAATCTAACTAACACTTACCAAGTGCCAAAGTAATGCTACTTACATAACAACATGAACTTGAACTTTCATAAAAGCTTGTAGTAACTTGGTAGTGTGTTTAGTAGGTTTAGTTACCCCTTAAAATGCATTTACTTCTTTAAAAACTTCATTTTTAAAGAAGTTGGGTGTTTACAACTTCCAAGCACATTTTCTAAAACTGCTTCTTTGTGTAACCTTCTTGTTACACAAGTGTTTCTACACTTGTTTATCCATTAAAAATAGTGTTTGTTTATGTAAGAACCGAGATCTACCAAAACTCATATTTCAAGCTTGGTTCTTTTGGAAAACCATTCGTAAATTTTTTATCTATATGATTATTAACCCACTTTGATTATTATTATTTTTCAAGAAAACAATATATTCTTTCAAGTTCATGTCTTTCATGAGGATGCTTTATAAATCTCTAACATTTTCATCCTCTCATCTTGCTAGATTATGTTTTTAATCATGATCTAGCAAGATCATATAATGATTTACATCATTTACACAAACCAACAATCATCAAGCATCATAACATCACTAAACAACATGATTTCTTTAAGATTTCTTATAGTTTTATGCTTATGTTCTTGTTTCATCTTCAAGTTTCTTAGTGTTCTTCATGATATTCATCTTGTATCATCTTTTAATCACTTGAAATAGATGTAAAATGAAGAGTAGAAGATCTTACTACTAGCTCAAGGCTAGGGATGATCAAGTGTAGAAATGAAGTGGATAAAAGCAAACGGTGAAGGTCCTTCAACTTCCAATGGCACCAAGCTTCCTAATTGTGCTAGAGACACCTTGTGAACTCCTTAGAATGGAAGATGGAAGCTTGACAAGAGTGGTGTTGATGGTGGTGGTCTTAGCCGTGAGGAAGAAGAGAGGAGGGAGGAAGAAAGTGGGTGTAAGTGTGTGAAAGATAATGGGGGTCTTGATCTCTTATAACCATGTTAACCTTTTATCTAAAGTGCAATATGTTTCTTAAGTACTAAACATAATCTTCCAACAAATCTTATAAGAACAAATAATATCTGGTAAGATCAAGAAAGATCATGGGTGGGGCCACCTTGTGACCGTGAACATGAGGGGGGGGTCTAGTTGTGGTTTAATGATAGGTTAAGTAATCTTGTTAGTTTTCAAGTGTAGTGTTTAGGTGTTATGCATATGATGGCGTCATATAGTGTGTTAGGGTGTTCGGGGCTCATAACTAGCTCAGAAACATTAAAACAATGCTTCTAGTAAAATTTTGATGTTTCGGGTAGTGTCCGGTTGTTCGGTTAGATACCGGTTCGTTAAAGCATCAAACTATTATGTTTAGTGTTCATTATGTTACCTTTTGTGACACTCTTAATCCCCGACACTTAGGAAAGCATTCAGGACCATTTAGTCATATTTTGACATGTTACTAGCTTGTTAAAAAACTGATTTTTGCTGAATTATGCAGAATTCTGCACTTTGGGTGAGTTTTAGGCACTTCCCGGCACTTAAACTATCACTTAGGAATGCAGTTTTGTGGTCCTTACTTCCCTACACACTATACTAGTGTAGAACTTGGTTTCTGGCTCATACTGGGTCTCAAAACTGTTGGACTTATATGTACGGGTTTGATAAATCAACGCTGCTGACTGAGCTATGACCCGTGAGAGTTACACCTTGGGTAATGAACACTAAATCCACTTAACTCGATTAACTGGTAATCACGAACGATTTACGGGACGACACATATAATTATTTATACTGGTTATAAATAATTTATTATTTAATTATTTTTTTATGAATTTAGTGGCTCAACCTAATTTCTCCCACTTACCTTATTTAGCCACTAAAAGAAATAAAATAATTAAACAATATATTTATATATATTTGTTGAATCGTGTGAACTTCAAAAGGAGTGCAGAGAATCATTTACAAAGATAGTGTGAACTTGTAATGTGAATTGCATTAATCATATAGAATTTTTTTGCCACTAAACAAGTGTCTTGAATGTGAATTGTATTCTACGGATATAAAAAGATTCTTTGAATTCATTTGAAATAGAGATATAAAAAAACAAAAGGGTTTTTCTTTTCTCTGCAAAAACATCATTGGTTAAATTTGTTCGATCGCTGCTGTTTAGTTAAACACCACCGATTACCCGACGCACCCTGTTTTAGTTCGTGTTCTAGCAATTCGTATGCCACGGTACCAATTCTTTTCAATATTCTGAATGGTCCGATGTATCGTGGATTCAGCTTTCCACGCTTTCCAAATCTGACTACGCCCTTCCATGGTGAGACTTTTAACAACACTTTGTCTCCCACCTTGAATTCTACTGATTTTCTTTTCGGATCGGCGTAGCTCTTTTGTCGATCTCGAGCCGCCTTAATGCGCTCTCGGATCTGCGCAATCTTGTCGGTTGTCTCTTGTACAAGTTCAGGACCAACCATACGTTTATCTCCGGCATCTGCCCAACATAAGGGTGATCGGCATTTGCGGCCATACAGAGCTTCGAACGGCGCGGCTTTTATGCTCGTATGATAACTGTTATTGTATGAAAACTCAACTAAAGGTAGATGAGTATCCCAGCTGCCGCCTAGATCCATGACACATGCGCGAAGCATATCTTCTAACGTTTGTATAGTCCGTTCGCTCTGGCCGTCTGTTTGTGGATGGAATGCCGTGCTTAGATCTAACTGAGATCCAAAGGCTTCCTGAAATGATTGCCAGATTCTTGAGACAAAGCGTCCATCTCTGTCTGAAATGATTGAAATTGGCACTCCATGACGTGCCACAGTTTCTCTTAAGTATATTTCAGCAAGCTTTCCAGTGCTATCTTTTTCCCGGATCGGTAGGAAGTGCGCAAACTTTGTTAACCGATCAACTATTACCCATATCATATCATGCCCTCTCGGGGTCCTGGGTAATTTCGTTATGAAGTCCATCGAGATTTGTTCCCACTTCCACACGGGAATCTCTGGTTGTTGTAGTAGGCCGGACGGTTTCTAATATTTGGCCTTAACCTTAGCACAGGTTAGGCATTTTCCAACATAGACAGCAACGTCGCTTTTGAGTCTCGGCCACCAATAGTACTCTTTCAAGTCTTGATACATTTTGTCCGACCCTGGATGGATCGAATATCTCGATTTGTGGGCTTCATCAAGGATGACTTCTCGTATGCCACCATAGAGTGGAACCCAAATACGCTTCTTGAAGTATAAGGCTCCCTCTTCGTTTGGCACCATGTATTTCAGCATACCCCGTAGGTATTCAGCTTTACGGTTCTCTTCTTTAAGAGCTTCTTGTTGTGCATCACGAATGCGTGCAGTGAGGTTCGTTCGAATCGTAATTTCCAATGCTCGAACCCTTAGGGTCTTAACCCTTTCTTTTCGGCTTAGTGCGTCTGCTACAACGTTTGCCTTTCCAGGATGGTACTTAATCTCACAGTCGTAATCATTTAGCAGCTCGACCCATCGCCGCTGGCGCATATTCAATTCCTTCTGATCAAATATGTGTTGTAAGCTTTTGTGATCTGTGAAGATTGTGCATCGAGTACCATATAAATAGTGTCGCCAGATCTTCAAGGCGAATACCACTGCGCCCAGCTCCAGGTCGTGAGTGGTATAATTTCTTTCATGAACTTTCAATTGTCTTGAAGCGTAAGCGATGACTTTTTGGCGTTGCATGAGCACGCAACCCAAGCCTTGTCGTGAGGCGTCGCAGTATACCACGAAGTCTTCAGTGCCTTCGGGTAATGATAGTATCGGTGCATCGCAGAGCTTGTTCTTAAGTAGCTGAAAGGCTTCTTCCTGTTTGTGACCCCAGTCGTATTTCTTGTCTTTCTGTGTAAGGGTTGTTAGCGGTTGAGCTATCTTTGAGAAATTCTCAATGAATCGCCGATAGTAGCCCGCTAAGCCCAAAAATTGTCGAACTTCAGTTGGGGTCTTGGGAGCTTCCCAGTTCTTTATTGCTTCTATCTTGGACGGGTCTACATGAATGCCCTTCTCATTCACCACGTGACCAAGAAATTGTACTTCGCGAATCCAGAATTCGCACTTTGAGAACTTTGCATACAGCTTCTCTTTCTTCAGTAGTTCCAAGATGGTTCTGAGATGTTGCTCATGCTCTTCTTTCGTTCGCGAATAAATCAGGATATCATCGATAAATACAATCACGAATTTATCGAGATATGGTTTGCAAACGCGGTTCATCAGATCCATGAAGACCGCTGGTGCATTCGTCAGCCCAAACGGCATCACAAGAAATTCGAAGTGCCCATATCGCGTTCTGAATGCAGTCTTTGGTACGCTTTCCACTTGGATTCTCAGCTGATGGTATCTAGATCGAAGGTCGATCTTGGAATAGTAGCTTGATCCTTGCAGTTGATCAAATAAGTCATCAATCCTTGGTAGCGGGTACCGATTCTTGATAGTGAGCTTGTTCAGTTCCCTGTAATCGATACACATCCGCAGTGTTCCATCCTTCTTCTTTACGAATAATACTGGAGCTCCCCAGGGTGAGAAGCTTGGCCTTATGAATCCTTTATCCAACAACTCCTGGAGTTGTGTGGATAATTCTTGCATTTCGGATGGAGCAAGTCGATAGGGTGCCTTGGCTACAGGAGCAGCTCCCGGAACCAAGTCTATACGGAATTCGACTTGTCGTTGCGGAGGTAGTCCTGGCAGATCTTCAGGGAACACATCAGGAAATTCCTTCACCACAGGAATGTCTTTGAGTTTTGGCTCCACAGCCTTCTTGTCTATAACGTGTGCTAGGAAAGCGACACATCCTTTCCTCAAGCACTTCCGTGCCTTCATACAACTGATGATTCGAAGAGGCGCGTCTCGTTTTTCCCCATGCACGATGAGAGTTTCACCATTCGCCAAAGGGATGCGAATGATTTTCTCATGGCAAATAACTTCAGCTTTGTTCTTGGACAACCAGTCCATCTCGACTACTACATCGAAGCTACCCAATTGAATAGGTAGGAGGTCGATGCTAAATCTTCGTTCACCAAGTTCTAGTGTGCAGCCTCTCACAACTTCGCCCGATTCAACAAGTTTACCATTGGCTAGCTCTATGGAATAAGGAATTTCTAATCTACTAGATTCTATTCCGAGTATGCGTTTAAATTCCACAGACATGAAGCTATAATCGGCGCCAGTGTCAAATAATATGGATGCAAAATGATTGTTAATGAGGAACGTACCGGTGACCACGTTAGGGTCCTCGCGTGCGTTCTTTGCTCCAATCACAAATGCTCTAGCCTGAGCATTGTTTCTCTCTGGGCAGTTCTTCATGAAATGATCATTGCTTCCACACTTGAAGCATCCTTGGTTCTGCCCTTTCCCGTTACCATTCTTGTTACCAGCACCGTTTCCATTTCGGTTCTTTCCTTTTCCCCAACAGTCTTCTGTTTGATGACCCAATTTACCACATTTGTCGCACCTTGGAATGCGACAAGCTCCATCATGATGATACTTACATTTTTGGCATCTAGGCATGGAGCCTTGGTATGCTTTGGTTGCAAGGGTCTTCGTCTCCTGAGTCGGGATAGCGTCACGCTTCTTGTTGTTGGAACCTTTGTTGTTACGAGTTGCTTGGTTCAGATTCGAATGCTTTCTCTTTTTGTCACCGGGCGACTCAGCATGTGTCTCGGTCTTCTCTGTTGGGTTCAGTGATAACTTCTTCATACGAACACAATCTTCGGTCAGGCTGACAGCCAGAGTTACAGCCTCAGTGATTGTTTGTGGTTTGGCCGACGTCACCATGCCACGAAACTCTGGGGCCAGTCCCCAAATGTAGCGTTCAACGCGCTTGAATTCGGGAGTCACCATGTAGGGAAGCACTCTTGACAGATCGTGGAACCTTCGGGTATAACCATTAATGTCAGCACCTTCCATAGTCAAGTGCCAGAACTCCGTTTCCAGCCTTTGGAGTTCAGCGCGAGAGCAATACTTCTATCTCATTCTTTCCTTCAGTTCCTCCCAAGTTAAGCCATAAGCGGCATCATCACCCAAAGTTTGGGCTTGCAGGTTCCACCAAGTTAGAGCTTCATCGACAAACAATCCAGTAGCAAAGGTGACTTGTTGATCCGCGGTACACTTGCTCATGCGGATAGTAGCTTCAGTCTTCTCCGTCCAGCGCACAAATGCTACTGCACCTCCTGTGCCGTCATAGTTCATCGGCTTGCAGTCGAGGAACTGCTTGAAAGTGCAGCCTTGAGCTGCGCTGCCTCCAGATGAATCTCCGTTCCCATTACGTCTAGAGTTGCTTGGTCCACCACTGTCTTGAGTACGGTTCGCCTCGTACTGGGCGATAGCAGCGGAGATTCTTTCTTCCAGTAGAGCGTTCAGCTCTTCAGCAGTTCTGGGAAGTGGGGGAGGAGGAGGTTGATCGTCATTGCGAGCATTCACAGCTTTCCTGGGTGCCATGTTCTGACAGAACATAACACAACAGGGTTAGACATTTGTTTGATATCGTCACACTAGACAGTGGTATCATATATATTCACAGGTATATATACCACATAAGGGACATCAAACAATTTATTACACTAGCAGAGTACTTAGTAGGCTTGCACTGAGGGAATCTATACGTGACAAGACTTGCTGTGATTTTTGTGCACTGAATTCCATAATTATGTATGCATCCATAATTACGTAACTCCTTGCACAGTCCGCACAGTTTGTTTCATCCTCTTATTTCTTCCTTCAGGTAGGCCATTGCTTCCAGGTAAAGTCACATATACTTGTGACATTCTACTTCTAGTACATGCTAATTATCACACATAATTGCAATTAATTCTCAATCACAGACGAGTGCTACTCTCGTGCACCCTAAGTCTCGTAGTGTCTTTTCTAAACTCATGTAGACTGTTTCAGGCAGTGGATGTCGCGGGACGTTTTATGCAATGAAAACTCTTTGAAAAATTGTTTTCGTGAAAGGATCCTAGAGATTGTAGACTTGACTCGAGAAGGAATCCTGGTTCACTACAATCGCTACTCTGATACCAATCTGTCACACCCCTTTCTGCGGCGGAAGCACGAGGTGTGATCATGAAAGGTTCTCATTGCATACGAAAGGTAAACATGTTATATGCTCGTAAAAACATCAAATACCATAATTTGAAAACATAAGATTAGCGTTTACATCGCTAAGTCGCATAAAACGTTGTCTTAAAAAGTTTACAACTTTATTTAAAGATAACATAAGCGACATCCACAAGCATAAGCGAGACCGCGCGCACATCCATCCTAGTTACCTGAAATACATGTGAGTTTTGGAAAAACGTCAACATAAAGTTGGTGTGAATTCATGCAGTTTTGTATTTCACGTTTGTATACTTTGTATGAAAACATAGTTTGTGAATAAATCAAGTTTTCATATATAAGTCCAGTTTCATGTGTACACCACATACTCAAGTATAATTCAATTTCTTCTTGAGTACCCCACGTACTCAAGTATATTTCCCATTTTTCTTGAGTACCCCACGTACTTCAAGTATAATTCAATTTCTTCTTGAGTACCCCACGTACTCAAGTATAATTCAATCTTTTCTTGAGTACCCCACGTACTCAAGTATTCATCAATTTTTAGTATGGTATGACTTTTATGTAAATAAAGTATTCCTGTAAGTTTCAGGATTGTTAATGGGTTGCAAAGCCATTAACATGTGACACGACATAGGAAGTCACCAAACCTAAGGCATTTAATTGGTATATTTTGAGACACAAAAGCACTACTCGATTCTCGCCCTCACCGAGAGTGTGGCTGCCAGGCACCCGTTAGATCTAACCTTTTGTTCTGCGGTCTAAGTATATTGTTGATTAATGGTGCTTCTGTACCCTATTCGTGACACTATTTCTCATAACGCATCCTACTTGGTTCTCGTCCTCACCAAGCGCGTTTCTTGTTATCATTTCTCATAGCGCCTCATACTTGGTTCTCGTTCTCACCAAGTGCGCTTCTCATATTCTTATATTTCGTCACACTTGGTTCTCGTTCTCACCAAGTGTACTTCTTGTATTCTTATATTTCGTCACACTTGGTTCTCGTTCTCACCAAGTGTACTTCTTGTATTTATATCATACCAATTGTAAATTTTGTACATTTGTACATGTATTTCACCCCCGAAGTTATAAAAACTGAAAACAGTTAAAGAGAAAAGGGGGAGCATGAACTCACAAATTTGCGTTCCTTGCGTCGTAAACTTCATCGGATTTGCTTAATTAACGTCGTAACCTATACGCGTTTTCTTAACGTTAGTCACTAGACTTGCGTCGCACAAGTACAGTCACTCTCTTTTGTATATATTCTTGTGTTAAAAATATTCTATATTTTTAACTAAGTGTCTTACTTATATTATTTTCTCAAAAATAAATATAAGTCTTTTGTGTTTTGCACTTTGCACCCGAATTATGTATCTTGTATGTTGTATTTTTATGTTTATACTCCTCATGAGTATTTAGTGTATTTTTAAGTCTTAATACACTAGCACGTATAACACATACTATATACACTTAGCACAAAAGTTGGTGATCAAATAATATATATTTTTCTCTACTTATATCCATTTTTATTCTTGAAGAAATCCTCATTTCTTATCACCAAAAATAGGGAAACCTTGGTAATACTTTTAAATACATTTTTAGGGAATAAGTTTCACAAAAACTTTTATTTTTCTAAGTGTCAAAATTTATAAAAATTTTGACAGAGTTTCCCCTAAAAATGGAGGTTTCCCATGTTTTCAAAACATGTGTTTATTTTCTTTTAAATCGTCAACAATTATCAACAATAATCATCAACAACAATCACTAATTTCTCCATTTCATGAACTTGAATATTTACAAAAATGTGTAGTAACTTACTAGCACATTTAGTAAGTCTTGTTATCTTTAAAAATAATTTTAGTTTCTTAAAAACTTTATTTTTAAAGAATATGAAGTTTCACAACTTCTAGTCGAGATTCGCAAAAATATTTCTTTGTTAATTCTTTCTTGTGACACAAGTGTCTACACACTTGTTTATTTACTAAAAATGCTTTTAGTTCGGATAAGATCCGGGTTTTAACAAAACTAATATTTTTGCTTGCTTCTTCCGAAAAACCACTTGTAGATCTTTAGATCTACATGTTTAGAGTCTTATTTTACAAGAAAAGTTACTTTTACACAAGTTCATGTTATTATGTAGTAGTGTTCATCATCTAGTCCATTTCATATTTTAACATACACTAGTTCATGTTCTATGAACATGACCTAGCCGGGTTAGATGACGATCCGAACTACTACTAGCATAAAACAACACTAAATAATCATAACAAAACAAGTTTAACAAGTTTTACACAACTAGTTTCTCTTTATCCAACTTATTCATCATATGACCAAGACTTTGTGTTATGTTCTTGTGTGTGTTTGATTTTTAACCATTAAATCACCTATTAACCACCAAAAATAAGAACAAGATGAAGATTTGAAGCACTTACTACTAGCACAAGGCTAGGGAAGTTCAAGAGTGCAAATGAGGTGGATAAAAGCAAATGAAGAAGGTTCTTGAGTTTCAGAAAGCACCGAGCTTCATTAGTGACCTTCTTACACCACCAAAACACCTTGGATTGATAGGAAGTGGATTGAAAAAGATGGAAGTGTGTGTGTGTGTTGGTGCCGTGAGGTTAGAGGGAGAGATGAGAGAGTTTTTTTTTTTTTTTTTTTTGAATAATGAAGATGAAGTGAAGTCTAGTGGTTTTTAAAGAAATCCCCCAACATCTCCTTAACCACTAGGTTTTATGTCTTCAATTGTACATAGCATATCAAATAAACAATTGAAAGAAATCATGGGGTGTCCCCCCCACTCACACAACCGGTTATGGGGGGGGGGGGTGCTAGTTCCATTTCAACTTCCAAGTTACAATCCTAGTTAGCTTTCAAATATAATAAATCTAGTGTTAAGAGTGTTATTTAATGTATAGTGTGTTAGGGTATTCGGGGACCCTAACTAGCTTAGAAGAATAAAAACAATGCTTCTAGCATTATTTTGGTGTTCCGGGTATTATCCGGTTGTTCGATTAGACACTGGTTCGTTAAAGTGCTAAATCACACTTTTTAGTGTCTTTTAAGTACCCTTCTTGTACCCTTTCGATTCCCAACACTTAGGGAAATATTCTGGATGATAAAACGAAATTTCTGCGTGATATTTTAGTGCCATAATGCTGATTATAGCTGATTTATATAAAATTACGCACTTAAAGTGCGTTTCGGGTGCTTTTTAGTGCTTATTTTTGCTTCCGGAGAGTATATATATTAAACCCTTGTATGTACTCTTGGGTTTTATTGTATTCTTGTCGTTGGACCTACACCTAGGCTCCAATTTATTGTCTGACTGCTTTCTGCAGTTCCGTTGACACATAGTGTCTTACCGGTGAGTTTAGTTAGTATTTTGACGCAACGCTCTTGTTTATGCATAAAGCAATATTTTGTAGTATACAACGTGCATGAATTCACTTGTTTAGTATGAAATCAGACATTGCTGACAATTAAGCACATAATTGCAGTCATTAAGCAATAATTAAAGTGTACGGAAATTACCGGTTTGGTGCCAGTTGTCACAGCATCGAAATTGGGTCTTGGCTGTGTTCTAATGCAAAGGAACAAAGTCATAGCCTATGCATCAAGGCAGTTGAAGGTGCATGAGAAAAACTACACCACTCATGATCTTGAGTTGGGTGCAGTTATCTTCGCTCTCAAAATCTGGAGACATTATTTATATGGCACAAAATACGTGGTTTTCACTGACCACAGAAGTCTTCAGCATATCTTCAGTCAGAAAGAACTCAACATGAGGCAAAGGCGTTGGGTAGAACTCCTGAACGACTATGATTGCGAAATTCGCTACCACCCTGGTAAAGCGAATGTCGTGGCTGACGCATTGAGTCGTAAGTAACATACTAAGCTTCATTGTGTTCGTGTTAAATATGATATTCAAGCTCGATCCGATATCCAAGCACGCATTTCTCAGGCTCAACATGCTTGTGTTTCACAAGACTTGATGGGTAAGGAATTATCCTGTCACATTAAGCCTGACCTCGTGCTGAAAGAAGATGGATCGTATTACTTCATGGACCGTTTGTGGGTCCCAAACCAAGATAATCTTCGCACCTTGCTTATGGATGAAGCTCATAAGTCTCGTTATTCTATTCATCCTGGCTCAGATAAGATGTATAAGGATCTTCGTACTCAGTGTTGGTGGCCTGGTATGAAGAAAGACATTGCCTTGTATGTTTCAAAATGCCTTACTTGTCTTAAGGTCAAGGCTGAACACCAACATCCTTCTGGTCTTTTGGAGTAACCAGAAATTCCAGTTTGGAAATGGGAAAACATTGCTATGGATCTCATTACTAAACTTTCGCGCACTAAGAAAGGTCATGATGCCATCTGGGTAGTTGTTGATCGTCTTACTAAGTCAGCGCATTTCTTGCCAATCCGTGAGGATTTTTCTGCTGAAAAACTGGCTAAAATCTATGTGGATGAAATCGTATCTCGACATGGTGTTCCTTTGAACATTATTTCTGACAGAGATGCTCGTTTCTCTTCTCGTTTTTGGAGAACCATGTAATCTGCTATAGGGACCCAACTTAATCTGAGCACAGCTCACCATCCACAAACTGATGGCCAACTGAAAGAACAATCCAGACTTTGGAGGATATGCTTAGAGCTTGCATGATCGATTTTGGTGGTAGTTGGGATTCACATCTTCCATTGATTGAATTCTCCTACAACAACAGTTATCACTCCAGCATCAACATGGCTCCTTTCGAGGCTCTCTATGGTCGAAAATGTCGTTCACCAGTCTGCTGGAACGAGATCGGTGAGGCCCAACTTACTGGACCTAACCTCATTCTAGAGACAACAGACAAGGTTAAGAAAGTTCGTGATAACCTTCAGACAGCTCGAAGCCGTCAAAAGAGTTACGTGGACCAACGACGCAAGCCCTTGGAATTTCAAGTCGGTGATCGTGTATTACTTAAGGTCTCACCTTGGAAAGGTGTGATCATATTTGGAAAGACAGGAAAACTTGCACCTAGATATGTTGGACCATTCAAGATCGTCGAAAGAATCGGTAAGGTAGCCTACAGACTTGAATTACCTCCTGAACTTGGCAATGTTCATCCAACCTTCCACGTGTCCAATCTCAAGAAGTGTCTAACTGATGAGAACCTCCACATACCCCTTGACGAAATTCATATTGACAACACGATGCATTTTGTTGAGAAACCAGTGGAAATCATGGACCGTATGGTCAAATGGCTTAAACGCAAGCGCATTCCTTTGGTTAAAGTTCGCTGGGAATCTAAACGTGGACCTGAGTTTACTTGGGAACGTGAAGATCAAATGAAGGCGAAGTATCCGCATCTTTTCTCACGAGTTTCCTCTAAACAAATTTCGGGACGAAATTTCCACAAGTAGGGGAGACTGTGACATTTGTGCTTGTAATCATTGTAAACAGTTTAGTTATCAATGAAATAAAGTTATTTGATCCTAATGTTTGTTTGTTTATGTTTGATGTTTTTCATGTTTTGACTTTTGTTCAATTTCAAACTCTATATCACTTTCTGAAGAATTAAACTAGTGTGTAAACGTAATCAGTTTAACGCGGAAAATACCCTGGAACATCAATTTATGCTTAACATACCTTAAATAACCTTTACATAACTTAGAAATAAGTTTTGAAGGCTTTGGTATGGCAAAATCAAGTTAATTCGCTTACAGGGACTAAAATTGACAAAATGCGAAAGTATGCCAAATTGAACTGTAACGAGTATTCCGGAACATGATTATAAGTTAAACACACCCTAAATATCCTTTACATAGCTTAGAAATAGGCTTTGAGGGGTTCGGTGTGCTAAAATAAACTTTATGCTCATTCAGGGACTAAAAGCGTCAAAAAGTGCCTAAGTTTGCATTTTTACGCATAACTTACGTTCTGAATACATCCAGACATCCAAAAATTTATGTAATCATTAAAATATTATGTTTTAGTGATTGGCTTGTCAAAAATCCATTCGTCGCGCAATTTGGATTGTTTTTCGCGCTTATGCGCATTCCGTCGTAATTAAGCGAACATCGCGATCGTACGACCAAACGAACCGACATCCGGCATATTTTTTAGCATGTTTCATGTCCACAATGTTTAATCATCATTTTAGGGCCTTAAAGTTGGCTTAACGAGCCTTAAACATGTCGAAATGAGCTTTAAAACACAACTGGGACTGAAACTATCAATTCTGAAACTTATTGCTGGTCTGGGACACTCAGGCGGGGCGCGTAAGGTTCCATGTATGTCTTACGCGGGCCGCGAGGCCCTCCCAGATATGCAGAATTGTTGCAAACAGTTGGTTACAGCTGTTATACTTGAATAAACCACTTGCAAATGGTTTTTATCAAACTATGGGCTATTCTATGGGTACCCAAGGTTTCCCAAAACAAGGGCCACACATGGACGGTTGAGATCGAGGCACGTTATTCGACGAACGATCCTAACGGTTGTGCCATGCCTATATAAACCCAACCCATTTCATTCATTCCTCACATTTGAATCTGATTCAAGCTCTCTAAGTGGAAGTATATGCTTCCTACCTGAGAGTGAATCGGGTCAAATCTTGCGGGGACCTTCTGTAAGTATTCTTTCGTGCTTCTCTTTCGTTTTAGCGTTAAAGTCAAACTGTGTTTGACTTTCTGCATTGACCAGTTTATGGTCAACGCGAAGTTCGTTTGAACTTCATAACGTGAGCGTAATCACGATGGTTATAGTCCATAGTGACTATACCTACTGATTACCACGTTATCTAGGCTCAGTGACGAGTCGTAGTTTCGGCCAAAATACGTATTCTTGCGTATTTTGTAACCAAACTACTTGTGGGTATCAAAACCGTTTGTTTTGATACCAAACCTGTTTTTAAACCTCGTTAAACATGTTTTAACATGTTTAGCTCGTCACTTTTAGAATTGTGCTTGTCTAGGGTCGTAAAGGTAAGCAATCTAAACAATCGTTTATACTTTCGAACCCGACCCATTTTGTCGATCATTAGGATCCGACCAAATACATTAGGTGACCATAGTTGTATAGGGAATAACCTTCCAAGGTTATACCTTATGGTCACGTCGTTTAATTAGTTGTATGATAAGTAGTTTATATGCCTTAGGTAAATTACCAAAATGCCCTTTTTACGCTAAAATTCATTTTAAGCCTATGTAACTTAAATTTTGACATCTAAACTGATTTAGCAACAATATTAGACATATTAAGGCATATCTTGCTTGTCATAGGGCTAGTTAGGCGTTCCGAACGTGTTTCACGCGAACGACGCGTTAAAGTAGCATAAGCTACCTAAATGGGTCGTAACGGGTCAAAAGCACTTAGGATAAGTTTCGTTTTAGTATGTAGGCTTTGTTAAACCATATTACATGAGTTCCTACACTCATTTGGTTTACGAACCCTCGTGCTACCCGATCCTCCGAATAGGTCCGTTTATTAATGTAGATACCTATATTAGGTGCCGTTTGAATCCGTGATCTTCTAGCTTTGCTTGGTGGATATCTAAAGTCTATTGAGCAATCTCAGGTGAGTACATAGACCCCTCTTTTACTGTTTTTCAAACATTTTGGGGTGAAACACATGTGCCTACTTGTTACTTTCATGCTTTCCATGTTTTCATATCATATGCTTGTTATGTTCAATAGTACACTTATAGTACATGATTTCATTGTGTTTTATGCTATGTATGTCCATTGTGTGCATACTTAGTACATCGTTTTACATTACATTTTATGCTATGTATGTCCATTGTGTGCATACTTAGTACTTTGTTTTACATTACATTTCACGCTATGTATGTTCATTTGATTGCATACTTAGTGCATTGTTTACACATGCTTACATTTTGGTATGACATTTGGTTTGTTTAAATGGGACAAAAATACATTCATTAACATTGATCACGCCGTTTGTTAGTAGGTAGTGGTACCATAGGAATTGACAACTCCTATTCCTGACATCCTAGGTATGTTTGGATGAAAGGAATGACCGAATTCGATATACATAACTCAGATAAACCTTTAATTTGTTTAAAGGTTATCACCACAGTCGCAAGGCTTGGATGTATGCATTTTCACAACACCGCATAAATGTTTGTATCAGTATAGCCTGCATTTCCACAAGACATAGCTTTAATTTAAACCGAGATTTACTTCAATACTTTGTTTTTGTGCATCTTACCTATGGTTTAGTTGATGCATTTCACTTGCCATACATATCATTTTGACATTGGTTATACATTACATGATTGACATTTTGACATAAACATTTTGACATATTATACAATAACATTTGACAAATGGTTTAAACATAGACAATTTACATTGATGGTTTGTTTGGGTAAGTGATTGTGTAACGAGGCATGTGTAATATAATACAAGCATGGTGGATACGCCGCTGGTACTTCCTATATATAAGTGCTTGTGTGATATTACATATCGTAGCGTTATTTGAATCATTTCAGATTAGACATATTACATTTCACATAAACAACATATTTTTCACAAGACTTCGTTTACAAAACAGTTTATTTTATACAACTTATTTTACTTGGTCATTCATTTAACCATAAATCATTCTTTTATTCATACATATCCTCTGATTTTATCGCTTTTCAAATGATTTACAAAACAAAACAATTTACAAGGTTCATGACTAAATTTCATTAAACATTTCCTTAAAACTTAAGTCATGAATCCCATTTTTATAAAACCTATGTATCTCACATGCATTTTTATGCTAACGTACCTATTTTCACATGTGTTTCAGGAGCTAATGCATAGGATGTTTGTGACACGCTAGGGTGGACTTGGGCCTTAGTGACATAAAATGAAGATAGACTTAGTTTAACTATGTTACGTACTCTTGGTTTTTGTTTTGAAATAATGTACTCCACATTTGGTGTTTGAATAAAATGTTATTTTAATTACCATGGTTGTGGAACAATAATTCTGTTACAACACTCCCTGACGTTTCCGCCACGATTTGATGTTTTACGTGGTCGGGGTGTGACACCATGGTCCCTGGCGCGTGTCGCGGGGGAGGTCAATTTAGGCTAGGGTAGCCTCATGTCCCACATAGCCCAGGTGAGTCAAAACTTTCGAAAATTCGTGACTTACATCCGTTTTAAAGATAAATATCAATTAGGGAATACCCCCTCAAGTTTTAGGGGGCCATGATCCTAGTTTTGATTGTTTTTTTTTTAATTTAAGGGTCATGTCATACTACTTGGGGGTCTCAATTAGGGTTTCAGAATGGACATCATTAAAATAAGAAATAATAATTTTGGCAAGAGCTATTACATAAGTCCAACCACAAGACAAAAACTCTGTCGAATAATGCAAGGTGCACATGAAAACCATCATTGCATATGCTGTAAAGAAACCTCCACCGAGGAAAATTCAAGTGGTCTCTCTACTAAAGATAACAACTACTTTCAGACGACGACACTAGAGAGTTGGACCCAACACATGGATATGTCGATTGAAAAAAAAAACGTCATGCATGACGAATAAAGGATATTATAGTCTTTTGTAAAAATCAATTTCCTCTATATAAAGGAAAGGGATTTTAGTGTTAAGCATTGAAACCCAACCCCCACTCTCTCATCTTTTAATCTTTCCTTGTGAATTATGTGTAAGTAGAATCTCCTCCTAAGGAGATAATATGTAATATCAAGAAGTTCTCCTTCGGGAGAATAATTATGAAATAAAATAATCCTTTGTATAAACTTTTATCTTTTATCATGAAAGTTCATAATTTGTAAAACCTGGAGTCCTGAAGCCTGATGAAGTACCACTTAGACAGGAAGTCGTAGGGAAAATATAGGCTGGATTGGCCACTTACAGAAGAAATCACAACTTACAAGAAGAAGATAGAAGGATAAGAAAGGTATAATTTTATTTTAGCTGTTAAAATACTTCAAAATTGATTTTGCATATTTCTCCTTAAAATCTTAAAAAGAATATTTTTAATTATTCAATAATCAATTCAACTATTTTCATAAAAAGAAAAAATGATTCCGCAAATGGTATCAGAGCCCCCCCCCCATCCAAACTAAAAGCTAAAAACTAAACCATGAAGTCAAACCCCATAACTAAATGCAAACAAAATTACTCTACATGATCAATTGTAGAATTATTTTGAATTGTATGTTGTTTGATAAACTTGCAGGGTAATTTTGATTCACTTGTAAAGTAATTTTGATGCAGAGTAATTTCGATACACTTGTAGAGTAATTTTGATAATTACCCTACAAGAACAAAATTACTCTACAAGAACATTTTACAAAATTACTCTACAAAAGATCAAAATTACTCTACATGATCATTTGTAGAGTAATTTTGATAGTTACTGATAATTACAAAAATGTCACCGCGTTTTCTTGTCTTTTCCTTCAGTTCGTACGCTTTGTACGTTAAAGTTATTTGTATTTGATCTTTTGTCTATTATATTTAACCCATTGACTTGTGCTGTGAAGGTAAATTAAGATTTCCTAATGTCTGCAAGCTGGAACCAAGCATGATGTCACACCCTACTCATAGCGGAAGCGCATAGGTGTGATCATGAAAGGTTCTCATAGCATTTGATAGTGTAAACATTCTACATGATTAAAATAAACCACGACGCCAACATTATATATATTACTTAAAATGATGTAGGAACCGTTCGCGTAAATTAAATAAAAAATAACAAATTTTATTAATACTGATTACAAACAGAAATGAGAAAGACAAAATTACAATTAAAAATACAACTGAAAATAAACCAAATACAAGAAAGGGGTAGAAGCAGAGTGACTGAGGCACGTGTTCAACACGCTTCCCTTAAAACAAATTCCGAGTCTCCCAAGAGTACTCGTTTTGTTTCCCAGGGTACAACAGCCGGAGCAGTAGTACTGCCGGAATTCGCCTACAACCCGATGTCTACCTTGAAGAGAGCAGGAGAAGATCAGAAAAACTTTAGAGAGAAAGTGAATAGCTGTTGTGTTGCTGGTATCTTTCTGCAGTGGGTATGGAGCTGTATTTATACAGCTCCTAAGTCGAAACAGTCAAAAAACGAATTAAAGAGAGGTTTAAATTGCATTAAACGTCTTCAATGCAATTTAATACGTAATTTAATTCTCAGTCAAAGCCCGTTAACTCGTCAGTTACGAAGCTGGACTGAAACTGCTCTGTCATTCAATGCTGGAAGCTTCTGTGCGCGCGTGCGCGCGCAAGTCACCCTGGTGCGCGCGCGCCCAGGTCTGCATGCCCATGCGCGGTGCGTCCTCTTGGCTCACTGCCATGCGCGCATGCGCCACGTCACCATGCGCGGTGCGTCCTCTTGGCTCAAGTCCATGCGCGTGTGCGCCACGTCACCTGTGAGCCTATACGAGCGCGCCACACAGTCGCGCCGTATTGGCTCACTCTGGTGCGCCGCGCACGACACAGCAGGACCCATGCACCATGCGCGCACCCGCGCCATGTGTACTCGCGCGCGCATGCGCATGACTGCCACGTCATGCGCCGCATCACCTACCACTTGGTCCTTGCAACCCTTGTGCTCCACCACGCGCACGTGGTCAAAAATACAAAGGCGGCTCTCAAGCGGCTCATTGCGAAGTGCAAAGTGCGCCACATTGCGCCTCATCGCCCACGCCACGCGCGCGCGAGCGTGTGCAAGTGCGAGTTAGCCCTTCGCGAGGACACTAGTGTGTGCTTCCATGAAACAATAAGGATGGAGAGTTCCACCTTAAATACCCATTTAAGTTCCATCTCTCCTCCTATGTGGGACAAGGTGCTACTTTCCCTTTTGTTTCAACATTCAATGTTTCAAACACCCAACTTTGAGCATCGATATCTCATTCATCTTAGCTCGGTTTTGGACGTGGTTTAGTTCGTTGCGAAGCTCTTCCAACATAGAACACAAACCCACAAATAAATATATAAAACCCGCTCATTTTATTATATTTATTTCTAGTCCAAAATAGGAAAAAATCATTTTCCTATATTTGTGAAAAATGCTATTTTCACCTATTTTTCCAACAAATGACAACACAAGACGTAAGTGTTTTGTTCACAACATATCCAAAACACGTAATGTTCACAAAATAACATTTGACAAAATATAGTTTTTATAAAACAAGGATTTGACACATATATATCGCACGAAGGCGGAATATATGCGGCAAACCCTTTCAAAAGTTGGCGTCTTCCATGTATCCCTTGTTTTTTGACTTCGAAATCATGCAAATGCTCTTACTTTTCTGAAATACATGTTAGAAAATTTGTCAACAATAATGTCGGTGAGTTCAGGGGCTTTGTTTGACATAAATGAAACTTTAAATCATTTGATAACTTTGTATGAAAACATGTATGCATAGTGTCAATGAAACTCGTGGATCAATTAATGTGTAGCTAGGACATTAATGTACATGCCGACATAAAACATTCGGAAAATATGAAACCCGTGCGATGCGGCGACAATGACAATTTAGTGATTTACAACGCAATACCCATTTTTTGTCAATTTATTAATCCGCTTGTGATATATTGTATAGTACGTCAGTTAGTTTTCTTATTCGTAGCATTAGTGTGATCTATCTATGTCATGAGCCTCACATATCTCAACTAAACAATAACGAACACACGAATAAGAAAATATCAATCATACACTATTTTAAAAACAAAAATCCGAACACATGATTATCCTGACATTAATGTAGAGTTAAGCCAAAAGTAAATCGCAAAGAATTAAACCTCTAACAAAGCAAACAAATCACAAAGAATTAAACCTCTAGCAACCTCCTCTAACAAAGTGAATGAATCACAAAAAATTAAACCTCTAACAGTTGCATACTTGCAAATCGAAAGATACTCATATGGTAGTTACACATACAATTCACTAAACTTGGTAGTTATACATAAATCAAATGCCCGCTGCAAATCGAAAGATACTCATATGGTAGTTACACATACAATTCACTAAACTTGGTAGTTATACATCAATCAGATGCTCGCTATAATGTGCTTTGTTTGTCGTCGTCTTGCCTAACGCCTTGCTAGTGTTTTTAACGAAAGTCACCATAAAAAAGGGTAAATACTCGATAAAAACTTTTGTAACCGAACCCATATTCAAGCAAGAAGGCCCAATATAGCCTCGATCACCTGGGCTTTTACAAGTCCACTTCTCAGCTGACCAAAAAATAACAACCACCGCCGGCCACCGTTTCCACCACCACTTTTCGTCACTGATTAAAGATCACGGTAACCTCTATCCTCTTCCTCCGACTATAATCGTCTATTCGATTCCCGATTTAGGTTAAAAACGCCTAATTGATACTTCACACGTCAAAAATTAGGGTTAATCACACGCACTTTGTAATTCATGTATATATTGCAAATTTCTGTAACAAATTTGTTTATGTAGTAGCATTACGATGAATTTACGAGCGTTTGTGTGAAATAATGGCTTCGAGTTCGATGTTTCATTGGAATGTTTGATTTTAGGGCAGAGGATATGAAGTTGTTGCTTGTGAAAGTGTTAGTGTCTTGTGTTATTGTGTTTTTTTAGGCATGGGGAATGTAGTTGTTAATTTGTAATGATAAATGTTTTTGGGTTATTGAGGCGTAATTGAAACTTTACATGTTAGTAATTAGGGTTATGGTTATCATTCATATATCATACGGACTTTGCGATTTACGTATATATTGCAATTTTACGCGATATGGTTGTTTATATAGTAGCATTTTGAAGAATATACGAGCGTTGGTGTGAAATAATGGCTTCGAGTTGGATGTTTCATTTAGAGATGCAAGTTGTTAGGTTCGTGAATAACTGTGATTGTTTTACGTTTTTAATGTTTGGTGGTTCAAGCATTTTGTTTTGTGATAACCGTTGGATGAATTTGTTGTATTGGAATGTTTGAGTTTAGGGCAGGGGGCATGAATTTGTTGCTTGTGAAAGTGTTATTGTTCTGTGTTATTGTGGCTTTCTGCAGTCATGGAGAGTGTAATTGTTAATTTGCTATGATAAATGTTTTTAGCCGATTGAAACAAAAGATATGTGTCGTAGTGATAGTTAAATTCATGTCATATCTATAGAATTGTCTGCAAATTATTTTTATGTTTCAAGTTAAAGTGGATTTTCATTCTTGATACATTTTTGGCTGACAGATAAAGGTTTTTTGACTGAACGATGAGTTCCTTTTCAATTACGCGGAAGAAGACACCTTTTCAAAAGCATCGCGAAGAAGAAGAGGCAAAGAAAAAGGTAAATATTTTGTGGAAGTCTATTAAGGTCGATAATCTTGCATCTTTAATAAAATATTGAGGGAACTCATTCATCATCATCATCATCATCATCATCATCATACTCGGTAAATCCCACCAATAGCAAAGCTAAGGTAGGGTCTCATGAGGGTAAGATGTAGACAGCCTTGCCTCTACCTTATGGAATAGAGAGGCTGCTTCTAGTGAGACCCTCGGCTCGATAGTAGTTTTGCATCAAGTCTTGGACAAAAGACACATAACACTTGGCAATCGGGATAAAGACCAATTGATGCATGTACCCCCTTGTTATTTGGCTATCAACGCCACTGCATAATGCATAATTAAACGTCCGTCGCTTTTATCATTATTTTCACGAAATTAGTAAAATAATGTTAAAATTAGTGCAATTTCATTTTTGCCCCCTAAGCGCCCACACATATATACATTATTTGTGCACACCACAAGCGGGGCGTAGGGAACTCATTATATGCTTTATTTATATTTATAGAGGGCGGAGGATGAAACAGCTCGTTTGTATGCTGAGTTTCTGGAGTCATTTCAAGGAGATACTGCTGGGTTAAAAACTTTTGTTCGAGGAGGAACGGTTAACGATGAAAAAGTGAAACCTGATACAGGTTAGCTCCTGTTATAAGACCTTGCATGCATTTTTCGTCTTTGCTCTTTCATTACTATGTTGCACTTATAGGGATAAATGAATGATTTATTTTCAATGGACACATTAATAAACAAACGGGCCTTTTATGCGTTCACGAATCGCAGGTGGAAATTCCAAAGAAGTATCCGGTTCAAAGAAGGGGAGTAGGTAAACAAGTGCTTTTGATTAACTATGTTATATTGCAGTTATTATTAGGTACTATTACTATAGAAGCTATGAGGTGATGATGTCATTAAACTCTACTTATCTTGTTTAGGCTGGTAACTTTAATGAGCTAGGGAGCTTGTTACATGTAACTCATGGCTTGAATTTGATTTAACGCTTCTTTATGTAATAAATCTTCAACAGAAAAGTCCAAGTATTAAGCAACTAACTTAAGAAATATATACAAATACACACACACCCCTAGTGACTTGTATAGGCTTGTGCTTGATTGTACTGGGCAGTCTCGTATCTTCATTGTCTTTCATCTAACAATCATACATTAAGATTTAGTAACCAGTACAAGAGTATGAAGGCTGCATGCTTTTACTGTTATAGAAGTAGCTGAGTGTTGAGCTTTCTAGTTAGCTAAAAACAACCTGTTGGCAAATGTGTTGTTTTGGAATAATCTGGTTATAATGGTTTAGTTGCAATAGCAGATAATACTTAGTGAAGAGCAAGTTCTCTAAGTACCGTTAAAGCCTTGCGTAAGATCTTTTTGTATAGTTCACTTAAAAAATCCATTAGTTTTGGGATCTATTTCTTTCTACCTTGTTATGGACTTATACCATTGCAAGGTATGGGACTTGTCCTACATCGGTTGTATGGGCAACCAATGTGGGGTTTATATACCAAATGGGATCTCTCACCCACCAGACTAGTCTTTTGGGTTGAGTTCTCTGATTTGGTATGTAACATTGGTATCAGAGCCAGAACTTGGAGTGGTGGCCCACGGAGTGGTGGCCCACGGAGTGGTGGCCTGGAGAGAGCCAGCCGTGACCAACGTGGCCGTGACCAACGTGGCCGTGACCAACGTGGCCGTTGGCCCTTAAGGAGGGTCGATTGTTATGGACTAATACCATTGCAAGCTATGGGACTTGTCCCACATCGGTTGTATGGGCAACCAATGTGGGGTTTATATACCAAATGAGTTCTCTCACCCACCAGACTAGTCTTTTGGGTTGAGTTCTCTCATTTGGTATGTAACATACCTTTACGTGGCTTCTGAAACTTCTTGATTGCTTTTGGGATTCGTTTTGTTTTGGTCAAACCCTAGAATGTATCTGCTCTTGTGGTTTTGGATTAATGTTACAATGTTATAGTTTTGACTTTTGGTTAAAGCATGCTACATAAATATTTTATAATGAGGGGTTGTGTTAATTGTTGTCGATAGACGTTGGTGATAACGAGTCAGTTTATGATTACAACACCTAACCAAGTGACCCATTTTGTGGTACCTGTTTGTTCATAAGTTAGGACGAGCTTAATGTGTATGCTGTTTCAGGCTGCAAGATGCTAGTGTATCCAAGTACGAGCATTATTATAGTCGAGCTGTCTATATATCTAATCAACACTTTATCTTTACTGGTGGAAACATAATAGATAAAAAGTTTAATGTTCTAAAGCAATATTGATGTATGGAAACTTAAATAAAGGTCAGACTTGCTGATTAGTAAGGGTTATGTGATAGAAATTGCATACTTAATAGTATAATTGTAATTGTGAAAAGGGGGTTAGTGTAATTGCTACTTCTATAAGTAAGGCATTAGTCATTATAGAAAGATAGGAGAGAATTTAGTAAGTTGTTAGGCTCATGCTTATGCATTGAGAAGGGCGTAGCCCTGGGACCACTAGGTGGTTATTTCCTTTTCTTGTAGATCCTTTGGATCATTTCCAGCATCAATTCCATTTTACTATTCAGTTTCCACCATTGTTATAGATTTAAGCTTCGATTCCTTATCATTCTCTATCATTGGTCCGACCTGCCACTTCTGCTCTACAATTCTCTACTTCAATTCTGCTCGATCACATATTCACCCAGATCTCTCTTCAATTTTCGGATCTGTGTCACAGTCGGCTCTCAGATCCAATTCGTTTCAGATCTGCTTGTTCCAATTTCACCTTCTGCTTCAATTTCCGCTTCAACATCTTTCGATTTCTGAATCCATTTACAGATTCCTTCTCGGATTTAATTTCCAATTTCATTTCAATCGCTAGTTTCACATACCTGTTTATGTTCGAGTTCCGATTCTCAGATCTCTCCAGTTCGTTTCAATTTCCGTTTCAATTTTCGATTCAGATTTCCGATTCAATTTCTTTCCGATTCAATTTCTGATCTATTTTCCGATCCCAATATCACTTCACTTTCCGATTCAATTATGGTGAATCCTAATGCTCGTCTGGATGCTCATGATCAACAGATTTAGCAGTTACAAGCTGACGTGACCGCAATTAAGGCCTCCTTGCAGGTTTTGGAAGAGGATCGTTTGGAAACTACTGAATTTCGTAAGGTTGTGTTAGCATGGATGCGATCGCAGGAGAAGAAACATGTGGAAGATTCCTCTAGACCTGGACCTTCAGATTTGGTGTTCTCGCCGCTCGGTCCCAAATCTGGCTCTTCTGACCCTCCGTCTGGCTTACCATGGGCTATGAAGAAGGTGCACTTGCCTGAATTCTCTGGTTTTGATCCACAAGGCTAGATCCAGAAGGCGAACCTGTTCTTTGATCTCAATCAGACTCCTGATGCTTCTCGCTTACAGCTTGCTCAACTGAGTATGATTGGTGCTGCTCAACATTGGTTCACAATCATCAATCAGGTTCATCCGTCCTTGACTTGGCTCCAATTTCAGTCCGAATTGTTGCAACGTTTCACTGGTCTCTCAATTCAGAATCCGTATGAACAGTTAGCTACTATTTGGCAATCGGATTCCATCTTTGATTATATTGATGATTTTGAGTATGTGTTATCCTTTGTCCCTCATTTACCGGAGTCTCAAACTCTTGGCTATTTCATTGCGGGTTTGAAAGAGGATGTCAAACAACAAGTCCGTTTACATCGGCCCACTACTTGTATGGATGCTATGTACTTGGCTAAAGATGTGGAGTTGATGCTTCGGCCATCAAAATCCGGTTCGTTGATATCTCGTTTTCGGTATTTGTCACATACCGGGCTGCCTTCTATGGATTCGGGGATCAACCATCGTGTATGGGGTACCACGGGCTCTAAAATTTATGGCAATGATGGGGCTGCAACTGTGTAAGTGGGTGTCCATGATCGAGGCATTCGTTCCTTATCTCGTGTTGAGTGGGAGGATCGGAAGAAGAAGGGATTGTGTTTTAAGTGTGGACAAGTTTACTGTCCTAGCCACTAGTGTCCGGCGGGTAGTCTTCGTGTCTTATTACTTGGGGATGATGAATGAGATGAAATGGACGAGCTGACTACGCATTCGGATGAGGGTGTTCAAAAAGTTGCGGGATCTATTCACAAGCCTTGAGGACAAGTCTTGCCTTATGGAGGGAATATTGATAGAAATTGCATACTTAATAGTATAATTGTAATTGTGAAAGGGGGGTTAGTGTAATTGCTACTTCTATAAATAAGGCATTAGTCATTATAGAAAGATAGGAGAGAATTTAGTAAGTTGTTAGGCTCATGCTTATGCATTGAGAAGGGCATAGCCCTGGGACCGCTAGGTGGTTATTTCCTTTTCTTGTAGATCCTTTGGATCATTTCCAACATCAATTCCATTTTACTATTCAGTTTCCACCATTGTTATAGATTTAAGCTTCGATTCCTTATCACTCTATCACTATGTCTATGCTGTCAAGGCTCACCCAGGCACGCGCCTAGGCCCACTTTTCAGGCCCAGCCCAGCCTTCTCACTTCGCTTCAAAAACCCCACTTCTCAGGCGCATTTCAGGCCAAATTCCAACAAAATTCCGGTCAAAAATCGTTTGAACATGTTTGAAACAATTTTAAGAACCCTAAACAAGCCTGGAAAGTGGAAACAACCTAAAACAACTTAAACTAGCCCTAAAGAAGCCTAAAACATGTCTAAAATCCCTAAAAATGTATTTTTATACTAAACAACTTGCCTAAAAAACCCTCGCTTTTTAAGCGCCTTGCATTAAGGCCCAAGGCTCACCTTTTGCGCCTTGAGTGCGCCTTGCGCCTTTGACAGCTATGGGTTATGTGTGTTTGAAGCATAGAACACACACACACATATATATTTTAATTTTTTTAATAAGTTACATTTTTCATCCTTGACACTATATTTTTTTTTGTTAAATTAACTCTGAATGTCATTGCTTCTAATTTGTATGTTCTTTATACTTTTTTTCGCATGAAATTTGATCTAAACTTGATAGATACCCTACACATGTTAATGTTTTAGTTAATTAATGTATATGGCGTGTTTTGTATATGAACTGTGGTGTTTATAAACAATTTAAAGTCTTTTACAAAAGAAGTGTGCCTTCGCATTAGCTCCAGGAACACTATTGCTTCACGCTTTTTGAATATAAGCATGAGTCTAGAACATGCAAATAATGTATTGAAGATTATGCATCAATATATATTCTCTCTGCAGGTATGTTCCTTCTTTCATACCCCCTCCTATGGCAACCAAGGGTAAAGAACATGAGAGGCAGGTTAGTGAACTGTTGAGATATTTCTATGCTGTTACCTTGGTGGTCATTTAATAATTGTGGGTTTGACTCTTTTATATCCATTTTTAACAAAATTCTGCTACTGACAGAAAGATGAAGAGAGGCCAAAGGAGAAAGCCAAAGGGAAGGCTAGGAATATAGACTTTTTTATGGAGGAATTAAAACACGAACAGGAAATGAGAGAAAAGCGAATGCAGGAACGTGAACAATGGCAAGACGGGCGTAGTGCTACTGCAAATGTAAGATATGATCTTATTAATGCATATTTTAGGTCTTTGATAGTCATGGAGTTTTTATTAAAGTACATGGCAAGTCAAACTATCCAATGTGCCCGATATAAATGTTTGTCCCAAAAAGTTATAAATGTCCCGGTCATAGTCACAGGATTCGCCGCACCCCCGTGTTTCGCAAATCAGATCGCACGTACCGGAATCTGGTAGAAAAGCGGCCTGAACGCCATGGGTTTGCAATCCAGATCTGGGAAATCAGGGCATATCTGATTTTCAACAAATTCGACCCTAATCACTAAAAATCACGTACCCGATTGATTGATTAATTCATTGTTTGAGAACAATCCGATACGCATACCGGAAATAAACACCCTGAAATTGGACTTTGACGCATCGTTTATGGTTGTCGGTGGTAGAAGTTGGCAGAAGTTACGAAGAATTAGCCTTTTTAGGTTAAGGACTTTTGAGAGAGAGAGAGGGGATGTGGGGGGGGGGGGGGGGTCCTAATTTGATTGATTTGTAGGGGCTTAGAGTTCCTATTTGCATGTGATTCTTTCTGCAGCTATGGCTATTTGTGGTCTTATGACTTCTCTGTATGTTTCTACCTTGCTATTTTGCCCATCCACAACCTTAGGTCTGTTATTTGGTCGTGTCTATGTTTTGTTACTAGTGCCGGGGGTCTATCTAGAAGCGGCCTCTCTGTCCCTAGGGATGGAGGTAAGGTTTGCCTACATCCCACCCTCCCCAGACCCTACCATTAGCTTGCTATTTGGGGGATTTACTGGGTATGTTTGTTGTTGTTGTTGTTTTGTAGGTTTAAATTAGTTTATGTAATTTTACTATTTAACTACTCTATCTTTCACTAGTTTACATTTATTCCCTAAACTTGTAAATTTTTACATAAAAAATTGTAACATTAGTTGTATATGATACGGTGTACCAGACTATATGGTACACCGTACCATGTATCGAATTGGCGTTCTGAATGAACCTACCCCCCTAGTACTGGATTTTAGAAATGCACGAACCGCGTACCAGTTTTTGTTCCGAGCACCGGAACATACCGCGATCCATGTGACTATGGTCTCAAGATAAACATTTTTTTAATTACACAGGCAATTCTTGATAACTTCTAAATCACGTATTTGTTGTATCTACCGTTTCAGCTATCTAGTCGGTTTGACGAGTTGCCAGATGAATTTGATCCAACTGGGAAACTTGGTTTCTTTGATGATGGAGATCCTCAGACAACCAATCTTTATGTTGGGAATCTTGCGCCTCAGGTCAGACTGTGATGCTAATACAGTGCTTCAATTGGACCGAATGCAAGCTGACTTTCTGTTTCTATGTTCAACATATTCCAGGTAGATGAAAATTTTCTCCTGCGAACGTTTGGAAGATTTGGACCCATTGCTAGTGTGAAGATAATGTGGCCAAGGACCGAAGAGGAGCGCAAGCGCCAAAAGAACTGCGGTTTTGTGGCTTTTATGAACCGTGCTGATGGACAAGCTGCAAAAGATGAAATGCAAGGTTAAGTCCTTTTAACTAACAGTTTCTGAATTACAATTCATTCATCATCATCATCATACTCGGTAAATGCCACCAATAGCAAAGCTAAGGTACTAAGATAAAATTGAGAAAACTTGTGGAAGCAAGGACAACTGACTAGGGGTGCTAAACGGGTCTTGTTCGCGGGTTCAACCCGAACCGGACCCGAAAATTTAAGTGGAACCTGAACACGACCCTAACAATCGTGTCATACATATGAACCCGAAAATTTAAGTGGAACCTGAACACGACCCGTTCAACCTGAAATTTTTTTATTTTTTTTAATTTTTTTCCACAAAGTAATATATATATTAAAATTAAATTTTACCACAAAAAACACAAATGTATATTATACAATTACATTTAAATTATAAAATCTTATCTCAATTTTTCTTTTTAAGTTGTAACTTATAATTATGGCATAAATTACACACCCAATTTAATTTATGACATAAAACATATTGTAAACAAATATAATGTAATATAAATTGGTTAAACGGGTCAACCCGCCAACCCGGTTCGTTTAGCTAAACGGGTTCATGGGTTCAACCTGAAACTAACCCGGACCCATTTAGACTAAACCCAAATCCATGAATTTCGCGTTAGGTTCGTGTCGTGTCAGAAATGCTCACCTCTGCTTTTAAGAAACAGTTTCTGAACTACAATTCATTACTAAGATAAAATTGAGAAAACTTGTGGAAGCAAGGACAACTGACGCGTCTCATATTACGTACGCAGAAGCTACAGAAAGATTAATATAAAACACAGTCGTAGAAACATAGTGGAATCATTTATGCAGCATTTAAATTTTAAATCACACGTGTTTTAGCGTAAGTATGATTAAAAGTTACTTAACTTTGCAGGGGTTGTTGTTTATGATTACGAATTGAATATTGGGTGGGGTAAATCCGTTTCCCTTCCTTCTCAATCGCTCCCCGCTCCTCCTCCAGGACAAATGGCTATCAGGAGTACGGAGGTACGTTACATGTTTATATTTGTAAAAGCCTTGTTTTAGCATAACTACTGGTATACTTGATTCAATGAGATAATGATCAAAAACTGTAATGACTAGCATGGGTGTTATACTGTTATGAGTTTTTTTCTTGTCCTTGCAGGGTGCCACTGTGATCCTATCTGGTCCATCAGGTCCTCCAGTTACTTCTGTTCCAAGCCAGAACTCTGAGCTGGTAGGTTAACCTTCTATGTTACCTTGTGTTTGTAGGGCTGCAAACGGACCAAACGAACGCAAACAAGGCCTTGTTCGTGTTCGTTTGTTAAGAAAATACATGTGTTCTTGAACAGTTAATGAACACTTATGGAACAAGATTTTCTGTTTGTGTTCGTTCATTAAGGAATTGAATGTGTTCATGTTCATGTTCCTTTGTGTTCATTCGTCAATTTTAGGTACCAAACACAAAAGAACGCAAACAAACGTTCATGAACACACACAAACACAAATGAACGTCCACAAACACAAACGAACACAAACAAGCGTTCATGAATGGATACGAACACAAACGAATGTTCATGAACACAAGCGAACACAAACAAGTGTTCATGAACCGAAAAGAACACAAACTAACATATATTAAATTTAGAAATTAGAATAAATTGGCGTCTTCCATCATAGACATTAAGTAGATCCACCCAAATATACTAATGGACATGGGAGTACTGAAATAGGGTTTATTTGTCTCAGTTACCTCAAATAAAATTTATTGTTAATTTGTTTGGGTGAATATAACAAAATAAATAAAAAATAAAAGAATATCAAAAGTTAAATATGAAAATTAAAAACCTTAATAAACTATCGAACATAAATGAACATGTTAGCACGTTACCGAATGTTCACGAACATAAATGAACGAACTTCCCGCCGAACGGTTCATGAACTGTTCGCTGAAAGTTCAGTTCGTTTGCAGTTCTATGTGTTTGTTAAAAACAAGTATTTTGTAATATATTAACCTTGGGTGCTTAGGTTCTTACTCCCAATGTGCCGGATATAACTGTTGTTCTGCTTGATGATGTCCGTCTTCGCAAAGTGATTGATACAATGGCTCTTTATGTTCTTGACGGTGGCTGTGCTTTTGAGCAAGCTATAATGGAAAGGGTTCGTGGAAACCCTCTTTTTAGTTTCTTGTTTGAACTCGGATCTAAGGAGCATACATACTATGTTTGGAGGTTGTATTCTTTTGCTCAGGTACATAAATTGGTGCATCCTTTCAGGTATTTGAATTTTGAAGCATCTTTTCTTTTTCATGACAAGAATATCGCACATCAAACTAACTTATATACCATGAACCATGATAACGTAAATCATGTCTGAATATCGTCTTTCTCCCAAATGTAATCGTTTTATATAGAAGTAACCACTCTTGGTAAAGAATACATATATGGAATTAACTTGTATTATATATATAACAACAAACAACACTCATTTTGGGCTAAGCAGTTAATGCGGTAAAAAATCGGATATCGGTCAAGGACCGATATTTGGATATCGGTTATCGCGGTGGGATATCGGTAATTTAATATCATGCAAAATTTATATATATCTAGCAATTTAACACTATCAATTCAGTATACTCTCCTCCATTAACAAATTAACCTTTTGCAACTTGCAAAACACTAACAATTGTAGCAAGTAGGAACTAATTAAGACTTAAAACATTAACATTTAACAATTAAGACTTAAAACACTAATAGCAGCAATAAGAAGATAGACAAATGGTAGAACTAAGAAGAAAGGTACTGATATCGGGAAAGTCGGTGATATATCGGTCAAATATTGGTCAATGACGCCGATAATGTTGGTACCCATATTCTGACTGATATACGACACCAATATTTTACATGGGGACCGATAACTGATATATCGGCGATATATCACCGATATTAACTGCACAAATTTTGGGGAAGTGTAAAAAAGGGACATGACACGTACGAGAGGTTTGACCGTTTGAGCATTTATTTTCATTAGTTTCCGGAGTTTGAGATATTATGTTGAATGAAAGAATTCTTTGGTCTCTCAAATGCAGGGTGATACTTTGCAGAGGTGGCGAACTGAACCTTTTATCATGATAACCGGTAGTGGACGGTAATGAATGCATGAAACATATCTTGATACTTAAATTGCAAATCATGCCACCTATGTATAGTCTTTGTTTTTGTATTTTTGCATAGATTTATAATTTAATTATAGCCACTAATACCTTTTAATTGTCTAGATGGGTCCCACCTGCTTTGCCAATGGCTAAGAGCCCAGAGAATGAGGAGACTGGGGCCACCTTTGCTGCTGGAAGAAGCAGGGTACATTTTTGTTTCTGTTTTTCTAGAGGTGGCTATTATAATTATAATATATACTAAAACATAAGTTATAGTGTTTTTTTTTTTTTTTTTTGTCTTTTATTAGAATTTTCAACCCTTGCACTTTATTATAATTACTATTTGACCTTCAACTTTAGTTTTCCCCTTTTATACTTTATTGCAGTTACTATTTAGAAACTTTTTGTTTTTTTTCCTTTTACTTATTATTGTCGTTTTCTTTTAGTTTTTTCTCAATGTAATGTTTTTTTTTTAAATTTTGTATGTACCGTCGTAAGTTGGTTATTTTATTCACAATTTCACGTTCTGAACCCGTCGCAGGTATTCGTTTTTATGGTTATAACGAGTGTTGATACCGTAAAAGACTGGATTGATAACTTTTGTGACTTTCGAATATACCGTTGTGACGTGGGTTTTTTATTGTTACGTAAAATGTTCCGTCGCGATTTGCTTTTCTTTATCTGTTTTTTGAACCCGCCGCGAAGCGCGGGTGGTAACCCGCTAGTTTCAACCAATTTACCTATAAATGGGTCAGTTTAGGTTGAATTTTATCATTAATATGTGAAACTGGTAAAAAAGGCTATTAAAAAACAGATCACACGTAGGGATGAGCACGGTACCCGTTCGGTACCGAAAGTACCGGTCCCAAAAAAGGGGAAAAATCGGTACCGGTACCGAATATACCGGTTCGGTACTGGTACCGGTATTTACCGGTGTTTTACCCGTGACGGATGTATTTTAATTGAAGAAACCTCGTAAATCATTTTTATTCTAATCATTAAATTATTGTTGGAATATTAAATCCATATATTGGTAACAAATATATAAACTGACTTCAAATTTTGAACGAAAATCTTCGGGTCAACCTGACCAAATTCATAGAAAAATTACATGTATTTACCCGAACTATTTTGACCCATTGCCCAACTTCCCATTTTGTCACCTCAACGTATACCTTTCATTTGAAATCCAGCTAGATGCGGTGAAGTTATTCACTAACCTTTTCTTGCTACGCTTCTTGTGCAGCGTGTGGAGGCCGAGCGCACGCTAACTGATGCACAAAGAGATGAGTTTGAAGACATGCTTCGCGCCCTGACATTAGAAAGAATCCAAATCAAGGAAGCAATGGGTTTCGCATTAGATAATGCTGATGCTGCTGGAGAGGTATCATTGCATTATAAGTTTATAACTTATAAACTTATGATATGTTTTAGTGTTCATTTGTTGCTGAAGCAGCTCTATCACTTACAGATAGTTGAAGTTTTGACCGAGTCTTTGACTCTTAAAGAAACACCAATACCTACTAAAGTTGCAAGGCTCATGCTTGTCTCAGACATTCTTCACAATAGTAGTGCTCCTGTAAAGAATGCGTCTGCTTACCGCACCAAATTCGAAGCAAATCTGCCTGATATACTTGAAAGCTTTAATGATTTGTATCGGAGTATCACAGGCAGAATCACCGCTGAGGCCCTAAAGGTAAAGTATATATGGTACATGTAGCAGTTTTTTATCCACTTATTAGTGGGTCGATTTGGGTTATGTTAATTTCAAATGAGTCAAAAGTCAAAACAAAATAGTCAAGTTAAATGGGTTGAATATGATGAAAGTCCCGAGTAAAATGCCATTTTCGTCCTTGAGGTTTGGTTGGTTTTGCGACTTTCGCCCAAAGGTTTGTTTTTCTGCATTTGGATCCAAAAGGTTTAAAATCTTGCCATCTTCATTCGGCTTCTTAACTCCATCCATTTTTCCCATTAAAATCAGGGGTATTTCCGTCTTTTTCGCTAACTTAAAGGGCAGTTCGGTCTTTTTCAATTTATGTAAAAAGACAGAATACCCCTGAAAAAGAACCAATTGCTTTCTAAGTTAACAAAAAAGACGAAAATAACCCTAACTTAACCGAGAAAAATGGATGGAGTTATTGAGCCGGATGAAAATGGCAAAGATTTAAAACCTTTTGGATCCAGATGCGAAAAAACAAACATGTGAACGAAAGTCGCAAAACTGGCCAAACCTCAGGGACGAAAATGACATTTTACTCTGAAAGTCTCCATAAGTCTATTTTAACGCTTACAACCTTCGGAATCATTAAATTTAAGGTTTTAGATATATATTTTTAATCATGATTAACACCTTAATTATATATAATTATGGGCCGAAAGTGTATGTAGATTCATACAACCTGGCCTAGATCGTACACCCCCTACTAAAAATGACCGGACTGAACAGGCTTTGACCATTTTTCAAGTCTAACGTTCTCTTTTCCACCAGGAACGGGTTCTGAAAGTTCTTCAAGTATGGGCTGACTGGTTCTTATTTTCGGATGCATACGTAAATGGGTTACGCTCAACATTTCTCAGGTCTGGTAACTCTGGAGTTGTATCCTTCCACTCCATTTCATCAGAAACCGAAGACAAGTCTAACTATGACAACACTGAAGATGTCGGAAAGACCAATCCCGATGCAGCATTGGCAATCGGCAAGAGCGCAGCCACGAAAGAGTTGATGGGTCTCCCTCTCGCTGAGCTGGAAAGGCGGTGCCGCCATAACGGATTATCTTTAGTTGGCGGCAGAGAAACGATGGTCGCACGGTTGCTCCATCTCGAAGAGTCGGAAAAACAGAGGGGTTATGAGCTCAATGACAGTTTGAAATACAATAATCCGAGAGAGAGTAATGTCGATACCGGGCCTGTGGGATTTTCTGGAAGGCATCACCACGTGGAGAGAGTAGAGTCTGCATCTTTACCGTCAAAGATTCCGATCCCGCAACCTGAGTTAAAAGTTATTTCTAATAAAGTCAAATCGGATTCGGTATTGCCTGCCTCTAAGTGGGCCCGAGAAGATGATGAAAGTGATGATGAACAAAAAAGTACTAAAGATCTTGCGTTGGGTTATTCGTCTTCTGGAAGCGAGAATGCTGGTGGTGGTGAAGGTAACGCTGAGGTGACGGATCATTCGAGCATTCTCACAAGTTCTGATAGCGGGCTCAATGAAGAGAAGAGGTATACTATTATTGAACATATTTGTTATTTGAGTAAAATGCCATTTTCGTCCCTGAGGTTTAGCTAGTTTTGCGACTTTCGTCCAAAAGTTTGTTTTTCCGCATCTGGATCCAAAAGGTTTAAAATCTTGCAATTTTCATCCACCTCGTTAACTCTATCCGTTTTTCTCCGTTAAGTCAGGGGTATTTCTGTCTTTTTCTGTCAACTTAAAGGGCAATTCGGTCTTTTTCACTCTATGTAAAAAGACCGAATACCCCTGAAAAAGACTGAATTGCCTTTTAAGTTAACAAAAAAGACCGAAATACCCCGATTTAATGGAGAAAAATGGATGAAGTTAACAAGGCGGATGAAAAGTGCGAGACTTTAAACCTTTTGAATCCGATGTGGCCAAACCTCACAGACGAAAATGGCATTTTACTCTTGTTATTTTTAGAAAAGAAAAGGATATCCCACTAGTTTGAAATTATTTAAGTTTTTACTAGATGTATAGTCTGTTGTGTTTTTTTCCTTTTTTTTTTCAAATTAACACCCGTAATTAAAAATGATGGTTTAATTGTTGTACATGTAGACACAAGTTGAGGCAGATTGAGGTGGCTTTGATCGAATATCGTGAATCCCTTGAAGAGCGAGGAATAAAGAAAGAAGAAATTGAAAAGAAAGTGGTGGCACATCAGAAGCAGTTGCAGTATAAATATGGCTTAATGGATGGTGGTGAAGACGCATCACACAAAAGTGAGTTATTAAACTCTTCTCCAGTTTTGGGATTCGGAATTTTGTTGTCTTTGTATATATTTATTGTAATTTATATATGAACACAGGGACATCGTCCACAGAGAGAAGGGAGAAAAGAGAGGATTCACGTGAATCTTCTAGAAAGCGCCCAAGAAGTCATCATGACAGTGAAAGCCCACAGAGGAAATCATCAAGTAGAGAGCGGGAGAAGGGTAGAGCTTATGAGCCACAAACTGAAAGAGACCATGATAGAGATAAACGTCGAGACAGAGACCGGGACAGTAGGAGAAGATAAAATTGTAGGTTGTTCATGCTTTAGCTTGTGCAATCTGGCTTTTTTGTTTCAAAAAGCAGCATGATGATGATATAGTCTGAGACGATTGCCTATAGTGTTGGACATTATGTGGGAGAAAGTATGGGGTGTATGTAATCATATGGTAGGTTAACAGGTCATATTTGCTGTAACCGACATGATAACCTGTTTGCATACTGTTGTGAATCTGATTGGTTTGTTGTGCGAAGGAGACGATTGTTTGAATCGCGTAAACAAGCATAGGAGGTTTTTTTCTCAGTTACTGGTTGATTAAAAGCCAGACATAGGAAGAGTTATGAAAGATTTTAATATGAATATGGTTGGCAAATGTGTTGAATAGATGTGACAGATTTCGACCCAAGTGTATGGAAACAAGTTGACATATGTTATGTTTAGGTTGAAAAGGAGTCAAATGAGTTGAAAGTTGTTTTGAACTGATTACAGTATCCTAAATTGTTTAATCCTGATTGATGTATGCTATTATTTGATTGATGTGATGATTTCAACCCAAGTGTATGGAAACAAGTTGATATATGTTATATTTAGGTCGAAAAGGAGTCGAATGAGTTGATAGTTGTTTTGTAGTGATTGCAGTATTCTATTGTTTGATTGATATTGTATCTAAAGCTATATTTCTAAATGCTATATACACTTTCGATTTTATCATTAACACGTTGCATTATTACCTTTACGGTCGAAAAGGAGTCAAATGTGTTGAAAGTTATTTTGAAGTGATTACAGAATTTACGGTATCCTAAATTCTTTAATTCCAAATGATGTAGATTGATATTCTATCTAAAATTATATTTGTTGTACACGTTAGATTTTATCATAAAAACGTTGCATTATTACGTTTACCAAACTCCTTGTCCCTGTAAAACATGTTCAAATGTACTTGGTCACAAAAATAAAATAAAATGATACTTGTAGAGAGAAATGAGTTAGTGATACTAATTACACCGTAAGTAAAAGAAACTAACCCAAATTATATACAATACAATTACAATCTTTTTTCCCTTTTTAAATAATACTACCGTCTTCCGGGAGTTAACATACAATCGATGTAATGTGATATTTTTTGGACCAGTTACGACTTTATCTTTTAGTTACATGGACACGAATTTTGTGTAATTAAATCTAATATTGTTGTAAATTATTTTTTTTAGAGTAAATTAAAAGTTTTGTCCTTTATCGATCTACCTCTTTCAGGCGGTGTCATTTGGTGCAAAAGTTGACGAGTTCTATACTTAACGTTTCAAAATTTTGCACGCTTTGTCCTTTGAGCCTAACCTGATTATTTTTTCTTATTAAATTTGGTTATGTGCTTTGCACATGAGGGCATTCTTGTCACTTAACCTCTCCAGGGACTATTGAGTAAATAAATTATACCAAAGGACTAATTGTAAATAAAAATAAAAATAAAATATAAATAAAAAACCTTCTGCACTCTCTCTCCCTCTATTTAATTATCTATCATAAGTGGGGATTGATACCTCAAATCTCTATTCTTTTTGTCCATGGCTTTATAGCTTAGTGGCATCTTAGGGGTGAGACAAAGCTTTGAGACCAAAAGGTCCTGGGTTCGATTCCCACAAAAGGGGATTTTTCCCATATTTATTGGGTTTCCCCTGAATTGGTGCATAGGCATTATGCCTAGTGGATTTGGATATGATCTGGGGGTTCTGCTGGTGGCATGATGATACTCCAGTAGTCCGTCAATGATCCAAATTTGTTGTTCAAAAGAAAAATATATATATATCTATCATAAGCCCTCCATCATCACGCAAGTAACCTTCCAGAACGTTCCGACTCAAATTCACTATGTTTAAACCGGAATTTCTCAACAAACTTGCCGGAGATTCGATTACTGTCTAGGCTTAACGTAGATAACACCAACATCGAATCGACTTGTTCCGGAATTGTTCAGGAAATCATGTTTGTTGACATAGATCCGCAAGCTGGTAGATTTCACCGATTGACGCTAGAATTGCTCTGTTGAGTTGATTCCGGTTGAGTAACGCTCTGTTCTTTATTGTTGATTCCGGTAGATTAACACCCTGCACACCTTATTACCGCTCAAATCTAGATGCATTAAGCTTTGAGATTCACAATTGTTGCCGAAATCTAACACGGTGTTGGCCCAAATTGTTTCCGAAATCGAGAATGCGGAGGTGAGTTAGGACAGTGAGACACGCCGGAATGTGGTGGTTGCCGAGTGGAGGTGTACGGTGGGTGCGATGGTGATGGTGGGCTGTGGTTGTGATTTGGGTTGATGGGGTTGGGGTGGTCGGTAGGATTGGTGGTGGTCTGTAGGATGGTGATGGTGGGTTTAGCGTGGTGGAGGTGTATGGTGGTAATGGCCTCGGTTAAGAAAAAAAAATATTTTTTAGAGTAAATTACACTTTTTGTCGTTTATGTATGTAGCAATGAATAGCCTTTAACTTCAATAATTACAGTTACAATCATTTATTTGTAAAACCCATTACACTCTAGGTCCTTTAGCACTAATCCTATTATAATTTTCAGTTAAGTCATATCACCTAAGGGTACTTTAGTCTTTTAACCGATTAAATTAAATTAAAAATAGTTTAATAAAAAAACAATAAACTAAAATATATATAACACATAGATCTGAGATCTCTCTTTATGTCTCTCTCTCTCAACACTTCCTTCCCCAACCAAACCCCCCACCACCTACCACCAGCACAACTCTAACTGTACTCTCTCTAGCAGAAGAAAACTCCTGCCTGTCCCAAAGTGTAAGAATTGCAATAATTGATGCTGAAGTCCACTCAGGCTTGACACCAGGAACGTTAGCTAAAGAGGTATGGTCCCAATTCCTTGCATACGTGGCAAGGACCACACCACTTTTTCATCCTACATGGTGTCTGCGTCATCAAGTGAATCCAGAAGCTTCTAGAAGCTTCTGGAAGACGTCAAGGTGGCACCAAAGATGCTCCTTCCGACATAAAGGACAACACGTGTCACCACCCATCGAGCGCCATGTAGGCCAGCAGCGAATCAAGGAGCAGACCCGACAACAACAGTACGATGTTTTCAGCGTGAACGAATATGGGCGCGCCACGTGTACCACTATCCTGACCACAACAGAGGAGACCAAGAGGATATTCCCCTTGGTCGGACAGCTGGCGCCCTATAACAGCTGGCGAGGTCGCTCCACCCTCTATCACCCTCCGGCTATAAATAGGACCCTTCATCATCCAGGTTGATTCATTCTATTCTCCACTCTCTCACTCTTAACACACACACACTGTTTATTTCTCCTCAGAACAGAACTTATTCTCACGCCGGAGCCCGGTTAAGAGGGAAACCCCCATATTCCCCTCTTAACGAGCTAACGGTGTTGCTGTTTTGCAGGGCCCGTCATTTGGCGAGTAGCGAAGGAGATTGAACCCCACAAAAGAGACGAACGGCTAGTTTCACCTCAGGTGTTAACCAGTGTTTCATCATTGGCGCCCACCGCATTTTTTGCAAACCTTTTTCATCTCCTTTTCGTTTGAAACACTCTTCAAAATGACTGAAACAAACCCTCCCCACCAGGTGGACGGAGAAGTTTCTTCTTTTGAGCTCATTTCGGACACCGCGCACGTCCAAAGGGGCCAAATGAACGAAATCATCCAAGAGGGACAAATGAACAACGATTTTCCTAGTATCTTTGGAAGTGCATCCAGGGTTGTTAGCCAAACCACAACTGGAGCCACTTTCCAACCTCCGCCTAGGATCATCACTCAGACTACAAACGGAGCCACTTTTCAACCTCCGTCTGGGGTAGTCCAGCAAACACCCCCACCAGTGCAAACACCAAGCCATGGAGCTGGCCCCTCAGCTCCATCGGAACAAGCACAACTGAACTTTTCTGCACTTTTAGGGCTACCCGAAGGAAAAACTCTGGCTTCCTGGTATGCCGAACAAATGGCGTCTATAAATCTTGTTTATACACAACTCAGCGCGCAACAAGCTTTGCTCCAAGAGCAAGCCGACCAGTCCACATTTGTTACCCCACCGCAAAGGCCTCTGAGTATGCACACAACTCAGCAGACCAATGCATGGAACTTGCGTCCAGAAAAAGGACCTGTGCCAAACATCAGAAAACCAAGCGCGCAGGACACGCGCGACACTTACGGCGAAACAGAAAGCAACTACGTGCAGTATTCTCACCCACCAAAGAAGCCAATACAAATTCGTTTAGGTCCGCGCAACATAAACGACGAGCTTGATAACTATGAAGAGGAAGAAGACGAGACATACAAAGAAAACACAGTGTTCAGCAGGTTGCCGCCAGAGCATGAAGCATACAAACCTCACAAACGCGCAGGTTATAACCCAAAAGCAGAGGATGATTACACCTTGAGCTATCGTCCAGACGACATGGCTGAAAATTCAAAATTCATCAAAGAGATTGCCACAGCCGTTATCGACAAAACGAAACTGCCAAACAACGTGGGCAAATACAACGGCTTGACAGACCCAGATGATCACCTCCAAGTTTTTAACGGTGCTGGAGCAACAGGTGGATGAAATTTACCAACTTGGTGTCATCTCTTCGCTCAAACCTTCGTCGGCGCAGCGCGCGTTTGGTTTGACAGCCTACCAGTAGGGTGAATCAAGTCATGGATCGATTTTCGAGACAAGTTCCTTGCGCACTTCTCTCAACAGTGCAGGCATACTAGAGATCCGGCAGACTGTCTGAATATATGGAGAAAGGACCACAAAAGCGTGGAAGATTTCATTACAAGGTATAATAAAGAATGTTTGGAGATCGGTGACGTGGGCAAAAAAATGATGCGCGCACATTTTATGAGGGCAGTCAAGTGCGACGACTTGATCAAGCGAGTGAAGGGAAGAGATGGAGGCCCCAAAGATTGGGACACCTTCATAGAGGCAGCAAAAACCATTGCGAAGACTGACAAACAGTTGACCGGTGATGACAACCGTCAGCGTGGATACAACCATAACGACCGGCATAACAAGAAGGGCAGAGGCCAACCATGGAAAGCATCCAGTCACAGAGAAAGAAGCCCAACAAAAGAGGACGCGCGACATACAATCAACCAGATAGCCCATCGAAAAGAAGTGAAAAGAGAAAACAGAGAAAAACAGTAGACACCCCTAACAAAAACGCCTTCAGAAGTCTTGTCAACTGAGAACCACCAGTTCAAACCACCGCTACAAATGCGAAACAAGAGGGGCCAAGACCCAAATCTTTTCTGCGAGTTTCATAAAGGCACATGACACTTAACCGACGACTGCTTCAGCCTCAAGCAAGAGATCGAACGGGCCTTAAGAGACGGAAAGCTCACTCATCTGATAAAAGGTGGAAAGCGCGACTACCGCCAGATTCAAAGAAGAGAAGAAGGGCCGGATAACAAAAAACTCCAAAAATTGGAAACCCACATGGTTCAAGGGGGTCCACGAAAGCCAAAGAAAAATTACAACAAGCGCACACAAGATGACTCATGGCGCGAAAGACAAGTTGTTTTCCCTGTAGTAAGAGGAGGTCCGAGAGAGCGAAGGCCAATAGTTATTTCCGGTGTAATTGGTCACTACCAAACCGATTACATCTTCATAGATCCAGGGAGCACTGCAGATATCATCTACGAACAATGTTTTAATCAATTTGACCAAGAGGACAAAGCGCGCTTGGAACCGGTAGACTACCTGCTGACCGGTTTCTGCAATGAAGCCGTTTTTCCTCTAGGCCAGATATCATTCCCAATGCTGCTATCAGATGGACGAAATTCAAGAACGGAAGAGGTTATGTTCATGGTACTACCAGCGCATTCAAGGCATGACATTCTGTTGGGGAGAGAATCTCAAGGAGACTTTAGCATGATTTGCTCTGGCCTACATTCAGCCGTGGGATTCCCAACAGAGACAGGGGTAGCACTGATCTATGCGAGTAAAGAAGTTTTGGCAACAGACGAAATCAGGCCAGCAAAGGCAAGCAAATCTGTACCACACGCCGAGGCTGAAAAATGGGTGTTAAACAGCAAATACCCAGAACAACCAATCACCTTAGGGCCCGCAATGTCTGATCTCACGCGCGCAGCGCTAAAAAAGTTGCTATTCGAAAATATGGATGTGTTCGCCTGGACACCGGCTGACATGACCGGTGTTCCACGGCACATAACAGAACACAGACTCAACGTCTCAGAGGCCGCCAAGCCTGTCGTTCACGGCAAACGTTATTTAGGAGACATTAAGCACGATGCCATGAAAGAACAAGTCACAGAGCTGTTGAATGCAGGCATCATCAGAGAAGTCCGGTACCAAACCTGGGTGGCGAGCCCCGTCATGGTTCAAAAAGGGAATGGCAGTTGGAGGATGTGTGTAGATTACAAAGATCTAAACAAGGCGTGTCCGCGCGACTGTTACGCCTTACCAGACATCGATGAGAAGATTGATTCGCTGGCAACATTCCGATGGAAATGTTTCCTCGACTGCTACAAGGGATACCACCAGGTACAGATGGCCGTGCAAGATGAAGACAAAACTGCATTCTGCACGCCGACAGGGCTATACTGCTACACCAAGATGCCTTTCGGTCTAAAGAATGCGGGCACGCCTTATCAGAGACTGATGAATGAAACATTCCACGACGCTATCGGCAAATACATTGAAGTGTATATGGATGACCTGGTCATCATGAGCAAAGAAGAGAATACGATGCTGATGAACATCCAGAAAACGTTTGACACATTGCGTGGAGTAAGTATCAAGCTAAACCCAGCGAAATGTTCTTTCGGCATGGAAGAGGGAAAATTCCTTGGTTTCATCGTCACAAAAGACGGTTTCAAAGTAAATCCTGATAAGGTACAAGCAATCGAACGCATTCCTTCACCTTCGACGATCAAGGAAATGCAGAAGTTGGCCGGAAGGTTAGCAGCACTCAACCGTTTCTTAGCCAATCACGCCGCCAAATCTTTCCCATTTATTAAGACACTTCGAAACTGCATGAAGAAAAGTCAGTTCCAATGGACTCCGGAGGCCGAAAAAGCATTATGTGATATGAAAGACTGCCTCATAAGGCTACCGACATTGACAGCACCACTAAAAGGAGAACCTTTAGTGATGTACCTGTCAGCTTCCGACAAAGCAGTCGGTGCAGTTCTGCTCATAGACAGACAAGGCATACAGACACCAGTTTATTATGTGTCTCGCACTCTCAATGATCCAGAAACGAGGTATGCTATAATGGAGAAACTAGTGCTGGCTCTAATTCATGCGTCAAGGCGGCTGCGCAGATATTTCGCCAATCACGTCATTCATGTCTTAACAAATTACAACATCCTTGCGAGGCCCAAGATTTCTGGAAGATTAGCAAAATGGGCGATAGAACTGGGAGGCCATAATGTGGTGTTCAGGCCAAGACCAACAATCAAGGGCCAGGTGTTGGCCGATTTCATGACAGAAGTGCCTGATGACAAGGATCGGGAGTGCAAAGCAATGGAAAGAGCTGAAAGGCAACATTCGGAAGAACCGTGGCTATTGTATACAGACGGCGCGTCCAACGAGGACGGCGCAGGCGCAGGACTTAGACTGGTGAGTCCAGACAAACATGAATTCATGTATGCCATCCGTTTAGACTTCAAGAGCACGAATAATGAAGCTGAATATGAGGCCTTCCTTGCTGGTTTGAGGTTAGCGATAAAAATGGGAGTCAAGCACATAGAGGCACATGTGGACTCCATGTTAGTAGCTGGGCAGATTAATGGCCAATATGATGCCAAAGGAGATGTAATGGCGTTATACCTAGACCAAGCGAAAGCATTGCTGCAGAACTTCCATTCTTACAAAGTGCACCACATCAATCGAAGTGAGAATAAACCAGCCGACGCACTGAGTAAGTTAGCATCCACAAGCTTCCAACATTTGGCCAAGGATGTGCGCATCGAAGTCTTGAGCAACCCATCGGTACCGTTGAGGCAAGTGAACGTTATCCAGTTGGGAACGACGTCCTGGATGACCCCCATAATCATGTATCTTCAGTCCGGGATACTGCCAGAAAACAAAGCTGAGGCAAGGAAGATTCAATACAAAGCCGAACACTACCAGATGGTTGATGGAATCCTGTACCGGAAATTATACCTCGGGCCATTGTTGAGATGCGTCGATCCAGAAGACGCGAACTACTTGATCAGAGAAGTGCACGAGGGGATCTACGGCATTCACGCAGGACCACGAATGGTGGTAGCTAAAGTGATGAATGCCGGGTACTACTGGCCCGGAATGCATCTAGACGCAGTAAAGGTACTGATAAAATGCAGCGGGTGCCAGAGACACGCTCCCAAGACGATGCGCCCCAAGAACGAATTAGTCACCGTAACAACGGCATGGCCGTTTCAACAATGGGGCATAGATATGGTTGGCCCCTTCCCCGAAGCCCCGGGTGCAGTGAAATTTATTATAGTCGCGGTTGACTACTTCACAAAATGGGTAGAGGCGAAGGCATTGGCGTCAACCACATCCACCGTAGTACGGCGTTTCATTTGGGAACAGATAATCTGCAGATTCGGGCTGCCTCTGAGAATTATCACCGATAACGGAACGAACTTTGCGGCAGAAGATCTCCAACGATGGTTCAAAGAGTTACACATCGAGCATACGTTTTCCTCGGTTGCACACCCGCAGGGGAATGGTCAGGTGGAAGCCGTAAACAAAAGCATCGTAGACGGCATCAAAGCACGACTGGGTGAGCAAAGAAGAGGCTGGGTTGACGAACTGCCCAGCATATTATGGGCACACAGAACGATGCCCAAGACAAGCAACGGAGAGACGCTGCTCAGCTTAGTCTATGGGTCTGAGGCCGTGATACCCGCCGAGATCGGACTGCCATCACCAAGAATGCTCTCCATGAACATGATCAACAACGAGGCAGAAAGGAGGTTAGACCTTGACCTCCTAGAAGAAAGGAGAGAGATGGCGGCAATCAATGAAGCGAAGTACAAAACAAAGCTCGAGAAATATTATAACTCCAAAGTCAGGATCTGCACCTTCAACCCGGGAGATTACGTCCTGAGGGACAACGAGGCGTCTAATGCCGAAAGGCCCGGAAAGCTAGCTCCCAAGTGGGAAGGGCCTTATGTTGTAGAGGAAGTACTTGGAAATGGGGCATACAAGTTACGCACCCTGGACGACAAAGAAGTTCCACGAACCTGGAATGCTCAACAGTTAAGAAGGTGCTACATGTAAAAGGCTGAAGTTTTCCTATGTACTTGTAACGGCTGCGCGCCAACACAGTTAACCTTAATACAAGAAGTGTTTGGCTATTCCTTTTCATGCGAATTTCTTGTCACAACTGCATATATTACTTTGGGCATACACGAAAACATCAATGGCTCGACCTTAGGAAACGTTGTAGACCTCCAAGGCCTGTCACAAACAAGCGCACAACCGGGTCAAAAACACAACTAAAGCCTATAAAACGCCAAATAAGTACTTCGTGCCCACATAAACACGAAAGCATCGTACACATGGTAAACAAACATTGTAAAAACCCTCAAGGCTGAACACAGCTGGGTGCACACAATAACCTGTAACTCGATCACTTTGTATTCACGAACAAACCTGCGCATAATAAACGACAGCATAAACGTTGTAGCAAACACAACACAACCTGTCAGCGCCATCATTCATTCGTGATACCTGAATCAAAGTAATTAAACATGCACATATTGTAACGATAAACAAAATTCACAAGAAACTAAAATGCATATTAAGCATTAAACATGCCAACAATAGCAAAACTTGGCACAGGTACGACAGTTATAAGTAAAAATTGTCCACGAAAACATAAAGTAAATTGTTCAAGGAATTGTCAAGTGGGTTACAAGGCCATCAAAGCCCATACACGGCATACAAGCCGGATGCCTTCACTCCGGGTGCCTGGGACCAGCGCCCCCAGTCGCGCCATCTCCATCTCCAAGGGCCTTTTTCAGTAAGGCAACACCATCAGGCATTTTTGAGCACCTTTAACAACTCTGAACTCCAAAGAGGCAAAATCTTTTCGTTTCGCGGCATAGGCACTGGTACAATCTTTCTTGTAGAGCTCGAAATGATAGTCCTTCTCATTGTTAACAGCTGCAGCCCTACCTTCGCTATAACCATCTTTCCGACCGCTGTTGTACCCCGCTTTACCCAACTCAAACATGTAGCTGGCAAGCTCATGGGAGTTCACTATGCGATCAACAATCTGCGAGAAATACACAGCAACATAAGAAAAGCAATTAACACAAACCGAAAGGAAACACAAACAAAGGAAATTACCAAGGGCACCGCGCGCGAAAGCAACCACTTGCAATCGGCAGATACCTCCTCAGTAAGGAGTTCAGAGGCTTTGCATTCAGCAATCTTTTTCTCAACAAACTTTTCCAATGCAGCTACATGTTCAACATACTCCGCCTCCTTTTTCTCAAACGCAACACGCACTTGCTCAGCTTTCTCACTAATTTTCCTTTTCTCACCAGATAACCTGACAATAGCATCACGATGAGTTTGCATTTCTGCATTGGTGCGTTCACAAGCAGCCTCCCAGCTTTTCTGTTTGTCATTATTAGCCTGTTTCTCTTGAGCAAGCTTCTGCTCTGCATCAGACACTCTCCATAACAAACCCTTCTTCTCAGAATTGAACTTCTCCCTCTCTTCCGCAAACGCCTTCTTTTCTTTTTCGAACTCAATTGTCTCCTCCCCCATCTGTTTCCACTCACGGACAATCTCCTGAGAGGTGGCAAAGTAGTTAACACCGGCACGAACATGATCATCTAGCAGTTCAAACCGGTGGCGTCTTTTCTGAAATAGCCTCTCAGCAAGGGGGAGAGACAAAGAGAAGAATTCATGGCAGTTTTCAAGCTGATTCATCCGGGAACCCTGGGTCAGATTCCAGTGAGGAGCATGTGGCAAATCATCACACGCTGGGTTATGGGTATCCCAAGAATCAGCACGAACATTCTCAAACTGTGGACTCCGAACCACACCTGACGTGGCACCACCACCACCACCCGGTGGACGCTTGGTATAAATGGTTTGATGAGGTGTAACCTCACTTGACTGCGCTTCGTTCTCAATGCCCTTGTCCCGACCATCCCCACCAACACCACCTGAAACATGACCACCAGCGCCACCCGCGCCATCACCACCGCCTTCACCTACATGCTCGACATTTACATCATCTTCTTTTTTCTTCTCTCCCAGATCGTCACGAGGAGGGGAAAGTTCAACCGTCCTCGAGGGCAGAGAAGCAGGGGGAGTAATCTTTGAAATGTCAATCTTACGCGGCGCCTTGCCCGACTTGACACCTGCCATGAAACAACCATGACAATCAAACTCAATCCAGAAGTCAAATGATAAGATTTACAAAAGTAAAGTCTTTACCTCGGGGAGCTGAAGCAATATATATTTCCTCCAAAAGGTTCCCCTTCTTAGCAGCAAAAATCTCAAGATCAATCTCAGATTCTGAGGGAGCAGGAGGAGCCTCCTTCTGAAGCTTGGCCTTTTCTGACGCAAGCATAGCAGCAGCCTGCTCATCAAGCTTTCACTTCTTATCGTCAAGAGCTTTCTTCTTCATCATCTCCGTCAACGTAACACTGTCCTCAGGGTCAGGCCCGCGGTGTTTCTCCCCGGACCCTAAACCAGACAATGTATCAGACACGACAACGTAATCTAGGACAGGTAGAGTAGAGGGTCGCTTACGAGGAGTCTCAGCAGCTTTTTCCTCAGCCCTCTTCTCCTTCCTCTCGGGCTTACCAACTTTTGTTTTCTTTCTCGTCTCCAACTGTTCAGCAGTTTCAACTGGCATTTCCACATCATCATCAACAGGTTCATTAACAGGCTCATGCACAACTCCCTGTGCCGGACCTGCACGCGGGGTTCAAATGATCTGTCAGACCTTCAAATGATCTGTCAGAACCTCCACTCGAGAGAAGAATAACTTCCTCTCGAGTAGGATCAATAGCATCATCAACATCAGCTTCAGCGCCTTCACCTAAAGCGACGTTGGCGTAAGCAGCAAAACTCTCATTCGAAGGATGCAAGAAACGAGGGCGAATTTGATCCAACCAGGTTGGTTTCCCAACCTCCTGAATCGCCTCAACCATGGCACCACCGGCCTTTGGATCCAGAACATTCAACAAGCTGTAACCTACTGCGAAAAACAAGGAGATGAGGAATAATAATAATAATAAAAAAAGGGGAGACGAAAAGTTGTGGAACAACACATACGTTTGCCTTGATAACCGTAAACTGGGACACCCAAAGGATGCTTCGAGACCCACAACATACTCATACCAGCACCCACCAACGCCATCTCCTCAAGCTGAAGAATAGGAGTGGCTTTATGAGTCAACTTTTTGTACCATGCTTGTTCAGAAAAATCTGCAACCACATCAACCTTGGGGATCCCCTCACTTCCTGCCCGGTAATGCATCTCTACCGGGATAACACCACGGCGAATGTAGAAAAACCTTTGTTTCCAGTCATGCAGGCTTTTCAAGGGAGTAGAACAACAGGGGATAACACCACCAGTCCGGGCGTTAAAAGAATAAAAACCGCTGGTATAAGTCACGGTGTAAAACACATTAAACATTTCAAAAGTCGGATCAACACGATTAGCCCTGCAGATAAATTCAAAGTGGGTAATACGGGGAAGCCCAATCGCATTGATATGAGAGATATGGAGCCCATAGTTCCTCAACACCTCAGCGGTAAACCTTGTCATCGGGAGTCTGAAGTTGCCCTCCCGGAAGAAAGCAGCATACAAAGTAATTTAACCAGGAGGTGCGTCCGTGGCAGTAGAACCCGGAGTGGGGAACTGAGCACCCCACTCGGGAAGGAAACCCATCTCCCTTACCAAGTTATGAAACTCTTCCTCCTTCCACCCTATAGTCGCCTGATCTGGGCCTGGTGGATTTTTACCCTTGTTCCTCTTCTTCTTTGACGAAGGGTTCGCTCCAGACATATTGTAAGAAGATGAGAACAATAGTATGACCAAACTCAAGAGGAAAGGGGAAGAAAGATAAGGAAATAGGAGAGAAAACAGGAGTTCAAATTTTGAAAAGTGGAAAAAATGAAGGAAACCGCCGTGTATTTATACCCATCGCATTTAATGCGATGGGTAGTGGGCCGCCAGGAATTCAGAAGGTCATCCAGTGGGGAAGAGACACGTCAGCAGAGAGAGAAACCGCCACCTCTTTTTCCGGGAGCGTGGACGGCACACGTCTGACAAAAAGGATGGAAAGTAACTGACACCACTGAAAAGGCGACTGTTCACCTCAGACAAGACAGAGACATCAGACGGTCACATCAACTCTCTTTATCCCACGTACAGAAACTTCCTCCAGAAGGAAACACCAATACGCCATACGCCATGCGTCCAGTTGGCTCAACTTTACAAAGTTACCAATACGCCATGCGCCCAGTTGGCTCAACTTTTCAAAGTCACCAATACCTATACGCCATGCGTCCGTTTGGCTCAACTTTACAAAGTTACCAATACGCCATGCGTCCAATTGGTTCAACGTTACAAAGTCACCAATACCCCATGCGCCATGCGTCCGCTTGGCTCAACTTTACAAAGTTACCAACACACCATGCGTCGTGCGTCCAGTTTGTTCAACTATACAAAGCTTCCAATACGCCATGCGTCCAATTGGCTCAATTTTACAAGTTATCAACACACCACACGCCGTGGTATCATCATGATAAACCGTGCAAAATAACAAACATGCATTCCAAGAACACCAACAACCACTACCCTTATAAGTCCAGAATCCCTCCTAGACGATCAACTCAACTAGAAGGCACACTGGACTGGGGGGACTTGAAGAGGTATGGTCCCAATTCCTTGCATACATGGCAAGGACCACACCACTTTTTCATCCTACATGGCGTCTGCGTCATCAAGTGAATCTAGAAGCTTTTAGAAGCTTCTGGAAGACGTCAAGGTGGCACCAAAGATGCTCCTTCCGACATAAAGGACAACACGTGTCACCACCCATCGAGCGCCATGTAGGCCAACAGCGAATCAAGGAGCAGACCCGACAACAGCAGTACGATGTTTTCAGCGTGAACGAATATGGGCGCGCCACGTGTACCACTATCCTGACCACAGCAGAGGAGACCAAGAGGATATTCCCCTTGGTCGGACAGCTGGCGCCCCATAACAGCTGGCGAGGTCGCTCCACCCTCTATCACCCTCCGGCTATAAATAGGACCCTTCATCATCCAGGTTGATTCATTCTATTCTCCACTCTCTCACTCTTAACACGCACACTGTTTATTTCTCCTCAGAACAGAACTTATTCTCACGCCGGAGCCCGGTTAAGAGGGAAACCCCCATATTCCCTTCTTAACGAGCTAACGGTGTTGTTGTTTTGCAGGGCCCGTCATTTGGCGATTAGCGAAGGAGATTGAACCCCACAAAAGAGACGAACCGGCTAGTTTCACCTCAGGTGTTAATCAGTGTTTCATCATTAGCTAAATACAGCGGAATTCGACCATCGACGACACCTTCCACCGGAAGAATCAATGACCTCGCCATCAACGCATTCCGCCTCTTCCAAACAAGCTCCACCATCGACGACCACCACAAGACCGCAATCCGGTCGCTCCGATTTGAAGTTAAAGGGTATCCATTGCAATTTGATACAAACATAAAGGACGAAAAGTGTAATTTACCCTATTTTTTAAAAAGTATTTTGTTTTTTTTTAAATATTAAATAAATGGGTAAAAAGACTAAAATACCATTCGGTAACCAGATTTAACAATAAAAATTAACTAGTTGGGCTCAAATGACATACCGTGCAAGATTTTGACACATTAAATACATAAATCGTCAACTTTTACGGTAAAGAACACCTCCTGAAAAATAGTATATAGATAAAGTACAAAACTTATAATTTACTTATTATTTTATCTTGTAATATATTGGTTTCCCAATACTTATTTGTTTATAAAAAATGAGTACATCAATTTGTTTACGAAAAAGAAAACGTGCTACTATATGTATACCACCCCAGATTCTAATATCAATTGTATAAAACTGTGAAAAAGACCATATGGCCGTATTTGGGTATGTTTGGCAAAAGTAGCTGGTGGCTGGTAGCTGATGGTTGGAAGCTAGTAGCTAGAAGCTGTAGCTTTTTAGATATATTGGTGTCTGGAAGAGTAGCCGGAGCTTTTAATAAAATGTATAAAATGTCCAAAATGGACATAACTAAAAATTTAAAAAGTTTGTGCAATAAAAAGTTCATTATCTTTAGAGGTTAAAATAGTCATTTTCCCTAAACGCTTGTAACTCCTTCTAAACGCTACTAGGGGTATGTTTGGCAAAAGTAGCTGGTGGCTGGAAGTTGGTAGCTGAAAGCTGGTAGCTAGTTTCTGTAGCATTTTAGATATATTTGGTGTTTGGCAGAGTAGCTGGAGCTTTTAATAAAATGTATAAAATGACCAAAATGGAAATATTTAAAAAGTTTGTGCATTAAAAAGTTGATTATCTTTATAGGTTAAAATAGTCATTTTTCCTTAAACGCTTGTAGCTCCTTCTAAACGCTACTAGTAGGAGCGTTCAACCAAAAGCTTCAAACTCCTAACCTAAAAGCTTAAAGCTCCTTCAACCAAACAAAGTTTTTTTATTGAGTAGTAGTTTTTTCTTAAAAGCTTAAAGCTAGAAGCTCCTAAAAGCTCCATGCCAAACATAAGCGTTCAACCAAAAGCTTCAAGCTCCTAACCTAAAAGCTTCAAGCTCCTTCAATCAAACAAGGCTTTTTATTGAGTAGAAGCTTTTTCTTAAAAGCTTAAAGCTAGAAGCTCCTAAAAACTCCATGCCAAACATACCTTTTTGTTAGTGGTATGCGTTTATCACTATGAAATTAATAAATGCAAAATTGCACAAAACAATTATAACTTACGCTTAAAAATTTGTCTGAAAACAATGCTATACATTATACCTTACGTTTAAAAATTCGTCAGAAACAACATTTTACTTCATAATATGATACAGAGGTAAACCTTCGACACAAGTATATTTTACTAGGTTACAACTCCGTGTATTACACGGGTTGATTAAAATAGATATAGTTAATAATAAAGATTAAAATATTATAAAATAATTTTTTTGATAATATATTGTTGATGTTTTTTAAAAGTTATAAAATTGAATAATAGAATCTGAAAGAGAGTAAAATAAGAGGGAAAATAAATATTCAGCTAACTAAATTATAACATATGACGCAAAATAATAATAATAATGATAATAACAACAACAAAAATATTGTAGCAAATTAAATATAAAACTCGAATATAAAAAACGTAACATTAAGAAGATTTATTACATTATAAAATTTGTAAAGTAACAAAACAAATTTAGTGCATGATTATATAACATAGTGGTAAGTGATTATATAACCTGGTAGTACGAGATTATATAACTATGATACGTAATTATATATGAAATTTATATTTCTCACCTAAATTACATGTGTTATATTTTGGTCACCAATAAACCATTTGTACAATATATATATATATATATATATATATATATATATAGAAAGGTTAACATACTTCACGGCTTATCATACTTCACGTAGGAGACAATGGTAACCGTTGGATCAGGGGTATAATCACGCATGGAACATATAATCACGCATGGGACCACATAATTACGCATGGGACCACATAATCACGCATGGGATCCAAAATCACGCACGTTATTTTGGTCAAAAAAATAATTACGCATGTTATATATTTCGTGAAGTACATTATACTTTCTCTCTCTCTCTCTCTATATATATATATATGCATATATATACATAGAGAGAGAGAGGATCAATAAGAAGACTCATTATTAACGATAAAACTTAAAATGCTCCATCCGAAATTGTATTACATATATACATATAAAATACGTTTATTCAAAAATGTTTGCGATCCACAATGAGCATATGTAGTATTATATAACCCTACAAAAAGTAACTTGGGGTACCTTAGGCTAACTTAATAGTTGTGTCTCTTCACATCACACCCTTAAATAATACTCTTGCATTAATACACATACCATATATTAAACATATTTTATGCAACCCAAACCAACATGTCCCAATATACACACCCCTTTATATATAACAATACAAAAAGTATCACAACCCTTGAAAAAGTCACAACCCTTCAAACTACGTTTAAATGTATCACACCACATACAAAAAGTCATATACTTTTAAATATATCACACCCTTAGAAAAAGTCACAATGGTTTGGATCATACCCCTTTAAAAGTCACAACGGTTTGGATCACAACCCTTCAAATTGATTTTAAATGTATCACACCCCATACAAAAAGTCATATACTTTTAAATATATCACACTTTAAAAAAAAGTCACAATGGTTTGGATCATACCCCTTTAAAAAGTCATAACCTTTCAAACCACTTTTAAATAGATCACACCCTTTACAAAAAAAACTCACAACTTTTAAATCTATAACACCCTTTAAAAAGATGATCCTTAGTTTAAGCATTTAGAAAAGTTATTTAGGGGTAATATAAATACCATATAACGGTTGCTTTCTAAAACAAAACACATATTTGGTGTGGTGAAGCGGTGGGATTGTTGGCCGCATTTCTAAAACGAAGCGCTGTGATGAAACGGTGATTTTGATGATCGTTAACATTTGATAAGACACCCCCTTTGATGCATTACGGTTCACCGTTTGACTTAAAAGGAACACATAAGATTTTTATTATATTATAAAAGGAATTGTAAATGGATCTTGCCACATATTATTCTACGCATCTTTAGTATCCATATTTAAAAACTATTGTATTAGGCATGCATACATATATAATATCAGATTATAGAACATAGTGGGATTATTTGGTGTGGTGAAAAGTGGGATTATTGGCCGCATTTCTAAAACAAGGCGCTGTGATGAAGCAGCGATTTTGATGATCGTTAAGGTTACTTACTATCGTCCTACGCCCCTGCCATGTGGCAAGGGGCACGACATGAAAGGGCGAGGCACACCAGAGAAGGGGGTGGGGTGCGGTTGGCGTTAGGAGGAAATGTGGTTGTGGGCCTTATTGTTTTGTGTTTGTTTGATTTTTTTAAATGATCTATTTGTTTTGTGAACTTGAATATGTATATTTTTTTTCTTCATGCAGATTTGAATGGATACGGAGAAGAAAGGTGGGTATTCTTGAAGAAGACAACGGTAATATTTTCCAAATTTACACTTCAAACTTTGATTCTTTTGCAATTTACAATTCAAACCCAGAATTTTTATTGTTATTATTATGTACATTTTAGTTTTTTTTTAATTCCATTTTTTTTAGTTTTTTTAAATATTTTTATATTTATTTAATTATTAATGTAAATTAGTTTATATAAAAATAAAAATTCAATAAATGGCCAATGATTAAAAATGATTGAGGTGGTATTGATGTGGAGTGAAAGGGGTATGAAACCATAGTATGTGTTAATAAAAGAAAGTGAAGGAAATTGGGGTGGTAATATGTTTGTGAGATGATAATTACTTTATGACGTGACGATGATGTGGTAGAATGGACGTGAAACAATAGAAGATAGCCTAATAATTTATATATTGAAGCAGAAAGAAAACATAACCAAATATCTAAAAGGGTGAATTACGCACCACTGTTGATTTTTGAAAAGTATTCCTGGAAAATCATTCAATATATTAAATTAAACTTTCTTATATTTAAATTGTCAATCATAATTTTTACCCAAAACTAATGGGGTGGTGGTCCTTTGACAAAGACAAAATCTTTAAAAATCTAGGTTTGGGAGGGAGAAATTTTGGGTTTAAGTTCCACAAACGGTAGCAATTAAAATAATTTTTTCATTAAAAAAAAGACCCAAAATCATAACATAATAATCCAAATTTTAATTTATTCATATTTCAACCACATAATTCGTTCCATGTATTTTTAATTGTCTGCTTCAATATTTTATGCTCACCATATTTACAACACAAACATTCTAACTTAATGTATATAAATAAACACTCACCAATGCTAAAAACACCTGCACCATTTACATCCGTGAATCTAACATTTTTGGCATGCATCAAAACATTTCCGATTTAAATTTATGCCAGCAAAATTGGGTCATTCCACAATTTTGAAGTAAAATGTTTTAGTGTGATAATGAAGGCTACGAATAAAGCAAAAATCAAAGGAATGTTTTGTGCAAACTTAACAATTTTCGTATCTCATAATGTAACACGAAAGAAAAACATAATCAACATCCCGCCGCAACGCGCGGGTTAGCGCCAACTTGTTACACATATGTAGTACATGATATATTGCGTATCTGCAATAGTCATTTTTTCCAATTTTTATTTTTTTATTCTTCTTGGATATAAAATACAGGATGTTACACAAATGGAACTACATAAAATTTTACCTTTTATAGCTTAGCGCTATCATAACGTGTGATAAACATATTCATTTAGAGTGGTTGTGGGTTACAGTCTCATGGTGGACATTAATGTAGTTTCAGAAATAGGCTTTAAAAAATAAAATAAACTAAAATATATTACCTCTGGAATATAAAAGAAAACCGTCACCTTAAGAATTTTCATAAAATTATTATGAAATTTATAAATTAATCAAATAAATTCAGTTAGGAAATATCTAATATAACTTCTAATAAGTTAATGCCACATGTGAACACATCATTTAGTTTATTTATTTCTTTTTAATATTTGAGGGTGTGTCACCAAAAGAATGTATGGAATTTGTATGAAATATATAAAAACAAAACAAAATATTTTAGTGTTACACGGGAGTTGGTATTATACAAAATCATAGCCATCCTTTAATTTTTGTGTAATATATATCTGTAAACATATTTTTAAATTATGTTAAATTCATTGCATAAGATATCTCACCTATGCAATACATCCTCTCAGTTTCAGAAGATTACAAATTCAATGTCATGATTTTATATAAAATAAAAAAAAAACTTATCTATAATTATATGTAAAGAATGCATAAAAAAAAACTTATCTATAATTATGATTTATCACTTATCAATTACAAAACATATAAATAATATTTAAACTAAAAAATCCGTAAAACAAAAAATAAAACTTACCTATAATTATGGCTCATTTTATGGAAAAAAATTACATATTTATTAGAGATAGAAGATCATAAGTAATTTAAGGATATTAACTAAATTAGAGATAAATAAATCAGTGGGAAAACAACTCTGAGGATGCGTAGAAATGCGACACATGTCCCAAAACAGGTTTCTTTTATTATATAGTATAGATTTTTCTGGTTAACACCCCTCACATGCTAGGTTTTCAGTCATTTTAAAAGCTTATGTATTTTTTAATTTTTGTTTCATCAGTCACTCAAAAAGTCAAAATCCTCAATAACACTTCACCCTTTTCTCCACCTTCTACTAACACACACACACAAAAAACTTTAATTGCATCATCGTCGTCGTTTCCCGTACAATTCTCTTCTAAGCGTTCGATCTCCATAACTCCAACAAACAACCGTTCACTGACTAAGAAGCAATTACAGGCTCCGAAACAGATGTGTATGTAGGTTCATTAAGACGCAACTTTTATAAAAAACGTTAGTAATGTTCACAATACGGTGTCGTATCCTTTGAATAATCGGCTAAACGCTCGGCGGTTGGTGATGACGAACTCGCTTATGAGATTCGCCAATATGTTGCTCAAGTATAAATAGTAATCCATTTTTCAAGTTTTAGTTTCACCCACTATAGGAGGTTACAATACAAGATGATTTTGGCGTACGGAGTGTACGTGAAATCAACATCTATTGATTCCCTAGATCACTGACTCAAAATAATACAGTGGCAATTACGTAATTTAATAGTACTACAATTGAAGAAAACAAATATAAAAGGGGTATTATAGTCTTTTCTCCCATGAACTACTGGCCCCTTGTTTTACAAACGGCTATAACTTTTTTATACGATAATATTTAAATAAAACTATACCGTATTAACGAACATTTCATTCAATTCGAGTATGTTGTTGCTACAGGTTTCTTAATTTTTTTTTTATTTTACAAGTTATAAAGTTACGTGATTGTTTAACGCTTGTACGTACTAGAACATAATCAATGAATACCTAAATCATGTACCAGATACTCAAATGTATAGTTGTATACCTAAATCTTGAATCATGTACCATGTGTGCAAAAGCATTAACCAATACTCAATGTAATATCACGTACCATGTGTGCAAAGCAGTAACAAATGCTCAATGTAATAATCACGTATCATGTGTGGAGGTAGTAACAAATTCTCAATTTAATACTACATCTATAATTACGTAATGACTATATATTACAGATCTAATCACGTAATAGCATAAAACATAATTAAGTTCTCATTATATTGAATGCATAATCATGTAATAAGCATAACTTTAGTAAAGAAATATACATTATACAATAAAAAAAACTATGATATCATAATTACGTATTGATACATAATCACGTGACATTACACTTGTTACACATGATACGTGATTATAGATGTAGGGTCATATTGAATATTTGTTACTGCTTGCACATATGGTACGTAATTATGAACTCGAATATAATCACGTAACGTTACACACATCACGAAACTTTGTAGCTTGTAAAATAAAATTTTTATAAATTAAGAAAACTATAGCAATAGTCTGCTCAAATTAAAGAGAATGAAATGCTCATTAATACGGTGTATATATATATTTTTTTTAAAATAACATCATATGGAAAAAGTTATAGTTAAAAAATCGGGAGTGAAACACGTTTATGTGAGAAAAGACCATAATACCCTTCCCATCTTAAATTAAATTAAAAAAGACACTTGTCAAGCCCTTATTATCTACTACACTTCCCACGAAATATCATATCGCTCTTCTACACGATCTCTTACCATATTATTTGTAATAACTTATGTTGTTAACGCCAATGAGGTAGTGGTGAAGTGATTGAGGAAAGACTTGGTGTTCTTTACCCAAGTTCAACTCTCATTCTCAGGGAGAGCCAAGGGGCTGAGGGTGGTCGAGTAGTCGACCTTGACCATAACGCCTGGTGTCACGGTGGTTGACACGTCGTTCCTTGCCGTTCAATAAGTTTTTTTCTTGAAATTTGAGTGTTAATTTTGTTATGACTGAACGAGAATGAAGCCAAACAATATTGGTACCATTATTTGTGTCTTGTGAGATCTGGTCACTGGATAACAGAAATAAAGATAATCCACTCCATCTTTATCTTCTGTCCCACATCTCTACACCGGAATCGACATTCAATTACTCAATTCCGGTGATTATTGCCGGAAGTAACTGCAGAATTAAGTTGTGTCTGTATGAGAGAGACAGAGGGAACAAGAAAATCTGTTAATAAGGTTAAGCACCCCATGTGTTTGATGAAATGCCCCAAAGAATATACTTTTTACATTGCCCCACAAAAGCCTTGTTATCCTTCACAGCAAGTCCTGATTAACTACTTAGTTGTATTTGGTATTGAGTGTTGACCCTGCATAACAATGGGCTTCAGAATAATCCAAACATTGTTGAGGTATAAAGAAAAAGACAAAGGGGATGTCAATAATCCACCAATATTGACTACTGACCAGATCCCAAAGTTATCATTTCTATGTGGGTGGGTTTCAGTGTCACACACACACTATTTCGTCCAATAAAGTCAGTCACTTTATGAACTAAAACATGAAGGTTGTTGAACCATCATTCATGGGTATGCCAGTTGTAACAATGAATGATAACTTTCTGTTGGTGCATGGGTTTTCTGCTTTGATACACCTTGGTTTCTTGCTTCTTGTATTCATCAGTTGTCTCTGCAAAAGAATCAGTTTCAAAGGTCCTAAACAGATACCCAACAATGGGGTCTTGTTTTACAGACAGACCCTTTTATCTTGTGTGGTCCTTGTGGTTCTTAACCTTGTTATGTGTTTCTTGAACCTTATTTATTGGTATAAAAATGGTTGGAGTTTAGAAAACTTTGTTGGCTTTTCGGATACCGTTTTTAGAACTCTTGTTTGGTTGTTCATTTCGGTTTACTTGCACAATCATGTCTCTAAATCCGCAGAATCTAAGTATCTGTTTGCATTAAGGATTTGGTGGTTTTCTTCTTTCTTAATCTTTTGTTTTTGCCTAGTGTTAGACTGTGTCTTCTATAAACAGGTCCATAGTTTATCAGTTCAATTCTTGGTGTTGGATGTTTCGTCTGCTATTGTCGGTTTATTCCTGTGTTATGTCGGGTTCTCGGTTAAGAATGAAGGTGGTGCCGTTAGCCGTTTTGTTTATGAATCATTACTGGATGGCAGTTCTAGTGTCACGAGCGATCACAGATATTCCAAACGTGGGGGCGAAACTATTACCCCTTCAGCAACCAGCAATATCTTTAGTCTTCTTACTTTCTCTTGGATTAATCCGTTAATTTCTGTAGGATATAAGAAACGGTTAGATCTTGAGGATGTTCCACAACTTGACAGTTTAAATAGTGCTCAACGATCGTTTTCGGTCTTACGAAATGAAATAAAAACGGACAAGCGTAAAAGCAGCGAAATGAATACTTTAAGTCTTGTCAAGGCTGTGGTATTGACAACATGGAAAGACATTGTAATTACTGGTGTCCTTTCTTTTGTGTCCGCATTAGCTTCATATGTGGGGCCGTTTCTCATAGATACACTTGTTAAATATCTAAACGGACATCGAAACTTAAAAGAAGGCTTTCTTCTAGTTTCGGCATTCAGTGCTGCTAAGATTGTGGAGTGTTTGGCATAACGACACTGTGATTTTAAGCTGCAACAGGCTGGAATCAATGTCAGAGCTGCACTTGTTGCAATGATCTACCACAAAGGTTTGACCCTTTCATCTCAGTCAAAGCAGGGGCACTCCAATGGCGAGATTATTAACTTCATGGCCGTTGATGCTGAGAGAATCGGTGATTTTAGCAAGTACATGCACAACGCTTGGCTGGTCATCGTGCAAGTTGGTCTGGCACTAGCAATATTGTATAAATATCTCGGGATTTCTTCACTAGCTACCTTTGTTGCAACGATTGTCGTCATGCTATCGAATCTACCGTTAGGGCGTTTACAGGAAAAGTTTCAAGAGAAATTGATGAAAAGTAAAGATAAAAGGATGAAAACAACTTCCGAAATTTTGAAGAATATGAGGATTCTCAAGCTTTACGGATGGGAGATGAAATTCTTGTCTAAAATTAACGATATCCGTAATGACGAGGCACATTGGTTGTATAAATTTACATTTACTATGGCCATGACATGTGTCGCATTCTGGGTTGCGCCCACGTTTGTGGCTATCGCCACGTTTGGAATGTGTATGCTTCTAGGCATCCCACTTGACTCCGGGAAGGTGTTGTCTTCACTTGCAACGTTTAAGAATCTGCAAGAATCAGTGTATAATCTTCCAGATACAATATCGATGATAGTACAGACAAAAGTTTCACTCGATCGTATTGCATCGTTCTTCAGTCTATCCGAATTAGATTCTGGTCTGGTAGAAATAGTCCCACGAGGTAGTTTTGACATGTCAGTCGAGATTGTTGATGGAAAATTTTCATGGGATGTGACGTCTTGTAATCCGACATTGAGTGATGTAAATTTAAAAGTTTTTCATCGCATGAAGGTTGCTGTATGCGGCCCGGTTGGCTCAGGAAAGTCGAGCTTACTGTCGTGTATACTAGGAGAAGTGCCTAAATTATCAGGAAATGTCAAACTTAGTGGCACAAAGGCTTATGTTGGTCAATCACCATGGATACAGAGCGGAACGATAGAACAGAATATCTTGTTTGGTAAGGAGATGGACAGAGAACGTTATGAGAAGGTTCTAGAAGCGTGTGATTTGAAGAAAGACCTTGAAGTTCTCTCTTTTGGTGATCAAACGGTTATAGGCGAGAGGGGAATTAATTTGAGTGGTGGTCAGAAACAGAGGATACAGATAGCGCGTGCTCTGTATCAAGATGCTGATATATATATATTTGATGATCCGTTCAGCGCTGTTGATGCTATAACCGGAAACCATCTTTTCAAGGTAAGTTGATCACTTATAAATCCTCAATTTCTCATAATATATAATCTCTAACTAGATTAAGTAAGGCTGTAATCTAGCCGAGCGAGGTTGAGCTCGAGTTCGGGCGCGAACTTAAACGAACCAGTTTGGCTCTGTTTTTTTTAATCTAGCTGAAAAGTAGAGCTCGAGCTCGGCTCGTAAAATGTTCGAGCTGGCTCGTTATTTTTTTTTTAAATTTTTGTAAATATTGACAACATAAAAAAGAAAAAATAATAAAAATTACACATATATCTATATGTATTATTTTTGTTTTTCTAATATTGTAAAGACCGAAAGACGTATTAAAAGTATTATATGTACAGTTTTTGTTGATTTCTCATATTTTATATGTTGTTAATTAATTAAACATAAATGTTAACACTTCTATCAACTCCCACATAATTTTTAATTTTAATACATTTAAAATTAGAATTAATTTATAAAAATAAACAAATACGAGCCGGCTCATGAGCCGAGCTAGGCCTAGCTCGAGCTCTGCTTGTTTACAAATCGAGCCGAGCGGCTTGTTTACAACCAAGCTTTTTTCGTGCTTTTTCCGAGCGAGTTTCGAGCGAGCTGCGAGCTTTTTGAACACCCTATTTATCGACAGGAATGTATGATGGATGTCTTGGAATCGAAAACAGTGATTTACGTCACGCATCAGGTGGAGTTTTTACCGGCTGCAGATCTCATCCTGGTAAGCGTTTGAAGCATTCTTTCTCGATCTATATGAACACAAAAATTGTCTGAATATATCCACCAGGTCTTGAAGGATGGAAGAATTACACAAGCTGGAGAATATGATGAGATTATGAAGCTAGGAAGTGACTTTTTAGAACTTGTTCGCTCACACAAAGAAGCTTTATTAGAAATCGATTCCGTAGGGCATAATTTAGGACCTGCGATGAAGAATATCCAAGACGAGACTATAACTGGTCAAAATGGTACTTTAGTGGTAGAGAAGAAAAGGCAGCTTGTGGAAGAAGAAGAAAGAGAAAGAGGTAAAGTTGGCTCATCGGCGTATTGGAAATACCTTACAACTGCTTATGGAGGGGCATTGACGCCATTGGTATTAGTAGCACAAATTATGTTTGAATCATCTCAAATCGGCAGCAATTACTGGTTGGCTTGGGCATCGTCTACATCTGAAATCGATGAAGCGCGTGTCAGTGGCTTTGAATTCATTATCGTTTATGTGGCTTTTGGTATTGGATGCTCTTTTTGTATTCTGGCAAGATCGTTTTTACTTATGAAAGCTGGCTATGAAACAGCCAACAGGCTTTTCTACAAAATGAATCTTTGTATTTTCCGTGCACCCATGTCATTCTTTGATGCCAACCCATCTGGCCGAATTTTAAACAGAGTAAGTGAATAGTCGAATACATCTTTTTCTTGCATTTCGCTTGATGATTTTAAGAATCTTTTTTTGCAGGTATCTACTGATCAAACTGCGTTAGACTTGACTATACCTTATATCATTGGCCCTTTTGCCTTTGTGTCAATACAGCTTTTAGGCATTATTTTAGTTATGTCACTAGGTGCTTGGCCCGTGTTCCTTGTTTTCTTTCCTGTAGTTGGAATTTGCATCTGGTTACAGGTAATAATACTTACTTTGATAATGTTACTAGTATTCTTTTATTCTGATTTCTGTTTTACATGTATTTGAAGCAATATTACATACCTTCAGCACGAGAACTGGCACGATTGGTTGGAGTATGCAAAGCTCCAGTCATTCAGCATTTTTCCGAGACAATATCCGGATCAACAACTATTAGAAGCTTTGATCAGAAACACAGATTCCAAGATACATGCTTGAAACTGATTGACGATTATTCGAGACCGAAGTTTCATGTTGCTGGTGCATTGGATTGGCTCGGGTTACGCTTGGATATGTTGTCTTCTTTTATTTTCATGTTCCTTCTGATCTTTCTAGTCTCTGTTCCTGAAGGAATAATTGATCCCAGTAAGTAACTTTTACCACTCAAAACCAGAATTACAGTTTCAATCATTGATAACTAGGGGTGTAAACAAGCCAAGCTCGAGCTTGGCTCGTTTCAAGCTCTATATCTAAAGGTTGGGCTTGGCTCATGAGAATCTTTTCAAGCTCATGCTCTCCTGACTTCTAATTTATTAGCTAACTGTTTTATATATATACATATATAATTATAGGGAGAGCATCATGAGAAAACTCTATCAAACGATTGATATTTGCGTTGAATTTTTTATGAGATTTAGTTTTTAGGGTTTAACTTTTAGAGTTTAGGGATTAGCTTTTAGGGTTTTGCTTTAACATTTAGCTTTTAACTTTTAGGCGTTAACCTTTAGGGTATAGCTTTTAGGTAGGGTATAGTTTTTTTAAGGGTTTATGGTTTATTTCTTAGGGTTTAGTAATGGTTTGATAGAGTTTTTTTGAGTATTCTGACAAAGAGGAGTTTTCTCATGATCCCTCCCCATTTTTTATATGTATTTAAGATTATAATTTTATGTATATAACACAATATACATTTTTTATTGTTTTTTTTTATCACAATTATTATTATTATTATTATTTTATTATTATTATTATTATGTTGTTGTAATATATAATTGTTATATTCAATAAAAAAATTAATATATTATATTAGTAATAGGCTCTGGGTCGTTCATTAAATAAACTTATTATTAGGCCTGAGCTCATTTAAGCTTGGCTTGATTCGAGGTTTTATTGAGCTGGTCTCGAGTAGCACACGTGCGGCTTGGCTCATTTACGCCCCTAAATAGTTCATCCACCTCCAACCTGTTGTAGGTACCGCGGGCTTAGCAGTAACATATGGGCTAAACTTGAACATGTTACAAGCTTGGGCTATACAAAAACTTTGCAAATTGGAAATACAATTTATCTCGGTTGAAAGAATTTTTCAGTACAGTTCTATCCCTAGTGAGCCTCCACTTGTTATAGGCTCGAATCGACCTGACCACTTCTGGCCTTCACAAGGAAAAGTCGATATTCACCATCTGCAGGTTATTAATATATTACTGGTTTTTTAAAAAAAAAAAAAATGTGCAAGTGAAATTAGACGCTTAAAAATTTATAATGTATGAATAGGTTCGATATGCCGTACACATGCCTCTTGTGTTGAGAGGTATAACATGCACTTTCCATGGAGGTACAAAGACCGGAATTGTAGGGAGAACCGGAAGTGGTAAATCTACTCTTATACAAACACTCTTCCGTATCGTCGAACCTACCAGTGGGGAAATTTTGATAGATGGGATCAACATTTCATCGATTGGACTTCATGATTTACGATCTAGATTGAGCATAATTCCCCAAGATCCCACTATGTTCAACGGAACCGTTAGAAGCAACATGGACCCACTTGAGGACTATACAGATGATCAGATTTGGGAGGTACATTGGTATCATATATTCGTGTTCATATATATGCGATTAGTAACATTCAGTTTGTCATTTCAGGCTCTTGATAAATGCCAGATCGGAGATGAGGTTCGAAATAAGGAAGGCAAGCTTGATGCATCAGGTTCTTGATTGCTCTACCATTTTAACACAGGTTATAATATTTCAGTTTTGCATAAAAATTCTAACTTTTGACAACCCATGTTTGTAAAATTGCTATAGTTGCTGAAAACGGAGAGAACTGGAGCATGGGTCAACGACAACTGATCTGTCTTGGGCGTGTGCTACTGAAGAAAAGCAAGATTCTGGTTCTTGATGAGGCCACTGCATCAGTTGATACAGCAACCGATAACATGATTCAGAAAACACTTAGAGAACACTTTTCAGACTCTACTGTCATAGCAATAGCACACCGAATCACCTCTGTGGTCAAAAGTGACATGGTTTTAGTTTTAAACAATGGTTCGTGTGAGCTCAACCGATCATTCTGCGTTAATGGATCAGTATCTTTTGTGCACATAAGCTTTGTTTATGATTCCTTTGTTTTATGGGTGATATGCAGGTCTTGTTGAAGAGTATGATTCTCCTACAGCACTGCTTAAAGATACTTCATCTTCTTTTTCTCAGCTGGTTGTGGAGTACAGCATGAGGTCGAATTCTAGTCATGTAACAAGCTACATTTGACAATGGCCCAATCAATGATTCCAGCACAGTTTTGGAAATCAAATCACCAATTTTTTAACCAAATCTCCGAAGTATCAGGAAATTCAATTTTTTTTTTTTTTTTGATTTTGTTCGATGATTACCTTCAACCAAACTTTCCGAAAATCCTGCAAACACAATTAGTCTTGCACAAAAACAGATCAAATCCCCAGTTTTAATCAAAGATCTTTATGAATTTTATGATAATCTTTGAAGAACAAATCCAGAATTTTAATTTTTTAAGAACAGTTTGCACGAAAATTCCAAATTTTTAGTAATTTTGAACCTGCTGATTTCACAAATCCGATATTTATCTCAAAAACCTTGTATCAAAACACTTTATATCAATGGTTCTGAATTTTGTTTTTCAAGAAAATTTGTGTAAAATAAACTGGGTTTGATATAGCAGAATGGCCAGTTTTAAAGGACAAATAGACAGTTTTTCGAGGAGAAAAACCTGCAACTCGTACACATAAAATAAAAAGAGATTAGTCGAATAAAGTAGAGTATACAAATATATTTGGCCAAAACAAAAACAATAATTTTCTTGCTATCTTCGAGCAGCGAACAGCAGCAAACACAAGTCCAATCTTCAAGATATCCGATCCAACCGAGCCTTCGTGAGACTACTTAGGTGCTGTTTGTTTTTTCTGCAGGAAAACCTCTTCTGCTGCAGGCCACATCTGCAGACATCTGCAGGAGAAGAGGTGGACCAAATGTCTGCAGTCTGCAAGGAGAAGAGGGTTTGTTTTTTTTATATAAAACCTCTTCACACACATTACACACACAACACACACCTCTGCTTTCACTTCACCACCGACACCACTTAACCACCGTCACCACCGTCACCACCGCCACCACTTCACCACCGCCACAACTTCACCACCGTCACCACTGCACCACAGCCACCACCGTCACCACTACACCACAGATCGATGATGATGATGATGCAGATGTCGGCGTTCGATCAAAACCCACCGCCACCGCCGCCCCTTCTCTCTCTACGATCTCTCTCTCTCTTCGTTCCAGATGTCGATGTTGATGATGATGAGGGTTTTCGATTTAGGGTTTTCGATTTGGGGGTTTTGTTTGTGATGTTGATGATGATGTCGGAGGTGGTGGCGGAGTGGAGGTGGAGCAGATGTCGGAGGTGGAGCAGAGGTGGTGGCGGAGTGGAGGTGGAGGTGGAGAAGATTTGGGGGTTTTGTTTGTGATGTCGATTTGGGGAGCGGAGGTGGTGGCGGAGTGGAGGTGGTGGTGGCGGAGCAGGGGTGGTGATGATGATGATGATGATGGTGGCGGAGCAGGGGCGGAGCAGGGGTGGAGGTGGAGGTGGTGCCAAGAAGAGGTAAGAAGCTTTGTTTTATATCTTCCTCAGGAAGAGGCTGGGGAGAGGTAAAAAGCACTTCTCAAAAAAAAAAAAACAAACACTCTTTTGAGGCTAAACCTCTTCCCGCGTCTGCACGGTGCAGACAGAAGAGGCCAGGAAGCTCTTCTTGAAAAAAACAAACACCACCTTAGGCTCTGATACCAATTGTAAGTCCAGAATACTTAACAATCGGATATCACGACACCAAACAAGTAGCGGAAATACAAAAATGATGTAGAAGATTGAAACAAGATTGTATTGATTCGTAAACACAAGCACACGATCTCAAAGGATCGTCTGGTACTTGATCGCACAAAGCACAAAAGTTATAATAAGAATCAACAACCTAAACTTGTTAACGAACACCCATAGATACATAGGATGCCCTAATACATTGGGCCAAGCCCATAGCCTCTCGACCATTAAACCACCAAACAAGCCCACTATACTAATTGAACCCAAACAAAACAAGTAACCCAAGACAAAAGTAAACCTAAACCAGTTTATGCCCTTACAGTGGAGGTGGATACGGTGGTGTATAAATAAAAGTAAATAGATTAAAATATTGGTCCCATTCAATGGGACCCTGATATGGAGATCCTGCATAGGATGCAGTGTTGCTTGACAGCTCGATTGGATGCATGTGGGATCTTGATGGCGGCATTTCCAGGTTAAAATCATCATCCTGTTGGTTTTGGCTTGGGGTGGTGAGTTAATAAACTGGTTAGGGTCAAAAGAGTCGTGATGAGAGTGAGAGTGTGAGTGGGAATAGTGGGAATTGTGTGAATGGTGACAGTGGTGAGAGTGGGAGGAATGATGTGAGACAGAATGTCTCAATGGCTCTGACGAGTGAGACTCTTTTGAATATTGCCGGTGGTCCGAGCTATGGGACGGTGATGGTATCTGTCTAGATGGTCCGCCCCGCATCGGACCTTATCCTAGTCCTCTCAATCTTGGCGGCATATTTATAACCTGTTATAAAAAACAATTATATAACTTAATAAGATATGAGTGATCCTAGGTCAATGCCTAGACTCAAAAAGTCTAAGGATTATGTTAATGTGATATTTGAGTTTAGACCTAAAAGGCTAGTGTCTAATTCACTCAAACGTTGGCTCTGATACCAACCTGTCACACCCTGATTTCCCGGTGGGCCCGGACTTGGGGTATATGACAAATTGATATAGATATTCACAATAACACAGTGGAAGTCTTGGGAGTATAAAATAATTACTACAAATTACAAGTGTCCAAAGTTCAAAAATAGTATACAGACCAAAGTGTATAAAAGATCCACAGGCGGATCAGATAAACAAATGATTACATAAATAGACTACTATGCATCTTGCATGGAGTTGCAAATTCCACTTAAGCAATTACTGGGTAGCTTCCAGCCTATTTACATTCTTTGAAACCTGCGCTTAGTCTTTTGAAGATACGTCTTCACTGGTAAATACAAATAACCGACACATTTTGAAAATATTTCAAAAATGTTTTATATACCATAGGTATATCAATTTTCATAAATATCTTGGGGATTAAATATATCTCTTGTTATCAGTTTTACATGCTTGTCAATACATATGGGGCCCGGAACTAAACTCCGATAACATGATTAACCGACACGTTACTTTAAACCCATAAAAAGGGTATCCCCATAAAGGGTAAAAAAAATATTTTATTATAGCATTAGCATCTGTCGGGTGTATGCCTAAACCTCGTGCTTAAGTCGTGGCCATTTGCAATTAAATGAGCCGAGGATATCCAGGACACGGTGACATTAACCCCAAATGTTTAAGTTATCAAGCAAAACGAATTAAAACGGGTTATTTGGATTTTAGACCAAGCGGTAATAATTTACCGTATCCCAAGCCCATATAGAGCAAATAGGTTAAAAGTATTTACCTGGCTTAAGTCCTTACAATCCAAAGACAATATATAAGCAGAACCGTTCAAACAAAATAACAAGTAAGGTTGCAATTTACTAGACGCCCTTAGTCTGGAATGAATGGTATAATAACCCATTAGAATGTTAACGGGTCCTATTCAAGTCATGGACTTGGACCGGTTAACTAATATAAAGAAAACAGTACGGTTCGTTAGATTAAGCGGTGACCAGATAGAATGTGGTTTAAACCCCTTACAAGTACTATAACTTGTATAATATAGGGCAAACAATAATACATTCTGATTATGAATGAAATTGAAGGAGTTTAACCCAATTCGGCTAACTTACATAAACTAAGTTATATAAGTTAATCGTACGCACATAGGCGGTATTGGGTGTTCGGATGAGTCAATGTCGAGTTCATTATGCCAAAACATCTTTATTATGTTACCACATCAGTAGGTATTACACTTTATATGTTCATTATGTTTTAAAACCAATTCATGCACAAAAGGGCAAAATTGGCATTTTTGTGGCATATTTTAAGAACTTGCATAAAACCCGACAACTGATTATGATCAAATAGTATAACCTCAAAGGTTTATTCCATACATAAATATGATCATAATCCAACTACAAATCAATAGGTAACTAAACTAAATCGGGTCAGAATCGAAAGTCAAAGTAGAAGTCAAACTGCTTGACTTTCAGTTGAAAACCGAACTATAAACTGGAAATGACGGGCTGAACCTGTTATGACTTGTTCTAATATGTTTTACCAACTGACATAATGTCCAAAATATGTGTTTAGATGTTTATAAGTTCATTTTATACATTTTCCGTAAAACTGCGTTTTGACTTTTATTTTAACATAATTTTGACCCGTCATTTGACCAATTTAATGTGATCTTCAGGAGGTGCCCTCTTAGGGGATTATCACCTACCATATTATGATCACGTAGCCATATTCAATTCGAACATTGCCTGGACCATAATGGTCATAACTGAAAGTCAAAGCAAAAGTCAATTTGCTTGACTTTCGGCTAATTACTTAGCCTAGAAAAGAAATGAACTATGAAAGAACACATACATGTGTTCTAGGAAGAACTTGAACTTAGTAGGAGGCCTCTAGGAAGAAGCAAGCTCTAGATGAGAGATTTAGAGAGAAGAAAGTATGAGGTGCAAGGAAAAATGGAAGAAATGGGTTGCTATTTATACTTGAAACTTGATCATAGGATCAAGCCAAGTGTCCCTAAGCTTCTCCTGATGATAACAAGTATTTGTGTACGTGTTTGAAGCAGAATAATGCTGGCAATTCGCGTATACTTGGCTTAACATGCAGACTGCCATGGCAGTCTGCCATAAACTGCCAGCTGCTACCTCTTATGGACCGTAAGGGGTGGCAGCTTACGGTCCGTAAGCCTTCTATGCGCCCACAGGTTTAAACTTCTTACGGTCCGTAAGACTCAAGGTCTTACGGTCCGTAACCGCTTGCAAGAAACAATAAAATACTTGCCTTACGGTCCGTAAGGCTTTAAGCTTTGCGGTCCGTAAGGGTCACTTAGAGGCCAAATAAATTGGCATGTTGACATAAATGGTCCCTCCACAATCAGTCTTTCACAAATTTACACAATTAGTCCCTCTCGTCCAAATATCTTGGCATATGAGAGTTAACTGGACACGTGTTGCCATATTATTCGATACAAATTTCCGAGGTGCTACAGGATGGAATGGATGAAACAGTGGTTAGAGATGATGGAACAATGGTTTGAACAACCTTAGCCTTTTTGGCTGGATTTGCAGGTGGAAGCTTTCTTAGGTTTTCGCTTTTCTCCCCCTTTTTGCATCATCTGCAGGATGCCTGGTTTGTGGAACAGCACCTGTTGCTTGAAGAAGATAATCTTTTATGGCTTGGATCTCTGCTTGTGTATCAGAAAATCTTGCATCAACTATATTTCTGTTTAACTCCATGTGAATGTTGTGAGTGGCATCCGCACACTACTTTTGTAGTTGGAGATATGATTGGGCATGAATCCAAACTTTCTCAACAAGTTCTGCATTTGTAGGAGGAGCTAATTTTTGTACCAATATCTTTAACATGTCTTTTATCTCAGCCACTAAAATTCTAAATTGGATACTCTAGCCGTCAATTCTTCATGCTTGTGTGATGGATTTAGGTGGCAATTGGGATACTCACCTACCTTTGGTTGATTTCTCATACGATAATAGTTACCACATCAGTATTCAAGCCGCACCGTTTAAAGCTCTTTACGGACGAAAATGCCGATCGCCGCTATGTTAGGCGCAGGTTGGTGACAAGCAATTAATTGGCCCAGAATTAGTCAAAGAGACTACCGACAAAATCTTTCAAATCCAATTGACATAATGTCAAAAATATGTGTTTAGATGTTTATAAGTTCATTTTATACATTTTCCGTAAAACTGGGTTTTGACTTTTATTTTAACATAACTTTGACCCGTCATTTGACCAATTTAACATGATCTTCAGGAGGTGCCCTCTTAGGGGATTATCACCTACCATATTATGATCACGTAGCCATGTTCAATTCGAACATTTTCTAGACCATAATGGTCATAACCTAAAGTTAAAGCAGAAGTCAATTTGCTTGATTTTCGGCTAATTACTTAGCCTAGAAAAGAAATGAACTATGAAAGAACACTTACAAGTGTTCTAGGAGGAACTTGAACTTAGTAGGAGGCCTCTAGGAAGAAGCAAGCTCTAGATGAGAGATTTAGAGAGAAGAAAGTATGAGGTGCAAGGAGAAATGGAAGAAATGGGTTGTTATTTACACTTGAAACTTGATCATAGGATCAAGCCAAGTGTCCCTAAGCTTCTCCTGATGATAACAAGTATCTGTGAACGTGTTTGAAGCAGATTAATGGTGGCAATTCGCGTATACTTGGCTTAACATGCAGACTGCCATGGCAGTCTGCCATAAACTGCCAGCGGCTACCTCTTATGGACCGTAAGGGGTGGCAGCTTACGGTCCGTAAGCCTTCTGTGTGCCCACAGGTTTAAACTTCTTATGGTCCGTAAGACTCGAGGTCTTACGATCCGTAACCGCTTGCAAGTAACAATAAAATACTTGCCTTACGGTCCGTAAGGCTTTAAGCCTTGCGGTTCGTAAGGGTCACTCAGAGGCCAAATAAATTGGCATGTTGACATAAATGGTCCCTCCACAATCAATCTTCCACAAATTTACACAATTAGTCCCTCTCGTCCAAATATCTTGGCATATTTTAGAGTTAAGTGGACACGTGTTGCCATATTATTTGATACAAATTTCCAAGGTGCTACAGGATGGAATGGATCAAACAATGGTCAGAGATGATGGAACAATGGTTTGAGCAACCTTAGCCTTTTTGGCTGGATTTGCAGGTGGAAGCTTTCTAAGGTTTTCGCTTTTCTCCCCCTTTTTGCATCATCTGCAAGATGCCTGGTTTGTGGAACAGCACCTGTTGCTTGAAGAAGATAATCTTTTATGGCTTGGATCTCTGCTTGTGTATCAGAAAATCTTGCATCAACTATATTTCTGATTAACTCCATGTGAATGTTGTTAGTGGCATCCGCATAATGCTTTTGTAGTTGGAGATATGATTGGGCATGAATCCAAACTTTCTCAGCAAGTTCTGCATTTGTAGGAGGCGCTGATTTTTGTACCAAAATCTTCAACATGTCTTTTATCTCAGCCACTAAAATTCTAAATTGGATACTCTAGCCGTCAATTCTTCATGCTTGTGTGATGGATTTAGGTGGCAATTGGGATACGCACCTACCTTTGGTTGATTTCTCTAACGATAATAGTTACCACACCAGTATTCAAGCTGCACCGTTTAAAGCTCTTTACGGACGAAAATGCCGATCGCCGCTATGTTGGGCGCAGGTTGGTGACAAGCAATTAATTGGCCCAGAATTAGTCAAAGGGACTACCGACAAAATCTTTCAAATCCAACTGACATAATGACAAAAATATGTGTTTAGATGTTTATAAGTTCATTTTATACATTTTCCGTAAAACTGGGTTTTGACTTTTATTTTAACATAGTTTAACCCGTCATTTGACCAATTTAACATGATCTTCAGGTGGTGCCCTCTTAGGGGATTATCACCTACCATATTATGATCACGTAGCCATGTTCAATTCGAACATTGGCTAGACCATAATGCCCATAACCGAAAGTCAAAGCAAAAGTCAATTTTCTTGACTTTCGGCTAATTACTTAGCCTAGAAAGGAAATGAAATATGGAAGAACACTTACAAGTGTTCTAGGAGGAACTTGAACTTAGTAGGAGGCCTCTAGGAAGAAGCAAGCTCTAGATGAGAGATTTAGAGAGAAGAAAGTATGAGGTGCAAGGAGTAATGGAAGAAATGGGTTGCTATTTATACTTGAAACTTGATCATAGGATCAAGCCAATTGTCCCTAAGCTTCTCCTGATGATAACAAGTATCTGTGAACGTGTTTGAAGCAGAATAATGGTGGCAATTCGCGTATACTTGGCTTAACATGCAGACTGCCATGGCAGTCTGCCATAAACTGCCAGCATCTACCTCTTACGGACCGTAAAGGGTGGCAGCTTACGGTCAGTAAGCCTTCTGTGTGCCCACAGGTTTAAACTTCTTATGGTCTGTAAGACTCAAGGTCTTACGATCCATAACCGCTTGCAAGTAACAATAAAATTCTTGCCTTACGGTCCGTAAGGCTTTAAGCCTTGCAGTCCGTAAGGGTCACTCAGAGGCCAAATAAATTGGCATGTTGACATAAATGGTCCCTCCACAATCAATCCTCCACAAATTTACACAATTAGTCCCTCTCGTCCAAATATCTTGGCATATTTGAGAGTTAATTAGACACGTGTTACCATATTATTCGATACAAATTTCCGAGGTGTAACAGGATGGAATGGATGAAACAGTGGTTAGAGATGATGGAATAATGGTTTGAGCAACCTTAGCCTTTTTTGCTGGATTTGCAGGTGGAAGCTTTCTTAGGTTTTTGCTTTTATCCCCCTTTTTGGCATCATCTGCAGGATGCCTGGTTTGTGGAACAGCACATGTTGCTTGAAGAAGATAATCTTTTATGGCTTGGATCTCTGCTTGTGTATCAGAAAATCTTGCATCAACTATATTTTTGATTAACTCCATGTGAATGTTCTGAGTGGCATCTGCAAATTGCTTTTGTAGTTGGAGATATGATTGGGCATGAATCCAAACTTTCTCAGCAAGTTCTGCGTCTGTAGGAGGAGCAGATTTTTGTACCAGTATCTTCAACATGTCTTTTATCTCAGCCTCTGAAGATTCTTAATTGGATACTCTAGCCGTCAATTCTTCATGCTTGTGTGATGGATTTAGGTGGGAATTGGGATACTCACCTACCTTTGGTTGATTTCTCATACGATAATAGTTACCACACCAGTATGCAAGCCGCACCGTTCAAAGCTCTTTACGGATGAAAATACCGATCGCCGCTATGTTGGGCGCAAGTTGGTGACAAGAAATTAATTGGCCCAGAATTAGTCAAGGAGACTACCGACAAAATCTTTCAAATCCAACTGACATAATGTAAAAAATATGTGTTCAGATGTTTATAAGTTCAGTTTATACATTTTCTGTAAAACTGAGTTTTGACTTTTATTTTAACATAAGTTTGATTCGTCATTTGACCAATTTAACGTGATCTTCAGGAGGTGCCCTCTTAGGGGATTATCACCTACCATATTATTATTACGTAGCCATGTTCAATTCAAACATTGGCTGGACCATAATGGTTATAACGGAAAGTCAGAGCAAAAGTCAATTTGCTTGACTTTCGGCTAATTACTTAGCCTAGAAAAGAAATGAACTATGAAAGAACACTTACAAGTGTTCTAGGAGGAACTTGAACTTAGTAGGAGGCCTCTAGGAAGAAGCATGCTCTAGATGAGAGATTTAGAGAGAAGAAAGTATGAGGTGCAAGGAAAAATGGAAGAAATGGGTTGATATTTATACTTGAAACTTGATCATAGGATCAAGCCAAGTGTCCCTAAGCTTCTCCTGATGATAACAAGTATCTGTGGATGTGTTTGAAGCAGAATAATGGTGGCAATTCGCGTATACTTGGCTTAACATGCAGACTGCCATGGCAGTCTGCCATAAACTGCCAGCAGCTACCTCTTACTGTCCATAAGGGGTGGCAGCATACGGTCCGTAAGCCTTCTGTGCGCCCACAGGTTTAAACTTCTTACGATCCGTAAGACTCAAGGTCTTACGCTCCATAACTGCTTGCAAGTAACAATAAAATACTTGGCTTACGGTCCGTAAGGCTTTAAGCCTTGCAGTCCGTAAGGGTCACTTAGAGGCCAGATAAATTGGCATACTGACATAAATGGTCCCTCCACATTTAATATTCCACAAATTTACACAATTAGTCCCTCTTGTCCAAATATCTTGGCATATTTGAGAGTTAATTGGACACGTGTTGCCATATTATTCGATACAAATTTCCGAGGTGTAACAGGATGGAATGGATGAAACAGTGGTTAGAGATGATGGAATAATGGTTTGAGCAACCTTAGCCTTTTTTGCTGGATTTGCAGGTGGAAGCTTTCTTAGGTTTTTGCTTTTATCCCCCTTTTTGGCATCATCTGCAGGATGCCTGGTTTGTGGAACAGCACCTGTTGCTTGAAGAAGATAATCTTTTATGGCTTGGATCTCTGCTTGCGTATCAGAAAATCTTGCATCAACTATATTTCTGATTAACTCCATGTGAATGTTGTGATTGGCATCTGCAGAACGCCTTTGTAGTTGGAGATATGATTGGGCATGAATCCAAACTTTCTCAGCAAGTTCTGCGTTTATAGGAGGAGCAGATTTTTGTACCAATATCTTCAACATGTGTTTTATCTCAGCCTCTGAATATTCTAAATTGGATACTCAAGCCGTCAATTCTTCATGCTTGTGTGATGGATTTAGGTGGCAATTGGGATACTCACCTACATTTGGTTGATTTCTCATACGATAATAGTTTCCACACCAGTATTCAAGCCGCACCGTTCAAGGCTCTTTACGGATGAAAATGCCGATCACCGCTATGTTGGGCTATTGTAGGTGATAAGCAATTAATTGGCCCAGAATTAGTGAAAGAGACTATCGATAAAATCTTTCAAATCCAACTGACATAATGTCAAAAATATGTGTTTAGATGTTTATAAGTTCAGTTTATACATTTTTCGTAAAACTGCGTTTTGACTTTTATTTTAACATAACTTTGACCCGTTATTTGACCAATTTAATGTGATCTTCAGGAGGTGCCCTCTTAGGGGGGATTATCACCTACCATATTATGATCACGTAGCCATGTTCAATTCAATCATTGGCTGGACCATAATGGTCATAATCGAAAGTCAAAGTAAAAGTCAATTGTTTGAGTTTCGGCTAATTACTTAGCCTAGAAAAGAAATGAACTATGAAAGAACACTTACAAGTGTTCTAGGAGGAACTTGAACTTAGTAGGAGGCCTCAAGGAAGAAGCAAACTCTAGATGAGAGATTTAGAGAGAAGAAAGTATGAGGTGCAAGGAAAAATGGAAGAAATGGGTTGCTATTTATACTTGAAACTTGATTATAGGATCAAGCCAAGTGTCCCTAAGCTTCTCCTGATGATAATAAGTATTTGTGAACGTGTTTGAAGCAGAATAATGATGGAAATTCACGTATACTTTGCTTAACATGCAGACTGCCATGGCAGTCTGCGAAAAACTGCCAGCTGCTACCTCTTACAGACCGTAAGGGGTGGCAGCTTACGGTCCGTAAGCCTTCTGTGTGCGCACAGGTTTAAACTTCTTACGGTCCGTAAGACTAAAGGTCTTACGGTCCGTAACCGCTTGCAAGTAACAATAAAATACTTGCCTTACGGACCGTAAGGCTTTAAGCCTTGCGGTCCGTAAGGGTCACTAAGAGGCCACATAAATTGGCATGTTGATATAAATGGTCCCTCCACAATCAATCTTCCACAAATTTACACAATTAGTCCCTCTCATCCAAATATCTTGGCATATTTGAGAGTTAATTGGACACGTGTTGCCATATTATTCGATACAAATTTCCGAGGTGCTACAGGATGGAATGGATGAAACAGTGGTTAGAGATGATGGAATAATGGTTTGAGCAACCTTAGCATTTTTGGCTGGATTTGCAGGTGGAAGCTTTCTTAGGTTTTCGCTTTTCTCCCCCTTTTTGGCATCATCTGCAGGATGCCTGGTTTGTGGAACAACACCTGTTGCTTGAAGAAGATAATCGTTTATGGCTTGGATCTCTGCTTGTGTATCAGAAAATCTTGCATCAACTATATTTCTGATTAACGCTGTGTGAATGTTGTGAGTGGCATTTTCATACTGCTTTTGTAGTTGGAGATATGATTGGGCACGAATCCAAACTTTCTCAGCAAGTTCTGCATTTGTAGGAGGAGCAGATTTTTGTACCCATATCTTCAACATGTCTTTAATCTCAGCCATTGAAGATTCTAAATTGGATACTCTAGCCGTCAATACTTCATGCTTGTGTGATGGATTTAAGTGGCAATTGGGATACTCACCTACCTTTGGTTGATTTCTCATACGATAATAGTTACCACACCAGTATTCAAGCCGCACCGTTCAAAGCTCTTTACGAACAAAAATGCCGATTGCCGCTATGTTGGGCGCATGTTGGTGACAAGCAATTAATTGGACCAGAATTAGTCAAAGAAACTACCGACAATATCTTTCAAATCCAAATGACATAATGTCAAAAATATGTGTTTAGATGTTTATAAGTTCATTTTATACATTTTCCGTAAAACTGCGTATTGACTTTTATTTTAACAAAACTTTGACACGTGATTTGACCAATTTAACGTGATCTTTAGGAGGTGCCCTCTTAAGGGATTATCACCTACCATATTATGATCACGTAGCCATGTTCAATTCGAACATTGGCTGGACCATAATGGTCATAACCGAAAGTCAAAGCAAAAGTCAATTTGCTTGACTTTCGGCTAATTACTTAGCCTAGAAAAGAAATGAACTATGAAAGAACACTTACAAGTGTTCTAGGAGGAACTTGAACTTCGTTGGAGGCCTCTAGGAAGAAGCAAGCTCTAGATGAGAGATTTAGAGAGAAGAAAGTATGAGGTGCAAGGAAAAATGGAAGAAATGGGTTGCTATTTATACTTGAAACTTGATCATAGGATCAAGCCAAGTGTCCCTAAGCTTCTCCTGATGATAACAAGTATATGTGGACGTGTTTGAAGCAGAATAATGGTGGTAATTCGCGTATACTTGGCTTAACATGCAGACTGCCATAGCAGTCTGCCATAAACTGCCAGCTACTACCTCTTACGGACCGTAAGGGGTGGCAGCTTACAGTCTGTAAGCCTTCTGTGCGCCCACAGGTTTAAACTTCAAACGGTCTGTAAGACTCAAGGTCTTACGGTCCGTAACCACTTGCAAGTAACAATAAAATACATGCCTTGCGGTCCGTAAGGGTCACTCAGAGGCCAAATAAATTGGCATGTTAACATAAATGGTCCCTCCACAATCAATCTTCCACAAATTTACACAATTAGTCCCTCTCATCCAAATATCTTGGCAAATTTGAGAGTTAATTAGACATGTGTTGCCTTATTATTTGATACAAATTTCTGAGGTGCTACAGGATGGGATGGATGAAACAGTGGTTAGAGGTGATGGAACAATGGTTTGAGCAACCTTAGCCTTTTTGGCTTGATTTGCAGGTGGAAGCTTTCTTAGGTTTTCGTTTTCTCCCCCTTTTTGGCTTCATCTGAAGGATGCCTGGCTTGTGGAACAGCACCTGTTGCTTGAAGAAGATAATCTTTTATGGTTTGGATCTCTGCTTGTGTATCAGAAAATCTTACATAAACTATATTTCTGATTAACTCCATGTGAATGTTGTGAGTGGCATTTGCAGATTGCTTTTGTAGTTGGAGATATGATTGGGCATGAATCCAAACTTTCTCAGCAAGTTCTGCATTTGTAGGAGGAGCAGATTTTTGTACCGATATCTTCAACATGTCTTTTATCTCAGCCGTTGAAGATTCTAAATTGGATACTATAGCCGTCAATTCTTCATGCTTGTGTGATGGATTTAGGTGGCAATTGGGATACTCACCTACCTTTGGTTAATTTCTCATACGATAATAGTTACCACACCAGTATTCAAGCTGCACCGTTCAAAGCTCTTTACGGACGAAAATGCCGATCGCCGCTATGTTGGGCGCAGGTTGGTGACAAGCAATTAATTGGCCCAGAATTAGTCAAAGAGACTACCGATAAAATCTTTCAAATCCAACTGACATAATGTCAAAAATATGTGTTTAGATGTTTATTAGTTCCTTTTATACATTTTCCGTAAAACTGCGTTTTGACATTTATTTTAACATAACTTTGACCAGTCATTTGAGCAATTTAATGTGATCTTCAGGAGGTGCCCTCTTAGGGGATTATCACCTACCATATTATGATCACGTAGCCATGTTCAATTCGAACATTGGCTGGACCATAATGGTCATAACCGAAAGTCAAAGTAAAAGTCAATTTTCTTGACTTTCGGCTAATTACTTGAACTTGGTAGGAGGCCTCTAGGAAGAAGTAAGCTCTAGATGAGAGATTTAGAGAGAAGAAAGTATGAGGTGCAAGGAAAAATGGAAGAAATGGGTTGCTATTTATACTTGAAACTTGATCATAGGATCAAGCCAAGTGTCCCTAAGCTTCTCCTGATGATAAACAAGTATCTGTGGACGTGTTTGAAGCAGAATAATTGTGGCAATTCACGTATACTTGGCTTAACATGCAGATTGCCATGGCATTTTGCCATAAACTGCGAGCTGCTACCTCTTACGGACCGTAAGGGGTGGCAGCTTGCGGTCCGTAAGCCTTCTATGCGCCCACAGGTTTAAACTTCTTACGGTCCATAAGACTCAAGGTCTTACGGTCCATAACCGCTTGCAAGTAACAATAAAATACTTGCCTTACGGTCCGTAAGGCTTTGAGCCTTGCGTTCTGTAAGGGTCACTCAGAGGCCAAATAAATTGGCATGTTGACATAAATGGTCCCTCCACAATCAATCTTCCATAAATTTACACAATTAGTCCCTCTTGTCCAAATATCTTGGCATATTAGAGAGTTAGTTGGACACGTGTTGCCATATTATTCGATACAAATTTTCCGAGGTGCTACAGGATGGAATGGATGAAACTATGGTTAGAGATGATGGAATAATGGTTTGAGCAACCTTAGCCTTTTTGGCTGGATTTGCAGGTGGAAGCTTTCTTAGGTTTTCACTTTTCTCCCCCTTTTTTGCTTCATCTGCAGGATGCCTGGTTTGTGGAACAGCACCTGTTGCTTGAAGAAGATAATCTTTTCTTGCTTGGATCTCTGCTTGTGTATCACAAAATCTTGCATCAACTATATTTCTGATTAACTCCATGTGAATGTTGTGAGTGGCATCTGCAGACTGCTTTTGTAGTTGGATTATATGATTGGGCATGAATCCAAACTTTCTCAGCAAGTTCTACATTTGTAGGAGGAGCAGATTTTTGTACCAATATCTTCAATATGTCCTTTGTGTCAGCCACTGAAGATTCTAAATTGGATACTCTAGCCGTCAATTCTTCATGCTTGTGTGATGGATTTAGGTGGTAATTGGGATACTCACCTAACTTTGGTTGATTTCTCATACGATAATAGTTACCACACCAATATTCAAGTCGCACCGTTCAAAGCTCTTTACGGACGAAAATGTCGATCGCCGCTATGTTGGGCGCAGGTTGGTGACAAGCAATTAATTGGCCCAGAATTAGTCAAAGAGAGTACCGACAAAATCTTTCAAATCCAAGACCGTATCAAAGCGGCTCGAGACAGATAAAAGAGCTACGCGGACAAAAGACGCAAACCATTATCCTTCGAGGTCGGAGACACAGTCTTGTTGAAAGTCTCACCTTGGAAGGGTGTAGCAAGGTTCGGAGAGCGCGGAAAGCTAAACCCGCGATACATAGGACCTTTCAAAATTCTAGCAAAGGTTGGTACCGTTGTTTACAAGCTGAAACTACTAGAATAGCTCAGTAGCGTTCACGACACATTTCATGAGTCATATCTCAAGAAGAGTCCAACACAAGAAACGGTTATCATCCTTGCAGATGAATACACATCGACGACAAACTCCAATTCATAGAATGTAACACCTCATAAAAATCATGCCCAACGATGTGTTGACACGTGTACTAAACCCTAATGTAGTCAAACGTTGACTATTAGGGACTAATTTTGCGAAAAATAAAAAACTTTGAATGTGGAAGGACTGAAAGTGTTAACATGCTTAAGTGTTAACATGCTTAAACTAAGCCTCTGAATAACAACACATGGTATTCATAATTATATTTGAGCCACTTGTTGATCGAAAGGAACCGTTTACGTAATTAATTAAAAGTTTGCGCGACGAAGGGTTAAAAGTGTGAACATGTTTAATTATACCTCTGAGTGACCTTTTAACAAACCCGGAGTGTTATAATATCTGATTGCATTCTGGGGAATACATAATGTTGGCCATATATGGCTTTAATGCCGATAAATGATAATACGCACTAGTTTGTGCGTTAAAAGGGTTAAAAGTGTCAACGTGTAAATCTACATCTTTGAGAGACCTTTTAAACGAATCGGGAACTCCGTAATGCCCAGTCATACTCCCAGGTGTGCCTAATATTGGTCACAATGGGCATATATTATTATTATTATTATTATTATTATTATTATTATTATTATTATTATTCATTACTTAAAGCCCACACATAACTAAAACCATTTGATGAATCTATGGACTTGTGAATGGTTTTAAAAACCTAGTATAACACTTGTAATCATCTCATGATTTCCCTAAACACATGGCATGATCTTATCCTTTCTCAAAAACTATATAAAGGCCTTGAAATTTCATTTTCAAAGTGCACCATTCATTCTTTCTTCCTATCTTCTCATCTTGGAGGATCCTAAGCAATTGGGAACCACCTTTGAGTTTTCTTCAATCCATAGGACCACTTGTAAGTGTTCCTTTAATGACTAGTTCTTTTATTTGGCTTAAAAAGCCGAAAAGTCAAGCGTTTACGACAAACGCTTTGACTTCTAGTTAGACCGTAAACGGTCAAGCCCTTGTTCACAATGAACATGGCTACGTGATTGTAATTAAGTAGGTGTTAAACCCTCAAAAGGGAACCTTCTAAGAATCACGTTTGCTTGGTCAATTGACGAGTCAACATAATATTGTTTTAAAAAGTCAACGGGCCAGTTTTTGAAATAATTGTGATATGAGTTTAGAAATGTTCTAAAATACGTTTTATCACTTAAACAACTTGGTAATAATTATTAGAACATGTGTAAACATGTTCGGCTCGTCAATTCCAGTTTTAGGGTCGGTTCGCAACCAAAAGTCGCGAAGTTTGACTTCTGCATTAACTTTCGATTATGAACCGAATTAGATTAGTTTGCTACTGATTATAGGTTCCGTTATGATCGTAATATAATGTAGCATAACCCTATAAGGTTATATTACACGATCATATTAGAAATCTGAGTTTTTGCACATGTTCCGTTAATATGCCGTACTTTGACTATTATGCCCTTTTTAGCAAAAATAAGGTTTTAGACATCAATAAGCTTTCAAAAAACTTAGATACTGATATGTTAACATGTTTAACATATTTTGATGTTACAAATCTGACCATAAACTGAGTTTGCATATAATATCGTAAATTATGCTTTAAATTGACCAAAAGGCCCTTTATGCGCATAGATCGGTTTTAAGCATAATTTTTCATACCAAACTCATTGTCTACTAATGTAATATCATAATTAGGATAACTTGGGATGTTCATTCAGTTTACAAGCTGAGTTTACGCATACGTTCTTGAATTACGTCCTTAAATGACGATAATGCCCTTTTTGCACCTAAAATGATTTAAAAGCACAATTTTTATACAAAACCTTTTTATTACTGATATGTTATATTAATTAACATATTTTGGTCATATAAACCTGATCATAACATTTGTTTTCCTAAAAGATCGCAAATATCATCATTTAACGACTTTAACGTCGTTTCGGCGCATAGTAAGATTTTAAACCATAACTACCAATCAAGACTTGTTACCTACTGATTTTATAAATAATTTTAAATATTTTTACAGTAGGAATATGTTATAAACTCAGATTCCCAAATTAGCCTTCAAAACTATGTGTAAAATTACCAAAATGCCCCTACGGAGCATAGTTTGGTTTTAAACGATAAAACACATATATGTTTGGTATCATACTGATATTATATCATAAATAAAGTATTTTCAAATATTCTTTATGATCTCAACATCAGTTTATGCTCAACTTTCTTTTATACGTCGTAAAATGACCAAAACGCCCTTATGAGGCATAGTTTGATTTTAAAACCTTAACGGATATAGGAGTTGATATACTACTGATATTATGACTTGTCTAAAGTATATCGGCATATGGAACTTGGTCATGACTTATCCGGTTACTCGTTATCGTATATACACGTACGGTTAGACTTATATCTAGTTTGCGTAAGTTTACCGAAGCGGGTTAAACCTTATCATTTTTACTTTAAAATCCAGAATGTATTTAGTTTACCCATATTATACAAGTCTTCATACTTGTTGGGTCTAAATTACATTCCATTCTGGTCATCGCTTAATCTAGCGTATCGTACCGTTTCTAATACTTTAAGTTAACAGGTCTGGGTCTATGACCTAAACAAGACTCGTTAGCATTCTAAATTAGTTATATATTACCATCATTCCAGACTAGAGCCTCCCGATAAAGGATATCTGCATTTAATTAGATTGGATACGGCTGAGTCATATAAATCTTGCTGTAAATCGAGTAGTAGCTCATGTAAATACTTTTAACTTATTTTCCCTTATACAGGCTTGGGATACGGTAAATTATTACCGCTTGGTCGGGTATATAATATTTAATCGATTAGTGGTTAAATCATTGACATAACTCGTTTTAATCTGTCTTGTTTGATAAAAAGCATTTGGGGGTTAATGACCGTGTCCTGGATATCCTTGGCATCATTTAAATGCAAATGGCCACGACCTAAGCATGGGGTGTAGGCATACACCTGACAGTTGCGACATGGTTTCTTTTCCCCAAAAAGGGAATTAAGATATAAGGTATAACCACACGTGAGGATAACTCCTTGTGGGACTATATTAGTGGTGTGTCTATTAATCATGACTCGGCTTCTATCCCGGGCCCTGAACGTACGACAAACATGTAAATCTATATACAAGATTATTTTATATAATTATCCCAAGTTATAAAAGAATATTTGTGCCTTGTGCATTTAAATCAATTTTCATAAATGCTTTCAAAGGAGTCGGTTAATTGTATTTACCAGTGTAAACTGACGTATTTTCAAAAGAGTAAGTGACAGGTACTACTCGTAATTGGCTGGGAGCTGCTTGGTGTCAATAAAGGATCTTGCAAATCCTTAGGATTGCCCAAAAGTCTGCTAAACTTCATTTTGTACATTTTATAATGATCCGCCTGTGGATTCGATATTACAAGCTCTTTTATAATTAATACTTTCATAATTTCAGACATTTGGGTTTGTAATAATATTTTATATATTCCAAGACTTCCGCTGTGCTATAATCTGTGTTTGTTTGACTATGATGATATCAACTACGTCGCGATCTGTAAATATCGGGGTGTGACAGGTTGGTATCAGAGCCAACGTTTGAGTGAATTAAACACTTGCCTTTTGTGTTTAATCTCAAATGACACAATAGCATATTCCTTAGACCTTCTGAGTCTAGACTTAACATTGGAATGCTCTCATCCCTATTAAGTAAACATTGTTTTCGATTTTTTGTGTTTTAAATATGTCGCTAAGCAAAGAAGCCGTTGATGGAGATTCTCCCCGTCCGAAGCCAAGAAATGCCAAGCTTCATACCACGGCTAGGATAAGCGTGCGACCGGCTGAAGGAAAGGCCTTTATAGACCTATTCCCAAAACCAAACCTATTTAAACTCTTAACCAGACTTCAAAATCCATACCTGAGCTCCCTAAGGCTCAAATCTTGAAGTCTGTACCAGTGGAGTCCATACCAGGAGATCCCTGAGGCTCCCATATTGAAGATAATACATGTGGATGCTATTAATCCCTTTTTTCTATTTCCAAGTTTTGAATTTTCGGACTTGGACTATACCAGTCAAAACCCAATCCGTGATCCATGTCATTTCTTTAACTATTAAGTCTTTGGATTCTACTTCTGCAACAGATCCTGATTTTAAATGTTTACTTTATTCACTAAAGATCTTCAGTGTCGCTACCGCGTACGATAAATAAAGAAGAAAAACAATCGGAATAAAGAAAGGAAGACATTAGAAAACCCTTCTTCTATTATATTTCATTTTCCTTTAAGTCCCTGTATGGGCATTCGATTATTGTGGTCCTTTGTGGACATATTATTTCATCATAGACCTTGTAGACTCACCTCTTCTAATGAGACTTTGTATATACATTTGATTATCATAGTCCTTTCGAGGACATTATATTTCAATATAGTCCTTTCGAGGACATTATATTTCAAAATAGTCCTTTCGTGGGCATTATATTACAATATAGTCCCTTCGTGGACGTTATATTTCCAAATAGTCCTTTCATGGGCATCATACTTCAAAATAGTCCTTTCATGGGCATATTATTTCATTAAAATCTTTTGTAGACATATTATTTTATTAAAGTTCCTTGGCGAATATAATAATTCATCATGGTCCTTTCGAGGACATGTCGTTTCACTATAGTCCCAAGGTTGACATACCTTATAGTCCCTATATGGACTTATATTTTCCTTTCCGTTCCCGCGTGGACTAGTATTACTTTAAAGCCCCTATAAGGACCTATATCTTCTGTATAGTCCCTGTGTGAACATTTGTTTATCATAATCCTTAATGGACATATTTTTTGACTTAAGTCCCTGAGAGGACATCTGTTCAGCAAGGTCCCATTGTGGACATGACATTTTAATACAGTCCTTTCATGGACGCGTTATTTCATTAAAATCCCTTTATGGATAAGCTATTTCGAAATAGTCCCTTCATGGACACAAGATTTCATTATAGTCCCTTAGCGGACATGACATTTCATTATAGTCCCTTCATGGGCAAACTGTTTTTATATAGTCCCTATACGGACTTATGATATTTTATAGTCCCTATACGGAATTATAATATTTTATAGTCCCCATACGAACTTATAATTTCCTTTTAAGTCCACTGTGGACAAATATGATACTAAAAGTCTTGATTAAGGCACTATTGTAAATTTCCTAATAATTTATGGGAAGCTTTGAAAATTTTATATAGGTATTCATTTCGTCCTTTATCAAACAATAGTATCAATTTTATTCGAACTTTATTGATCTGCTAAATAATTTCAAAAGATCTTCTTAATGGTATAACCTAGCCAATATGTCAATACATACATGCTATGATGGTAAAACCCTCTTAAGACAATTAATCATTGTTAACATTTAAGAACATGTTAACACTCCTGGCAGTGTGACTTGAGAAACCACACCAGCCGTCAAGGTATTTGGACTATGTCCAAGCCTTAAAGCTTATATGATCGAATTAGATCATGACAAGTATCATCAATGTGGTGATTAAAATATAAACATCCGTTAGTGATGAAGTGCCTACGGGCTAAACTTGTTGTCCAATAAGACAACGACAGTTGTGGTCTACGACCCCCTGTCTAAAAATGTTGGACTATGTCCAAGCCTCATAGTCTAAAAGATCAATATGATCATGACTTATATCATCTAATACGATGATCACACTATTTAACATCCGTTTGTGATGAAGTGCCTACGGGCTAAACTTGTTGTCCAATAAGACAACGACAGTTGTGGTCTACGACCCCCTATCTAAAAATGTTGGACTATGTCCAAGCCTCATAGTCTAAAAGGTCAATATGATCATGACTTATATAATCTAATATGATGATCACACTATTTAACATCCGTTTGTGATGAAGTGCCTACGGGCTAAACTTGTTGTCCAATAAGACAACGATAGTTGTGGTCTATGACCCCCTGTCTAAAAATGCTGGACTATGTCCAAGTCTTATAGTCTATAAGATCGATAAGATCATGACTAATATCCTCAATTACGATAATTATATATATATATATATATATGTATGTATAAACATCCATTAGTGATATCCATTGATTTGCCTATGTGGCAGAATAAATCGTCTTTCAAAGCAATGACAGAAGTAGTCTATGACTCTTTGCCCAAAGGTGAAGAACTATGTTCAAACCTTAAAATCCCTGATCAAATAAGATTGCGGCCTATATATTAATGTCCTCGGTGACAGGCCTTTTGTGCCATATCCTATATGTCCTTTGCGACAAGGCCTTCGTGCCTTATGGCTATTAATGTCCTTTGTGACAAGCCTATGTACTACATTCATATGTCATTCATGACGAAATTATGTTTCATATTTAAAAAAAAGTCCTTGTGACGAGCCGCCGAGCTATACAAAATTGTCAAAATGACAAGTACAACTTTAATATTGATCCTTGTCTAAAAGGTGATGGACTAGGTCCAAACCCTAAATACCATTGATGGTCCTTTTGTGGCCAAGGCTAAATGTAGTTGATATATATATATATTCAAATAGACATTCATTAGGAATGTTCATAACCTATTTAGCCTATATGGTTTAATGATACCATGGCTAATGTATGTTAGGTCATCAGGATGATGACTAGCTATTGTTATGCAACTAAGCAATTGTTTAATTTGATGTTTAGTACCAAGCTTCGAGTATGGCAAACTCGGATCAGACAAACAACAGTCGCGATACTAATGATGCGACAAATGCTAATGATGTAACAAATGTGAACCTCAATGTTAATGGAGTTAATCTCCAAGCGGTGATTGACGCAGCTGTTAAAAAGGCTATGAGAAAGGTCATGAAAAGGTTCAAAGAGCCGAATGCTACTTGCTCTAAAACACATTCCTCTGCTCATGAGAAGAGCTTTATTCATTCTTCGAATGCGGAGAATAAACCAAATAAGATGATATATAGCAAGGAGCCCCGTTCCTCTAAAGGATGTACTTAAAAGTACTTTGTCTCTTGCAAGTCAAAAGACTTCAATGGCGAAAAAAGGGGCCATTGATTGCATGAAATTGTTGGATGAAATAGAGACCATTATGTGTATCAGCGGTTATGCTGGGAAGAACATTGTGAGGTATGTATCACAGTCATTCAATGGCGATGCCCTTAGTTGGTGAGGACATTAATAAAGTCCACAGGAAAGATACCCTCATACAATATGGGATGGTCCAAGTATATAGACCTTATCAGAAAAACTTGTTGTCTGTGACACGAAATGGAAGAGGTGGAACAAGAATTCTCTGACTCTCACCATAAAGGTTCTAGACTGTCGACAGTATGTTACAGACTTCAATTCATTGTCTAGAATAGCGCCCTATTCGGTTAACCCAGGATCTAAGCGTAATGCACAATATATTGATGGTTTAGCACCGAAGATAAACAGGCATGTTAAGGTTTCAAGCCTGCTTCTGATAAATCCACTGTGGATATATCTCAGTCACTCACGCTAGATGGGTTAAGAAGTAAGTCAGTCAAAACTGAGACTAACGGAAAAAGGAAAAGAAAGGAGGATGACTCCTAAAAATCTAAGAAAAAGGGTAAGTTTGAGCTTAATAAGAACCAACAAAAATCCAATAAGAAGCCTGTATGCAAGACCTGCAGCAAAAGGCACTGGGGATAGTGTCGAATGTACCAAAGGCCAAAGCAATGTGGCATCTGTAAAAAGGCTAGTCATCGGTCCCATGAATGTAGAAACATAAAGAATGCAGTTTGTTTCGACTATGGCCTTAAGGGCAACATCAGAACTAACGGCCCTAAAATTTGTCAAGGGAGGTATAGCTAAATATAGAAAATCTAAGAATGGAAGCGCCTAAACTCTCCTGATGAATAACAAAGGCAGTTCATATCAATAATGACACCAAGTACATCCCTTATCGTGAATCAATGGTATTGTTGTTAAGAATTCTGTTTGATTCAGATACTACTAAGTCTTTCATAGATCATAAGCTTAGCAAACTTTTAGAATTTTCCCATAAGAACTCCAGATGTTAAGTATAAGGTAAAACTACCGACAAAAATCGTAGGAACCATTTCTTCTATTTTTGTCGAAAAATCTTCATTCATAAAATCTAAAGTACTCTTTCTCCAGATAGAGTACGACAATATGTTATTTTATTTTGTTATCTCATTGATTTTTATCAACTACGAATGCCAGACTATGCTTGATAAAAGCGCCATATGAGGATTGGCGTATCCTAGTGTGTTCCATAGATTACTTCCATGCCTGATCAGTATGGAGGTTTAATGCATGGGACCACTAAGATATCCCAATGGTCATATTGTACTAAAATCAGCTAATGGTATTCAAAGAAGATATCCAGTATAGAAATGTCTGAGTAAGTGTCTTTACTCAAGGCATCCATGCATTCGTAAGGAAAATGTGTCATTATATGGCACGGGTGATGATAGATGAACTAAAGCTTGAGATTTAGAATATCTCTATCATCTTTGTGTATCTTGATTGTCTTCTCCGAAGAACTACCTCGTTTACCTCCTGAAAGGCGAGTAGAGTTAAGATTAACATCCCACCTAGGGCTGAAATTATTATAAGAGCTCCATATCGGTTAGTACCGACAATAAGGAAAGGATTGAAACCCCAATCAAATGAGTTTTAAGAGAAAGGTTCATAAAGCCTAGCTCATCATTCTGAGAGTTCCGGTAATTATTATTTAAGAAAGACGGTTCATTATGCTTATGCATTGATTACCGTGACTTTAACTAGGTAACGATTGGGAATTTGCTATCAGCTGCCCATGATCGTCTATTTGTTCGACTAACCATGAGGTTAGCTATTCCTTAAGATTGATTAAAGTAGTAGTTGGAATGACTATCTCACCTTAAATAAGCTCTTCTATAACTAATAGTTAGTATATAAGCATTAAGGCTGCTCCTTTGGAGACCTTGTATAAAACGGTATGTCAAACGTCCGTTTGTTGAACAGAAAATTGGTAAGTTCAACTATCAGGACCTGAAATTACCCTGGAGACAACGGATAGGATCATACGAATCCGTGATCGTCTGAAAGTTTCCAGTAATCGGCAGAAAAATCAATATTTGATGAGAATCGCAAACCTCTTAAGTTCTCAATAAGGAACGAAGTTCAACGGAAGTATCACCCAAGAAAGGTGTGCTGTATTTTAAAGTAGCGGGCAAGTTAAGCTCTAGATATATTGGACTATTCAAGAAAATCAAATATGTCAATATCAATTTCCTATAAGCTAAAAACTTATCTAAGGAACTTGGTGGAGTTCACAATGTGTTCCACACTTATGAATTAAGGATATGTCTAGCCGATAAATCGATAGCATTATCACATAATGATGTACAGATTATTGAAAACTTATGGTTTGTTGAGAAACCAGTATCGATTAAGGATCGACAGGTTAAGAAGCTCCGAAAGAAAGCATGTACCTATTGTATAGGTCAACTGGGAAGCCGTAGAGGCCCTAATATGCTATAGAGGTTAAGCCCATTATACGTCAGAAAGTACTTCCATCTTTTGAGCAAATCTCGAGGTCGAAATTTCTTTAAAGAGGGTGAGGAGGTAACACCTCGTAAAAATCATGCCCAACGATGTGTTGACACGTGTACTAAACCCTAAGGAAGTCAAACATTGACTATTAGGGACTAATTTTGCGAAAAATCAAAAACTTTGAATGTGGAAGGACTGAAAGTGTTAACATGCTTAAACGAAGCCTCTGAATAACAACACATGGTATTCATAATTATATTTTAGCCACTTGTTGATCGAAAGGAACCGTTTACGTAATTAATTAAAAGTTTGCACGACGAAGGGTTAAAAGCGTCAACATGTTTAATTATACCTCTGAGTGACCTTCTAACAAACCCAGAGTGTTATAATATCTGATTGTATTCTGGGGAATACATAATATTGGCCATTTATGGCTTTAATGCCGATAAATGATAATATGCACTAGTTTGTGCGTTAAAAGGGTTAAAAGTGTCAACGTGTAAATCTACATCTTTGAGAGACCTTTTAAACGAACCGGGAACTCCGTAATGCTCGTTCATACTCCCGGGTGTACCTAATATTGGTCACAATGGGCATATATTATTATTATTATTCTTATTCATTACTTAAAGCCCACACATAACTAAAACCATTTGATGAATCTATGGACTTGTGAATGGTTTTAAAAACCTAGTATAACACTTGTAATCATCTCATGATTTCCCTAAACACATGGCATGATCTTATCCTTTCTCAAAAACTATATAAAGGCCTTGAAATTTCATTTTCAAAGTGCACCATTCATTCTTTCTTCCTATCTTCTCATCTTGGAGGATCCTAAGCAATTGGGAACCACCTTTGAGTTTGCTTCAATCCATAGGACCACTTGTAAGTGTTCCTTTAATGACTAGTTCTTTTATTTGGCTTAAAAAGCCGAAAAGTCAAGCGTTTACGACAAACGCTTTGACTTCTAGTTAGACCGTAAACGGTCAAGCCCTTGTTCACAACGAACATGGCTACGTGATTGTAATTAAGTAGGTGTTAAACCCTCAAAAGGGAACCTTCTAAGAATCACGTTTGCTTGGTCAATTGACGAGTCAACATAATATTGTTTTAAAAAGTCAACGGGTCAGTTTTTGAAATAATTGTGATATGAGTTTAGAAATGTTCTAAAATACGTTTTATCACTTAAACAACTTGGTAATAATTATTAGAACATGTGTAAACATGTTCGGCTCGTCAATTCCAGTTTTAGGGTCGGTTCGCAACCGAAAGTCGCGAAGTTTGACTTTTGCATTAACTTTCGATTATGAACCGAATTAGGTTAGTTTGCTATTGATTATAGGTTCCGTTATGATTGTTATATAATGTAGCATAACCCTATAAGGTTATATTACACGATCATATTAGAAATCTGAGTTTTTGCACATGTTCCGTTAATATGCCGTACTTTGACTATTATGCCCTTTTTAGCAAAAATAAGGTTTTAGACATCAATAAGCTTTCAAACAACCTAGGTACTGATATGTTAACATGTTTAACATATTTTGATGTTACAAATCGGACCGTAAACTGAGTTTGCATATAATATCGTAAATTATGCTTTAAATTGACCAAAAGACCCTTTATGCGCATAGATCGGTTTTAAGCATAATTTTTCATACCAAACTCATTGTCTAATGATGTAATATCATAATTAGGATAATTTAGAATGTTCATTCAGTTTACAAGCTGAGTTTACGCATACGTTCTTGAATTACATCCTTAAATGACGATAATGCCCTTTTTGCACCTAAAATGATTTAAAAGCACAATTTTCATACAAAACCTTTTTATTACTGATATTTTATATTAATTAACATATTTTGGTCATATAAACCTGATCATAACATTAGTTTTCCTAAAAGATCGCAAATATCGTCATTTAACGACTTTAACGTCGTTTCGGCACATAGTAAGATTTTAAACCATAACTACCAATCAAGACTTCTTACCTACTGATTTTTATAAATAATTTTAAATATTTTTACAGTAGGACTATATTATAAACTCAGATTCCCAAATTAGCCTTCAAAACTATGTGTGAAATTACCAAAATGCCCCTACGTAGCATAGTTTGGTTTTAAACTATAAAACACACATATGTTTGATATCATACTGATATTATATCATAAATAAAGTGTTTTCAAATATTGTTTATGATCGCAACATCAGTTTGTGCTCAACTTTCTTTTACACGTCGTAAAATGACCAAAACGCCCTTATGAGGCATAGTTTGATTTTAAAACCTTAACGGGCATACGAGTTGATATCCTACTGATATTATGACTTGTCTAAAGTATATCTATATATGGAACTTGTTCATGACTTATCCGGATACTCGTTATCGCATATACGCGTACGGTTAGACTTATGTAACTAGTTTGCGTAAGTTTACCGAAGCGGGTTAAACCTTATCATTTTTACTTTAAAATCCAGAATGTATTTAGTTTACCCATATTATACAAGTCTTCATACTTTTTGGGTCTAAATTACATTCCATTCCAGTCATCGCTTAATCTAGCGTATCGTACCGTTTCTAATACTTTAAGTTAACCGGTCTGGGTCTATGACCTAAACAAGACTCGTTAGCATTCTAAATTGGTTATATATTACCATCATTCCAGACTAGAGCCTCCCGGTAAAAGCTATCTGCATTTAATTAGATTGGATATGGCTGAGTCATATAAATCTTGCTGTAAATCGAGTAGTAGCTTAGGTAAATACTTTTAACTTATTTTCCCTTATACGGGTGATGCGCGTTTAAGTGTCGTATATATTAGGTGTATATTTTAAGCCCTTTTTAACACTTATTTTTGCCAAGTTTTAAATTTATAAAGCACGATATTTTACTAACACCAAACACACATATGGGCAAGTGCACCCATCGTTGAGCGTAGTGTAGCGTTGGTAAGATACCGAGGTCGTCCAAGGACACAAGAGCTTTTAATACCGGTTTATCCTCAACGTCTAACCAAAACAAAAGTTTTGAAAAAATGTTTTAAACTAAGAAAAAAATAAAACTAACTAAAATGCTGAAAATAAAAATAAAAGAAAAACAGATAGACAAGATGAATCACTTGGTTCCGACTCGTATCTAGTATAACCTTTGATTATTTCCGCACTTTTGCACATAATTAAGAGATTATCTTAGTTATTGTAGTAGGCCCCTCTTTTGAAGGTGACGTTACCCTCACCCCAGTAGTTTGAGTCAGCAGGGATACAATCCTAAAAGGGTGGATTATTGGAAGATAATGAATTAAGTTATTAATGCAGTATTGTGGTAGGCCCCGCTTTTGGCGGTGACGTTACCCTCGGCTAAGTAGTCTGAGTCAGCAGGGATACAGTCCTAAATAGCCGGGTTATAGTATTAATAGTAGTTAACTTATGAGGGGATCAAAGAGTTTGGACCCCCGCCATCCAATACCGTGAAGTATTGAAGGAGGTCCTACTAAATTTGACCCAGGTCTATTGCAGGACCTCTAAACGCTGAACAATGGCAAGACCTTTACCAAACCGTTCCCTTAACCCCCTACCAGGTAGCCAACATACCTCCATATAGACCGTGGAGATATGAATGGTGAAAATCCTTTATTTTATATAGATAGTAAAATAATGCCAAGACACCACGGACAAACGATAAGGAAAGATCACCTTCAACATAAGTAACTAGTTATTAAAGTCATTAATACAAAACCAAATAAAAAGTGCAAAAGATTAGAAATAAAAAGTATTATACTAGACACTTTGTCTTCACCAAGTGATGTAAGAGACTTAGGCAAACATGGCCTTGATTGTCAAGAACTCTTACGATCAATCTTGGATCCCGAGACAACCCACACACTCTATGATGGACAATGGATGATGGTGGTGGATGATGGTGTTGTGATGGTGGTGGGTGGTGGATGAAGTGTGAGAGAGGTGGTGTGCCAAGGGATGAGTTGCAATGAAACCAAGCACTCCTATTTATAGGCCGAACAGAAGCCTGGGCACGGCCCCGTGTTCGCTGGGCACGGCCCCGTGCCCGTCTGACACTCTCTCTCTTCATTAATTGTAATTCGCAATTACAATTAATGCGCCTGCAGTACTTTCGGCACGCCCCCGTGTCCGCTGAGCACGGCCCGTGGTGGGCAATAGAAGCTTCTATAGGTTTGTCTTTTCTGCTGCTTCTTGGGCACGGCCCCGTGCTGGCTGAGCACGGGGCGTGTTCAGCCTTCTGTTTTCTCTATTTTGCTTTTGAAGGTGCCGTTGAGGGTTCGGGCAGTCCACTATTGTTCCTTTTCTTGTATTTATGTTGGATTTAGCTGTCTTTTTGCTTCTTTTGCGTTTTTGAGCTCATTTAATCCTGAAAATACAAAAGGAAGACAAAAACACTCTTTTTCCAATATTAGTACTAAAAAAGGGTTAGTTTTATGCCTCATTTGATGTAATTTATACGTTGCATTTTACACACATCAAATACCCCCACACTTGAACTTTTGCTTGTCCTCAAGCAAAACTCTTTAATATGTGGCTTACACTCCCAAATGGAATAGGTAGAAGAGAAGGTTTTGGGCTTGTTATAGAGTGTCGGGATTTCCAAGATCTTTTTGGGTTTTATTTTTATTTATTTACATTCCTATTCGTAATGATTTATTTAGAACTGTTCATAAAAGAAATTACTTATTTGGGCATAACATTCCTTTTTAAAATTCTATTTATATACAAGTTCACATACCTCGCGGGGAAATCACTCACACTCAGCCGAAGGTGTATTTTTAGTGAATCACTCGAGTGCGGCACGGAACTTATTCCTACCATAGGCTTGCCAAGAAATCAATCCTCCTCCTTTTTAACTTTTATACCTTTGTAGATATCAAGAGGACTTTGTGGGTTAAGGGTTGGCTAGGGTTAAAGGTAGGTGGTTGGGTTAGTGGTTAGTAGAAAAAGGGCTAAAAGCGTAACAAGTGTCGGTTTTCGTATTTTTGCAACTTTTTATTTTTAATGAAGCTTTTATTCAAACAAAGTTATTTTTGATTACTTTGTTTATTTTTTTTTTTATTTTTTTTTTCACGAAGAACCGAACTTGTTACTAAAATAAAGGGTTAAAAATGAAAAAGGTTTTGGTGGGTGAAAAGGGTTTTTGTTTGGGTGATGAAACGAAAAGGTTTAGGCTCAAAGGGGCTAACTAGGGGGATTTTTGGGTAGGTGGTAAAAGAAAAAGAAAAATAATGGTGTAGAAGTGAAAAAGGTTAGTCCTAATGCCTCCATCATGTACTTACTCGGGTTTAAGTTGATAAGGACCGGGAATGTATTGTCATGGCAAGTTCTAGAGTCGTAAGAACCAAGCGGCTATTCACACAAGAAACGAAAAATGAGCATTTAGTCAAATGATATGAAATTGTGTGCTCAATAAAGGCTCAAAACTCACTTTTGTGGGAATGGGTTTTTATGTGATCAAGTATATATAATCAAATTTTAAATAAGTTTGTCATGCCTTTTCATAATTTTCTTATGTTCGTTCTTTTTATCACTACGCTATCGGTTGTAAATTTGTAAAAATATAACCTTTTTGAGAACTTGAATTTCCCGAGTTAAACCTAGACTAGAAAAAATTGAAATTTTTGAAAAAAATTGAAATTTTTGAAAAAAATTTGGGGTGATTAGCGGTTCCAATAGAGTTTTGTGTAAGGCTTGTATTTAGGACTTGCAAAATTCAAGGTTTTAGCATCCCCCCCACACTTAAATTACACATTGTCCTCAATGTGTCCCAAAAATAAATTTTTAGGTTGATCAGATGTGTAAAATAGTGTTTAAAAAGCAAAAATTTGTGTTACTGGGCACTGAACACGGCCCCGTGTTATCCGGGCACGGCCCCGTGTTCAAGTGCCAGTAACAAAATTGAAATAAGAGAAACAGAAGTCTGGACACGGGGGCGTGTTGGGTGAACACGGCCCGTGTCCAGTTACCTGTACTGGGCGTTTTTTGCAGGTGGTTCGACACGGGGCCGTGTTGGTTGGGCACGGCCCGTGTTGAACCTTCTGTAATGGAGAAAATTGTCGGGCTGCCTCGTTCTTGTGCATGGGATCATTTTTCTCGTTCCCCTTTTCATCCTTTACCACCATGAGTGTGTTTTATTATAAACCATCCAAACCTTAAAACCATCATTTCATTTCACCATAGAGAGAACTTACATAATCCTAAATTAAACTAGATAAAACATAGAAATAACAAACCATGGAGTCCTAGCCTTTACTTTATTTTAATTTAGCAAAATTTCCAAGAAGTAATTAATCTTGGTTAAACAAGGCCTTTATGAACTCCTTCTTCCGAGTGCGGTTTTCCTCAAATGTCGGCGAGCCATTCTTCTATCTCCCTTGGAAGGAGAAAAGAAGGCTCATTGGCATTAGTTTGAGGAGTTTCAACTTCCACCGGGATCTCTTGTTGGTGTTCCATGGGAGGTTCCGCCTGAAAGTCTTCCCACCTGGTAGGGTTGTTGATTCCGAGTGCCAGGTTCCAATCCTGCTGAGGAAGGACTGGTTTCATTGGAGGTGCTACAAGAATATTTAACCTCTGGTGCAAGAGGTTAATTTCTTGAAAGCTGCTTTCAAGTCCCATCGTTAGATCGTTAATACGGTCGATTAGGACCTCCTCTACTGAAGTCATTTCATCGAGAGCCTCCCTTAATGCTATCACATAGTGTACAAGTGTAGCTTCAATGGAGGGTCTTCTTCCTCTACGGCTGTTTGGTGAATGCATAGGAGATGTTTCGCTGTTTTCACTCGTCATCCTATGACAAATAAACTAAAAATAGCTTATTTAATGAAACAGTAACCGGACACGGCCCCGTGCTCACTGAGCACGGCCCCGTGTTCATCTTTCTGCAGAGTTTTGGAACAAGGAAACTTGGATTTTTAAGTTATTTTCTGAATGTTGTGGGACCTTTTTGGCTACTAATAACTTAAAACAATGTTTCCTAACACGTTTTTACCAAGATTCTTTGAACAAAACTCATTCATCCCTACCATAGAGTTGGAGGAACTCCCAACTTTCAATGGTAGCTCTTTGGAGAAAGATGAAGAAGAAGGAAATAGCTAAAAGAGGAAAGGACAAGATGGGTTGTTGGAACCTTCTTTTAGACTTACCTAGGATAGTTTGAGAGAAGATTCCTGTAGATCTCTGCCCCAAGTTGGTCCAAATGTGCAGAATTCTTGGCTGCATTTATAGAAAACGACAGCAACCTGGACACGGCCCCGTGCTCAGTGGACACGGCCCCGTGTGCAGGTGGAGTTCTGACACAGTTTGTCCGTATTCTGACGTATTGATCAGAATGGAATCTTTCGATGGACACGGGGGCGTGTTGGCTGGACACGGCCCCGTGTCTAGGGACTGTTTTATGAAGTTGTCTAGATTTTTAAGGAACTTGTTAGTATCGGGTGGCTCCTGACTGGTTGGAACAACCCCAAAGTGCCTAATATACCTTAATTGTCCTAGACTAAGGCGAGAACGCAAGAGGTTGTCGGTGAGGGTAATTCCTATTTTCATTCTAGGTGGACAAGTCCAACCCTTTTCCGGGCTCTTGTTAAAGAAGGTATATGCCGAATCGCTCAGGTCTATGTATGCATCGAACGAAGTCGATGGAGAGTCCTTCACGGCACAATCGACACAGGGACGACTATCGTCCAAGTCTTTGCTAGGTACGAAGGCATTTTCGGGAGCAACGAGGTTGTCGGAATGCGGTTCCAACATTTCTTCATGGGTATCGTCTTGGGGTGGATCAATAAAATCCTTCCCAAGCTCCTCTATACATTTCAGAATTAGCTCTTCCAGTTGAAATAACTCGCTAAGGAGCATTTCTCCTAGAATATCTGGCTGGGCGCATTCGAGGGAGAAATAGTGCTTATTTTTACTTTCGCCCCTCTTAAGGTCGTGAGAAGATGGTGGGTCCATGTAGTGGGGCCTATAATTTAGGAAGTAGCATTTTACTTCTTCATGTTCGCCACCACATAATTGACACCACTTACCATAAGAGTGCCGAAAGTAAAAATAATTACTATCACTCATGTTTATGTCAGAAATTACCAACCGTCGGGATCTAACGGTTCTGTTTTCAGTAACTGAAACTTGGGCACGGGGGCGTGTTGAGTGGACACGGCCCCGTGTTCAGCTTACTGTCTGATGTAAAACAGGATTGCCAGTTCCAATGATTGAGCACGGGGGCGTGTTCAGCGGGCACGGCCCGTGCTGAGCTCTGCAGAAGCTGAAAAACTAAGAAAATCCTAAAAAAATAAAAAGAAAAATAAAAGATGATTAGGCCGTTGATTCCTAACTTTCTTAAAATCCTTGTGTCCCCGGCAACGGCGCCAAAAACTTGATGCGCGTTTAAGTGTCGTATATATTAGGTGTATATTTTAAGCCCTTTTTAACACTTATTTTTGCCAAGTTTTAAATTTATAAAACACGATATTTTACTAACACCAAACACACATATGGGCAAGTGCACCCATCGTTGAGCGTAGTATAGCGTTGGTAAGATACCGAGGTCGTCCAAGGACACAAGAGCTTTTAATACCGGTTTATCCTCAACGTCTAACCAAAACAAAAGTTTTGAAAAAATGTTTTAAACTAAGAAAAAAATAAAACTAACTAAAATGCTGAAAATAAAAATAAAAGAAAAACAGATAGACAAGATGAATCACTTGGTTCCGACTCGTATCTAGTATAACCTTTGATTATTTCCGCACTTTTGCACATAATTAAGAGATTATCTTAGTTATTGTAGTAGGCCCCTCTTTTGAAGGTGACGTTACCCTCACCCCAGTAGTTTGAGTCAGCAGGGATACAATCCTAAAAGGGTGGATTATTGGAAGATAATGAATTAAGTTATTAATGCAGTATTGTGGTAGGCCCCGCTTTTGGCGGTGACGTTACCCTCGGCTAAGTAGTCTGAGTCAGCAGGGATACAGTCCTAAATAGCCGGGTTATAGTATTAATAGTAGTTAACTTATGAGGGGATCAAAGAGTTTGGACCCCCGCCATCCAATACCGTGAAGTATTGAAGGAGGTCCTACTAAATTTGACCCAGGTCCATTGCAGGACCTCTAAACGCTGAACAATGGCAAGACCTTTACCAAACCGTTCCCTTAACCCCCTACCAGGTAGCCAACATACCTCCATATAGACCGTGGAGATATGAATGGTGAAAATCCTTTATTTTATATAGACAGTAAAATAATGCCAAGACACCACGGACAAACGATAAGGAAAGATCACCTTCAACATAAGTAACTAGTTATTAAAGTCATTAATACAAAACCAAATAAAAAGTGCAAAAGATTAGAAATAAAAAGTATTATACTAGACACTTTGTCTTCACCAAGTGATGTAAGAGACTTAGGCAAACATGGCCTTGATTGTCAAGAACTCTTACGATCAATCTTGGATCCCGAGACGACCCACACACTCTATGATGGACAATGGATGATGGTGGTGGATGATGGTGTTGTGATGGTGGTGGGTGGTGGATGAAGTGTGAGAGAGGTGGTGTGCCAAGGGATGAGTTGCAATGAAACCAAGCACTCCTATTTATAGGCTGAACAGAAGCCTGGGCACGGCCCCGTGTTCGCTGGGCACGGCCCCGTGCCCGTCTGACACTCTCTCTCTTCATTAATTGTAATTCGCAATTACAATTAATGCGCCTGCAGTACTTTCGGCACGCCCCCGTGTCCGCTGAGCACGGCCTGTGGTGGGCAATAGAAGCTTCTATAGGTTTGTCTTTTCTGCTGCTTCTTGGGCACGGCCCCGTGCTGGCTGAGCACGGGGCGTGTTCAGCCTTCTGTTTTCTCTATTTTGCTTTTGAAGGTGCCGTTGAGGGTTCGGGCAGTCCACTATTGTTCCTTTTCTTGTATTTATGTTGGATTTAGCTGTCTTTTTGCTTCTTTTGCGTTTTTGAGCTCATTTAATCCTGAAAATACAAAAGGAAGACAAAAACACTCTTTTTCCAATATTAGTACTAAAAAAGGGTTAGTTTTATGCCTCATTTGATGCAATTTATATGTTGCATTTTACACACATCAACGGGCTTGGGATACGGTAAATTATTACCGCTTGGTCGGGTATAGAATATTTAATTGATTAGTGGTTAAATCATTGACATAACCCGTTTTAATCTGTCTTGTTTGATACAAAGCATTTGGGGGTTAATGACCGTGTCCTGGATATCGTTGGCATCATTTAAATACAAATGGCCACGACCTAAGCACGGGGTGTAGGCATACACCTGACAGTTGCGATATGGTTTCTTTTCCCCAAAAAGGGAATTAAGATATAAGGTATAACCACACGTGAGGATAACTCCTTGTGGGACTATATTAGTGGTGTGTCTATTAATCATGACTCGGCTTCTATCCCGGGCCCTGAACGTACGATAAACATGTAAATCTGTATACAAGATTATTTTATATAATTGTCCCAACTTATAAAAGAATATTTGTGCCTTGTTCATTTAAATCAATTTTCATAAATGCTTTCAAAGGAGTCGGTTAATTGTATTTACCAGTGTAAACTGATGTATTTTCAAAAGATTAAGTGACAGGTACTACTCGTAATTGGTTGGGAGCTGCTTGGTGTCAATAAAGGATCTTGCAAATCCTTAGGATTGCCCTAAAGTCTGCTAAACTTCATTTTGTACATTTTATAATGATTCGCCTGTGGATTCGATATTACAAGCTCATTTATAATTAATAATTTTGTAATTTCAGACATTTGGGTTTGTAATAGTATTTTATATATTCCAAGACTTCCGCTGTGCTATAATCTGTGTTTGTTGACTATGATGATATCAACTACGTCACGATCTGTAAATATCGGGGTGTGACATAGAAGAACCTATTGAGGTTATGGACTGGAAAGTCCAAAAGACAAGGAGAAGTCGTATTAAACTAGTCAAGGTTCTGTGGAACTCTAGACACGGTGTAATGCTTCGCATATTTGTACTTTCCCGATTTAGCAAGTACCGATTGTATTTCTACTTTTAGAAACTTATACTCATGTTGTACTCTACTTCATTCCAATTTGTAATCCGAGACTATTGATCATAATGAAAATTCAAGTATTTTATTCAAATTCATGTTGTTCATGTTAGACTTGTTTGCATGTTTATACTCGCAATCAACACCATTATACAATTCTCATATTTGCACGATATTCATTGATGTTCGTTACACGTAAAACTGGTTAAAATGCATAACATAATCGAGTCTAAACCTCGAGAGGAAGGGAAAGACCCCTCTCGTGCGAAAGGTCCCTCTCGAGCGAATGGGCCTGTTGCTCGTACTCCCCTCTCGTCCCAACTTGCCCTAAAGCCTATAAATAGGCGCACTACTCCATTCATTTCTCTTGCTCAGTTTCATAAACACTCTCTAAACACTCTAAAAACCTTCTCTACGATCAGAAGCATTTCTGTGTAATTTTCCTTCATCTCTTTCATTTCTTTAACATATTTCTTGCATTGTTGATGTTAATTCTTAAACTTTTCTTGCAAACTTCTTGATTTAACACATCTCAGGGATGGTTTCCTCTAGTTTGCTTGGGCAAACTAATGTTGGAGCATCACCACATGAGATTCAAATCAAGATTTAAAAACTTTAACATTTTTACCACTCGTTCATACATTTCGTTCTAATTTTCTGTACGATCTTGATGGAATCTGGAACCCATCAGACCCTCAACTCATTTCATAGTTAAGGGTTTGCATTAGGGTTAATTTCCACTAAGAAATGATCTGTTTTGGATGGATCTAACAAACATTTTTCGACAAAACAGTCACCAGTCACCCGAAAGGAGATCCCTTTCGTGCGACAGGGTGTCCCCTTTCACACAAAAGGGACTGTTTTCGTAAGTTTTGTTTTCGATTTCGATTCTGTTTTATATCAATTCACCAGGAATGAACCCCAAACAGTTTGCCAGTCACAAAGTGAGTTAACCCCACCCAGCCTCCGACACTTAGTTCACTCTTTCCATGTCGTGTTGGCACACCTGGGTTTTCCTTACTTGATTGTTTGGGCATTTCCTTACTTTTTGTTTTCGGCTTGTTTTGTGACACTTGTGCCTTCACGGCCATCAAAAAAAAATACCAAAATCAATGAAATATTGTATTTCATACTTGGGATTTGTATAAATATGTGTATCATTTGCACATATAAATTCTTGTCCGATTTCGAGCTCTATATCGCTTTCTAGAAAGTTATACGCGCACTGATGCGTAAACGTAATCAGTATAACGTGAAAAACACTCTGGGATAGTGAAATAGGCTTAACATACCTTAAATAACCTTTACATAACTTAGAAATAAGTTTTTGGAGGGTTTGGTATGCCGAAATCAAGTTTATTCGCTTACAGGGACTAATTTCGACAAACTGTGAAAGTATGCCGATTCGTACTGTAACGAACATTCCGGAACTTGATCATAATTTAAACATACCCTAAATATCCTTTACATAGCTTAGAAATAGGCTTTGAGGGGTTCGGTATGCTAAAATAAACTTTTTGGTCATTCGGGGACTAAAAGCGTCAAAAAGTGCATAAGTTTGCATTTTCGCGCATATCTTACGTTCTGAATACATCCGGACATCCAAAAATTTATGTAAGCATTAAAATATTTTATTTTAGAGTTTGGCATGATAAAATTCCATTTGTCGCGTAATTTGGATCGTTTTTCGTGTCCGTTCGTGTTTCGTCGTAATTAACCGAACAACGCAACCGTACGACCAAATGAACCGGAATCCGAGATTTTTTTGAGCATGTTTCATGTTCCCTATACTTTAACTTCATTTTAGAGCCTTGAAATGAGGTTAACGGGGTTTAAACGCATCAAAAATGGCTTAAAAGTGTTGCAGGGACCATTTCTGCCATTTTGGCAAAGTTTCTGGAACTGGCACATGGTGGCGCTGCGCCACCACCTATTCTAGGCAGAAAAATAAAGTTTCAGTAATTTCCAGCTTGTTCCAGCTGTTTCCCTCTTGTGCAAATGGTTTTTATGATCCTTTGGGCTCTTTTATGGGCTCCCATGGTTTCACAAATCAGGGGGCACACTTGGACGGCCTAGATCGAAGCATGTTTTTCAAGAAACGATCCTAACGGTCTTGGTTTTCCTATAAATACCCCCACCCATTTGCCCTCAAACTCACAACTTTGATCTGAATTGGTTCTCTAAGTTGAAGTTATACACTTCATACCTGAGAATATTCGGATCAAACTCCATTGCTTGGACCCGTTGTAAGTATTCCTTCGTTCTTTTACGCATTTTAAGTGTGAAAGTCAAACCGTGTTTGACTTTCTGCTTTGACCAGTTTATGGTCAACACGAAGTTCGTTTGAACTTCGCAACGTGAGCGTAATCGCGATGGTCATAGTCCCTAGTGACTATACCTACTGATTACCACGTTGATTAGGTATAGTGACGAGTCGTAGTGTAGGCCAAAATGCGTATTTAAGCGTATTTTGTAACCAAACTATTCTTGGGTATCGAAACCATTTGTTTTGATATCTAACTTGTTTTCAAACCTTGTTAAACATGTTTTAAACATGTTTAACTCGTCACTTTTAGATTAGTGCTTGTATAGGGTCGTAAGATAAGCGGTCTAAACAACCGCTTAGACTTTCGAACCCGACCCGTTTGGTCGATCATTAGGATCTGACCAAACACATTAGGTGACCATAGTTGTATAGGGAATAACCTTCCGAGGTTATACCTTATGGTCACTACGTTTAGTTAGTTGTATGATAGGTAGTTTATATGCCTTAGGAAAATTACCAAAATGCCCTTTTTACGCATAAATTCATTTTAAGCATATGTAACCTAACTTTTGACACCTAAACTGATTAGGCAACATCTTTAGACATGTTAAGGCATATAATACTTGTCATAGGACTAGTTAGGCGTTCCAAACGCGTTTTACGCGAACACGACGCGTTAAAGTGGCGTAAGCTATCTTAACGAGTCGTAAGCACTTAGGATAGGTTTCATTTTAGAATGTAGGCTTTGTTAAACCATGTTACATGAGTCCCTATACTCATTTGGTTTACGAAACCACATTTTATCCTATCTTCCAATTTAGGTCCATTTATTTACATAGTTATCTATATTAGGTGCCGTTTGATTCCGTGATCCCTCTAGCTTTGCTTGGTTGTTATTCAAGACTTCTAAGCACCCTCAAGTGAGTACATAGACCCCTCTTTTACTGTTTTTCAAACATTTTGGGGTGAAACACATGTGCCTACTTGTTACTTTCATGATTTCCATGTTTTCATATCATATACTTGTTATATTCATTAGTACACTTATAGTACATGATTTCATTATGTTTTTGCTATGTATGTCCATTTAGTGCATATTTAGTACATCGTTTTACATTACATTTTTTGCTATGTATGTCCATTTAGCGCATACTTTGTACATCGTTTTACATTACATTTTATGCTATGTATGTTCATTTGTTGCATACTTAGTACATTGTTTTACATTACATTTTATGCTATGTATGTTCATTTGTTGCATACTTAGTACATTGTTTTACATTGCATTTATGTTGCATATGTTCTCGTAGCATATGGACACATTCTTTTACATTTCTACCTTGTGTGTTCACTTAGCATACTAGGTACATTATTTTCATAAAGCATGCTTACATTTGGTATAACATTTGGTTTGTTTAGCGAAACTAATACATTCATTAACACCGATCATGCCGCTCGGTAGTAGGTAGTGGTACCATAGGGCTTGACAACTCCCATTCCTGAAATCCTAGGTTTGTTTGGGTGGAAGGAATGACCGAATCCGAATACATTTCTAGGTAGACCTTTGACTTTATTCTAAGGTTATCCAACAGTCTCAAGGCTTGGATGTAGACGTTTTACAATACCGCATAGATGTTTGTATCAGTAAAGCATGCATTATTTTACAAAACATAACTTTTGATTATAATTTATCAAATGCATTGTTTTGTACATTTCTTTCATTTAGGGTTGAGTAAATGCTTTTAAATCAATAAATGCTTTTATTCACTATACATTACATTTGTTTAATACATGAACATTTTAACATTGGTGGTTTGTTTGGTAAGTGATTTAAGTAACGAGGCGTGTGTAATATGATAAAAGCATGGTGGATACGCCACTGGTACTTCCTATATATAAGTGTTTTTATGGTATTACATATCGTAGCGTTATTTAAACCATTTCAAGTTTGACACAATACATTTTACACTTATATCATATCTTCATAAAACATTGTTTTACAAACAACATATTTTATACAAACTCATTTTACTTGGTTATTTATTCATCTGTGCATCTTTCTTTTATATCATCTGATTTCTTATCACTTATATATAATTTATAAAAGAAAACATTTTACAAGGATCATGTCTAACTTTTGTTAAACATTTTCTTTAAACTTATAACTCATGAATCCTAAATCAATAAAACCTATGTATCTCACAGGCATTTTTATGCTGACGTACCTATTTTCACATGTGTTTCAAGAAATGATGCATAGGATTGATCAAGTTACACTTAGGCGAACTTGGGCCTTAGTGACATTAAAAGACGCAAGACTAGTTAATTATGTTATGATTCCTTGTCTGTTAAGACATTGTAACTTCTTTTAATCAATAAAATAACATTTAAATTTCCATGTGTTATGAAACAATGATTCTGTTATAACACTCCCCGACGATTCCGCCACGATTTGTTGTTTTACGTGGTCGGGGTGTGACATGTTTAGCACTTACTGTTACTGTAAAGTCTAAAATCCGTTTACAATTAAGTTTTACGCATGATTTTATGTAAAACAGACCAGTCGCATGAAAGGGAAACCCCTTTCGCACGAAAGGCCCTTTCGCAGGAAAGGTTCTGTTACTTGTTTTTGTACCATACTTTTCTTGTATCTTACAATCTGATCCGAACCTTTGCACATCAGAAGACTCACACCTCTGTTTACCCATTTCAGGGTGACTTCGGTGTACCAGCTCCCGCCTAATCAACTCTCGGTTTTCGTGGAACTCTACGCAAAACTGTGAGTATACTCGATCCCTTTTTCATTTTTAAACACTTTGGGTGCAACATGTACATATATACAAAAACACGCAGTCACAATTAAAAATGTTTATCGATCACACTCTATCCACCATTAAACATGAAACTTGTTATACTTGTTAAACTCATATGCTATGTTTACATTGTGTCTATATGCTCATTAACTTTGCAAGCCTACCTTAACAACTATAGCGCTATAGGATTAATGCCCTGCCCGTATTCTCGTGGTATTGTTAAGTAAACACTATTACACCCTCTTCGTTTCGACGATTTTGGGTAATCCCGATTGCGTTAAACTCTGGTTTGACATATAGTAAATTTACACTAGTACAACATGTTAGTAACTTGTATACATTTATCATGTTGGATATGAGGACAGTTAAAACATTTTTCATATTATGCTATGTATTCAAACTTGTATACTTGCCAATATATTTGTTGATCATTATTTTAATACATATTGCAGGTTGATAGACAATGAGTTGAAGAAACACAATTAGGGTGGACTTAGATACACGCCTTATGATAGACAATTATTTATGATTCATGTATTTGATGCAACAATTTGATTATGTTTTGTTTTGTTGAACAATGTATTCATGTTAGCAATTTATGAAATTTTGATTGAATAGTTATTGTCACAATTTAGTGTTATGATGCTATGAACAATCATGTTTTCGTCTCACTCCGATATTTCGGCCATCGGTTGGGGTGTGACACACGGACCCGAGTATACATGGGAACGTGAAGATCAAATCAAAACAAAATACCTCCACCTGTTCGAGAAGACTCCTGCAACGGATGACTCAACTTGAATTTAGGACATAATTCTTTTTAACAGGAGGAGTATGTGACAAACCACAAATTTTCCAATAATTTCGTACACTTAACAACTATTTGAATTATACAATTTCAATGTGTTTAAGTCTCATAAGTCTAGAAATCTCAAGGAATATATTTTATTTGCATATCACATGCTTTTATTCGTGGCGTCACGAAACATATTAACTATGCACAAAACTATTGGTAGATTGACTGGCTAGACTAGTTATGTCAGCACAGATACATGTTAACACTTTCCAACATCAAGGTTATACCAAACCCCAAGTTGGAAAACAAGGATACATGTTAACACTTTCCGGAAAATATACAAACACTAAAATTGTCTGATCCGAACCAAGAAATAACAATTTTTAGCAAATGATCAACAAAATTCAATATTTTATGATTAATACAAGATCTATAAATGATGCTAAACATCATAAACAACATGAAAGACTACAATATAATAAGGATATATAAACACATTTTACCTTACAAGTTACATAAGTTAACTTTTAGCGACCCATTAACAAAACTAGGTTTATCCCTGCCCGCGCGTTGCGGCGGGAAAACCATATGTAAAAAAAGTAGTCGATAAACCTCACCCGACATCGCTTGTTATTGCTGCACAAAAAAACATGCAGCTATGGTCGAATCATTCGCATTGTTTAAAGTTCACTGGGTGTCTTATTCATTATCAATTTTAAAAAATCTGGCTCATGCTTTGGTCCTATAGGCTTACACAATAGAAAATAAAGCAATGTCCCAAACACACTTCCAAAGACAGTACAAAATTTACTTTTAACACCATTTTTATTGTTATTTGAACCAACATAAGAATTGGTCCAGTTTTTAGTAAAAAGAAATCAGTTATTGACTGGAATATTAAATTCTCCAACTTACGAACCCCTCAAAACTCCCTTTCTTCCTTACAAAACATCCTTAAACACAATCAATTTACAAAGGACATGATCTACGATAAAGAATGCCTCCTGCTCCTGAATGTCGGCGTGCAAGACTTTGTTTCTTCAGCATTCGTCGAACGACTCTCTGATGCATCCGAACTCTCGTTATCACTATCTTTGTCCTTGGTAGAAAACATCTTCATTAATATTCGTTTTGATATCACTGCCCCCTTCGCTTTATTCATCTTTTCGCCATCTTTCTCCGCCTCTCCTTTAAGTTCCTTGAGATCCTCACTTGTAGGAACCGTCCCCCCATTCTTCTTTGGTGTTAGTTCTCGAGGCAAATTAATCGGTTCAGGTAGCCTTGGATCGGGTTTCGGTTAAAGGCTATACATGATTACAAGTCACCCATCCATCTCTTCAATTTGTTTAGAATGTACTTGAGAAAACTTCTATTACCAAATTCAAAAGATTCGACATTAATAAAAATAATAATAATGTCTTTATCCAACGTACGGTCACTCGTATTAAACTTCTCTAAGGGCAATACATGTAGTATGGAAACATTGAACTGTGCTTTACAGGTCGGATTCGGTTGGGTTTGAATCGGTGAAAGCACCCAAGTATATTTCTGATGCATACGTCCTAATTATTTTATTTACAAAAGGAAAAGACGATTACTCTGGTAATAGAGTTTGTTCAATCTAATTTTAACACACTAATTATTTCTAGAAATGGGCAAAGCGTTTATGGGTCAATGCAAACTGATGTTAAACTAAAAGTTGATCCGAACCCATCGGTTCTATAATGCACGTCGGTTTGCAGCTCATGCTTGAGACTTAAATACAATACGACTCCATAAATAAATAGGCAGCAACGAATAGGAATAAAAATCAGTTGTGACTTACGCTATCGAGATTGTAGCAGAACCCTTTCCAGCCGTTGCCTCCACTACCTCTGTGCCAACATCTTGAGTTCTTTTTGTTGCAACTATCGCTTCATCTAATAAGTTATATGATTGTGGTGTAGCCTTCATGTAAAAGCATCGATGAGTACCACAAAGCAACAATTTAATTCGCACATGTATAGAAATAACCAATAACATGCCTGAAAAAACAAAGGTAGAAGCCAGCATGGCCACCACCAACAGGCACACTAACACCTAGAAAACATAAATAAATGGGTAAGTCGTGGCAACTTGTGTACGACCTGAACACGTTTAGTTCAGGCCAAAACCCATTTATCCCAGGGTAGTGCAAGGAACCTGTCTTTCCACCATATGTTTGAGTGGAGTAACTGTCTTTCCACCAGCACAGGAACCTGGATTGCATAATTTCCAGCAGCAACAATAGAGGTTGTTATCATCTCTGGCACTATTTTACAGAAGTCCGATCTCATAATCTTCATTAATTTCTCTCTTAATGAAGTATCTACAAAGACAAAGTGGTAGTAAGTATCAAGTCATTTACAACACCATAATAAATTATTATAGTTGAAATTCGATGGCCTTAATTTGGAAAAAGTTTGAAAGCAAATAATGTGACATTGTGTGATTATAATCAGATGTCAGTTGCAATAAACTTGGTGAAAACAGAGCCAGCCTAATAACACTGACCAATTCTACACGTTTAAAAAAAACATACCCATTTGACCCATTTAATAAAGCTAAACCATTTTGGTCGTTTAATAGAAAAAATCCCCGTTTGATCCGCTTAGTAAAAGACATTTGTTTAGAGACACTTGATTAGGTTGGTTTCATATTAACCTACAGGTCAATACTTCTAGCCTTAGCATTAACTTTATCTCGCATGAGGTGCCTACCAAATTGCAAAATGAAAACCATTAACCAACATTTACTTAATCAAGCCAAACACACATTCGCCATACATCATGGAACTATAATATGGTAAACAATGTTCTAAATTTCAATTCGGGGATAAAAAACCATATTTGCAACATTTTTACACTTCATTCTTCATACCAAGAATGAAATAAACAGTGAATACTCAAAAACATATACCTAGCTTTGCAATTATGAGACCTCCAAAAAGGGCAAATCTCCTTCACCGCAAAAGCTAAAAAACAAATAGCAACAAACACAACAAATTAGCCAATGAGAAAACACCCAAAAAGTAAAATCGGTCCAAAAAAAACGGTTAGCAAATGTGACACCCCAAGAAAAAAAACCCAGGAAAACTACGCAACCTAACTAGCTTCCTCAGTAACTACGTGCTAAATTTCGGCACGAAATTTCTTTCAAGTTGGGGATGATGTGACAACCCGAACTTTCAAGGTCAGTGACGTTAATCTGTGCCATTTACAATTCTGTTAAACTTAAACGTAACGTTCAATAGTTTTGTTTATTAGTTTACACCTATGATTTGGGCCGCCTTTATTTGTCACTACATTGGACCGGTCACTTGTACCTTTGGGCCGCGAATTACTGGAGTCCAACTCTAATTAGATGACGAGATTAAAGTGGGCTTGTTATGTGTCGAGTGTAGGTCTGGGCTGCCTTCAAAACATGTGAAGCCCCGCATAGTCTCTAGTTGTGTTGTTAGCCCAAGTGAGTGGGCTTAAGCCCAATTCGGATAATTATGACCGCCCTTAAATTGTATCACCTATAATATACGTATTAAGCTAGTGTTTAGATGATAATTAAAAACAAAACCCTAAGGCATTGCTTCCTCCTTCCTGATTGATTCGACGGCAGTGGACGTAACCCCCCCCCCCCCGTGAGATATCACCCTATTAATCAAAATCTTGGTTAGTAAATCTATACTATGCTAATTGTTAGTTGATTGTTCCTTATGTGTTTAATCATGATCGACTTGTGATGTTAATTGTCTGTATACCTTGTTTATGTGAACTAGATTAGCATGTTGTGTAATTAAACCTTGCATGTATGATAAATGAATAATGATGCACGAAAATCAGTGTGTATTGTTGTCGGCCTTTGAAAATTGAGAAATCGGTGTTACCAGAACGTATCACGTGGATAATTTGACAAGCCCAAGACTTGATGGTGAAGTTAATACTTTGACAGGCCATCATGTGTTTTTGATAGATTCATTAGTCAACATATAAGTTAGCGGCCCAATAAGTGTCATCCCACTGAATGAATCGGTCCAATGTAATCTTTTGAATGCTCTATTAATTGTCGGCCATGAATATAGGAATCATCAGGTTGCATATGTTAGGAATTGGTATACGTGCCATGTGATTAGGTGTTAACTGTGTTGTCATGTGCACATGTTTAGGTGGGGCCGATGATCTGCTAGACCACACACACCCACTAATAATAAGTTGTTAATTGTGAATCTATACATGAAGTAATTGGTAACATGCAAACATTACTTGGGCCTTACATGTTCTTTTGGGCCGCATGGTTTAGTAAATTGAATAGTGGGCTGCAATATTGGTCTTGTTATGGAAGGGTTATAAGGAAACAATACATGGGCCAGGTAGTAGGAAGGGTTAAACACATGGGTCAAATATAAACTGTTTGAGTTGTAACCTTGTTACGTTTGACAAACTAGTGATAAGATGAAACATCGCGTATACAGCCCTAACCTGCAATGTGAATATGTGTCGGTAGGGATGTTTGCTACAACTTGTGTGATAGAACGAACTATGCTTGTTATGACATACGTGATGATTATACGTTTGGTTGTTTATTACTTAAGCAATACGTGTGACTAGATACGTGAATTATGAATTCATGAAACTGACTGCCTTTGGTAACCACAATAGGGTTTGATTGATCATTGTGTGAAACCTAGTACTTAATTCTACCGAGCAAAACTAAGGTGAGTTCACACTCTTTCTAAGGCATGGGATTCCTGGTGGTTGGGAATGGGTTAAAGAACTAAAACGGAACCTGCATATCCTCCTTGGGTAGGATATGTACCGCCATCCTCCATGGGTAGGATGCCAATATTAATCCTGCGTATTCTCCTTGGGTAGAATACGTACGTTCGTCCTCCTTGGGTAGGACAACAACCTTAAACTTACTAGACAAAACTCTATCATGAAGTCCCTCATTTTTATATCGACTTAATCGCCGGGCCAATGGCGAGCGGGTCATTAGTTGATAGCGCTATTAGGGTTGACAAGCCTTACATCGTGCCGGTAGGACGGGCGTGTACTAATGGATCTGGGCACTCAGTCAATGATGATAGACATTGACTTAAGGCACAACTTACTTTCGTCAGTTGTTGATATGGTAACGGTCTAGTGGTTCACATGGGGAAGCCCCCACTGATTATGGATATGGTTTGGGAAACAAAGATACTGGTTAACTCGTGGTTTACGAAATAACTTATGGTTTTCAAAACAAACTTTTAAAACTAAACAACCAACTGTGAACTCGCTCAACTTTGTTGTAGACTCGTTGTTAGATGCCTTGCAGGCCTTTAGGTGCATATTGTTGGAACTTGCTGTCTGGGATGCTGGAGTGGTCATGGGCCGAGATACATGGAAACGCGAGACGAACATAATGGCTTTCACACACTTGGTTTATGAATTTCTTAATTAATGTATTATGCTTCCGCTGAACGTTAAATAATGTTTTGTAACACTTCTATCAATAATAAATGAAAGTTTTATTTGGAATAATTGTTATGAGTTCAACATGATTGGTGGCTTGGATCCTGGTATGTCACATGCCTAACGGGGACACTCCCTAAGTGGTATTTTGAGGGTGTGACAGCAAAGTTGTTCTATAACAACCCTCCTAAAATAAACCGACACCCTAAAAATAATTAGAATGTCCCAATATGACCTAAAACACACCCTGTATACGAGAACGGGCCTCAAATACCTTTATTTTTATTCAAATTAATAAAAACAAAATTTTATGGGCTGTCGTGGGGCGCGAAGACCCTTAACAGTTCTTATGCGGGCCGCGACAGATTGGAGATCAGGCGGAAACCCTAGCGTGCCACGTGTCATGTACGTGTAGGGTCTAGGGTTCGAGTCAGCCAAGCTAGGGCCTACCCTAGTTGGCCTCGCAGGCCGCGTAGCTCCTTGCTACATCCTTCGCGGGCCGCGACAGGGTGGTCGATCAGACCTATAAATAGATGCATTCGGTCTTCAGTTCCGATCGTTCAATCTCTTTCTCTCTCATGAATTTCTATATAGTCAAAGTGCTTTTGGGGCATAATACCCCCCTAAATAACGAAGTTCTGCCCCGTTGTAAGTATCATAACCCCGGTTACGTATTAGATACGCTGCCCGATTGATCCAGGGTTCCGTAATGGCTGTCGTGGTTCTGCCCGACGTAATCGTTGGAATGCCGTCTCGGGGAGGGTATTACTAATGTAAATATTGGGTTATTACACTAACGCGTGTGCATTTATGTATTTAATAGATAATCACCAGGAAACCCTAAAGAAAAACCTAAAACAGCAATGTGAGTAATCTCCTTTTTGTAAACTGTTTTTACAAAACCTTTATCTATTTTAAATTACAATTAGCAGTGATTGAGTCTTTGTAATTCTTCAATTACTGCCGGTATGTTAGGGTTTTGTATACAAAATGTGGAAAACGTTACCATTGGACAAAGAGTTAGCCGATGGGTAATATGACCCACCAGTCAGGATTGACAGTACTGAATGAGTAATTGTGTATATAGAAACATTGTAATCGCTCTCAATACTGTGAAAATTGATAAAACTCTTCTTGATTAAACTGGGATTCACTCACCAGTATTTCCCACTAACAAATGTTTTTAAACGCGTTTCAGGTAACAAAATGTGAAAGCCAACTAGAAGCCAGCTGGACAGCACTGAAGGCTTGAAAGGTGGCTATAAAAGTTACCTAAATAAAGAAGATGTTTTATCTCAATAAAATGGGGTTTATCCCTATAAATCAGTTTGTAATGAAAACTTAGGTTTTATCCCAACTATATTTATTTATATAAAATGTGGTGTTTTACTCGGATAAAATATTTCCTAACTACGGTCCTGATGTAATTTTCGCTGCCAAATTGATAAACACCGATACCACCGAAACTGATTCTCGCGGCCGCCCGTTCCTGGGACAGATAGGGGGCGGGGGTTGCGACAGAAGGTGGTATTAGAGCTAAGCCACTGATTCAGCCACAGAAGTGTTCTGCTGAAACCCAAAATATTATATGTTAGGAAATAAATTACGGAACTACGTGCATTTTATTGTTGTGTGTTATTTGACTATTTGTTAGTTTACAGTATGAGCGACCAAGGACCTTCCGACGCCTTCTGTCAGTTGTCCAGCTCACCTAGAAGCGAAGGCATCTCTTCACAGCCTGCCCTCTCAGGGTATTCAGTTGACAATGAAGATGGGATATTCGTATTTAAGGCTTAGTCTGAAGAGCCATTCCCTCCTAAAAAGAGAGGATGGTTCAGTAGGGGAGCGCATGAACGTTGGAAAAGAATGAAAAAGTTACAACAGCAACAAGCCTTAGCAGCCGCTAAAAGAGAAACAGATGCCCACTCCCAAGATATGCTCAATAGGAGTCTAGCAAACTTTCATATCCTAGCAACCACAGCTGCCGACCCTAACCTGGAGCAACTGATAGCACCCCAACCATTACCACTATTCCCTGCTCAGCCAATGGAAATCGAGAACAACCCAGAAAATCAAATCCAAATGCATGATTTTAACCCAGAAGAGATACCTAGGGTACCAGCACCCAATCCCTTAGACCCATATTATGACTCGTGGATAGATGACAATAGGGATTATGTGCAACGCTACCCAATACCAGAAGACGAACCCATGTCTAATCTAGCAGCCTACCCAGGTTTGGACCCTCTAGATCCCTTCTACGATAGTGATCAATACATTAGAGAAATTCTAGAGAATCTATACCCGTACCAGGAACCCATGCCCCACTTCCCAAACCCAGTACCAGCACCTGCATCCCCAATGAGTGCAGAAAATGTGCAAGAGCTTCGAACTTTCAGAGAAGAGATTTTAGAAAGTAGCGAGAGAATGAGGCAGCTAGGAGAGCAACTCGTCTGGAAGTATGACGAGCGCAATATGGAGTTCTGGATGAATCCATATCAGTGAAGGTGATGGTGAAGGTAGTAATAATAATATAAAATATATATAATATGTGTGTATGTTTGAAAAAAAATCTAGATAATAGCTATAGATGCCTACTAGTATTGTAATTTTAATTTCCGTTTTAGTTTGTATTAGATGCATACTATATAAGAAAGAGTAAGTCGCAATGTTCGACGCTTTTGATCAATATGCGTGTCATATGATTGGTTGTATTAAATATTATCTTGTGATATTAATACGTGGTAAATGTTTAAAATTCAGATGGACAACGAAGTGAACCAGGAAAACCCGAATGACAATAACGATAACCCGAATAATGATAATCTGAACAACAATAACAATGGAAACCAAGTAGATAACAGTGCCATTCAACACATAGTGGCACAAGGGATAATAGATGCAATGCCATATATTATCAAAACAGTTAGGGAATCTGAAAATAAAAGTAATCATAGCAGTAAACGACCAACTGAACCTGAACACAGCGTAAACAATGGACCCATACTTTAAGTGCCCATTCCCAAAAGAAGAAGAACCATATCTTATGGTTGTTCTTATAAAGAATTCTGGTCCTGTAAACCAATGGAATTCTTGGGCAATAAAGGTGCCGTTGCAGCTCTACGCTGGATAGAAAAGACTGAGGCTGTCTTAAAAATAAGCAAGTGTGCTGAAGAGGATAATATAATGTCTGCTTCCAATCTGTTTAAGAATTCAGCCTTAGAATGGTGGAACACTATCCTCCAGTTTAGAGGAAGTGACAGGGTTTATAATATGGAATGGGAGGAATTTAAGAATATGGTGGAAAGGAAATTCTGCCCTCCCAGTTATTTTTAATTATCTTGTCTTAAATTAATTATTTAGATAGTTAATTATATAATTGCAGATTTTGAATTAAATATATACTTATTTGTTTGTTTTAATTACACAAATATTATTCCTATATCCAGTATTTGTGTAACTTAATTATTTATATAAAACACATGTTTTCTTAAATAATCCCATGTTTCCCCAAATAAGACTGTTTAAAACCGTAGTTACTGTCATAGTCAAACCGTACAAACGCGTTAGACATAGTTTCCCGTTTATACAGTTGCACATTTTACCCATTGTTGATGCCATATTCCATGTTGTTTTGTGCATGTTCAAATACAATTAGGGTGAAGTGGAAATCTTGTTCCCGCAAAACTCTTACCCGTTTACTTGTTTGGACTTACCCGAAATCAAGGTGAGTTCATAGTTCCCATTTTCTGTTTTACAATATTTTCGGGATGAAACATATGAAATAATGTGATACAAACCAATTTGCATTTTGTGGCTATCTTGATTGTTTCTTGCGATTGCTTGATACTTGTTGCTTAACACCTACATTCATTAACTCCGTACAAGCCCAGCGGTAATATTATAGCGCTATAGGTGTGACGCCCCATCCTAACTTCTAGTTCATACCCTTTGTTGTTGTTGTTATTGTTCACATTTTGCAATGCGGAAGTTTGGATGATAGATCCGTGTTTACGTCTACAAGGTTTGAATGTTCCACCAAGCATACTTGTATTATTCATTTTGCTAAGATATATCAAGTGCCATATTGTTAAACATTTTATTTCATTATCACATTATTTATTTATTACCAAACTAACCAAAACCTATGAATTCACTCAACCGTTTGTTGACCCAAATTGTTTTTAACATATGTTTCAGGTGAAAATGTTTGAAGTTATCTTTTGCAAGGATCACATAGGATTGCTCAAGACAAGTGCCTTAGTTTAAATAAAAACAAGACTTTTGTGAACAATGTGTTGTAATGTTTTGTACTAGTTGGATGTGAATGCAATCCTATTAACCAAACTTAATTATATTTCAACTTTAATTTAATCACCATGTGCTTATTTGCATTCTATCAAGTTTCGTGATGCCCTCGACGTTTCCGCCTCTGTGTCAGGGTGTCACAGGTTGGTATCAGAGCGTGCGACCAAATTTGAGATATATTGTATTACGAGAGTTGTTCAATGAGAACTCCGCGTTTCGGTATATAGTCGCACATTACACGTATTTGCATAAACATGTCAGTTTATAAACGAACTATCATTTCATCATAACTGAAAAGTGTACATGAGTCTTGGATAACAAAAGAATTCGAAATGTGAAACCCCAGTTGTTTATAACTGCATCATCGTTGGTACGAGTCTTGTTAACTCCAGCGTTAGGAGTACGTCCTTAAGCAGGGTTGTTAACATCTTGGTTTTGTGTAGCAGCAACTCGGCAAACGTTAGCTGTATGACCAATAACCCCACAATTTAAACATTTGCGGCATCGTACACTGACATGATGATGAAGATTACATTGGTTGCATAGAGGTGCAGTTCCATAGTATGGTTTTCTAGCAGGGGGTTGTGCTGGTTGGTTGGGCGGTGCTTTACCATCATATGGCCGCTTTGCTGGAGGAGGAACCTGGTTAACGGGAGTAGGGTTTGCGATAGCAAAATTTTGAATTATCTTTCGTTTCTTCGCGTTCCTCGAAGACTGAGCCACAACGTTATCTGCCTTTGTAGAATCAGACGAACCCTTTGATGACGTTTTACTATCACCCCTACGAGTCAAGACTCCCTCCTTGACAAGAGCATCAGTGAGAATAGTAGAGAGTTCGAACGCGTCACGAATTGTGGCTGGTTTGTTTCCAGTCACAATGTGTTTAATACAGCTGGGGAGTCCATCGATAAACTTCTCGATGGTGCGTTCCGGGGTTGTCAAGGCGTTGGGACAGAGAATACACAACTCTTCAAAACGATCGATATATGCTCGGTTTTCCCCACTGTTCTGTTTCAGGTCATGAAATTCGTCTTCAAGCGCTCGCATTTCGTTGCGAGGACAAAACTCTCTCAGCATAAGGGCCCTCAATTCTTCCCATGTCAGGGCCATAGCATATTCAGCACCTCGGTCCCTCATAATACCATTCCACCAGGTTAAAGCTCGTTTCTGAAAACAACTGGTCGCGAATTCTACCTTTCGGGCCTCGGTACACTGACTGTGTCGAAACGTGTTCTCAATACTTTCAAACCATTGTAGGAGAGCAGTGGCACCTTCACTGCCAGAGTATTTGGCAGGGTGGCAGGAATTAAATTGCTTGAAGGTACAAGGAGGATTGGGATTGTTGTTATGAGCAGCTTGGTTGACCTGGGCAAAGACATCAGGTAGTACCGCAGCAAACTGCTGAGCAATAAGGGCAGCCAACGCAGCATTTGGGTCATTATTCTGAGGTTGAGGACGTGGAGGCATCTATAAGAAGGAAAAACATCTGATCAGAATGGGATACGTTTAAATAAAATCATTTAAAATCAATGAAGGCGAAAGAAAATACACAACAAGATAGACATCGTTTATTCCACGAATAAACAATATCAGTGACTAATCAAAGTAGTTGGGTCCTTATAACTTAATGAAGTCATGCTTTAGCCTATAAGTGGACACTCATCCCGAGAATTCCCAGGTAAGCACAACTGGTCTCGCGTCTGATGAGATTTATACGAAGTGCTTGCCTAGACAGAAAACTCAGAATACAGGCACCCACCCTTCCAGATTGCACGAGTTCGTTATTAAAACCCAAGACTTTGACGAGAATTAAAAATCAGAGGAGGTTTTGAAAAAAAAAATTTTAAATCACCTGAGGACAGATTATGAATAATTGTATATCCCAATAGTTTAATAAGAAAAATCCTTGGTGACGAGGCTTTGGTTTCAAAGAATAAGGATAGAGATAAGGACAAGGATGCGGACAGAGTATCTAGTGGATAGGTGTCCTAGGTAAGTTATAGTCTAGGTCAAAGCATTGCTAATAACCTAATTCCCTATAACCTTGGCTCTGATACCAACCTGTGACACCCTGACACAGAGGCGGAAACGTCGAGGGCATCACGAAACTTGGTAGAATGCAAATAAGCACATGGTGATTAAATTAAAGTTGAAATATAATTAAGTTTGGCTAATAGGATTGCATTCACATCCAACTAGTACAAAACATTACAACACATTGTTCACAAAAGTCTTGTTTTTATTTAAACTAAGGCACTTGTCTTGAGCAATCCTATGTGATCCTTGCAAAAGATAACTTCAAACATTTTCACCTGAAACATATGTTAAAAACAATTTGGGTCAACAAACGGTTGAGTGAATTCATAGGTTTTGGTTAGTTTGGTAATAAATAAATAATGTGATAATGAAATAAAATGTTTAACAATATGGCACTTGATATATCTTAGCAAAATGAATAATAAAAGTATGCTTGGTGGAACATTCAAACCTTGTAGACGTAAACACGGATCTATCATCCAAACTTCCGCATTGCAAAATGTGAACAACAACAACAACAACAAAGGGTCTGAACTGGAAGTTAGGATGGGGCGTCACACCTATAGCGCTATAATATTACCGCTGGGCTTGTACGGAGTTAATGAATGTAGGTGTTAAGCAACAAGTATCAAGCAATCGCAAGAAACAATCAAGATAGCCACAAAATGCAAATTGGTTTGTATCACATTATTTCATATGTTTCTGAAAGGGGAGACTCTCTCGATTGTGTAAAGTAGTAAACTGTAACCACCTTGGTTTTAATACATGTGGATGGAAAATGAGTAATTCGTTTTCCTCGATGGATTCTTCTTTAGAAGCAGAAATGAAAGATTATGAGTAGATTATTCATTTCCCCGATGGATATTTCTTCGGAAGCGAAAATGAATAATTAAACTATTATAAAAATTTATAACTATTATAAAAATGAATGAAAAAGAACAGATAACAAATAAATTCTTAAATCTTAGGATGACTGGAGTGGATAGTAAGGGATACACTACGTTATTCTTTGAATATGCTAGAATAGTGCCAACCCTTGCATCACCAGAACCAGTATTAATCTCCCGTTATATTTGGGGATTAATCAGTGAAATTAGGCATGTAGTCAAGGCAGCTAGACCTCAAACTATAGAAGAAGCTGTAGAACTAGCAAACACCTTGACTAATGAATTAGTGCCTACACGAGAAGAAGACCAGAGGAGAAACCTAGCTCAGAAACTTACCCAGGAATTCTGTTACGGTAATTCCAACCGTGGGAGAAATGTAGGTTCTACCTCTGCACCTTATTGCAAGTATTGAAAAAGGAAGCATTCTGGAAGATGCTCCATCTATTGCAACTTCTGCAAAATATCTGGACATAAGGAAGAAGACTGCAGGAAGAAACCTAATAACAGGATATGCTACAACTGTGGAGAACAAGGCCACATCAAGCCAAACTGTCTGAAAATAGCTCCGGCTACGAACACCAAGAATACCAAAAATGCTAGAGCATTTGTTCTGACTGCAGATGAAGCCAAGATGATTCCGGATGTGATCGCCTGTACGTTTTTAATTAATGATGTTTTTGCTAAAGTATTATTTGACTCTGATGCGAACCAAAGTTTTATTAATACTTCATTTTGCAAACTTCTCAATCAACCATTAACTAAACTCCCACAAGAATGTCTAGTAGAGGCAGCAAATGGGGAAACTGTTAGGATTTCTGAAATCTTGCAGTGAGCAAGAATAGAGTTTTTAAATCAAAAATTTATTGCAAACCTTTATCCAATGAATCTGGCAGGATTTGATGTTGTATTAGGAATGGATTGGTTAACAGCCAATAAAGCTAGTATTTTATGTGATCAAAAATCAATCCAAGTAAATTCACCAAGGGGTGAAAAGATCACAATTAAAGGAGATAAGCCCTCTAGATCCACGAAATTCATCTCTTTAATGAAAACAGCAAGTTATGTAAGAAAAGGATCATTAGTGTATTTGATTTCTATAACACTAACACTAAAGGAAAAGAACTAAAAGATATTCCAGTAGTATCTCAGTTTCCAGAAGAATTATCAGGACTACCTCCAGACAGAGAAGTTGAATTCAGAATTCACCTACTACCAGGGACAGCACCAATTGCCAAAGCACCCTACCGTTTGGCACCAGCAGAAATGCAAGAACTGAAGAAACAGTTAGATGAATTGTTGGAAAAAGGATTCATACAGCCAAGTTCATCGCCATGGGGAGCACCGATTTTATTCGTTAAGAAGAAAGACGGATCAATGCGTATATGCATTGATTACCGTGAATTGAACAAGGTCACGATTAAAAATCGGTATCCATTACCAAGAATCGATGATCTGTTCGATCAGTTGCAAGGAGCTCGATTTTTCTCGAAAATCGATTTACGGTCAGGATATCATCAACTAAAGGTACAGGAAGAGGACATTCCTAAGACCGCGATTAGAACAAGGTATGGCCATTATGAATTTACTATCATGCCATTTGGTTTAACCAATGCCCCAGCTGCATTTATGGACATGATGAACCGAATATGTAAGCCATATTTGGATAAATTCATAATTGTCTTTATAGATGATATTCTCATTTACTCTAAAAGTAAAGAGGAACATGTAAGGCATTTGTACGCACTTCTAAGTTTATTGAGAAAAGAAAAGCTTTATGCTAAGTTTTCAAAGTGTGAGTTTTGGTTAGAACAAGTACAATTTCTTGGACATTTAGTCGATCATGAAGGAATTCATGTAGATCCCACCAAGATCGAGGCGATTACTAAATGGAAAACCCCTGAGTCACCAACCGAGGTTAGAAGTTTCTTAGGATTGGCCGGTTATTATAGAAGGTTTATTCGAGATTTTTCTAGAATAGCCATTCCCTTAGCTAAGTTAACCTGTAAATCCATTAAGTTTGAATGGGGACCAAAACAGGAAGAAGCCTTTAGAATTCTTAAGCAAAGACTAACCAACGCACCCATACTAGCATTACCAGAAGGAACTGAAGACTTTGTAGTCTATTGTGACGCTTCTAAGTTAGGTTATGGATGCGTGTTGATGCAACGCCAAAAGGTTATAGCCTATGCATCTAGACAACTTAAGAATCATGAAGAGAATTATTCAACCCATGACTTGGAATTAGGAGCCATAATTTTTGCTCTGAAAATTTGGAGACATTACCTTTATGGTAGTAAGTTTACCATTTTCACAGATCTAAGAGCTTAAGGTAAGTTTTCGGGCAAAAAGAGTTGAATATGAGGCAAAGACGCTGGATGGAGATACTTAGTGATTACGATTGCAATATCCAGTATCATGCCGGAAAGGCTAATGTAGTGGCTAATGCTTTAAGCCGAAAGTATCATGAAAAGCCAAAAAGGGTACGTTCTCTTAAATTAAATCTACAAGTAGATTTAAATGAACAGATTAGACAAGCCCAAGAATCAGTAATCAAGGATGATACTGAAAATCTGAAAGGAATGATTAAGGAATTAGAACAAGGAACAGATGGAATTTGGAGATTCCATAAGAAAAGGATGTGGATACCTAAATTAGGAAACCTACGTCATCGTATATTAGAAGAAGCCCATAAGTCTAAGTATACGATGCATCCCGGAAATGATAAGATGTATCAGGATTTAAGAAAGAATTTTTGGTGGATAGGAATGAAGAAAGATATAGCATCTTATGTTTCTAAGTGTTTAACCTGTTCACAAGTTAAAGCTGAACATCAGAAACCCTCAGGTTTATTGCAGCAGTTAGAGATACCAGTGTGGAAATGAGAATTGATAACAATGGATTTTGTTACCAAATTACCTAAAACAAGGAAAGGTAATGATACAATTTGGGTGATTGTAGACAGGCTAACTAAGTCAGCTCATTTCCTACCAATAAAGGAAACCTTCAGTATGGAACAGTTAGCTAAATTGTATGTAAATGAAATAGTTTCATTACATGGAATTCCTTTATCAATTGTATCTGATAGGGATAGCCCTTTTACCTCTCACTTTTGGACAAGTTTCCAAAAAGCAATGGGAACCAAGTTGAATCTAAGCACAACTTATCATCCTTAAACGGAAGGACAAAGCGAAAGGACAATTCAGACAATGGAGGATACGCTTAGAGCTTGTGTGATTGATTTCGGAGGTAATTGGGACGATCACTTACCATTAACCGAATTTTCTTAAAATAACAGTTATCACACCAGTATCAATGCTGCACCATTCGAAGCACTTTATGGACGAAAATGCTGAACCCCAGTCTGTTGGGCAGAAATTGGGGAAAAGCAATTATCTGTACCAGAAATAGTACAAGAAACAACTGACAAGATCATTCAAGTCAAGGAACGACTGAAAGCAGCACGTGATCGACAAAAGAGTTATGCAGATAACAGACGCAAACCGTTAGAATTTCAGGTAGGAGACAAAGTGTTATTGAAAGTTTCTCCTTGGAAAGGAGTAGTAAGATTCATCAAAAGGAGAAAGCTAAGCCCCAGGTATGTTGGACCTTTTGAGATTATTAGAAAAATAGGACCTGTAGCCTATCAGCTACAACTGCCAGAGGAAATGGCAGGGATACATGATGTCTTTCATGTATCTAATCTCAAGAAATGCTTAGCCGATGAATCATTGGTAGTGCCTCTTAAGGATATAGAGGTAAATGAACAACTTAAATTTGTAGAGAAGCCTCTACAGATTGAAGACATGAAAGTTAAGAACCTCAAACACAAGAGATTAGTTCTGGTCAAAGTAAGATGGGATTCCAAGAGAAGACCAAAATACACATGGGAGCTTGAATCAGAAATGCAAAGGAAATACCTGCACTTATTCCAGTAGACCTCGAGGACGAGTTCTAAAACAAAGTGGGGAGGATATAACAACCCTCCTAAAATAAACCGACACCCTAAAAATAATTACAATGTCCCAATATGACCTAAAACACACCCCGTATACGAGAACGGGCCTCGAATACCTTTATTTTTATTAAAATTAAATAAAAACAAATTTTTATGGGCTGTCGCGGAGTGCGAAGACCCTTAAGGGTTCTTACGGGGGCCGTGACAGATGGGAGATCAGGCGAAAACCCTAGCGTGCCACGTGTCGTGTACGTGTTGGGTCTAGGGTTCGAGTCAGCCAAGCTAGGGCCTACCCTAGTTGGCCTCACGGGCCGCGTAGCTCCTTGCTACATCCTTCGCGGGCCGCGATGGGGTGGTCGATCAGACCTATAAATAGATGCATTCGGCCTTCAGTTCCGATCGTTCAATCTCTTTCTCTCTCACGAATTTCTATATAGTCATAGTGCTTTTCGGGCATAATACCCCCCTAAATAACGGAGTTTTGCCCCGTTGTAAGTATCATAACCCCGGTTACGTATTAGATACGTTGCCCGATTGATCCAGGGTTCCGTAATGGCTCGTAGTCGTTGGAATGCCGTCTCGGTGAGGGTATTACTAATGTAAATATTGGGTTATTATACTAACGCGTGTGCATTTGTGTATTTAATAGAGAATCAGCAGGAAACCCTAAAGAAAAAACCTAAAACAGCAATGTGAGTAATCTCCTTTTTGTAAACTGTTTTTACAAAACCTTTATCTATTTTAAATTACAATTAGCAGTGATTGAGTCTTTGTAATTCTTCAATTACTGCCGGTATGTTGGGGTTTTGTATACAAAATGTGGAAAACGTTACCATTAGACAAAGAATTAGCCAATGGGTAATATGACCCACCAGTCAGGATTGACTGTACTGAATGAGTAATTGTGTAGATATAAACATTGTAATCGCTCTCAATACTGTGAAAATTGATAAAACTCTTCTTGATTAAACTGGGATTCACTCACCAGTATTTCCCACTGACAAAATGTTTTTAAACGCGTTTCAGGTAACAAAATGTGAAAGCCAACTAGAAGCCAGCTGGACATCACTGAAGGCTTGAAAAAGTGGCTATAAAAGTTACCTAAATAAAGAAGATTTTTTATCTCAATAAAATGGGGTTTATCCCTATAAATCAGTTTGTAATGAAAACTTGGGTTTTATCCCAACTATATTTATTTATATAAAATGTGGTGTTTTACTCTGATAAAATATTTCCTAACTACGGTCCTGATGTAATTTCCGCTGCTAAATTGATAAACATCGATACCCCCAAAACTGATGCTCGCGGCCGCCCGTTCCCGGGACAGATAGGGGCGGGGGTTGCGACATGCTCACTCACCTTCTTTAACATCATCATCTTTTTCTTCAGATGAACCGCCATACTAAAACGCAAGTCGCCAATTAGTTGCACGTATACATTACTAAAGGCTATCAATCAAACAAAAGACTTGAAATCTGCAACCCAAATTACACAATAATGTTGATATAATCAGGAAAGCAAAACCAAATTCATGCTGGTAAATGGTAATTGGTTCACAAACCTGGTGATAAACACATGCATTAGCACCAACAACACTCCCAAAAGGCGTAAATCTATGCAAAAAATAAACAAAATAACCAATAAAAAGGCCTGGAACCACACCTGAACAACGAAATCGGAACAGTAGACGGGCGAAATCGGGAAATACAACTGACCTCGGAAATCGTTCTCACGTTGGTAAATCGATCGCTTCGTTTCGATGGAGGAATCGGTTTTCAGGTGTTTGAACCGGGTTTTTAGATGGTGGTGATCAAGCCGGTGGCGGAAGTCCTGTGGACGATCGGAAGAAGGCAGTGGACGGAGAAATGCTGGCGATGAGGGGAGAAAAGGTGATTTAAATAGGGAGGTGGATTGGAAAAGAAGATGGTGACGTGTGAAGAACCGCCTAAATTGCCCATTCACATCAAAACACACAACTAAAAACACTATTCATTTCAGTTCTCTTATTAATAGATTTAGATTAGACTAGCACCCGAAGAAGCATCCGAACACTAACTAGACATAACTTATAAACTAATTGACATTGTTTGGACAATATAAGGCTAGTATAACTCATCTTAGGCTATAGAGTGTGGTCATGATCCTCATGACCACCATGACCCTCCACATAGACACCATATCATCCATCATTCAAAACCACTACCCTAAGGGTGTGGTCATGACCCAAACCACTATCTCCTTTATTTTTTTTTTTAATTTTTTTTTTGTCTTAAAATTATCAAATGGGAAGGTCGTGGTAATCGTGGTTTAATCCATGGGAACCACCATCAATCAAGGAGGGGGATGTTGTACCATTTAATTAATAATCCTATGTGGAAATAATGTTCCAATCCATAGCCCCACACCCCATAGCCTTACATCATAAGATAACATAAATTGATATGTACCATGATTAACTTGCAAGATGCAACACTTAAACCTTTTAAACATTTAAATTTGAAAAACAAAGCAACCCCCCCCCCCCTCCCCATTCCTAACCGTCCACACCCTTATGTGGGCCCCATGAGGGCTAGTCATGGTCAACAAATGTCAAAGATGCTCTTTTAATTTAACCATGTGCCTAATAAGGAGCTAGGATGTGATTAAAGGTGTTATAAGGACCATAAGACAACTAAACCTTATCACTTCATCCTAATCTCATTTATGCAAGTAAGTCGTAACGTTTGTGAACTACTCGAGATTGAATCACTAAGAATTAAATTGAGTTAGTTCAAAGAAGCGTGATCATACATGTGAGCTCATTTAATAAACACGCATGGGGCCAAGTTTCACATAACAAAGATATTATTTATAAAATATTATTTTTTACATTTAATATATATTAACATAGGATTATCATTTACAACAAAATGATAAAAATAATTAAATAATATATATTGGGTTCCATATAAAATTTGAATCATAAACATATATAAAATTAATCATGATTATATATAAATAAAATAACTAATAACTAAATAATAATAAAGAACAAACATTTCAAGCCTAAGTTGAGGTCGAGCTTTAAAAATAGGCTCCAAATGAAATGATCTGAGGTCGAGCTTTTTTAATTTAACTGAGTTAATCTCAAGTTTGGGAGAACCAAAGTTCGACTCAGTTACATCCGTAGGGTTGAGTGTATATCTCATTTCCTTTTTTCCCCCTTATGTCTAACTATATGTAGTAATGGTGAAACAAATATGAAAGGAAGGTAGAAGAAAATGAGTGGAAGAGGGTTGTTTTTTTTTTCCTTTATCTTTTTCTACTTCCCTTTGGCCGCACTACAATAATGGTGATCAAAATGGGTTTGCCACGGACAAGCTCTCTGTCAGTTGTGTGTTTTTGGAAGAAGAGATGGAGCCATCCGTGTGGATGAACGACCATAGTTAGGGTGTGTAAGGTGTAAACAATTCAAGCTGCTCGTGAGATATTTGAGACTGACTCGCTAAAAGCTTAAACCAGATATAGATTAAATTAGCTCAAGTCTGGACTTTACATGTCTAAAAAGGTTCCAATAATGGTGAAAGGGATAATAAAGTGGGTGTACGGGTTCTTGTTTTTTTTCTTTTATCTTAGATGTGATCACGTGATTGATGTCTTATGATAATGAAAGGTAGAAGAAAACTGTTTTTTCTTACTCATTTGTATGTTCATTTTATATTATTATATCTTATATTTATTATTGTTGAGTTTTAGATTTTAGTTTTATTAAAATTCTTAATAATAAAAAATATTAATGTTTCGTTTGCGAAGAATCTGCTGTGACCGTAACTTTTTTAATTTCGTGAGTTTCTATATAGTCTCCGGTCGTTTGATCTATGGTTGCCTACAACCACTTTGTCATTCCATGATTGAAAAGATGAACCCAACACAGACCAATGCAAGGTTAGCCCACCCCTAACCGACATGAATGCATGTCACGTTTACCTGCAGTGAATTAATATAGGGAAATACTAATAGGTGTTTGGATCATGTACAAGAGAGAATTCCCGTGTGAAGCAAAGATGAGAAGGAGGGAGTGACAAGTGTTATTGGTAGGAATGATATTTTAATCTTTTCTCATGTGAACTAGTTTCCCCCTGATTTTCAAACAGCTATAACTTTCTCATACGTTAATATTTAAAAAAAGAATTATACCATATTAACGAGCATCATTCTCTTTAACTCGAACAGCCTATTGCTATAGTTTTCTTAAAAAAAATTACAGGATTTTGAATACCCATTACGTGATTTTGAATACCAATACATCGCTACGTGATTTTTTAATACCCATTACGTCATTACACATTTAGCATAAATCAATACGCATTCAATGTAAATTCATTACGTAATTACACATTCAATATGATTTATTATAAACTAACGTTAATACAATTATTCTTATTACGTGATTACACATTCAATAATAAGAACTTGACTGTTTATGCATTATTATGTGCTAAAATTCCAATATACAACATTATGTGGTTATTATAGGTTGATTTGGCTAATGTTTTGTATATAATTTATCCTTAATACGTGATTATACATGAAATATTAGGTATTCCAAATGAAGTATTATGTATTACATATTTTGTTTTTACGTAATTACATAATCATCAGTGAGGTTTTACATGAATACTATGATGAAATCACGTAATCACGAAATGAGTATTCAAAATCACGTACTCACGTAATAAGACATTGTCATCGATTGTTATGTAATCTCTTAGTGGGGTTTCACATAAAATACCATAATGAAATCACGTAATGGGTATTCAAAATCACGTAGTCACGTACTAGGTATTCAAAATCACGTAATCACGCAATGAATATTCAATATCCTGCATTTCTTTTAAGAAAGCTATAACAATAGGCTGCTGGAATTAAAGGGAATTAAATACTCGTTAATACGGTATACTTTTTATAAAAAGTATTAACGTATGAAAAAGTTATAGTCATTTAAAAATCAAATAGGAAATGAGTTTATAAGTCAACAATAATGGATTTTCCCCCTTTCCTTGTTTTTAGTTATGTAAATTCTAAATTTAAGGAACATTTAATCTCAACCATTAATCTTACAAATAATTTTTCTGTTATACTTCATACACTTTTTCCTTTTATATAATAACCTTTCTCGTATTAATAGTATAACTAACTTTATTAAAAGTATATCCTCTAAATTATTGCAACCTTTTAAACTTTAAAGTTCCCACTAGCAAAAATAATTATCTTTTTTTTTAACGACAAATTTGGATCACTGACGGACCACTAAAGTATCATGGTGTCACCAGCGGAATCACCCAATCTTATTCATCTCCACTAGACATAATGCCTATACACCAATTCAGAAGGAAACCTAATAAATATGAGAAAACCCCACTTGTGAGAAACAGACCTATGACCTATTGGTCTCAAAGCCTTATCACAACCCAAAATACCACTAAACTATAAAGCCACGGACAATAACTATCTATTCTACAGTAAAAAGTCTAGTAATTATATTCATCAACCCATCTTTTTCCATTTTTTTTCTTTCTCATTACTTCTCGTAACTAGCTTTTCTAAAGTCTAGTTAACGATTCTTTTTTATCCTTTTTAAATTTAGTCATTAACTTCTAGAACTTACTTTAATTACTCTTTTATATATATAAATCTTTAAAATTTATGTATTTCACATGAAATTAGAAATTTTAATCAGAGTTAGGCTAAATGTATCACCCCTTACTTTTTATACCCCTTCTTGAAAAATTAAATTAAAACCTGTCATATTCTCCCCTTATATGTTTTTAAGATAAAAAATAGTTTAAGTAAAGGAAATTTAAAAAACATTTTTATATAAAATAAATAAAAACATTTTTCCAAAAGATAAGAAATATTTTTTTAAGTAAAAATATACATTTATACAAAACTAAAAAAATAAAAACCTGTATAAATGCATCAAAGAAGTTACCTTAAAAGGTGCCAATAATGGTGAAAGGGATAATAAAGTGGATGTACGGGTTCTTGTTTTTTTTTTCTTTTATCTTAGACGTGATCATGGATGATGTCTTATGATAATGAAAGGCAGTAGAAAACCGTTTTTTCTTTCTCATTTGTATTTTCATTTTATATTATTATATCTTATATTTATTATTGTTGAGTTTTAGATTTTAGTTTTATTAAAATTCTTAATAATAAAAAAAAAATTAATGTTTCGTTTGCGAAGAATCTGCTGTGACTGTAACTTTTTTAATTTCGTGAGTTTCTCTATGGTCTCTAGCCGTATGACCTAATTAACTCTTTTATGGTTGCCTACAACCACTTTGTCGTTCCATCATTGAAAAGATGATGAACCCAGCAAAGACCAAGCCAAGGTTAGCCCACCCCCAACCGACATGAATGCATGTCTCTTTTACCAGCACTGAATTAGAGTAGGAAAATATTAATAGGTGTTTGGATCATGTACAAGAGAAAATTCCCGTGCGAAGCATAGATGAGAAGGAGGGATTGATAAGTGCATTGGCAGGAATGGTATCTTAGTCTTTTTTTCAAGTGAACTAGTTTCTCTTTGATATTCAAACGGCTACAACTTTCTCATACGTTAATATTTTAAAAAAATTATACGGTATTAACGAGCATTTCATTCTCTTCGAACAACTTATTGCTATAGTTTTCTTAAAAAAAAATTACAGGATTTTGAATAGCCATTAGCTATAGTTTTCTTAAAAAAATTTACAGGATTTTGAATAGCCATTATGTGATTACGTGATTTTGAATACCAGTACATCACTACGTGATTTTTTAATACCTATTACGTGATTACACATTCAACATAAATCATTGCGCATTTAATGTAAATTCATTACGTGATTACACATTCAATATGATTTGTTATAAACTAATGTTAATACACTTATTCTTATTACGTGATTACACATCCAATAATAAGAACTTGATTGTTTATGTTTTATTACATGATTTAATCTCCAAAATACGACATTATGTGGTTATTATAGGTTGATTTGGCTAATGTTTTGTATATAATATATCTATAATACGTGATTATACATGAAATATTAGGTATTCCATATGAAATATTATATATTACATGTTTTATTTTTACGTAATTACGTAATCACTAAGTGGGGTTTTACATAAATACTATAATAAAATCACGTAATCACGAAATGAGTATTCAAAATCACGTAGTCACCTAATGAGACATAGTTATCTATTGTTACGTATTTACGTAATCACTTAGTGGGGTTTCACATAAAATACTAATGAAATCACATAATTACGTAACGTGTATTTAAAATCACGTAGTAAGTTACTATGTATTAAAAATCACATAATGAGCATTCAAAATCCTGTAATTTTTTAAGAAAGCTATAGGAATATGCTGCTCGAATTAAAGAAAATGAAATACGGTGTAATTTTTATTAAAAAATATTAACGTATGAAAAAGTTATAGTCGTTTGAAAATCAAATAAGAAGTGAGTTTATGAGTCAACAATATTGGATTTTTCTTTTTTCCCAACTTGTTTTTAGTTATCTAAATTCTAAATTTACCAATGGGGTGGTGGTCCATTTGGAAAGGCAAAGCCTTTAAAACACCTAGGTTGAGAAGGGGAAGGTCTTGGGTTCAAGTCCCACAGACGACAGGGGATTAAAGAAATTAGCCGTTCAAAAAAAAAATCTAAATTCTAAATTTAAGAAACATTTAATTTCAACCATTAGTCTCTTAACAAAAGTATATCCTCTAAATTATTGTAACCTTTTAAACTTTAAAGTTTCCACTAGCAATAATAATTATCTATTCTAAAGTGAAAAGTGTAGTAATTATCTTCATAACTTTAAAGTTCCCACTAGCATCTTTTTCGTTTTTTTTTTTTTTTTACTTCTCATAACTAGCTTTTCTAAAGTCTAGTTAACGATTTTTTTAGTCATTAACATCTAGAAGTTACTTTAATTACCCTTTATATATGAATCTTTAAAATTAAGTAATTTCACATGATTTGGAATTTCAGATTTTGATTAGAGTTACATAAATAATTGGGAAAATTACCAAAATATCTCTTGACCAAGTGCATTTTCAAAATTGTCACCTTCCTGCGTCTTTGGAAGGTCCTCCCAGCCTCGGAAGCGTCCGCCTTTCACGTTGAAGCGTCCGTTTCCTTTCAAGCGACACGTGTCCGATGTTGAAGCGTCTGCCTCATGCGCAATGCGTCCGTGAAGCTTCTGAAGCGTCGGCCAACGACGCAGGTTCCGTATCTTTGTCCAATTTTTTTTTATAACTTATAAACATTTCTAACATGGGATCATGTGCATGCTCTTTATAAAAAAAAAAAAAAAAAAAAAAAAAAAAAAAAAAAAAAAAAAAAAAAAAAACTATATGTATGTTAACGGAGCAAATTTTAAACGATATAAAACATGTTATTTTTTAGTTAAAATTTTTTATATTAAACATCAAAACATAACATAATAAAAAACAAAAAAAACCAAACAACACATAATATTATATCTAAAACCATATCCTAATAGCCTCCCACTCCGAGACATGTTTGAAATCATGTCTCTCTTCATGACGGTAGTTGATGAGGGCCACCTCCTTCTGATCGTCCTCGCCAAGGTCCGGCATTTCTGCCTCCACTTTCTTGAAATATCGATCAAATCTCTCGCATTCCAACCGCAGGACACGGAACCTGGAGGATAGTGCGTCAACGGTCCGGTTGTGGTCCGGACCAAGTAGTTGGGCGAAATTCTGTTGAACACGGACCCAGAGCCCACCGTGTCCTCGACGTGGAGGATCTATCATGGCCTGCTCCCATGCTTCGCACAGAGCAATGTCTTCAACGTCAGTCCAGGAGGTGGCCATTGTGGGGTCGTTGACGGCGTCGGATTTTCTAGTGAAATGGCTGGTTTTGTTTGCAATTTTTTTGAAAACGGCGAGTGTGTGCAACGGTAAAAGTTAAACGGCTTTTGAGTTTCCATTTTTTTTTTCGGAAGCGTCGGGAAGCGTCAGTCAACATCGGGGGAGCGTCGTCGGGTCAAGCCTCGGAAGCGTCGTCCAGGCCTCGGAAGCGTCGGCCAGGCCTCGGAAACGTACACATGGACGCATTAAAAAAATTATGGTTATCATGCGTCGGTGGTGACTGACGCAATTTCGTAACGGAACGGACGCTTCAACACGTGTCGCTTGAAAGGGAACAGACGCTTCAACGTGACAGGCGGACGCTTAAACGCGAAATGCGGACGCTTCCGATGCTGGGAGGACCTTCCAAGGACGCAGGAAGGTGACAATTTTGCAAATGCACTTGGTCAAGAGACATTTTGGTAATTTTCCCTAAATAATTTATCAAGACAGCTGGTAGACTGACCCACACGGAGTTGACTTTGGGTCAACTAAAGAGACTTGCTATTCACCACTACAACCTTTTTCATGGCTGTACTCATAGCAAATTAATCTTGTGTATCTCTCATTCTTAACCATCTTTCACTTCCCTGTTTTAAAGACTACACATCCTGTTTTAAAGAGTTATCAGAGACGATACACATCTTGTGTTGGTTCTTTACACATCTCTTGTCAAGCTGTGAACTTGCAATTGCTTCATTTCATTTTTTTTAATTATTACTTGATCCACGAACGAATATGGATGCTTTCTTGCAGCAGTTTCAACATCTTCAAATCCAACTAGAAGATATAACATCAGCCACCAACAACTTCAACGATGATTACTGTATTGGACGTGGTGGTTTTGGAAAAGTTTATAAAGGAGAACTGTCTCACTCTAAGGGACGAAGCACGGTTGCTATCAAGCGTCTGGATCGGAGGCATGGGCAAGGAATACCCGAGTTCTTGAAAGAGATCACAACGCTTTCCCGTTACAGCCATGTAAATCTCATCTCTCTTCTGGGATTTTGTTACCAAGGGGATGAGATGATCCTTGTATATGACTACGCCTCTCGTGGAAGCCTTGACCACTATTTAAATTCCCTGCATCTCACGTGGTCACAGCGACTCAAGATATGTCTCAATGCAGCAGAGGGATTAAGTTACCTTCATGATCCAAGGGGGGCACACCAAAGAGTTATCCACTGTGATGTAAAAAGCGCCAACATCCTTCTTGATGAGCAATGGAATGGTAAACTTGCTGATTTTGGGCTATCAATAATGGGCCCCGCAAACGAGCAGCAATCAGTTATTGTCACCATGGCAACAGGTACCCTTGGGTACTGTGATCCGCAGTATGCGATGACGCACACCCTAACAAAAGAGTCAGACGTATACTCTTTCGGTGTGGTCTTATTTGAAGTTTTATGTGGGAGGTTATGTTGTACATATAGCAATGGTCGTGTTCAGCAGAATTTAGTGCGCACGTGGATTGAAAGCTATAAAGAGAAGAAGCTAAATGATATCATCTTTAAAGATACGGCTATTCTACCCTTGGAGCAGAGCGCTATAGAAACTTTTTCAGACATTGCACATCGGTGTTTGAAGAAATCTCGTGAAGATCGGCCAAGGATGGCTGAGGTTGTGACAAAACTTGCGACTGCACTTAGATATCAGAAGGTACATTATGTTTGTACGATGTTAGCTTATTTGGGAATTTCACTAGACTTATATAGAATGAAGATACATATATTTATAAGGGGAGCTTCTTTAAAAGGCATAGCAAAAATCTTATTTTTCTCCTTCAAGTGTTTTTTTTTTCCTTTACCGTTCATGAGAAAGAATTCAGTTGATTCACTCTAAACACCAAAGAAATAAGATTGCGGAATGAATTAAAATTAAAATACACCAACGAATTGAAATGAAAATGTTTGCAGACGTCGTGTCAAGCTGTGCACTTGCAATTGCTTTCCCACCCTCGATTTGTATAATAACTATTATCTGATCCCCAAATATGTTGGTATTCTGGCAGCAACTTCAAGATCTTTCAATCCCGCTGGAAGAGATAACATTAGCCACCAACCACTTCAATGTTAAGAAGAACTATATTGGAGGTGGTGCTTTTGGGAAGGTTTATAGAGAAGTGTGTCACTGTAAGGGCCGAAGCATGGCTGCTGTTAAGCGTATTGATCCGAAGTATGGACAAGGAATCCCTAAGTTCTTGAAAGAGATCAGGACTCTTTCCTGTTACAGGCATGAGAATATTGTCTCTCTTCTAGGATTTTGTTACCAAGGGGATGAGATGATCCTTGTGTACGAGCATGTGTCTCGTGGAAGCCTTGACCGCTATTTGGACTCCCCTCATCTCACGTGGTCACAACGACTCAAGATATGTTTGGACGCCGCAAAGGGGCTAAGGTACCTGCATGATCAAAGGGAGACACATCAAAGTCTTATCAACTATAATGTAAAAAGCGCCAACATCCTACTTGATGACCAATGGAATGCTAAAGTTTCTGACGTTGGATTATCAATAATGGGTCCCGCTAATGAGCATAGCTCTGTTACTGTCACAGTTGCAGCAAGTAGCCCTGGGTACTGTGATCCACAGTATGCGATGACACACACCCTAACGAAAAAGTCGGATGTATACTCTTTTGGTGTGGTCTTATTTGAAGTTTTATGCGGGAGATTATGCTATACGCTTGATAGAAAGGATCATGTTAAGGAGAACTTAGTGACCACGTGGATTAAGAGCTATGAACAGAACAAGTTAAATGATATCATCTTCAAAGATCCGACCATTCAACCATTGGAGCAGAGTTCTTTAGAAATATTTTCAGACATTGCGTATCAATGTTTGAAGGAATCTGGTGATGATCGGCCAAAGATGGCTGAGGTTGTGGCAGAACTTGAGAGAAGTCTAGATTTACTCAATTATCAAGAGTTTATAGGTGAATGGAACAAACAATGTCCTCTGAACTACAGATCTGATGTTGAACGGATGAAGTTTCAGTCCAAAGGGATCCTCCTTAACGGCGGCAAAACGGTAATTAGCTTCTGTGTCTGTGTCTGTATATCACATTGTATATCACATGCCATTTACCGTCCCATTAAGTGACAGTGCTCCTCCTAGTGCTACCATCACATGTAACTTTTAACATGCACGATCAACTAACTTGAAGTTGTTTAATGACGTACAGTGGTTTTCATTAAATAAGAAGGGAGAACATTGTGAGATGATATCTAGTGCAGAATGTTTGGGTTCAGATCGCAAGCTTGCTGGATTCTGGTTTGGAAATGACATATTGAAAACACATGTAAGAAGTCAGTTCTTGTCACCAGGAATCACATACACGGTGAACCTTGTGTTCAAGTTTTCTACAGAAGGGAGGAGAAGATTTGAACCTATATCCCTCAAATACAGAATACAAGGGGCTAGAGAGAGTTCAATTTCATACCTTGCGTATCAGAGAGAAGATGGATGGTGGGCATGTGAATTGTATCAGTTTTCTTGTTACCGCAGAACAGTTGATCTTCAGATTTTGTTTGAGGGCTTCGTTAAAAGATGTTATTGCTGCATAAACGTACAAGGCATTGAATTTCAGCCCTTGGAGAACGTAAGTTTATAAATTAAAGTTTGATTACTTCATGTACATCATTAATTAATTAATTAATTAATTAATATCATCTTTTAAATTTCTTTTAGTGTCCAGCTGCCACAAAACATTAGTTATTCTTGAATGTAAGAAAACCCAGATTAGTGAGTAATTCAAAGTCTGATATGGTTATGTTGTTCTACAGGTGGAACATATAGATGAGAAGCAAACCATCTCAGATTCAGATTCAGATGCAAATTGGGAAGAAAAATTGCCATCTGATTATGAAAACATAATGAAGTTGTCAAAAAAAAGATTGTGGTGGAGAACAAAGAGGGAAGTGTACTCAATCATGTGCAGAGGGTTCTTAATTAGTTATGACAAGAGGAAGAGAAGCATTGTAAGTCCATTTGTTTTTTCTCATATGTAGTTGTTTGGAGCCTTTGAACATGGCTGGGGATAATTATGTTTTGAATTGCTAAACATATCTACATACTTATTGCTTGACAGTGGTTTTCTCTTGACAAAAATGGGAAGAAATGCCATATGCTATCAGCGGCTTTCATACCGCTTTGGGTCACAATTCGCGAGACGTTTTCAACCAAACAATCAAGGTTATTTTATATCTCCCTGTCAGATTTCTTATATAAATTACTATCTTTTGGGAATCTATTACATGTACGATGATTTTCTAAGTTTTCTCAGATTTGGAAAAGCCGTTCGGTGCTATTATAGCAAAATTAATATCAGTACTGAACTCGAGTCCCAACTAATATCATCTGAAACAACATATGCATGTTACCTTGTCTACAAATTACCAGAAGACCAATCTAGATTTGAGGCGCCTGTGAAAGTGGAAGACAGACAATGTGATTCAGGAGATAAATTTTGGTATATCTATTTAAAAGGTACTCCTCAAACCCCAGTTATTAAACCAAAGGCTGGTCAAAACACCCACAACCCACTCAATAGACCCAAAATAAAAGGCCTTCCACAACAAAGGAACGATGGATGGATTGAAGTGAAAATTTGGGAATTCCAAGCTGCCACTACAGTCATCATGGATCTCGCTTTGAAACTTTGTGACAATAAGACGTTTAGTGGGCTTATTATGGAAGGCATTGAGTTTAGACCCATATAAATTTTATTTATAATGGACAAAAATTAATTGTAAACGCAAAATTTGTTTTTTTTCTATATGAGTGGAAGTACATTTGCATTCTTATTTTCTTAAAAAAGTCTTTAATGATGTTGTGCCATAGAGAACAAAAAAAAGTATATACGATCACACAAAAATAAATATATTTTTACATTAATGTAATATTAATAATAAAACAACAAAGTGGGTTATAAATACAACTAGAATTGATTTCCCGCGCTGCGGGGTTGGTTCTGATTTTTTTGTAATTATTTATCGATTAAAACGTAGATCAACTAACAACGTTCATAAAAAATAAAAATAAGCATAAAAACATTTTATATTTGACATGACCAATGAAATGTAAAGTAACTTGAATTTATACCGTCTAATTAAAATGTATGATATTTGACCCGAATTGTTTTCGAAATTTTCTTACGTTAAAACGTATACCAAATGAAAACGTCCATAAAATAAACATGAAAATACATTATATTTGACATGACTCATTTTCGAATCAAATTGCGTCAAAATGTGAACCAACTTAAATTTATACCGACATGTGCACAAACATCAAAACGTAGATCCACTGAAGACATCCATAAAAATAAGCACAAAAACATATTCTATTTGACATGACTCACGAAACGTAAAGTAACTCGAATTTATACCGTCTAATGAAACCTTTATATTTGACCCGACTCATTTCCGAACACAATTTACATCAAAACGCAAACCAACTGAGAACGCCCATAAAAATAAGCACAAAAACGTATTATATTTGACATTGAGTCAATTTCGAAAAAAAAAAAAGAATACGTCGAACGTAAACCAACTTGAATTTATACCGACATGTACACAAAAAGTAAGCACGTAAAATTCAAGGAGGTCAAAATAACATTTTATAAAAGTTTTAGTGTGATGGGCTGCTCCAGGTGTTTGCGGTTGAGGATCCATAGTTCTGGTTCTTTTCGTGGTGAGAACCTTGTTACTTTTGTCGGGCGTGTCTCCTCTGTCACCATGACCTCTTTTTTGGCCTAGATTATCGCTACGCCAGTCTTGGTTGGAACACCGATTGCGGAATGGGGCGTGGACATAATTATGTTGAAATCACCTTGAGATTCTCTTCTCAATAAAGCGTCGTGTCGAGAGTTTGCTGGAAACATCATGAAGTTGACTTCTTCCGTTTGTGAATGTTTTCCGTAACAGGGAACGAGATCTGGCCCAAGGGAATGACCGCCTCATTGCAGAATCCCGTGAGTGGGTAATCCACTGGTTCGAGGCGCGCTTTGTCTTCAGGGTCGAATTGATTGAAGCATTGTTTGTAAATGGTATATGACGGCTCCCTGGGTTAATGAAGACGTAATCAGTTCGGTAATGACCTATTACGCCAGTGATGACGAGGGGACGCCTGTCACGTGGTCCGCCACGCACCACCGGGAAGGCGAATTATCGTTCGCTCCAACTGTCGCTTTGCTGATGTTGACACTTGTTTCTGTTTTGTTTGTTCTTCTTGGGTCCGCCCTGTATCATATGTGTGTCGAGCTAACGAATTTTATTGTTGCTTGAGCCTTTGTCCTTGCACTCTATTTGGCGTGTTTCCTTTCGGACATTTAGCAGCAAGTGCGTGAGCTTTCCACTATTCAGGGCTTTCTAGATTTTTGTTCGCAAACTGATGTAGTTGTCGGTTGGATGACCCATATCCTTGTGATATTCACAGTATAGGTTAGGGTCTTTGCCTTTCTTGTTACGTGTTAGTTGCGCAGGCTTGAATTGATGGTTCACCGTGCTCAGAATCTCTATTGGAGTTTTCATGAGAGGAGTCCAATTCTTTTCTCTATTTTCCTGCTTTAATGTGTTTCAATAACTGAGTCTGGAGATCGTAACGCGCACATCATCTGGTAAGTGAGCATCGTAGCTGTTGGGTTAGGTGCACTTCCAGGTAGAGTTCTTACCTTTTTTGCCTCGTCGGCCTTGTTATTGGTAGTTGTTGCTACTGTATTTATGACTTTTCCTACCAGTTAGGTGCCACTCAGTTTGTGCGAAAACCTTGGTGCTGACACAACCTTATCCCACTCTTTTGGCATACCATCCCTGCCCGAAATGGTTTTGATGAGGTCATCACATTGTACTACTTTGATAAAGTGCGCGCACATCAAATCCTCACTCACATTACCGATCTCGAGGCACTCCTTGTTATATCTTATGGTGAAGTCTTCAATTCCTTTATTCTCTCTGCGCCATATGCTTTTGACGTCAATAGAATCTCTAACATGACGCCTTGGCTGGCAAAAATGTTGCAAAAATTTGCCTGTAGGTCCGTGAATGACTTTATCTTGTCGGTAGCCAAGCTGTTGAACCATGCGCGTGTTACGCCTGTGAGACTTTGGACGAAAAGATGACACCACATAGGATGTGTCCAACAACCGACGACCCTAGCGCTGGTGAACAGCCGGATATGACCATCTGGATCGGATGAACTGCTAAACTTTCCAACATTGAGCTGGAGTTTTGCCTTTTCTAGTGGAGCTAAGGCGGCATTTTAAATGAACTTAGATTCTTCTGTGGCTGTCGCCGGCCTGTAGACTAGGTTGTAGTCGTGTTCCGCAGCTGGGTTGTACACCGCTCAGGGGCATGGTTTGTACCCCACGTGGTTCTCTTCTATTCGGTTGAATACACTTGAGTTATCCCCCTCTTGATATGTAGGATCGGACTCCCCCTTCTGTGTATCCCACTCGTTGAGGATGGTATGGTGGGGACCTAGGCGGTCATGGACCGGAGTTCTCTTGCATAGGTGTTCACACTGAGCGACATTATGTCTGCCTGTGTCGGTTCTTGTATCACCCGTAGTGCTAACATTGTTGTAGAGTCATGATGATGGTGTTTATTTCCGCCTGCTCAGCCGGTTGTTACATGGGATGGTGCACGGTCGCGTGGCGGAGAGTTATAATCCAGGATTCTTGGAGCTGGTTACCCAAACGGTTGTTGCGTGGTAGTTTACGCTTGTGATCGTAGTTGCGCGTAAACCACATTTAGTGCAGTCATCGACTTCGTGTACCAGGAGGCGAGAGTTTTCCCCTCTGGAAGTAACAAAACCAGTTTAGTGGTTGGACACGCATTTTGGGTTGTTGGGGGTAGTGTGCTGATTGGTGCGCGCAGCACTATCGTGGGTTTGTGTGATCCCACCCTCAGTGAAATTCCCTTCGTTGTACTTGTCAACATGGTGGGTTTAGACGTGCGCGTTGTCGGCCCCCCGCCGCATGCTGAGAGTGTGAACCGAAGGTTGGAAGCGGGATACCCTGATCAGCCATGTGATCAACTCCGAAAAGAAAAGGATGATAAGTAGCAGAAAAAATCGGTGGGCGCCAATGAAGAAACACCAAGTTTAAAGGTTTATCCTTGAGGGAATTATCTTGTCAAGAATGTTAATCCTTATTCTTTCCTCGATTAATGTCTGGGAGTATAATCTGCAAACAGTAACACCGTGAAGCTCGTTACAAGGAGGAGAGGTTGGAGGTTCTTGTAGGATCGTTTTTGGATCCGAACGAGTCGATCAGAATAGTAATTCACCAATTCAAGAGGCGGAAACTAATGAATTAGTGTTATTTCAGCCGTATTCACTTTAAACTGTTGATTTTATTTATATAGAATCCTTTTACAAGCACGACAACACTTCGGCAGCACTTCATGGCAAACCGGAAGACAATCATTACTGATCTCGCTCCAAGCAACCTATTTATAGGCCAACCTATTCCACTTGAACATCACATATTTGGTTCAAGCGGAATCACAATATAACCACTCAAGCGAAATCAGGACTAAACCTTTCGAGCGGAATCAGTAAGTTAAGGGGTTTCGCTTGAAATGACATAAGGTCATTTCAAGCGGAATCACCTGCAAATACCAATTTCTTGGATTCCGTGCCCTATTCTATCTATCTCTAATCAAGACTCGATACAAGACGTAGGCGACAGACGGATGCACCAACAAACTCCCCCTCGGATGTTGACGGAGTCTTCAGTGTCGAGTCTTCGATTGTCAAACCTTCAGTCTCTATCAGTCTTTGTGCTTTTCTCGAAGTATTCTCCATTGTAAGCATCCTTACTCAACTTTATCTTTTCTATTCCAGAATCTCAACCTGGCAATCTGCATCTTCAAAATTCTCTCTTGATGCCTTCAGACTCCCCCTCTCAATGTGCTAGGATCGTAGTCTGGAAATCACCATCTGCTCAGATATCGGAATCTGGCTTTGGTTAATCTTCATATCTGCAAATTCTCTACCACACACATAAGTTTCTCAAAATTTAAACATTTAAAATTTAAAAACCATTTGCAAGACTCATTCAAAATGATTTATCCTCTGAAAACCTTTTGAGAAATACAATCATTTTCACACACTCTTTATCCAAACCTGTTCATCAAGTTTAGCACTTGGAATTTTGAACGTAAGCTCTCCAACATCAATTGTCGAAAATCTTTTTGAATTTTTCAAAATTTATGCTAAAACACACCAAAAATCTTTTTGGATTTTTAATAACAAAGAAATGCAGTAAAGAAATATATACAGACACTATTTTTTTGTGAGTTTGTGTAAGAGGATCATATCAGTTTATGAGACAAATCACCAACACCGTTAAGCTTTAAAACATTTTAAGCTCTAAACGATTCACATTGATTGACGATATTGTTGTCCACTTAAACTCAATCTAAAAACTTTCGAAATGCTTGCCGATACGTTAAGGTATATTAATTTGCACTAAATTCTTATGGACCCCACGATCTCAGCATATCCCCTCATCATGCAATACACTGACTCAAGTAATGCCTTTAAACTTTTATCAACTGTGATTTGTGCGAAAATAAAGCAGAATGTTTAAACATTAACAATCAGGTCGATACTTTCGTATACGCAGAGAAAGTCCAATGTTTAAACAAAATAAGAAAATAAAAACAAGTTGAAGTTGTTTAGGCTTTAACCACCAGGTCGATACTTCCGTATATGCAGAGGGGGTCCAAAGCTTAAACGAAACACCAAAGAAAATAAAGCAGAACGTTTAGGCAATAACATCCAGGTCGATACTCACGTATACGCAGAGGATGTCCAATGCTTAAACACAATAAAGAAATAAAACAAGTTTAAGTCTTTGCAAAATGAAATACACAATCACAGCGACTTTTCAGCAAAGTTGTGAAAGTTCACAAACTTAACCAGTTTTATGTCTTTCGACAATCAGGGATTACTGAATAGGCACACAATCAAGAAGGACAAAACTAAGTACTATGCTTTTGACCATGTTTCCCACTAGAACTAGTCTTTTTCATTTAAGTTTGTATCGTTATCGCAAATCTACTAGTCTAGCTGAGCCTACCGTCACATCTTTAGTAAGATCGTTTATCACATTTTATCTCTCCATTTCTTTAGCATGCTGTGACAGTCCACTGATGTACTATCATTTCCTCTTTTTTACAACAAAACTCATTTTTGATTTTATCATGTTTTTGGATTTTTCAAAATTTCAAATGTTTTTGGATTTTCTAAACTTTCTTACTCCCCCTAAAATTCAAACACATTTAAAGGAAATATGAAAACAAACTGTACAAGTAACGTGACAACTGATATCGAATTGCTTCAATTCGCCATCCACTTGGCATAAACAATCAGAACTCCCCCTTACAACAAACTATTTTCCCATTGATTTCAAAACACTTAAGTTTGTTTTAATCAAATGGTTTTTCCAGAAAATAAGTTTTGTTGATTGATTATAACCATTTGTAGGTTAGGGGATAAACTCATCATATTGTCTACCAACCATTTGTAGGAAAATGTAAGTACAACTTAATGTCCTTGATTTACCACTTGTAAAAATAGTCCAATCAAGTTCAAACTAATGACCTTGATTGTACTACTTGTAGATAAAAACTTTTTTCAACCACATGGCTTACCAACCAATACCACTTGTAAGTTACCATATATGGGTTGAATTCTCAAGATGCCGATTCCTACTCCTCGCTTACCAACCTGGGAGTTCCGGTAAGTCACACTTATACAAAAACACTTTTCATAACCAAAAAATGATGCCGATTCATGCTCCGCGATTACCAACTTGGGAGCTCCGGCAAGTCAGGTTTTTATTCTTTGAAAAATATATCCACCCAAGCCTGACCATTCTTGGGTGAAACAATCTCTTCTTCACTGTGACTTTCAACCGACCTGTGAACATTCCTTTTGGAATCATAAAATTCTTTCACTCCTTTGGCCTTACCATCGACCATTTTTCCAAAAATGTGTTTCACAGTTCCGTTGAAAGCTTTTTCAACATCAAACTTATTCTTTTCAGAATAAAATTGATTTGAAATTTCCACTTTTCCAACTTTCTTTTTAAAATTTTCAGCCTTTAGTAATGGAAAATTTTCATCATTAACAATCGGAACAGAATTCTCATTTTCCTCAACAACTTGTGACTTCTCTGATTTTGTGGAATCAGATTCATCACCAGAACTGTTTCCTGAACCCTTAACAACCCATTTTTGATTTTTCAGATTTTCTTTTCTTTTTACCACATTCTTTGAACATTCACCAATCTCAAAGGTTGAATTTTCAAAGCCTGTAAATTTTCTGGTTATAAGTTCAGTTTTCTCAACAACTTTTTCTTTCAATTTACCAGAGACTCCCTGTTTTGTCTGTATTGCCTTTGGACAATTCCTGGCAATATGATCGACTGTTTTACACTGAAAACAGGTTCTTGTCTCTGTAGTCTTCTGAGCACCATTTTTCTTCATGTTCTCTTGCTTCTTGACAAGGAATTCTTGATTTGTTTGTTTTCTGAATGCCTGCTCTTTCTCAGCCTCTGTCGTTTTTCCTGAAACAAACACAGTTTTTGGTTTATAAACTTTTTCATTTTTATAATTTTTCGGTTGATTAAATCCAAGACCTTTCTTTTTGAAATTACGATTATGGTTTGGTTTCTTTTGAAAACGATAACCACAATTGTAACCCATTTTCTTGTTAATTCTTTGTTGATCTCTTGAAGTGTATTGTTTTAGTTTTCCAGTAAGATTTAAATCTTTTATTTCAGAAATATTAATTTCTGTGATTTTAAAAACCTTTTTAATCATTTCGATTTTAACACTTCTTATTGGAAAAATCTCATCAGAATATAATTTGTCAGAATCTTTCAAAGTATATGCTACTTTGACTGGTTCGTCATTCAAATTAGATTTTGATAGCAAAAATTCCTTATCATAAACTCGTTTGTCCTTTTTGATTGTTGACTTTGACGTATCGGACCCAGACTTTGACTCGGATTTGGACTCCGGTTTTGACTCCTCTATGTCATCTTTGTCTAACACCTGATCGACCACACTTTTTATCAACTTGGATTCATGATCAGTATCGGACGATGTGAACGTGATATCAATATTTTCAGGTAAGTTATCTGACGACACCGACTCCCATTGTAAGTTAGTTGCCTTTTTGACACTTTCGAAATTTGGATTTCGAGGAGAATATCCATTTTCGACCGGGGGTGGACATTTATTGTAGACAACACATGGTTTCTCACCAGAAATTTTCACTTCATCATCTTCTTTTGTCTCGGAATTCTTTTCTTCCGAAGTCTTCTCTTCTTCAAACGTCTTCATTCTTTCAACGATCGGGTAAATCCGGTCAACAACAAAAGTAGAACATGAGTAACTTTTCAATAAATTGTTAACTCTTTCAGTTTCAATCTTTTGTGTTGCCAACTTCAATTCAAGCTCAGCACACTTCTCTGTGTAGTAGTTGACGTTATCAAGCTGTCTCATGTATGCTCCTTTGAGTGTATTCATTGCTATAGCTTATTCACTATTCGACTCGGTGTACTTATTAATTTCTCTGTTCAAAGTATCATATGATTCTTTCAGCCTTTTTATGTTGTGTAGTAGCTCATTGTTTTGATTGATCAGAGAATCACAATTTATACACTTCTCTGGAAATTTGACTGCTTCAGAATCTGCCTTGATCTCAAACTCTGGAACTTCTTTGACTGTTCTCACTTGAAATATATCTGCTCTTTTCTTCTTCTCAGCTTCAGATTTTCTCCTTTCATCTTCTTCTTCTTCAATTTTTTTCCATTTCTCCTCTTCAGCTTCTCTCATTTTTCTGTATTTTTCTGCCCAATATTCATCTCTAACATTAGCAACAAAAGCTTTAGCATTTAACATCTCTTTTTCCATAAATTCTTTATCTGGGCAAAAATTATCCCAACTGAACCCTTCTGGCAATTTTTCATCATCTTGATCTACCAAACACACTTTACTTTCTGTTGGAATGTATTTATCCCAGCTAAATCCACCATCCTTGCCCTGATTAACCAGACACGCTCTCTTTGAATCCTCAATTTCTTTTCTACCATGTGCAGTTTGTGCTTGATGCGGTGCCTGTTGTTGTTGATATGGCTGTTGTGATACTTGATGATAAATTGCCTTCTTGTAGTAATCGTTGTTTCCGAAAGGGTTTTGAGCTCCACTAGCTTCACGATTTGTGCACTTCCTCTTGAAATGCCCCTTTTCCCTGCAACGAAAACAAGTAACTTTAGACTTATCAAAACCTAAAGTTGAAACATGTGCCTCGCGAAAATCATCTCTGCCTGTAATTTGTTTGAACTTTTCAGCCCGTCTCAACACACTAGCCATGCACCATTTAATATCCATCAATTCCATTTCCTCGGCATCAATTTGATCGTAATCATCTTTCGTGAGCATTGGATTCCCAATCCTTCCTGCAACTAAGCCTCCATAGGATTCAAGCACTGTTACCAACAAAGACATGTGACTTTTAGCAACTTCCTCAGTATAATTCTGATCATTTTCAAGCTTTAAAGCAATGTTGCATTGAAGAACTTTGCCACTCTTTGTTGTAGAAAACTGTGGATCATATGTTGGAAAAGAAGAGAATCCTGTTGTGCTACTTGATCCCTGAGATGAACTTTCAGAAGAACCTTTTGCGTTAAAAGCAGTTTCAACCTTTGGAGAAAAATTTGTCTTTTCACTAACACCACTTTTAAAATACAAGCCGATGTCTTGTTCTCCATCATAGTTCTTCATCCTGGCAATCTTCCTCTACTCCATCTCTTGAGCTTCAAGATGTTTGATGAACTCTCCCAGTGTTAGCTTTTTATATTCTTTTCTGTTATTTCTCAACATCATCAAATACGTTCCCCAAATATCATGTGGTAACGCATCTGCAAGTTTCTCAATCAGCTCATCAGTATCCTTTTTGATGCCTAATTTCGTCATATTTCTCACCAAATTACAATATCTTTCAATAATCTGCTTGGTGTTTTCTGATTTCAAACCACGGAATAGATCAAATTCTTTCTTCATGAGTGACATCTTGTTTTTGAGCATATCATCACTTCCCAGAAATTTTGCTTCCAATTCATTCCAGATCGAATAAGCACTTCCATCATGTTGAAGCAAAATCAAGATGTCCTCCTTAATCGCTTGCTGTAACAGACTCACCATCAATTTCTCATCTCTATACTTCTTTTTCTCTTCAGCACTCATTTCTCTGATTGTCATTATCTGATTACCGTTCTTTGTTGGTCTTTCATATTGAACTTCAGTATGCTCCCAAGCATCCAAATGATAAGCTTCAACCCAGTTACCAAACCGTTCGGACCAACCGTTATAATCATCAATATCCAAAAGCTTAGGCGGTTTTTGTGAAGTCCCCGTTTCATTTTCAAGTAATGTAGTCTGAGTAATGTTCATTGGACCAGCAAATGCATTATAAAACTCTTTATCCATGATTCAAATTTTTCAAAAGTTCACAATCTACCAAGTTACACTTTCAAGCGAGATACCAAGAACACTTTGTTTCAAGCGAAACCTTCTTTTGAAGCGGAATCTACAATAACAGTCTTTCAAGCGGAATAGTTGAAGCGGAATCACAAAGTGAATTCAAACAGAATCTCCTGTGATGGTTTGAAGCGGAATAACCACCTGAGCTTTCAAGCGAAATCAAGAACTATCTATTTCGAGCGGAATAAACTCTAACTTTCAAGCGGAATCCCGGTTTTCAAGCGGAACCAAGACAAAAAAACCAAGCGGAATCACAATGACGTCATCTTTCTCGAAAACGATTTCAAGCGGAATGGCAAAAATCTCAAGTTTTACTTCGATTTTAATTGTGAAACTTTCAAGGATTTATCAAAACATGACTGCGCGTGTTCTGTGAAAAATTGAGCCGATTTTACTGTGAAAAAATTTTCAATTTTAAAGAAGAAGGTGTAGAAAACAGAAAAACACAGCTGAAATGGCAAGAACTCTTCCTCCTGAGCTCTGATACCACTTGTAGGATCGTTTTTGGATCCGAACGAGTCGATCAGAAGAGTAATTCACCAATTCAAGAGGCGGAAACTAATGAATTAGTGTTATTTCAGCCGTATTCACTTTAAACTGTTGATTTTATTGATATAGAATCCTTTTACAAGCACGACAACACTTCGGCAGCACTTCATGGTAAACCGGAAGACAATCATTACTGATCTCGCTCCAAGCAACCTATTTATAGGCCAACCTATTCCACGTGAACATCACATATTCGGTTCAAGCGGAATCACAATATAACCACTCAAGCGAAATCAGGACTAAACCTTTCGAGCGGAATCAGTAAGTTAAGGGGTTTCGCTTGAAATGACATAAGGTCATTTCAAGCGGAATCACCTGCAAATATCAATTTCTTGGATTCCGTGCCCTATTCTATCTATCTCTAATCAAGACTCGATACAAGACGTAGGCGACAGACGAATGCACCAACAATTCTCCTTGTTACCACCCTCCAGCGTGAGAATAAGTATTGTTTAAGAAGAATAAACGATGTGTGTTAAGAGTAAGAGAATGAGAGAGCTGATCCCTCAACCTTTGGGAGAAGTCTCGTATTTATAGCCGAAGGTGGGAGAGGAGAATGGTGGGCTGACGTGACTTGATACAACTGTCACTATCGAAGAATATCCATCTGGTCTCCTCCGATAGGACAGGTATTGTCTGCTAGGGTGGGGCTAACGTGGCGCCATGTAACTAGCCGCCTGCCACTGCCCAGGTGTACCTTCTGTCGGGCCTGCCATCAACCGTTAGTGGAGATCGTGTGGCAGCGTCTAGCGGCGTCTAATTGGTGCCATGTGTCCGTCCTTTGTACCTGTTGTCCCTGCACGATCTCTCCAACAATGGAGGTGTAATTGTAAGGTTTAGTACAAGCTGATTGGTTGCAAGGTGTCGCCAAGTGTACTGCCTGGCAATGTAAGATGTTTGTACGCATGCGCGCGAATGCTCCATGAAGGGTAACTCTAACATTGGGTTGGTGTTATTCGTTTTGATTTTGGGTATGGTCTCGTGCGCACATGGCTAGGTGCACTATTTGGGACCATACCCCTTCATACACTCTTCCTAGTCGTATTGCATACACCAACAAATACAACTCTGTGACAAACTCCACTTTATGTCGGAGTTTGTTAAAACTGTAGCACACGAAGTAACTAAAAGTGAAAAAGAAAACAGTAACAAAAGAATCAAGATCAAGATGGATCAACATTCTTAAGGATAATTAGCTTCCTCCATACCATTGTTGGGATGTCGGCTAGGATCCTCCCACCATCACCCGTGACTCAAGAGATGTAGGCAACGAACCATACTCTCTTCCTAAGAACACCATATGCAACTTACCGAAAATGTGCAAGATATTAAATGAAGTATGTGAATATATGTATGATGTAAAGATCATTGTAAAGTATGCTACACTTGCATCCCTAAATGACCTACATATATGTGCTAGTCATATTTGGTAGTTCAAGAAGACGACATAATGTTCACCGCAATATACAACTTTTCACCTTTCTATAGTGCACACCAAACCAAATGCTTTGTGTCCATTAGGTGTGTGGTGTGCCTTCCACTGTCGCAAAATTCCTGGTGTTGCTGCCAAAATCTACACCGCTGAGGTTATGGACTAAGGAAGTTGTCCAAGGAGAGAATGATTCCGGTTCAAGTCCTTCCTTTTATCATTGTGATTTCGGTTCTCTTTTGTGGGGTCACAAACCGGGCTGTAACCATAAGGAAAGCTCATTATAGGGTCCATGGGCTTTAAGTCTCGTGGGTGCTCAAGTCGGTCAGGTCCAAATTGCGAAAATCATAGAAATCATGTATGTCATATGTAAGTATAGTATGTATATTATTTTGAAGAGAGAGAGGGAGCATTTAGAAGAAGAAATAACATGACTCTTTTGACAGCGAGCAAGCCCCTACGCCCCCTACACCACCTCCTCCATTCAAAAAGGTGGCATTGCACCTTGGGGGATTGGGATTTCTCACATGGCGTGGGGGCTTTTTGCTTTTGGCAGTGGACGATGGTGATTGGTTGTTGTGTAAAGAGCCACAATAATTTTTTTTAATTAAAAAAAAATTCAATCAATAAAAACACCCCCTAACCATCCCATGATTTTGGGGTTTTGGAGGACAAAGCCCACTCTGCCTACGTCGCAGACACATGACGAAAAACACCTCATTGTCCTTGCTCAGTGCTCACCACACTGAGTAGCCGTGCAGATGCTTTATTGGGCTTTAACCCTAATGAGCTAGCCGATCACAAGGCTTATCATCATTAGGCCTACTTGAGCCCATCACAAGGCTTAGGCTTTTGGTCCAGGTACTAGGATAGCTATCACTAAGCACACTAAATCAATTGGTGCACCCTTTTGTTAAACCCAAAGAAGCAAAACCACCACCGAGTGTATTATCCAACCACTTGTAGTTTTATTCTCACTTTCACTAGTTATCCAAATAGCATCGAAGTACAATCCACATAATTAAGTAAAAACGAGTTTTAACTTTTTTGCTATTAGGTTTTATAATCATTTCCAATATATAGAGAGATTATCAAAAATATATAATTATTCACGCAACATATATTTATACAAGTTATAAAACAATGTGAGACCCGCTTAACCAGCAATTGCACCCGAGGTAGTTGGTATTAACCAAACAGTAAATTGCAATAAAGTTTTGAACACGATAATGACACCCAAAAGCAGATCTCATGAAAGATCATGCATTAAAAACATCATTCAAAACCCTGCATTTGTGCATCATCTCTTTTATTGACCTGAATATACCAACCCATAAATCAGTGCCTCTCTACGATTTGTGGAAAAAGTAACGATGCCTAGTGCTCAAGTCTCGTCTTTCTATTATTCATTGTGTGTGTTTATTTCTGCTGGCTGTAACGTTTTAATGCATACACATCAACTATGCCAGGAGGGAAAACCGGATCAGTAGCCCCTCTTACAGCAACTTTTGCCACAGCTTTAACATCCACAGGTGGAGTCAACACTGGACCAACGATAGGGACCTGAGTCAACGGCTTTGCATATTGCATAACCTGCGTTGTTCAAAACAGCAATTATTTTCAGGGCTTCGGTTAAAGCTGGAAACTCTGACCCGTTTACTTACAAATGTGTCGATTTGGGCTATGCTTTATCTCGAATGGGTAAAATATAAAAAATGCAGTGAATGTGATATTAGAGTAAAATGCCATTTTCTTCCTTGAGGTTTGGCCAGTTTTGCAACTTTCGTCCAAATGTATGTTTTTCTGCATCTGGATCCAAAAGGTTTGAAATCTTGCCATTTTCATCCGGCTCGTTAACTCCATCCATTTTTCTCCGTTAATTCAGGGGTATTTTCATCTTTTTTGTTAACTTAAAGGGCAATTCAGCCTTCTTCTCTTTATGTACAAGCATCTAGCATAATGCACACGTATTCAAAAAGACGGAAATACCCCTTTAAGTTAACAAAAAATGACGGAAATACCCTGACTTAACAGAGAAAATGGATGGAGTTAACAAGCCGGATGAAAATGGCAAGATTTCAAACCTTTTGGATCCAGATGCAGAAAAACATACCTTTGGACGAAAGTCGCAAAACTGACCAAACCTCAGGGACGAAAATAGCATTTTACTCATGAGATTATTATGACCATAATAAAATTAACTAAAAATGGAGGAAAAAATTGTTTGCGTGTCAAACCTAAGCTGATCTGGCCCATTACCCGACCCATTTCAGCCAACACAGATGGCTTACTAAAACAGTGATATTTTAAACATACCATCTCTAGTGGAGAACCGATGACACCAAGAGGTAACTTCATGCTGCCAACTCGACGCGTCCCATAGATGAACCCGGGCCTCAAAATCACATCTAAAAATTAAAACGTTACATGTTCTTGTGAATTCAAACAACTCGAGACTCTAAATATTAATACAAAAGAAAATACAGTTTAGAAAAATAAGAGCATGTTATAAAAAATATAAAAAAAGGCAATAGGATACTCACGTCCATATGGAAACTTTGTCAGCAACTCTGTTTCAGTAGCTCTCTGCATTATACAGATTTGTAGGGGATTATAGGAAACTGGAAAGACATATTAATCTTCTAGACGGTTTTTGTGATAGCATTTGGAATATACAACTAGAAATTCTGGTTTATAATCGAATGTCGTTCACGTTTAGGTACAGATTAACTACTTGTGAATGAAAGAAGCGATGCTTGCATATGATCAAAGCGTACCTTTCCTTCATAATATCCTTTTATCAAGTAATTAATCACACCAAAGTCAGCAGCGGATATATACACGAATCTTTTAATCCCTGCAGATGATATTCAAGAACCTTTAAATATATAAAAATAAATGAGTAAAATGACCAACCTGCCCTCACGTGCAAGGCACATGACCGGATTCAACTGACAAATTTGACGCCGTTTAGTGGAAAGGATCTTACATGCAAGGTTTTTAAACATAAAGGACAATTTTTGACAGTTTTTAAGCGAAGGACAACCGTTGAAAATTGGAATAAACATAAATGACGAAAAGTGTAATTTACTCTATAAAGGTATAATTATAAAACTATATATTATTTATTGTATCTGTATAGAACTTTCAAAAAATAATAAGCAAGCCAAACCCAAGCTTGAATAATTATTAACGAGCTCGAACTTGAGACATAGAGCTCGAAACGAGCTGATTTCGGGCTCGGATCGTTACTCATTACTACATTTGTAGCAACACAATAAATAATAAAGCGGATTAAAGGCACGAATTGAACCTTTTTCAGCTGCAGCTCTAACGGCATTGATGTTTGCAGTTCCATTGATCTTGTACATCTGCGCGTTGGAACCGAAACCACCAACACAAGAGATCTGAAAGATTTAAGCAGCAAATTAAGACTACACTAGTAATACAAAAGAAACCAATGCTAGCTATCAACTATCTAACAGAAGTTAAGTTTTCTTCTATTTTCTTAAAAGTTAAAACCAATTATATGGCACATTGATGTTTTCTTATATATACTTTATATATAAGCAGTAAAATAACAGCTTTTATTAGGGACATTTAGGAGGAAATAGAGACGATACATACAACAGAAGTGACTCCATCGAGTGCTTCCTTCCATGAATCACCCGACAATAAGTCCCCTATCATCACAAGAAGCAAAAAACTAGTGATTTTGCAGAAATAAAAGATCAATGACAACATTAGTATTCACTATTTTCTCATAAAACAAAACAAGAGGTGACACACTATTTTATAAGTATCATAGACTTGATACCATTTCCAATTTTAAATTATTGGGCAAACAATATAACTCGCTTTACATATGCCGACATGATACAAGGAAAAAAAAACCATCTTTGTAGACTTGCCATGTACTCTGTTAAACTTATCTGCAGTTATTCAAGTGTTCTTTCAACATTTTAGCTGATACGAACTTTAAAGTTGTATACCTTGATGCCAATTCACTTTGTTAGCCCATGATTCTTGGATAGATGACTTGCCGGATCTTCAACAGAAATATTAGAAACATAGGTAGATGAATCAGTAGCATATCAAATCGACACATGAAAGAGAGCATACTCAAACTAATGAGTAAATTATTTTGTTAATTATCTAGATTTTGGGCCTATATACAGAAGCAACAATAAGATCAATTCAACTTATACATTTTCTAGTTTATAGCTTAATGTGGAAGTTGTCAATCAACAGAAATTACAAATAATACTTCATATGGGGATTAAGGCCTAAGCTATGACAAAAGTATAACAATCAAGGTTTGAAAAGGCAGAAACGGGCCTCGAGGCATCTTCCCTTAGCCTCACGAGGCGTAAGCCTCGAGGCAGGCCGAGGCCTAAGTCTCAAGACATTATTAAAAAAATGCATATATATCTCTAAAATCATAAATTAATATAAAACAAGTATCATGAATATTATAAAACCTAATTTAGTAATATAATAAACGTCATAAATAGTTCAACAAGCAAGGTTTAACTTTAACATAAAACAAACATCATAGAATAGTTCAACAACCTAAATTAGTAATGTTATGACATTTAAATATCATAAACCTCTGTGTAAGGAATCAGAAGTGATTCTGTGTACTGTGTTAGCGATTAGGTTTCAAAGAGAACCTAATCGCTGTTTTTAAGTCCACTATTGGGTTGGCCCACCAATTAGGCCCAATAAACACTAAATGGGTCTAAAAGAAAGTCCAGAAAACTAAAAGAAATCATTTTTCACAAGGTCTGGTGAGGCTTAAGCCTCACTGCCCCACCGCCTCAGAAAGCCTTGGATGGCTGAGGCCTAGGTTTCAATTGACTCCCATGAAGCTAAGCCTCAAGGTGGGCATCGGAAAGCCTTATTAAACATTGATAATAATCTAAATTATATTATAGATGGGGTCAATGAACACAAACATGGTGATACTTTTAACTATAAGAAACTCGTTTAAAGGTAAGGTAAAAATAAACGATTAAAGGTACCTGCTAAGGCTCGCAACTGACAAGCCACGGTCCAATGCTTCTTTGCATATGTGTGAGCCAACAAACCCATTTCCACCCAGAACAAGCAACTGATTCCAAAAAAATTTAGAAATATATAAATATATGCATATCCATATATACATATACACATATGAAAACATCAATGCATATGCAATCCAGTTAAATTTTTGTTAACTATACACCTACACTGTACAAAATTCCATCACACACTAACAAAATGCTCCATTCATCCCAAAAAAAAATAACAATTAAAATTCTGGGTTGTGTCCCAAGGATGCAATATTTCCCTTTTTGCCAAAATCAATTCTAATATTACTTGTTTGTCAATTAGAAATTGCTATACGATACTCATATAAATGATTTTGGTTCACAAGATTATTCTACTTTGTCTTTCTTAAAGAGCAGCTTAGCCTAACTAATTATCAAACAGGCAGCCCTTACATTACAACAACAACCGTATCCAATATATCCCACAAATAGCAAAGCTACTGGTAGGGTCAATGGATGGTGGGATGTAGCAGGCCTTAGCCCTATCAGTGGGGATAGAGAGACTGTTTCGAGAGAGACCCCTGGCTCATAAACAGACAACATACGAACAAACAACCTAACGCTATAGAGATAGAAAGCTACCAAATAACAAAGGAGTGAAAGAGTAACCTAATAAGATAGAAACAAAGACAACTATAACATCATAAAACATATAGACATAAGTACATGAAGAAAATCACCTACAAAGCCCGTACATTACACTATCTGCTAGACAAAGATGAAGAACACTTTAGATATTTAACTAATGGTCGAATTCGCAACCAATACATTACACTATGTGCTAATCAACATTGATTATGTGACAATGAGATTAGCATTTGTACTTATAAAACTTCTTTTTAGTAAGGGTTTGTGATCTTATCATCCTCAATTGGCACTCTATATACATGATCTCACTCAATATAACACACACATACACATACACACGCACACAAAACCTGAAGATACCTTTTCTACCAGAGGAGGTGTAGTCTGTACTGTTTCAGCTTCCTCTACTTTAAGTGGCTCATCAATCTTATTAGAATCAGTTGAAAAATACCTTCCTCTTCCAATTGATCCCAATGTATTCCTTCAATATCACGTACACATCCAAATATACAAAACAAAACCATCATAACAATAACTAAACCCTAATTCTCCAAATTAAAGCATCCTATAAACAACAATAACCATAAATCCCCCAATAATAACTTCTTTTCCTCTAATTACAAACAAAAACACATCTGATTCGATTAAATTAGGTTTCTGAATTCATGTTTGAACCATTTTGGGCGATTTTAGGTTCATTTTTTGACGGATTTTGGCGGGAAAACGGGAGGATTGAGAGTGAGAAACTTACGATAACCTGGATGGTGATAATCTGGAGTGGATTAAGCGAGACATGACCGTGTGATTGGTTATTGAATGAGGGAAACGAAGAGAACAGAGTCGGTTATTCGAAGAGGTAAAATGAAGAAACTTGAAGCGCAGGTTAGCACGAGTGTGGAATGGTGACACGTAGATGGTACACGTGGATTGATTTCGGCCTGTAGCTGATGTTCGTCTTCTAGAAGATGCGGAAAGTGTGTGTGTGTTACAAGCATGGTCCCTGAAGTAAGGTTAGTTTGTAGTTTAGGCTTGTAAAGGAATTAAATAAACGCGAACGAACGGATTTTCTTGTTTATGTCCGTTCATTAAGAATAACATATCCTTGTTCATTTATGTTCATTCGTTAACATCCTAAAAAAAAATAAACAAATATAAATGAACAACACAAATTAACATAAACAAAACTTTTGTATTAAAATATTTAAAATAGAAACAAATATATGTGTATGCGTAGACACGCATTGAACTTTTGGATTAACATTTAAACAAACATATACGAACATTCACGAACGTAAAAGAACGTACGAAACATGTGTTGGTGTTCATGTTCATGTATTTATTAAATAAATAAAGAAACATAAACGAACTTCCCACCAAACAATTCATGAACAGTTCATTGAACGTCTGGTTCATTTACATGCCTAAGCATTGACTTTTCAAATATTCAAATAGGCATTGACTTTTATCTGAGTCGGCTATGAAGGTGTCGGATTTTCTTAGTGTGGGTTATGGAAGTGTTGACTTATCTAAGTGAGGGCTATGGATGTGCCATATTATCAAAGTGTGGACTATGGAGGAGTCGTTGGCTAGGAAGGTGTCGGCTCATCTGAGTGTGGGTTATGAATGTGTCGTATTATTGAGATATGAGTTGTAGAGGTGTCGTCTGTATTTCTTTTTCCTCCTTTGATTGGTTGTTTGAATTGCTTACTTGAACAAATGTAAAAAATCAATGTCTATTTTATAATATTCTTTTTTATCTGCTTATTTTATGATTTTCTTATTTTTAAAGGTGTTGCAAAATAATAACTTTGTAGTAATGTAAAGTTTGGTATAGTTTTTTTTTTTTTTTTTTTTTAAAGCAAATGTTACTCTACTATATTTGACACCAAGTAATACAAAATGCACCTACCAGTCGACATGATAGGCCTTGTCACCCCACTCGTACCAGCATGGTGTCTTAACCGTGCCCACAAACTACCGGTCCTCTATCGTCTGTTGTAGTAACGATCGCCATTCAAAAAAAAAAAAAAAAAAAGTAATACAAAATGCTTATCTTGCCTAGGTTTAAACCTAGGATCTCTCCTCTAAGAGACAAATAGTTCTACCAAGTAGGCTAGCCTCAAATTAATTGGTATAGTTAAATTTTAATTTTGTATATGTACTTTTCAAGTCTACAAATATGTTAAATCATTACAAAAAATAAATACCTACTAATAATCATTAGTTATTTGAATTAATAATTTCGCATTTATTTATTTACTTTAATATGTTAGATTAATGCAAACACTACATGGTGAAATATTTAAAGTTTATAAAAACAAATGATGGATTGGTTGGCTTAGAAAGTTTACGATAACCAAGCTTGGTGCCACTGATCAGCTTCATGAGTCCCATGTGGCGTTCTTGTCATGAAAATGAATAGGTCATTCATCTCATGTATAATCAAAGTTTATCGACTTATCATATATCATATGAGGTTAAACATATCTCTTATGTATGTTTAAAGCACCTTTTGTAAGATAGAGTAGGGTGAGGGGGTATACATTTAAAGTAAAACTCCTAGTAAAGAGGATACGTTTAGCAAAAGTTATTTATTATCCATTAGACTTGTCAATCGGTGAGCAATAACTGAACTGTTAACCGAAAATTGACGAAACCAAACCAAAATTAACCAAAAAACGAATTAATCGAGAAACCGATTAACCAAAAACTAAATGAATCGAAAAGTGGTTATAGGTTTTTTTTGTACTCTCGGTTAACTGAACTGAATCAACCTATTCATACTTTCAATATTTCTGGTTTTTATACTTCTTTCCAATTCATGTGTTTCATGTGTTTTACTTATACCATCAATTCATGTATTTATACAGTTTATACCAGCAATTCATTTATCTATAAGTAAAAAAAATAGCCAAGTTTGCTTTTGGTTATTAACCAAACTGATTAACCAAGAACCGATTGGTTAATAAAACATATTAACTAATGACTTTGGTTGAGGCTAATAACCGACCCAAACCGAACCGATTAACAAACTAACTGAATAAACAGAACCGATTAACCTAAAACCGATTGGTTAATAAAATAGGTTAACCAATGACTTCGTTTTTAGTTTCGATTTAGGCTAATAACCGAACCAACCCATATGGTCCTCTACTTGTCACGAAAGTAATCCCAACAGAAATCAGAAATCTGTTCAAATAAAAAACGAAATGTTTAAAAAAGAAAAGAAACCAACTGTGATCACTTTGGTATGACCTACGAGTCCGACAACTCATGGATCCTGCACCTTGATTCGTTAGGCTTTACGTCTCTTTACAGCTTTTCTCCAACTTTTAATAAACTTTATTTATCAATTAATAATATTACTTTAATTGTTTATTATTATATATGTTTTTTTTTACCATCATCAAACTTTATAATCGTTATTTAATTTTATTATATTACACAAACATTTAATTTAACTTTTTAAAATTTTAAATTAATTATAACATCAATAATCCGATCTGATCTTCGCGCTTTCTTATAACTTAACGTTCTTCATCCTTTGTCGTCACTTTTTTTTTTTTATAATTTATCAGTCTCTACCCTTCGTCATCACTTTCTTATAGTTTAACCGTATAGCAAATGTAAAAAAATTTAAAAATTAAAAAGAAAATACATGTATCACGACCCAAAAGAAATTTTAAAATCTAGTTAACTGCTCATGCTTAATATTAGGATTGTGAATTGTGATCAGGCCAATCAATGAAACTGAAAACCACATTGTCACACAATGATACAGTTTCACATGTAAAATACACATGTACATCATCCATCAAATTAAAGAAAATATAATTATAAGGCCGGTGGGTGTGGCTTAACGCCACCACGCCACCATAGCGCCCCTGGGGCGCCATCGACCATACCGCCGGAATTAAAGGGGGGCGCCATCGACCATACCGCCGGGATTAAAGGGGGCGCCATCATGTCCTCGCCATTGTGTTAACGAGCAGAATTGAGGGGATGAAGACTGAGATTGGTTAGAGGGGGGCGCTATAGCTTAAGGGGGGGGGGGGGGGGTTTAAACCACACCCTGCAAGTTAAAGGAAGGGGCTTTAAAGCCCCCTGTGTGACATGGCGATGAGGTGGCGTGATAAAGCCCCTAGGGGCTTTATACCACATCCTGTAGCCTAAATGATTTATATGGCAGACAAATGTTATTCTCATAAAAATATGATACCTTAAAGTGCTGTAAAAACTATAGTGCCAGAGCTCCAAAAATGCACTTTTATACCAAAACAATTGTACATAATAAGAACATCACAAAACTTAACAATCTTGCTTGCTTGCTAACTCAAAAAACAGAACTGATAACTATAGATTCAAAGGAACAAGGATACCGAAATTTACGACTTCACTCGTCTACCAAGCTCAAAAGGACATTATTGATCCACCATGATTGGTTAGCATGCTAGTCCAAGAAACCGCAAAACTCCCATTTCACAAGCAACTTCAAGAATTTAAACTCAGGGTGACGACCTTTTCACTTCGTTCCTCAATATATACAAAGGACCCGTTCTTGGTCGATGACATGGGTGATGTCAGGCTGATGCAACGGTAGGTGTAGGAGAAGCCGATAACTGTTCCTCCACGCCGTTGCTGAACTTTCTACTGCGTTGTCTGACTTTAAAACTGCCACGTCTCACGGGTTTCGGTAGAAAAAGAGAACTAATCGTTTTTTCCAGAGATTGAGCGGTGAATTTCACGTACTTTCCAGCGTTTAAATCTTGTTCGACAAGTGGCCCGTAGTTCTGCATATAGCTTCTGTAAACCGGCACGATTGTTTGAATAATAACCTGCAATGTTTTCTCCCTTAAATCTTTATCCAAAATGACCCACTTGGAGTTCTTCTGGTAAATGTTATCAAATGCTTCGTTAAATGCTTTCAGCCGCTTTTTCACAAGATCACGCGCAGTGGCACGCCCCCCGGAGAACAAAATCAAGCATTCCCGACTTAAGTGAGACGGAAGTTTTCCCCAACTTTCTTTTAAAAAAATTGTCGAATAATATTCCGTTTCTTCTCGGTGGCCTCTTAGCCATTGATCGCCTAATAAAGCTCCGATCGTTGTGGCATTTAAATGCTTGTAAAGATGCCAATGATTGTTCATCAAGAAAACGAACGAAAGGTGCGCATCGTTATACGCTTTAGACCATGTGTCAAGATTCAACTCAACGGCTCGGATCAGATTAAGAAGCTCGTCATGAACGAGACGTTCGTGAAACTTTTCACGTTTCCAGCTTCGTTCAATCGCTAAAACTTGGTTCAAGATTGGCTTATAATCGTTTCCGAGAAGCCGATTAGAGTACTCGGTAATAAAACTTACAAGTCTCGGAACGCTACCATCAGGTGGCGGTGGAGATTGTCGTTGCAACTCCACTTGAAGCAAAAGCTCCCAGAAAATCTCTGACGCGCCTTCGATCAAGCTTTTGATAAGATCGCGTGTGAGATTTTGGATTTCAGCGCACGCGGCCCCACCGAAAAGACGGTTAAAATCCAATCTTAACCTATTTAACGCTGCAAAGATGTCTAGTAACTTCAATAGCTTTATCGGATCCTTCTTACTCTCGGTAACCGTCTTCCCGAACTGGAGAAACGCGAGCATACCCGCTTGGGCTGCTATATTCGCGAAACAATCACGCCACACATCCAACCCCAACTTCTCAAACACATCGTTACAAAGTTTATATTCAGCCTCGAACAAATGCTTCACAGCAAACTCTAAATGCTCGCTCCATTTCGTTATGTAACCTTGGATGCTATTCACATCGTTAAACTCCGAAACCGAAATCTCCAAATACTCCAAGTTTAAAGCGCGTAAACTCGCTCTAACAATCGAGCTACGCACATCAACGTATATAGATTTACATCTTTCAAGCCTGTTGTTAACGATCAAGCTCCCGATAATATCCTGCAACTTTTTAATCACCGGGACTGGTAAAGGCGACGGGGAAATGCAGGGTTGTTCGTCTTTTAACGGAGACGATGACATAGGCAACGGGACACTGTTTTCGGTCAAAAGCCAACGAAACTCACTCTCTAATCTATCTAACGAAACCGCTAACAACCCGCCATCAAAACAACCCTTTTCTTCATGCTGCAAATCTTTAAGACGCATTATAGCGTTTTTCAAACTCGAAATGTACCGTTTATCAGCTACGTTATAATCCTCTAAATACTCAACAATATCACCCAACCACTCAACCGCCATCCCACAGTTATCCGACAGAAACTTAACCGCACCCCGCAAGTTTCCCAACACTTTCAGGTACCCCGACAGATCAGATTTTGGATCCGATAACGACTTCTCCAACCCGTGAATTGCGTCGAACACCTTCAAGACAGCAGCAGCTGGGACAACAGCTTTGTTTATATGACCACTAACCGTGTCAAGCGCGTCCGGTTGAGCACCAATCGGACGGACAGCGGATTCTAAACGCGGTAACCGTTGATTAATCTGTTCTAACCTAGGCTCAGATTGTTGTAATGCTAACCCTAGGGTTTTGGATTTTTGTAAATTAAGTTTCAATGAATTCTTCATAGAGATCAAATTAGTGATATTAATAATAAGATCATCTTCACCCAATGAACCCATATCATCAGAAATTAATAACAAGCCCTAGATTCAGTTTACTAGTATAAAGCAATAACACTGATATGAATTGAAGGTTATGTGATTGTGGAAACAAAATATTAATTGAAATTGAGAGTGGGGAAGAGGGAAACTTACGATTGATGGGGTTTTGAAAATTGAAGAGTGATGAATAATTGGATTTCGATGAGAATTATGTGTGAAAATTTTTAAAGTGGTAGATACTGTGATCTGTATATGCCTAATGCCTTTTCTGATTGTTGTTAACTTTATGCTTTTTGAATTTTGACCTTTTTTTCTTCTTTTTATAGCGTAAATTATGTTTATGGTTTTAGTTTTTTTTTTTTTTTAATATTGTTTATTTGTTTCTATTTTTTTTTCGAGCCACGACTTTTATTGGAAAACGGCCCGCTACCAAGCCGCTAGCAAGGCGAAACAACTACACAAACAAAACAGACAAATTGCATATTGAAACACTTTCATTTGGTCCACTCTAAAAACAAGTTTCTGGATCCGTTGCTAATCCACAAGAAACTACAATATTTGATCTACCCCAGTATGCTTTTAATTTTTATCGGCTTGTTAGAGAATAAGCATTGGTTCCTAGCTCTCCACATACTCCAAAACGCGACCATCAACATCGCTTGAATGAGTCATCTCTTATGACCGTGTTCCGGAACAAACTTATGATGGTCAAAAATGTCTTTAACGGAGAAGAAGTAAAGGGGAGGGAGTTTACACCATGAACTGATATGCTGCCAAACTACCGTGGCGGTACGACATGATGTAAAAATATGGTTAATGGATTCGTTTTCATTCCTGCAAAAACAACACAGGGATGTACTCTGGATGATGTATCTTCTCACTAATTCATCCATAGTCGGAAGCCTTTCGAGCAGCGTTCTCCACCCAGACACATTTAACTTTAGCGGGATCCAGCTATTCCAATCTAATCTGGGGCTGTTTTGGTTATCTTCACCTGATAGAAAAAGTTTCAACTGTCACAGTAGAGAATGAATCCAACATCACTCCAAATCCATTTATCCACCCCTTAGCCAAAGTGCATCCGGGACAACATGGCTTTAAGACTATTCAGCTCATTTAGGGCTTCTTCTTGGGACAATTGTTGTTTATTTGTTTCTAATGTTTTAATAGCATATTCACATCTCTTCATCTTTTTTTACCTTGTAATTTTGCTAAAATTAATTATATTTTCTCTCATCTTTTATCATTACCTTTTCTCTCTCCTCCACTCACATTTTACTAAAATTAATTATATTTTCTCTCCTCTTTTATCATTATCTTTTCTCTCTCCTCCACTCACATCCACTTTCAAAATATATTTAAAAATATAGAGGGTGAATAATGTCCCCTCAATTTTACAGATGAACAGTAACATTTTCTCTACTCTGCACATAACCATTTCCAACCATCTACAATCATTTTTCATAATCTAAAAAGCTTCCTCACAGAATTTGAGGGACGGATTATGAATGCTCTAAGAACTGGAACAGTTATCGAACCGGTTTTGGTTCATTGGTTCGTTTTATGGGTCTGGTTGAATAGGAGTTAAAAACTATATTAGTTTAAAAAATTATGTAAATAATTGGTATATGTTGTGAAACTAGCCTAATATCAAACAATAAGAGAAAGAGATGTGGGGAGAAAAATATATTTCATTGATAGATATATCATACAAGAGATATAATGGGAAGTATATATAGGAGAAGAAAACTTGGAAAATAAGCTAATCTATTTTTGGTGTTGATAACCATAATATTAATAATATATTTATAACACTCCCCCATGGTTATAAACTTGATACGCTTGGAGATGATGCCTCGTTAAAAACCTTGTCAGGAAAACCCAGTGGGACAAAACCTTAGCTAAAGGAAAAAGAGTGCGGCGCGTATCGTCTCCCCCTGATACTTCTGGATCATATACGTTGCCTCATTAAAAACCTTAATGGGATAAAACTTAGTGAAGGGAAAAGAGTGCAATTTGTGTAATACGCCCCCTCATTTGAACATGTATTCTTAAAGTGACTAGTGCCCATTTTTCTTGAAAGTTGCTCAAAGTTTTTGTACTCAATGATTTGTTGCTTGATCCCTTAATGTTCAATTCTTTATGTTCGCAATGTTGTATATCTTCATATGAGCCTTCTAGTGCCTCTTCTTTTAAATAAATATCATAAGATCCACAACTGCGATTTGTTACATTTCCTGCATTTACAAAACTGACCAAACTTGTTTTGTTAGGTTAGTAAAATATAAATTCATATCTTACATACCTTAGATGTATTGAAATAGATGTTTTCCCATTTCAATATTTCGTCGTTTAACACATGCTATATTAAAGCGATAAATTCAACAAAGATATATAAAATCATGAATACATAGCAAGAATACTAATGCACAATTGCACTTAAAGATGGTACCTCAAGACCAAAATTTTCAATTTCTTTCATATGAAGCTATAACAGCCATTTTATATAGCAAGTAATTGAACAACCTTTAACGTAGTTAAAGGATAAGCTTTGTCCATGGTAAAACGCGTCAAACTCTTATAGATATAGTTTGATTGATTACACATATACTCGAACTGCAGGTCAAGCAATAATTACAATGTGTCAAGGTCATTTAAACATTCTCCCTCTAAAAGCTCGACAGTTTTTCTCGATGGTGCCTAGACATCATCACTGTAAACTGCGATTATAGTGAACTTTTAAGCGAGGACTTTTGATAAAGATGGATGATATTATCAAACTCATATTGCTCTTTATCAGAATATCTCATGAGTTGTACAACACTCAATCCAACTATTTTATCCATACTATCTTTTTAAGTTTATAAAGATACATTCATATTTATTATTCTTGTGGTTATCAACACCTAAAATAGATTAGGCTTGTTTCACAAGTTTCCTATCTTATTATATATAGCCTCTTGTACATCTTCTAATATACACTCATTCAATAATATTAATATCTTCCTCCCTATTGTTCTCTTGTATTGTTTTGCTATTAGGCTAGTTTCACAATAGTATAAACACTATATTTTATGTTGATAAGAGTATATATTTTAAATGAGTATTTAAATATATTGTGTTGTGAAGGCAAAATAGAAAATCATTTTAAGTTTATAAAGAAAACCTTTATGTTCCTCTTGAAGATTTGCAAGTGAATGAAACTCTGCACTTTGTGGAAAAACTAGTAGAGATCATGGACCGAGAGACCAAGAAACTCCGACGCTCTCGCATTCCTATAGTGAAGGTTCGCTGGAAAGGCAAATGCGGCGCCGAGTTCACTTGGGAAATCGAAAGTGATATGAAAGTTAAATATCCACAACTCTTTGTTACGCCTGCGCCTTAATTTCGGGACGAAATTCCTTAAAGTAGGGGATGCTGTAACAACCCGACTTTTCGGATCGTTACTAATCACCGTCATTTCATTCTTGATCGCTTGCACTCCCGAGATTTTGAATATCGCAATGGGTTTAAACTATATTTTGACGCATTTTAAAACGCATGTTACAACGCTTATTCAAAACACAATTATCGCATTTAAAACGCTGTTTACAACGCTGTAACACCCCGAAAATGTAAAACTTTATATTTGAATTATTAAATATTAAATAAACAAGAACAAACTAACTAGGGATAGATAACCCAGTTAGTTACGAGTCTTGTAATGCCAAATAAGTGGATTAAAACTCCTAAATTATAAACAAAACAATAGTCAAGGGATCTAAGTTGTGGAAAAAGGAAACTTGGATGATTAAAATTGAAATAACACACACCAAACACACACTTAGGTGTGTCTGGTCGATCAAGAACACAGGGGCGACACAAGAGCTCCCCATCAAACCCTAGACTTGCAATTTTCACCAAATTGAAGGCCCTAATCTAGTCTAAATCGATTTCCAGGCACAAATTCGTGAGCACCTCGTTGAAGGGATCATAAGGTATGCAAAATCTTGATGTTTTGATTCATCTTAAATTCTAGGTTAATTGTAAAAATCAAATTTAGACTTGATTATGGGATGATTAGATGAAACTTGTAATGAAAACAAGTTTATGAGTGAATCCTAATTGATAATTAGCAAGAATCATGTTTAAAAATTCTGAAAATTTTGACAACCCATTCATGAGTTAAATGGGTTTTTACAAAAAGATGAACACAAGAATTTGGGTCATTAGAAGTAGTATTACTTGAATCCTCCATGATAATTTTGTAGAGTTTATGCATGCATGACATGAGGAAATCGAAATTTGTGATTGAAATTGGTTAAAATAACAAGACATGAACTTGATTCTAATTATGTAAAAATCAGACCCGCTAGGTGTTTGTTAAAATGCCTAAGTGAGGATTAAAATGTTAAAATCGGATGAAAACGCATAATTGATTACTATAGCGAATTATGCGTTAATGATTATGAAAAGAGTTCTAAATTGGTTGTGAATTGAACTCTTTAGGCAAATAAACCGGAGCGTCAAGTGGACAAGCCGGTGGAGATGGGCGATAGAAGGGTGTGCTCTAAAGGTACGCCGTACGTGACTTTGGTTCCGTTACATTACGTATAAACATTTGGTTCTAGCTTGTTAACTTTGTCATAATGTGTATATACGTTCGATGTGTCATTGAAATGGTGAAGTCCATTCGACACTCAAATGGGTCAAAATCTTGGTTAAAAATAGTTTGGCTTGATATTGAAGTGAGAAATTTCACTCGTCAACCAAACGGGTCAAAAATTATGTCCTTATATTGAATTTGCGCATAGAGAGTTGAAAGCCTCATATTGCGCTAGTGCTAGATAACAAATTAGAAATGAATGGTTACGTTATGTTAAGTCTATGAATCCGTGATTATCGGGTCAAATAGTAGAAACTAGTTGCAAGAATTGTATAAAGCGGTAATGCTTGAAATTATAGAAAATAAACATGAAATTTGAATACGAGCGTAAAGCCATGTAATGGTATGAATGCGCCAAGAATTTCAAGCCCGGGAAATGGGTAAATAAGATTAGAATGCCAAAGAATGGATTGGCAAACAATTTGCATACATAGCTAATGGGTCGAATAATCGAAATAAGGATTTGGTGGACCATACGCTCGTAACCAGGGTTTCGTAAGGTGAAATTTATATGGTTAGATCCGTAATTTTAATACGGATCTATAGGAAAAAGAATCGGCTAAAAAGGATATGTAAATAAAAAGTTATGCTAGTTTAAAGTTAGTTTTTTTAGGAAAATCCGGAGCTGGGCAAATATGCAGGTCCAGAAACTGGACCTGCTGGAAAATGGTATCCCCCGCGCCACGCGACAGGATCACCTAGATCCGGCGCGACACGCGGGAGCCGTCGCGACACACGACAAATAGAGGAGGTTCTGGCGCGACACGCGACAGGACCAAAACTAAATTTTTATTTTATTTTTGATGAATCCATACCAGAACTCGTTTATATGCATTATATTAATGTCAAGACTAACTTTTTAAGTGGTTTTGACTCTAGGTAATGATGGGGTCTTTCCGGATGGCGATCAAGTATGTTTTGAAGAACCGAACACAAACTATTGAAGCTTCCGCGTTAACTTAATTTTGTTAGACAATGTTTATGCTGTAAACAAATTACTAATCACGTATCGAATGTTTAAACTAGTGGTAGTTAACTAGTATGTGATCACTTACAAACTTTGATTTTGTACTTGTGTTGAAATAAAGTACTTTTTATATAAAATTATGCATATTTCTACTAAATTCGAATAGAAAATAAACGGGTGTTACAAACGCTTACTATTTAGACGCATTTTATCGCATGTTTCATCGCTTGTTTAGACTAAAAGCTATCGCAACGCAAACTCAACGCAGACTCGAAATGCGGATTTACTTTTATGCATCTTAGTTGTTATGTGTGTTATTTGTGTGATTACTTGTTTAATGTTATGTTATTATCAACACAACGCTTACACGCTCAAACGCTCACTCGCAACTCTATTAAACGCAACGCAACGCTTAACAAACAAAACGAAAGTTGGAAAACTAACAAACGCACTCCGGCTGTCCGAATGGACATCCGATCGAATGGATTTCCGTCCGGATGACCATCCGACCGAATGGCCATCCGACCGAACGCCATTCGACCGAACACCACATCGCAAACCGACTTAACTCTCACCCTCACACTATAAATACTACCCGTACACCTCTCTTTCACTGATTTGACACCTCCATCCGATCACACGCACTCAAGTCGCTCTCAGTCACTTTGATCGCGATTCAAGGCTATTTCGTAAGCATTTCTCCTCAAATCTTGTACAACCTTCATCTTTAATCACTTCTACATCATCTTCTTCATCAAAATCACACACAAACACTAACTTTTTCCCTAAAATCACTGATATGGACCTCTTGAAGATGGTTTTCCTCTCGGTTTACTTAGGAAAGCTGTTATGGAGCTCCATTCAATCGAGATTGGTCCAGATCTAAAAGATTTCCACACTTTTTAACTTAATATCCACAAGATTTCAACACTTTTCAACTGTTTTCAACTTTTCTTCAACTTTCTACACAAAACCGATGGAATCTAGACTCAATCAGACTCTCTACTCGTTCCTTAGTCGAGAGCCGGCTTGAAAACGGATTTCCACCAGAGAGATGACCGATTAACGGGTTGAACATGGATCTTCATCAAGAACAGTAAGTCTGACCGAATGGGCTGAGACCATTCGATCGAATGAGCTAGGCTTGGTGTATTCCCGTTGTTTGACATGTCGTCACACCGTCTCCATTAAACTTCAAACTTTTTACTTAGAAAATTTTACGAATTTACAAACAACGGTTTACCCACTCGAATGACCATCCGATCGGAGGACCAGACCTTCATAATTTTCACCACTTAAACGCTTTTAACAAAACTTCGAATTTCTCAACGATTTACAAGCTACCACACTCATTCGAATGGCCATCCGTTCGAATGGTCATCCGCTCGGATGACCATCCTCTTGGATGGGATATACTCATTCGATCGGATCACCATTCAAATACTCAACCATTCGACACTCCGTTTACACACTGTTTAACACTCTGTTCAACGACCTATGCTACTATTTCCATGCTCAGGCTAACTCAACGCGCTCTCTTCAATCCAATCAAGTTTGTGTTTACTAGCTAAACACACCCTGTGAGTATACTTGAACCCATTTTCTTTTAACTCACTTTTGGGTGTTGCATACGTTCTATATCAAAACACATCACAAAACGCAAACACTTTACAACGCTAACCGCTCCCGCGTGCTATACGTGATCTATGAATGCTTGTACTATGCCTATAAAGTGTTACACTATACCGCCTCTAGCAACGATAGTACTATAGTTTGGACTCAGCACCTGTCGTGGACAGGGGTTGCTAGGGATCACATCACTTTACTTCACGTGTTCGCTGAACATGTGTCGCGCATACTCTACAACGCAGTCTCGTGGTTAAGTTGTAATCATTGTGTGATAGTTACTTGCTTCGCCGGTTACGTGATACATGCTGGTTATGCGTAAACGCTTTTATTACTATATGCTATGCAAACTTGTGTACTCACCTTTACATTTTACGTATTGACTTTATTTTAACGTATGTGACAGGCTGATGTTATGCTATGCTGGAAATCAAGATAGGCAGTCTAGAAACTCCACTAATAGAAATCTAGGTTGTCGGACTTGTTTTGCTTTTGAGAACACGCTGTCTGTAATAATTGTTTGTGGAATGTTTGTTGATTGGTATGGGACAATTAACCTTTTAAATATTGCCATTTAATAGTTGTTATGGATTCTCTTGAGCAATCTGGTTCGCCTAATGTCGCGCCCCGATGATTCCGCCATCGGTTGGGGTGTGACAATGCTCGAAGGTTAAGGCTGAACATCAGAAGCCGTCTGGGCTTCTGCAGCAACCAGAGATTCCTAAATGGAAATGGGAGCAGCTTACGATGGACTTTATCACCAAATTACCTCGTACGTCACGTGGACATGACACCATATGGGTAATTGTGGATCGATTGACAAAGTCTGCTCATTTCTTAGCTCTTAAGGAAACCTACAACACGAAAAAGATATCGCAGTTGTACCTCAACGAGATTGTAGCCCGTCATGGAGTACCAGTGTCAATAATCTCGGATAGAGATGGACGGTTTGACTCCCGATTTTGGCGATCTCTTCAGGAGTCGCTGGGTTCTCGATTGGACATGAGTACTGCGTATCACTCCCAAACGGATGGTCAAAGTGAGAGAACCATTCAGACATTATAGGATATGTTAAGAGTGTGTGCGATTGATTTCGGTGGAAGTTGGGATACTCATTTGCCGTTGGCTGAGTTTTCTTACAATAATGGTTATCACGCGAGTATCAAGGCCACTCCGTTTGAAGCCTTGTACGGAAGGAAGTGTCAATCACCTCTTTGTTGGGTTGAAGTCGGCGAAAAGCAATTGACCGGACTCGAGCTTATCCAGGAAACCACCGACAAGGTTGTCCAGATTAAGGGGAGGTTGAAGGTAAAATCCGGCACTAAGACAGAAAACGCCAAAAGTTGGTGCCGAATTTTTTTTAATACTTTTATTATTTTAATATTATAATAATAGTTATTTTCTTTACTTTTTAACTTTAATCTTTTTTTTTAATATCAGGGGTTGGGATAAGCTTGGTGCCAACCGGTATCGAACCAGTACTGGTATCGAAAATACCGGGACGGTCCTGTTCGATATCAGTACATGAAGGTAAAATCCGGCACTAATACAGAAAACGCCAAAAGTTGGTGCCGAATTGATATTGGAAATTTTTTGGTTCGGGAAATTCAGTGCTGCTACCCGGTACCATTTGCTCATCCCTGATCACGGTTACCGTACGAACAACGGTATCGTACAACTTTTTTTTGTTGATTTTCTTCAACTTTTATTTTTTTTCTTTTTTTAGTTTCAGGGGTAGGGATGAGCTCAATGCCAACCGATACAGAATCGGTACTGATACTGAAAATACCGGTTACGGTACCGGTATATGAAGGTAAAAAAACGGTAGTGAATCGGTACCAGGAACACCAAAAGTCGGTACCGAATTGGTACTTAAGATCTTTCTGTTCGGAAAAATTGGTATCAGTACCCAGAACAATTTGCTCATCTTTGACCACGGGTTTCATACGAACAACATCGTTACTATACAACTTTTTTGGTTGATTTTCTTTCGGTTATCTTTTAGTGTTTTTTCTACATTTTCTTTTTATTCTTGTCAGCAATTCTGTCCGTAACACACTCGTAGTGCTTTCAAAACACATATAAACATAGACTAAATAACAAAAGAAATTCGCCACAACGTGGCGAACTTCTTTAAACCTAGTTATGTAAATTTTATCAAACATCATGTATCACGTAAAACCAGATATATAATTTCACCTTGCTTTGTTTTAAATTGATGAATTAATTTTTTTCACTTATCCCGATGATATTGTTGTACCATCACTAAGACCATGTGTAATGGTTAATGCCTATAAGGGGCATTTTTTGCCACATCAACATTGTAATGCCCCTGCAAAAAATGTGTAACGGTTAATGTCCATTTCATTCAATACTTACCATTTTTTTTCTTCATCTTTGGGCATTATTCTAGAAATGCCCATCCTTTTTTCATGCCCCTATAACGCCCAAGGGGACGGTGCTAGGGGCTTTATCAAACTCTTTCATGCCCTTATAATGCCCATTACGCATGGTCTAATATACTTAGGGTATAGAGAGTGTTAGACACTTGAAAGTGGTAAACTTCAAAATCAATCAATGAGAGTGTGCCATGTCAAAGTGGTAAACTATGCTCAAAAGTGTTGGCAATAGTTAGACACTTCATGAATTGGTAAACTATTTAAAAAAAAGGAAAAAAGGTGTAATTGATTGAGATGGCATGGACCCCACCACACACACCCCCTCTCTCCTTCCCTCCCTTCACCCCTTCAAAGTCACCGATCGGCAATGAAACACCGATTATCAAAGTCACCGCGCGGCAATGGGAGGTAGGCGGCGGTGTTCCCGAGCGGCAAACTCGGTTTGCCGATCCCCTTTGCTGCCCACTCCGTATGCCCTTAGTGGGTTCGAATGATGGGTCAAAACTAGTTTGAGCCAAATGACTTCGGAACAAAACGGACAATTTTTGAAAAAAGTATCAATCCATTCTAGTCAAATATAGGTTTTGATCAGTGGCGGACCCAAAAGTTATTTGTTGGGGGTGCGGATGCGGTCGGGTTTTTTGCCTAAAAAATACACTAAATTTTTATTTCAAGGGGTACGCCTGCCCACCCAAGGCTTCACCTAGGTCCACCCCTGGTTTTGATAAAATAGATTTGATTGAAATGAGTCATCTTAAAAAAATTACCAAAATAGGGTCACCTTCTATGTTCTTTTCAAATATAAATAATATTTTTTTATTAAAAACTAGTTACTAATATAATTTATAAAATTAAGCCCATGTTAATTTGAAGGACCAATAACCAATATCTAAATGTTTAGTTTTTGATGGACTTAATTCTTAGACCCAATGTCCAAATAATGTCCAAATGTTAAGCCTTGGTCATGATTTTAAACCTTCTTAAAAAAACGACAAACACAGAACAGAAGCAGCGGTGCAAAAAAAGACCTGATACGACCCGAACCGGACTGAAAATTATTATGATATAGCGATAGACAAACAACTCTTAAAAATTTCCACCCCTATAAAAAAGTTTCCCATATCCGCCATCGAAAGTAGCTAAAATAGAATCAATCAAATCAATAAGATCTAAAAAGAATCAGTGAGCACAAATGTAGAAGCATCATAACTAAAACAACTTTTGATAAACTTTGTATAAAAAGTTCTGGTAAAGTAACCAAATTTAGCTAAACGAAATCCTAATACAACTCTAAAAATGCATTTTATAGTTGTATTTACAACCCTCGTGGTTGTTTTAAAATAAAATTGTATTATTGTAAATGTATTCTTTTTTTGCTAGTGTGATCATATTTACAACCGTCGCGGTTGTTTTAAAATAAAAGTGTAGCATCACAAAAAAACTTATTTGAAGGAAACTGGATTTAGAAATGTAATTCAACTCAAATAGAAGAATGGAATCAGATTTTGTACTTATGATCAACTCTTGTCCATTATAAATAAAAAGAAAAGAAAAATCTATATGGGTCTAAACTCAATGCCTTCAATAATAAGCTCACCAAACTTCGTCCTGTCACAGAGTCTCAACCAAAGCCTCAACATAAGATCCTTGTATGTGGTAGTAGCAGTTCCCCATTCCCATATTTGTACTTCCATCCAACCATCGTTCCTTTGTTGCGGAAGACCTTTAAATTTTGGCTTATTGAGCGGGTTGTGGGTGTTTTGACCAGCCTTTGGTCTAATAACGGGGGTTTGAGGACATGTTAAATGGTTATACCAAATTATATCCCCTGATTTGCGTTTTACGCCTTTCACTTCCATAGGAGCCTCAAATCCAGATTGGTCGTTTGGTAATTTGTAGACAAGGTAAATTGCATATGTTGTTCCAGTTGATACTAGTCGGGATTGGAGTTTAGTCTTGATAAGAAAAGAGTCCGAATCCCAGTGAATAACTTCTTCAAATCTGAGAAAATCATCTTACATGTAAAAAAATTGAAAAAGATAGTAATTTCTACAAGAAAACTGATGGGTAGATATGGAAGAACCGTGATTCCGGAAAAAACATCTTCTTGCCAGATTTGGCCTGATAGGACCACCATAGAACTGCTGATAGCATATGGCATTTCTTCCCGTTTTTGTCAAGAGAAAACCACTATACATCAAACAATCAAATCAATATACAATGCGTTACTTTGGTGGAACAATGCAGTATGCTCATAGGCTCCACAACAACTACATATGACAAAAAATAAAAACCAACGGACTTACAATGCGTCTCTTCTTCTTGTCGTCACTGAAAAATAAGCCTTTGCGGATAATTGAGTACGCTTCCTCCTTGGTTGTCCATTGCAGACTGTTTTCTGACCTTTTTATTAGGCCTTCATAATCAGTTGGCATTTTTTCTTCCCAATTTGTATCTGAATTTACATCTGAGATGGGTTGATTCTCATCTTTATGTTCCACCTGTAGAAGAACATAACTAAATTAATGGGTCAAGTTATTCTACAAAGGCTTCTAATTGTAAGAAGGATTTATAGAGTGACAAGTGTCCAATAACCTAAAACTAAACCCACTACATCACCACCAAAAACCTAAACACCCACCCCCACCCCACCCCACCACCACCCCCACCCAAAAACCTAACCCCCCCCCCCCCCCCCCCCCCCCCCCGCAAAAAAAACAAAAAAAAAAAACTATACCTCACCAAAAAAACCCCCAAAAAACCTAACCCTCCCACCCACCTCTACCCCCTAAAAACCTAAAAAAAACCTAACCCCCCCCAACCCCCCAAAAACCTAAAAAAACCTAACCCCCCCCCCCCCCCCCCCCCAAAAAAAAAAAAAAACCTAAAAAAAAAAATATAAAAAAAACTAAACACCCACCCCCACCACCACCCAAAAACCTAAACCCCCACCACCTCGGCCAAAAAAAAAAAAAATTTTTTTTTTGGGGTGGGTGATGTGGGGGGTGGGGGTTTTTGGTGGTGGTGATGTTTTTTTTTTTTTTTTTTTTTTTTTTTTTTTTTAGTGGGTTTTTTTGTGTAGTGGGTTTTTTTAGGTTATTGGACACTTGTCACTCTATAAATCCTTCTTACACTTCTTACAATTAGGATCCTTTGTATTTGATCCTAATCCCTAAATTAATTATACTTTCATCCAATATGGATTTCCTTACATTGATCAATGATCAATGGCTTACATGTACATAAATAATCAAACTTTTATCTTTAATCTTACTTTCTCCAAGGGCCGAAATTCGATGCCTTCTATTTCCATTAAAGGAGAAAAAAAACTAGAGCTGTGAACAGTGGCGGATCTAGAAAATCCGCCAAGCCGTAACGTTTTATAAAAAAGCCGTAACGAAATCGTAAAAACATCAAATTTTTCCAAAATTTACACTAATTTTACACTACCGCCGGAACGCCAAGCCGTAGCGGAGGTTGCCCCTTCTTATATGCTAGGTCCGCCCCTAGCTGTGAAACAAAATTTGAAGATCAACAGTTGTATGGTCAGTAGTAAGCTGATACAATTCACACATCCACCACCCATCGTCTCTCACATACGCCAGGTGTGATATTGAATTCTCTGTCTCCTCTTTTAATCTGTAGTTGAGGCCTATATAACTACACCTTCCATCTGTAACTGGGTGCCGAAATGTGAACACAAGGTTCACCGTGTATGTGATTCCTGGTGACAAGAACTGAGTTTTTACATCTGCTTTCCATACCTCATTCTTAAAGAAATATTCGTAGGTGCCTGCAGCAAATCTGCATGAATTGTAGCAAAGAAAGATACATTGTAGGTGGCAAGAATTGAGTTTTTTTTACAGGTGTTGGATACTTATCAAATATTCTCAAAAGCTAGAAACAGGAAGAGTCACCTTGAATTATATTTAGATGAGAATCTAGAACTCAAGACTTCTGAACCCAAACATTCTGCAATAGATATCATCTCACAGTGTTCTCCCTTCTTATTTAATGAAAACCACTGTACGTCCATTAAACAAGTTCAAGTTAGTTCGTGTGTGTTATAACGTAATAATATTATCGTTTTTTAAATCACTTATCTGCTTGCTTTATTTGAGCATATACAGTTAGTTCAAGGACACAGGTGTACATAACTATATAAGTGTTACTTGTAATGGTTGCAGTAGGAGGAGCAGCTAATTACCGTTTTGCCGCCGTTAAGGAGGACCCCTTTGTACAAAAGTTTCATAAATTCAACTTCGGATCTGTAATTCAAAGGAGATTCTGTAGTCTTACTCAGCTCTTCATAGAAAAAAAGTTTTCCTTTCCATTCACTAAACTCTTGACTTTCTAGTGCACTCTCAAGTTCTACCACAACCTCAGCCATCTTCGGTCGATCTTCACGAGATTCCTTCAAACATTGATACGCAATGTCTGAAAATATTTCTAAAGCACTCTGCTCCAATGGTTGAATGTTCGGATCTTTAAAGATGATATCATTTAACTTCTTCTCTTCATAGCTTTCAATCCACGTGCGCACTAAATTCTGCTCAACACGACCATTGCTATATGTACAACATAACTTCCCACATAAAACTTCGAATAAGACCACACCAAAAGAGTAGACGTCTGACTCTTTTGTTAAGGTGTGCGTCATCGCATACTCCGGATCACAGTACCCATGGGTACCTGCTGCCAGGGTGACAATAACTGAGTGCTCCTCATTAGCGGACCCAATTATTGATAGCCCGAGGTCCGAAACTTTAGCTTTCCATTGGTCATCGAGTAGGATGTTGGCGCTTTTTATATCACAATGGATAAGTCTTCGGTGTGTCTCCCTTGGATCATGAAGGTAGCTTAATCCCTTTGCGGCATCAAGGCATATCTTCAGGCGTTGTCTCCACGTGAGATGAGTGGACCTTAAGTAGCGGTCAAGGCTTCCACGAGATGCATGCTCGTAAACCAGGATCATCTCACCCCTTTCGCAACAAAATCCCAGAAGAGAGATAACATTTTCATGTTTGTAATCGGAAAGCATCGTTATCTCTTTCAAGAACTCAGGTGCTCCTTGTCCACGGGTACGATCCAGACGCTTAATAGCGACCATGCTTCGCCCTTCAGAGTGAGACAGTTCTCCTTTATAAACATTCCCAAAACCACCGTGTCCAATACAGTGGTTCTGATAGTCGAAGTTGTTGGTGGCTGATGTTATGTCTCCTAGTTGGATTTTAAGATGTTGAAACTTCTGCAAGAATATCTGCAATTTTGCATCCATATTTGTGTAAAGAACCAACACAAAAGGTGTTTGTAATTTCTGAAAGGAATGGAAAAATGGTTAACTATGAAATATTTAATTTCCTGTCACTAATTCAATCAAGACCAATGCCCTTTATATAGGATTAGAGAAGCGAGAAATTAGGGGGTGTTTTGGGATTCCTTTAAGTTCTAACCTAAGGGTATGGTGAGGCTCATCCCCAAGAGGATGAGCCGCCACGTAGGCGCCACATCACCGGCTCGTGGGGGATGAGCCTCCTTCACATTTGAGGGGGATGGAGGATGGTGCTCCACATAATTTATAAAAACAATTAAATGTTTAATTTATTTGATTATTTAGAGAGAGAAAGAGATAGAGAGGAGAGAGAAAGAGAGAGAGAGGACAGAGAAAGAAGAGAGAGAGAGATGTCAGGTCCGTCTCACCCGGCTGTGGGGAGCCGTTTGGGCCGAGCCGAGCCTCAGGGGGGCGGTGTGGGGGACCGGCGCCGGTCCTAGCCGGGCCTAGCCGGCCCCCATACCCTTTAGTCTCAAAAGTCAACAAAATTGAGAAGTTAGAAGTTAGAATTTCTAACTTCTCAATTTCTCATTTTTGAAGGCATAAAAGTACGTCTCCTCTAGGAGGTGTTTGGGATTCCTTTTAACTATAAAAGTCCATCTTAGGAGGTGTTTGGGATTCCTTTTAAGAGTGGCGAAGCTTGAAAATTTCCATCGGGGGATCGGAAGTCACCGGACCTAAAAATTTTATATAAGTATTTTTTTTATAAAACCGGGGGGTCGAGACCTAAAAAATTCTATACGAAACATACATACATACATACATAACACTATTGAGCGAAAAGTTTGGGGGGTCGAAAACGTATATACCTAAAAAATTCTGTACGAAGCATACATACATAAAACTAATAAATCAAAAGTAACTCCAAAATAAGTTAATCCAAACACCCACTTGGAGTATATTTAGCCAGATCAATAATAACATCTTTTACTAGTTATAAACTAAATACTCTGCCTCAAATGCATAGAAGCTGTTGTAGATTTCAGCATAATGGGGCAAGATGCCTTGATCACATGATTTCACAAAAAATAAAATAAATAAAAATCAAATCCAGCTATTATAGTCTAAAGAATTTGTGGCCTTCGGAGTGGTTTACACGTCTCCGTAGTTCACGTTAGGGTGAGCGGGGCACCAGCGGGGAGTGGCCGCGGTGACCCAATTCCCCCAGCGGGAACACCGCCGCCATCCCTGCGGTGACCCAATTCGGGGAGGGTGGTCGGGGGGAGTTCACCGAAGAAGGGGAGGGTTGTTGGTGGGGCCAGCCTCATTTTCAACCAATCAGTGATTTTTTTTTTTTAATAAAAAAATAAGTCACCTAAGAGGGGAGTGCCGCCATCAAATTCGGGTGTGAGGGGAGTTTAAGAGGGAAGTTGACGTGGCATAACCTGATTGGGTGTGCGTAAGAGAGGGGACTCCCCTCTTAGGGGAGTGCCCCGCTCACCCTTAGGTTGTGATGGTCAAAGTCAACCCAATCATTCATGATTCATGATTCATGAGTAACGTTAGACTCTGGGGTATGGTGAGGCTAGGGTTGGGTTTGGGTTGGGGCATGAGTTGACACGTGGCTTGGGGGGGCAGACATCGGCTGACCCACATTCAACTCGGTATGGTGGGGCGTGGGTTTGGTGGGCTTCGCTGGGCTGACCCGCTGGGCTATTTGAATATTTTTTAAAACAACAAATTTATTTTTTTTTAATATTTTTAAATAAAGAAAATTACATAAAAAAATTCCCAACGTTTATATTTCTTTTTTTATCTCTTCTCTCATCTCCAAGACTAGTTGCAACTCGTCACCCTCTAGGTGATCAATGGGCTGGGATAGAAATTTCAAATCATCCAGTTTTTGTTTCTGGGCATCTCTAGCGGCATCTCTAGCTTCTTTGCTCTTTCGCATTTCGGCCCTTTGTTGTTGGAATACATTGAATGTATCTAACTTGCATGAAATGTCTTCCAACTGATCGTTGTATATTCCCCTACGCGAGCCCGAACTCCCAACTGAAGGCGATGCCGTATCCGATCTTGTTTTTTGAGCGCGCCTTTTTGAGGCATCTCTTCCATATTCAGGCCGGTTTGGTGAATCATCCAAAAGGTCCTCAAACTCTTGATCTCGTGCATCAGATTGGGCTTGGGACGAGGCCCTTGACCTTTTGGAAGACGTGTTCGATTCGCTACCACTGGGGATATTCGCCCACTTTGGATGGAACTTACAAATCTCCCAACAATGCATGAAGCGGAAGTCGCTCCCCACATTTGATTTGAATTGAACCAATGCATTTGTCAGAATGTCGGCTTCGGTTTCACCACTTTTTGGGTTTTGCTTTGCTTTATTTAAAAAACCACTATATTTTGTAAGTTGGGTGCTTATCTCGCTCCACTTCGAGGATAAGCTATCGTTTTCACGATAAGCCTCCCGACCCATTTCTTCATGGAATGCTCTACTAACCGCTTCCCACAAATGGCTTCGATGTTGAGAAATTCATATTTTAATAAAAACAAAATTTAATATATTACAAAGTTATATAAAAAATAACCATTAATATATTACAAAGTTATATACAAAATATTTAAGAATACCTAAAGTTGCATGTTGAGTTTGTTGACACCAAGCCCTTGCCAATGCACGTTCTTCATTAACGACCCATTTTTGTTGTTTTCGTTTGACGGTTTCAAGTGCTTTGTCCGCCTCGGTTTTTTTCTTATGACTTCTCTTTTTGGGAGCTATTGAGGCGGAAGGACCATCGTTGGGTGGTTGAGTTTCGGGGACGGTTTCGTTTTGTGAAAGGTCGATGGAGGTTGGTGAAAGGTTGATGGGCATTTGTGTAAACGGGGTAGGTATCGAATCATCCGTGTGTGGGAAGTTAGTAAACAAATGATTCCCAATATACGATGCATAACTCGCTTCTTGGTGCATAAAAGAGTGTATGAAAAATGGACGAGGCATTGGACGATCGGGTGGTGGGCTAGGATTATTTTCTTGGAATGCATACGGGTTGCTCGGGTCATAAACACGGTTATGAGGATGCATTTTTTCGTTTTGTAGAAGGAGGAAGATGATTATAGAAGGTGTGGTTGAATGTGGTAAAAAATGGAAGAAAAATGTGAGTTTTATAGTGAAAAAATAAATTTTTTTTTAACATAGCCGTTGGCCAACGGCTAGTTTGGTTTGGCCATTGAGAGCCAGCCATGTCAGCTTGTCAATACCGCCCCACGCCCGGCTTGAAACCCAAGCCCCAAGGGCCACGCCCCAACCCAAGCCCACCCGGGGTGGTGGCTTGGGCTTTTTCCCCCAACCCACGCCCCAACCCAAGCCCCATACCCCATAGTCTTAGCCATTCAAAAAAAAATAATAATAAATAAAACGAGTAAATTACTATTCCGTCCTTCTCGGTGCTCCTAACATTGTATTTTATAATAGTTTTAACCCCTAACACTAAGGAGGTATTTATTTTTTTGTGAAAAGCTCTTCAGAATCTCTTATGTCTGTCCAACGCAGACTACGCGCAGACGTTTGAGTCTGCAGTGTGTCTGTTTTCCTCGAAGACCTTTCATTAAAAAAGGTCTGCGTAACCTCTTTTTGGTGCAGACATGGATCAAGGTCTTCTTCGTTCTGTAGACTCTTATCCTCCACAAAACCCTAGCACCTCTCTACCTCTTCTCCTCCACCCCACCTTCTCAACCGCCGCCACCCACCCTCCCACTGGCGGCATCCTCCCACCACCCGCCACCACCTCGTCACCCTCCCATTGTCCGCCACCCACCTCTGTAACCGACGGCACCGTCCGCCAACCTCCCTCCTCACCAGCCACTGCCACCTCGTCACCCTCCCTCCTCAGCAGTCGTCCGCCACCTCGTCACCGACAACAAGTCATCAGCAGCCGCTTTCATCAGTATCTATCCAGGTAAGTTAAATTTATGTTTTTTTTGTGTTAATTTTCAGAAATTGGTGCTAGTTTTCAGATTGTGGTGTTATTTTTTAGAATTTTTATGTTAGTTTTTCAAAATTTTGGTGTTAATTTTAAGACTTGTGGTGTTACTTTGCTGACTTTTGGTGTTAATTTTCATAATTGTGGTGTTAATTTTGGTGTTACTCATGCCTGTTATGTTGTTTGATTATGATATTCATTATGATAAAATGGTAATTAGAATTTGTATGATGTTCAGCAGCTTGCAGAAGTTAAAAACAAACAGTCTTCTTCTGGCAGACTGCAGAGGTTTGATCCACCTCTTCTGCTGCAGATGTCTGCAGATGTGGTCCGCAAACTGCAAACATTTTACCTCTGAGAAAACAAACACCTAACTCTATTACTCTCTCTGTTAAGTTAAAGGGTATTATGGTCCTTTTACATTTTAGAGGCTGTTTAAGTAAGTTGTAAAGTTCTTTAATATTTGTATTTGTGTAATTGCTCAATTTTTTTATTATTTCGTTATGATTATTATTTAACAAAATACGTTTTAAATATACAACTAAATACATATTTCTTTAACAATTTGTTTTATTTATAAATGTCGTTTTCAAAAACATTTGTTTTTTTTGACCTTTTTTAAAACGGCGAGGAGGGAGAAAGAGGAGACGTGTGAATGACGGTGGTGAGCAGGTTATGATGGGTGTGACCAAAATGCCCTTCCGTGTTTTTTTAGTTAAAATGAACAATTTAAATCACAACCATTGATTATTTTGATCTAAGGGTGTAAGGAGCTGCAAAAATGTCCAAAAACGACCCGTAAGTGAAAACCGGACCCCTGAAACTCTAATCCTCTTGAAAAACCAAGAAAACAAGATTTCTGGATTTCACGCGGGCCGCGTAAAAGATAAGCTCAGGGTTACGCGGGCTGCGACATATCAAAAATCACCGGATAAGCTTTCCAGGCCACGTGTCGCACACGTGGCAGACCTACTGATGATACGCTAGCCCTACACGTAGACTAGGGGCCCTCGCGGGCCGCGTAAGATTCATCTAAGGGTTTACGCAGGCCGCGTAAAACCCAATTTCATGCTATAAATTGCCTGTGCATGGGACTTGCTTCTGTGCTCGAAAACTTTATTCAAAAACGAAAGATACTGCTCAAAATCACAATTTCGTTTAGGGAAACGCTGCTACGAGTACAGGGTATTAACTCGATCACTGCTACGATACAATGTTCGATCGATTGAAACCGATCAGATGGATGTTTAAGTGCTGCCCGTAATTGGGCTATACTTTGTCATTCGTCGTGAGTGTTTTGATTTCGTGAGTTATCGTAAATGTTGTATTAAGTTCTGACCTAGTTTCGTATGCATTGTTATTTAAATTAGGTTACAAGGCTAAATTAGAAGGCTAAACTCTGCCCGTCTAAACTTGCAATGTGAGTCATTCTCTTTTTATCAATTGTTTTACTACACCTCAAATTATTTTCAAAAGTTATAATTACATGGATTAAGTTGTGGTTATCTTGAATCACTGGCAAGTGGGGTATTGTGCACATTACTAATCTCTCACGGTTAGGTTAACAAACCTAACAATGATAATCATCACTACTTGGGTGAAAGGACCCAATAGTGGTATGACCATCGTCACCAGGGTGTGACACGACGCCAGATAAAAATAAGATAGTAGCCATTGTAATCGCTCTTATGCTGTAATTTATAACTAATGTGTCGTTTTATATAACATGAGTGACTCGCCAGTATTTCCCCGCTGATAAAATATTTTTAAACATGTTTCAGGTGACTTACTGTGAATCAAGGAAAAAGTGCTACGGAGCACTAACAAGCTTGAAGTGGTGGCTCGGTAAAATAAATAAACATGTTTTGTAAAACAAGGGATTTCCTCGGGAAATTACCTTTACTGTAAATTATGGGGTTTGTCCCAATTTATGAAATAAAATAATTGGGCATTTTCAAGTTTTTAAAGATCCTGTTAAACTTCCGCTATCAAATCAAATAATAAATACCACGGGTTTCTGTCCCGCGGCTCCTGAACCAAGTAACACCGGGACGGGGGCCGTGACAGAAAAAAGGTGGTATCAGAGCCACTGATTTAAGCCAATTAAGTATTTAGAAATACTTAATTTCTCAAATTGCCACTCTGTGATTCTGTGAAAATTTAACTTGCAATATATAACTTTCTAATTAGGATTTTGTGTTTTCTATATCTGCTAAACAACATGAATGAGTTGTCTGAAGCCCTTCAGAATCTCAATATCCATTCTGCTGGTATGGAAGTTTCCAGAGACTTTTCCGATTATCTGGCCGATACTGAAGAACCTATGGAATTCCAGGCTCAAGCCCAGGAGAAACCCAAGACGAAGAAAAGAAGGAGAATCATAGGCTGGAGACGCGGACGGAGAAAGAAGCCAGCTGCCCAGAGGATTAAAAAGACTGAGGAACCAAAAGACAAAGGCAAGGGAAAGGAGATCGGAGAAAGTTCAGGGCAAGCCCAGGAAATGCCACCCTGGGAGGAGCTTGATCGCAAACTGGCAAATTGTGATCTCTTTGGACCTGCTAATGAAAACCTCTTCAATTACCCTACTGAAGCACAACTTCCAGTTAATCTGCAACCTGCTATCCCAGACCCCATTGTCAGCCATCAACTTTTACCCGGGGAATTGGAAGAATGGTGGACAACTGACTGGCAATTTCAGAATCTCTTGAATAACCCTAATACCTATTTCCCCCAATTTGACCCTGAGCCTGCACCAAACCCACCGATGAGCACCGAGAACTTTGCTGAACTCCGCCACTATGGCGAGGAGCTGGTGGACACAGGAAATAGAATCCGGGAAGTGGGGGAGAGGATATCATGGAAATACGACGAGAGGGAACGTCGTTTTTGAAATGCCAGCTGACGGGGTTATCTGTGGTTGTGTGGTTATGTGTTTAATAATAATAAAATAATAATAAATATTAATAAAAATATAATCATGTAAAATAACTTAAAATAAAACTTTTGTAATATAACTGGTGTGTACGGATGCCTACTATTATATAAAAATATCAACGTCGCAAAGTCGACAATTTTGGCTATACGTGTTGACATGATTATGTGTGATTGTTTTATTGAGACTAATTATTATTTATTTTAATTTGGTGCCAATAATTTATACATTTATATATTGAAAGTTATCAGATGGAACCCGCTGTCAATGAGTCAGTTAACGAAGTTAACCAATCTGAGCAAAACAATGAGGATCACTTTCTTAATAGACAAGATATAGAAAATATCATCGCCCAGGGAATAGCTAATGCTATCCCAGCCATCGTCGCTGCTGTTAAAAGCCCTGTTGAACCTTCACAAGCTAACCCCAGTAAACGCACTCGCGATGATAATTTCAGTAACAATGTAAATGGAGGCGGCAACAATAACAATAACGATGATGTGATGCAAGCCCCATTTCTTAAGAAAATGAAAGCTGCAACGCCTGGTTGCACTTACAAGGAATTTCTTGCCTGTAAACCAATTGAATTTGCAGGCAATGAAGGGGTGACTGTTGCACTACGTTGGTTAGAGAAAACTTAGGCAGTAATTAAAATAAGTAAATGTGCCGAGGAAGACAAGGTCATGTACGCGTCGCATCTTTTTAAAGAAGGGGCACTCGAATGGTGGAACACAGTACTACAAGCCAAAGGAAGTGATGTGGCTTATGCCATGAATTGGGAAGAATTTAAGAGATTAGTGGAAAGAAAATTCTGCCCCGAATATGAAAAGGAACAAATGAAAAATAAGTTCCTGAACCACCGGATGGTGGATGTTGACTGTCGAGGGTATACTTCGACATTCTTCGAGTATGCTAGAGTTATACCTACCCTGGCTTCGCCAGAACCAGTACTTATTTCTCGCTATATTTGGAGGTTGATTAGCGAGATTCGGGATATCGTCAAAGCGGCGAGACCCCACACAATTGATGATGCTGTAGAACTGGCTAACACTTTAACCGATGGATTGGTACGCACGAGAGAAGAAAACCGGAAGAAGGAAGTAGCCCAAAAGATTACCCAATGATTCCGTGTGGGTAATAATAATAGTAATTTCAAGAAAAAGGGAACCGGGCAATCTTCCACTGCTCCATTTTGCAGTACCTGTAAAAGAAAGCATTTTGGAAGATGCAAAGGGTAATGCAATTTTTGCAAAATTCCAGGGCATCAAGAAGAAGACTGCAGAAGGAAGAAATCCACAATTTGCTTCAACTATGGAGAAGCTGGACATTTTAGACCAGACTGCCCTAAATTGGTCAAACCAGCTGACAACAAAGCCAAGCCTGCAGAAGGAACTACCAAGAAAAATGCAAGAGCCTTCCAGTTGACTACCCAGGAAGCAGTGCTAATCCCCGACGTGATTGCTGGTACGTTCCTAGTTGACGACGTTTATGCAAAAGTATTATTTGACTCTGGTGCAAACCAAAGTTTTATAAATACTTCATTCTGCCAAGCTCTTAACCTACCCTTAACCAACCTTAGACAAATTTTTATGGTAGAGACGGCAAATGTGAATTCTGTTAACATAAATAAGGTTTTGCAAAAAGGAAAGATAGAACTCTTAGGCCATAAATTTTCTGCAAACCAGTTACCTATGAATTTAGCTGGATTCGATGTGGTGTTACGAATGGATTGGTTAGTAGCTAACCATGCTCGAATCCATTGTAATAAAAACTCCATAGAAATTCATACACCAACAGGAGAAATAGTGGTGATTACAGGAGATAAGCCACGTAAGCCACTGAAATTCATTTCAGTAATGAAAATGGCCAGTTATTCCAGAAAACAAGGAATCATATATATGGTTTTGGTAGTTACTAATATCAAAAGTTAGGAACTCAAGGAAATTCCAGTAGTATCAGAATACCCGGATGTATTCCCAGAAGAACTACCTGGATTACCACTCGATAGGGAAGTAGAATTTAGAATTCATCTAATTCCTGAAACTACACCGATAGCCAAGGCACCTTATCGGTTAGCACCCACCGAAATGTTAGAATTGAAAAAGCAGTTAGATGAATTGTTAAGCAAAGGATTTATACAACCTAGTTCATCCCCGTGGGGAGCACCAATGTTGTTTGTGAAAAAGAAAGATGGTTCAATGCGAATGTGTATCGATTATAGGGAATTGAATAAGGTTACAATTAAGAATCGATACCCATTACCTAGGATTGATGATCTTTTTGATCAATTGCAAGGAGCTAGATACTTTTCTAAGATAGATTTACGCTCCGGATACCATCAGTTGAAAGTACAAGAGGAAGACATACCTAAAACTGCTTTCAGAACTAGGTATGGTCATTACGAGTTTACAGTTATGCCATTTGGACTAACAAATGCTCCTGCATCATTTATGGACATGATGAATAGGATCTGTAAACCGTATTTGGATAAATTCGTAATTGTCTTCATTGACGATATACTCATTTATTCCAAAAGTCAGGACGAGCATTGTGAACACTTGCATGCACTCTTAACTTTGTTAAGAAAAGAGAAGCTTTATGCCAAATTCTCAAAGTGTGAATTTTGGCTACAAGAGGTTCAATTTTTAGGACATATGGTGAATCACGAAGGTATTCACGTAGATCCCTCCAAAATAGAAGCGATCACCAAATGGAAGGTCCCGCAATCAGCTATGGAAGTTAGAAGTTTTCTAGGGTTAGCCGGATACTATAGACGGTTTATTAAGGATTTTTCCAAAATAGCTGTGCCATTAACTAAGCTAACCTGTAAAGCAGTGAGGTTTGAATGTGGATCTAGACAAGAAGAGGCTTTTAAGATTTTAAAGCAAAGGTTAACAAACGCCCCAATTCTTGCCTTACCAGAAGGAACAGAAGATTTTGAAGTTTATTGTGATGCTTCTAAGTTAGGATTAGGATGTGTGCTGATGCTACGCAAGAAGGTAATTGCGTACGCCTCAAAGTAATTGAAAAAGCATGAAGAAAACTATACGACTCATGACTTAGAGCTAGGATCCATAATTTTTGCCCTTAAGATTTGGAGACACTATCTGTACGGAAGTAAGTTTACTGTCTATACAGATCATAGGAGTTTAAGATACATATTTGGGCAAAAAGAATTAAACATGAGGCAAAGAAGATGGATGGAAATTCTAAGTGACTACGACTGTGATATTCAATATCACGAAGGAAAAGCAAACGTAGTTGCAGATGCCTTAAGTCGTAAGTATCATGAGAAATAACGACGAGTTCGTGCTCTTAGATTAAGTTTACAATTAGATCTAATGGAACAACTGAAGAATGTCCAGGAAACAGCAATCAAAGATGATGCTGAAGGAATGAAGGGAAGAATAAAAGAATTAGAACAAGGAAATGATGGAATTTGGAGATTCTACAAGATAGGATTTGGGTACCTAAGCAAGGAGACTTAAGAAATAAAATTTTAGAGGAAGCCCATAAATCTAGATATACCATACATCCTGGTAACAATAAGATGTACCAAGATTTAAGAAACAATTTCTGGTGGATTGGTATGAAAAGCACATAGCTAGATACGTTTCTAAGTGCCTAACTTGTTCACAAGTTAAGGCAGAACACCAGAAACCCTCAGGTCTACTACAACAATTAGAAATGCCCGTATGGAAATGGGAACTAATACCATGGACTTTGTTACTAAGTTACCCAAAACCAGAAAAGGTAACGACGCAATTTGGGTAATTGTGGATCGATTAACCAAATCAGCTCATTTTCTACCCATGAAGGAAACCTTTAGCATGGAAAGATTAGCCAAGTTGTACGTAGACGAAGTAGTATCATTACATGGAGTCCCAATCTCCATTGTATCAGATAGAGATAGTCGCTTCACTTCACATTTCTGGACCAGTTTCCAGGAAGCAATGGGAACCCGATTGAACTTAAGTACGGCTTATCATCCCCAAACAGACGGGCAAAGTGAAAGGATGATCCAAACCCTGGAAGACATGCTTAGAGCATGTGTTATAGATTTTGGTGGAAACTGGGATGACCACCTACCTTTAATTGAATTCTCCTATAACAATAGTTATCATGCAAGTATTGAAGCTGCCCCGTTCGAAGCACTGGATGGACGAAAATGTAGAACCCCAGTCTGTTGGGCTGAAATAGGAGAAAGTCAATTATCAGGTCCCGAGATCGTGCAAGAAACCACCGACAAGATCGCTCAAATCAAGGAAAGACTGAAAATGGCCTGAGATCGCCAGAAGAGTTATGCCGACAATCGACGCAAGCTGTTAGAATTTCAAGTCGGAGACAAGGTACTCTTGAAAGTTTCTCCTTGGAAAGGAGTAGTTCGGTTCGGTAAGAAAGGAAAACTGAGTCCAAGATACATAGGACCATTCCCAATAACCCAACGCATAGGACCGGTTGCCTATCGTTTACAACTACCAGAAGAACTAGCTGGAGTTCACAACGTATTTCATATATCCAACCTCAAGAAATGTTTATCCAACGAATCCCTGGTGGTACCTCTTCAAGACATAGAGGTAAATGAAAAGTTGAAGTTCGTGGAGAAACCGCTTCAAATAGAAGACAGAAAAATTAAATTCCTCAAGCATAAAAGATTGGTACTGGTCAAAGTCAAGTGGGATTCAAAAAGAGGACCGGAATACACCTGGGAGCTAGAATTGGAAGTGAAGCGAAAATACCCTCACTTATTTCAGTAAATCTCGAGGACGAGATTTTAAATAAGGTGGGGAGGATGTAAGGACCTGCAAAAATGTCCAAAAACGACCCGTAAGTGAAAACCGGGACCCATGAAACCCTAATCCTCTTGAAAAACCAAGAAAACAAGATTTCTGGATTTCACGCGGGCCGCGTAAAAGATAAGCTCAGGGTTACGCGGGCCGCGACATATCAAAAATCACCGGATAAGCTTTCCAGGCCACGTGTCGCACACGTGGCGGACCTACTGATGACACGCTAGCCCTACACGTAGACTAGGGCCCTTCGCGGGCCGCGTAAGATTCATCTAAGGGTTTACACGGGCCGCGTAAAACCCAATTTCATGCTATAAATTGCGTGTGCATGGGACTTGCTTCTGTGCTTGAAAACTTTATTCAAAAACGAAAGATACTGCTCAAAATCTGTAAGGACTCTCAAAAATGACCTAAACTGACCCACAAGTGAAAACCCGGACCCCTGAAAACATAATGTGCACTAAAAATCAAGAAAACAAGAAATATGGTTTTCAGGCGGGCCTCGTCAACCCATGTTTGACCGGATAAGTGTTCCGGATCCACGTATTGACCAGCTGTTGAACCTACTCGTGACCAATCAGACCTACGCGTAGACTAACTAGGCGGCCACGCGGGCCGCGTAAATGTTGAGCCAAGGTTCACGCGCGCTGCGTGAACCCTAAATTTTACCTATAAATAGGTTGGATCAGGAGCATTCCTCTGGTGTCGAAATCACTTTACGAAAACGAAATTAGACTGCTCAAAAGTTGAATTTACTTTCAAAATAGTGGGGTGCTGCTATGATACCGGGTATTAACTCGATCGCTGCTACGATTCAATGTCCGATCGATTAAAACTATCCAATGGATGTTTAAGTGCTGCCCACATTAGGGTTATGCTTTGTCATTCGTCGTGAATTCGATGGATGTTTAAGTATCGCACTTTGTCATTCGTTGTGAGGGTTTAATCTCGTGAGTTATCATAAATGCTGTATTAGTTACTAACCTAGTTCGTGTGTGTCACACCCCCAAAATCCACGTGCGAAATATCACCGCTTGGAGGCGTGACTGACCAGGATCCAGCCACCAATTATACTGAGCATTTGTTTGTAGTGAAAATATTCGCCAACCACAATAGTTAGTAAACATCATAGTTTAAAGTTTCAAAGGTTTAAGTTCGAATAACAGTTTAAGTAAACAGCGGAAGCATAAATCAAACAGTTTTAAACCAAGGATTCATAGTTCAAGATTTTTTTAAAACCCAACACACGGGTTAAGACGACCACTACACATCCCCAAGCTGCAAGCTCCTGAGTCACTGGTTACCTGCAAAGCATGCAGTAGGGTATCAACAAAAATGTTGGCGAGTCCACGAGTTGTCCAGTTTTAATTACCAAAAACTTGTTTCACCAGTTAATTTATCCGTTTATACATGCGATGGGGAGCTACCCCATAAGTAAGCGACTAAACTGTTTTTCCAATACTGAATACTTACTTAACCGTACGTTTCCGTAGTGCCCCGTTGTCAATGTTCTATCATCATTGACGGTTTGCCAGAGTTCATTAGTTCACTCCCGTTCCCAGTAACAAGGGTCGGTGTGAGGCTGGTTACACCTAAATAGCGCTATTAACTAATAACCCGTTCGCCAGGCCCCGGCGACTAATCGGTATTAAATGGTAGGGACTTAAGTGATAGAGTTTTGTTTAGTGTTGCTTGTTGCATTCCGTATAAACAATAATTAACCAAGAGTTCCCAGTAACAAGGGAAGTAAGTAAGTTTGTTCCCAGTAACAAGGGAAGAAAAGTAAGTTTGTATCCCTTACGCGGGGATAACGTTGATTAAGTTTCCGTTTCCCAAAACCACCGGGAACGCATGCTTTAATAGTTGTGAACTCACCTTGGGTTGCTCGGCAGTTTAGTTTACTTGGTTAAGTATGCTGGTCACCACGTCCTAAATGGTTACCAGTATAGGTCAGGTTCGGACACAAGTAGTCACGTATATGGTGCACGTATTTAACACATAGCATACAAAACATAAACGGGTATTGGGCCTGCTCTAATAATGGTTCAGTCAAACAGTAACAATTAGCACGTAGTCCAGTCAATCAGTAATCGTACACGAACAGTCCATACACTAAGGCCCAATAATGAAGACCCGTAGCCCACTCGAGACAAGGTGGTCTCGAGTCGAGACAGGGAGGTTTCGAGTCGCAACCAAGTGGTCTCGGGTTGGAGTGGGGTGGTCTCGAGTAGTGCCGGTATGAGTCGCAACCTTTGGGATGTCGAGTCCAGTCTCGAGTCGCAATCAGAAGATCTCGAGTCGAGACCGTGGTGGTCTCGAGTCCCTGAAATCTTGTTTTGAGTTACTTGGACCTGGTCTCGAGTTGTAACACGATGGTCTCGAGTCGAGACCGAAGGCTCTAACACTGCTGTTTCTAGAATGCCAGCCAAGACATGTACTAACCAATAGGATTTCATGTGCATGATTTTATGTACTATCCAATTAAAATGCATAAACATGTTTTCTTGCCTAAATTCTAACCAAAACAGATCAAACAACAAGTTTTTCAAATATTTTCCATGACATTCAAGTTGTTCTTCATATGTTCATACCACATTTAACACATATTTATAATGTTCTTCATGAGATCATTCATGAAATATTGTGATCAAAGGTCAAGCAAATCTTGCATCATCTATCAAACACACATTTGTCCTAAAATATCTAACATGAATCGGATAACAAGATCATCCTAGGCTATTAGTCATTTATTCTTCAAAACACCTTAGCAAGACATTATCATACAATTGCTCACACACATTATTCATCATATTGCAAACTCACAAAACATACAAGAATCATACAACAAGACCTCTAAGCTAACCATGCATCTTATTCATCAAGCACACATAAACTTCTAACACACATTTAAAATACTAACCGGTTCCAAAGCGTGGAGGTGTGTGGGGATTCACCGAGATCCGAGAGCACCTTCCTTGGCCGACGGTTGTTCTGAGAAGAAGGAGGAGAGTGTTGGTGGAGCTTTAGGATTTTAGTGATTTGAAGGAATGTAGGAGAGTGTGTGAATGATAGGAATGTCAAAATGAGAGAAGGTGGGCTTGGGCATGGGTTTTATACTCGGTCTAAGGTCGGTACACCCTAATGGGTTCGGGTGGGCTTTTAAGAGGTGCACGGCCCAACCGGCCCAGTCGTTCACTCGAGACCGAGTGGTCTCGAGTCGGGTTCATGGTCTCGGTTCACTACAAATATATATATATACATATATATATACTACATATACACACTCACATAGAACAAGAAGATAACACGACTTTCATTTAATATCATATATACACACAATGAAATTACAAGATATTTGCTCGGGAAAACCTAGAGTGTCACAGTGTGCATGTTATTAATTTAGGTAACAAGGTTAATCAGTAGACTAGACTCTGCTCGTGTTAAATCTGCAATGTGAGTCATTATCTTTTTATAAAAGTGCTTTATAAATTCTTAAATGTTTTCAAAGTTATAATTACAGGGATTAAGTCTTTGTAATCTCCATATTACAGCCGGTATGTGGGGTTTTGTATACATTACTTGATAATCGTCACCATTGGACAACGGGTTAGCCAATGGGTGATATGACCATAGTCACAGAAATGAGTCGAGTGACAAATACCGTAGGGTAATTGGTTGATATATAAACATTGTAATCGCTCTTAATACTGTAAATTATAACAACGTGTCGTTTTAGTAAAAAGAATGATTCACCAGTATTTCCCGCTGACAAAACCTTTTTCAAACATGTTTCAGGTGATCTGTTGTGATCTAGGAAAAGTGCCGCGAAGCACTACAAGCTTAAGGAAGTGGCTCAATATAAATAAAGAAACATGTTTTGTAAAACAAAGATTTCCCAATGAAATCATCTGATTGTAAATTACTGGGGTTTTTATCCCAAATTATGAAATAAATTAATCAGGCATTTTCAATTTTTAAAAGATCCTGCTGAAATCTTCCGCTGTCAAACTCAATTAAATAAATACCACGGGTTCCTGTCCCGCGGCTTCTAACCGGGTCAAACCGGGGCTGGGGCCGTGACAGGAAAAGGTTGTATTAGAGCCACTGAGTTAAGCTAATTAAGTATTTGAGAAATACTTAATTTTCCTGATTACCATCTTGTGATTATGTGTTTTATTAACTGACTACTTGTTAATTATAGTATGGGTAAGCAAAAGCTTTCGAACATCTATCTTAAATTAGATAGTTCACCAAAAGAAAAGGGAAGTTCATCCCAATCAAAATTCTCAAGATACTCAGTAGAAACTGAGGAGGGAATATTTGTTCGTAAAGACTATTATGAGGAACCACTTTCTCCTAATAAAAGAAGTTTGATTATTAGGAAAAGTCAGGAGAAAATAAAGAAATCCCAATCAAAAGAAATAAGAGTTAATCAGGAAATCCAGAAGCTAGGCAGTAACCCACCATGGGAAGACCAGTTAGATGAAAAATGGGCAGATCTCTATATGCTAGCCACTGTAGCAATAAATGCAAATCTTTAAAATACCTTAACCCAGTATTAGTACCCTTATCACCTACAATCCAGAAACTTTACTCAGTAAATAAATAATTTTATAATAAACCCTAGTATGTTTAATTATCAGTTATCCTTTGTATTAAATTAGTCACACGGTATGCAATAATACTTGAAGGTTATCTGTTAAATTTTGTTATAAAATTTTAACTTAGTATTTTGCATATATGCTAAACAGCATGAATGAGTTATCTGAAGCCCTTCAGAATCTCAATCTTTATCCGGTGAAAATAGAAGTTTCCAGAGACTTTACTGGTTACATACCTGATATAGAAGAACCTATGGAATTCAATGCTCCACCTCCAGAGAAATCAAAACCCAAGAAAAGGAGAAGATTTGTAGGTTGGAGACGTGTACGCAGGAGGAAACCAACAACTAGGAAAATTCCCAAAATAGAGAATCCCATAGATAAAGGAAAAGGAATTGCAATCGGGGAAGATTCTAGGCAAGTAGAAATGGAAATTGGGGAAAGTTCTAAACAAGTTGAGGAATTGCCATTACAGGAGGAATTGGATCGCGTACTGGCAAGCTGTGATATTCTCAGGCCCATAAATAACAACCTTTACCCTTATCCTGCTGAAACTCAACTTCCAATAAATTTGGAACCAGCCATTCCAGAACCTTTAATCCACACTCAACCTTTAGGTGAGATGGACGAGTGGTGGACTAACGACTGGCAGTTTCAAAACCTTCTCAATAACCCTTATACGTTTTTCCCTCAGTTCGACCCAGAACCTATACCAAACCCACCAATGAGCAATGAAAATTTAGCTGAACTCCGCCATTTTGGCGAGGAGCTGATGAATGCTGGGAATAGGATCCGGGAAATAGGAGGACAAATTTCCTGGAAATACGATGAGAGGGAACATCGCTTTTGAAATGCCAGCGGATTAGGGATAATATGATTGTGAAGTTATGATTGTATAATAATATAATAATCAAAATAAAACGTGTAAAATAAAAATAAAACTTTGTAACATAATGGTGTGTACGGATGCATAATAGGATATATAAAAAGGAATCGAGAAATCGATAATTTTGGATATATATATATATATATATGTTGTGAAATATGTATGATTATTTTGTGCATAATTGTTATTTATTCTGTACTAATAAAATTATATATATTAATTATCAGATGGAAAAAGCTAATAATGAACCAGTTCATGAGGTTAACCAATCTGAGCAACATCAGGAGGATCACTTTATGACTAAGCAAGATATAGAAAATATCGTTGCTCAAGGGATAGCCAATGCTATTCCAGCAATCCTTGCTGCTGCCCAGAAACCTGTTGAACCTCAACAAATTATTCCTAGCAAACGCACGCAAGACGACAATTTTAGTAATAGTGTAAACGGAGGCGGTAACCATACTAATAACGACAACGATGGGAGGCAAGCTCCACTCCCTAAGAAAATGAAAGCTGCAACGCCTGGTTGCACTTACAAGGAATTTCTTGCTTGTAAACCAGCTGAATTTGCAGGCAATGAAGGAGCGACTGCGGCACTGCGTTGGTTAGAGAAAACCGAGGCAGTGATTACAATAAGTAAATGTGCCGAAAACGACAAAGTCATGTACGCGTCGAATCTTTTCAAAGAAGGGGCGCTAGAATGGTGGAATACAGTACTTCAAGCCAAAGGAAGAAGTGTGGCTTATGCCATGAATTGGGAAGAATTTAAAAGTCTGATAGAAAGAAAATTATGTCCCGAATATGAAAAGGAACAAATGGCGAATAAATTTCTGAACCACCGGATGGTGAATGTAGACTGTCGAGGGTATACTTCGACATTCTTCGAGTATGCTAGAGTAGTACCAACCCTGGCTTCGCCAGTGTCAGTGCTCATTTCTCGTTATATTTGGGGATTGATTAGCGAAATCCGTAATATCGTTAAAGCTGCGAGACCTCGCACTATTGATGATGCGGTAGAATTAGCTAACACCCTAACTGACGAGTTGGTACGCACAAGAGATGAAGACAGGAAAAAGGAATTGGCTCAGAAAATTACCCAAGGATTTCGTGTGGGTAATAATAGCAACTTCAAGAAAAGAGGAACAGGGCAATCCTCAACTCCGCCGTTCTGCAGGAATTGCAAAAAGAAACATTATGGAAGATGTAATGTAACCTGCAATTTTTGCAAAGTTATAGGACATCGCGAAGAAGACTGCAGAAAGAAAACAAGGATCTGCTATAACTGTGGAGAAATAGGACATTTTAAATCAGAATGCCCTAAATTGATTAAACCAGCAGACAATAAAGCCAAGCCAGCTGACGGAGCTACCAAGAAGAATGTTCGAGCCTTTCAGTTGACTACTCAGGAAGCCGAGCTAATCCCTGATGTGATAGCTGGTACGTTCTTAGTTCACAACGTTTACGCAAAAGTATTATTTGACTCTGGTATAAACCAAAGTTTTATAAATACTACATTCTGCCAAGCTCTTAATTTACCTTTGACCAACCTTAGGCAAATTTTTACAGTCGAGACGGCAGATGGGAATTCAGTTAAAATAAATAAGGTTTTGCAAAAAGAAAACATAGAACTTTCAGGTTATAAATTCTCTGCAAACCTGTTACCAATAAAATTAGCTGAATTCGACGTTGTATTAGGAATGGATTGGTTAGTAGCCAACCATGCTCGAATCCTTTGTGATAAGAATTCTATAGAGATTCGTGCACCCACTGGAGAAGTAATTATGGTTACAGGAAATAAGCCACGCAAGCCACTAAAGTTCATTTCAGTAATGAAAGTTGCTAGTTATGAAAGAAAGCAAGGAATAGTGTATATGATTTCAGTAATCATTAACACTAAGGGAAAGGAACTTAAGGAAATTCCAGTAGTATCAGAATACCCAGATGTATTCCAGAAGAACTACCTGGATTACCACCTGATAGGGAAGTAGAATTTAGAATTCATCTAATTCCAGGAACTACACCGATAGCCAAGGTACCTTATCGGTTAGCACCTACTGAAATGCTAGAATTGAAAAAGCAATTAGATGAATTACTAAGCAAAGGTTTTATACAACCTAGTTCATCCCCTTGGGGAGCACCAGTGTTGTTTGTAAAGAAGAAAGATGGGTCTATGAGAATGTGTATTGATTATAGGGAATTAAATAAGGTTACAATTAAGAATCGATACCCATTACCTAGGATTGATGATCTTTTTACTCAATTTCAAGGAGCTAGATACTTTTCTAAGATCGATTTGCACTCCGGATATCATCAATTGAAGGTACAAGAAGAAGACATACCTAAAACTGCTTTCAGAACTAGGTATGGTCATTACGAGTTTACAGTCATGCCCTTCGGACTAACTAATGCACCTGCAGCATTCATGGACATGATGAATCGGATCTGTAAACCGTATTTGGATAAATTTGTAATTGTCTTCATCGACGATATACTTATTTATTAAAAAAATCAGGAAGAACACTGTCAACATCTGCATGCACTCTTAACTTTGTTAAGAAAAGAGAAGCTTTACGCCAAATTCTCGAAATGTGAATTTTGGCTACAGGAAGTGCAATTTTTAGGACACATGGTGAATCACGAAAGTATTCACGTAGATCCTGCTAAGGTAGAAGAAATTACCAAATGGAAGGTCCCACAATCAGCCATGGAAATTAGAAGCTTTCTAGGACTAGCTGGTTACTATAGATGGTTTATTAAGGATTTTTCTAAGATAACAGTGCCATTAACTAAGCTAACCTGTAAATTCGTTAAGTTTGAATGGGGACCTAGGCAAGAAGAGGCTTTTAAGATTTTAAAGCAAAAGTTAACAAATGCCCCAATCCTAGCCTTGCCAGAAGGAACAGAGAATTTTGAAGTATATTGTGATGCTTCAAAATTAGGATTTGGATGTGTGTTAATGCAACGCAAGAAAGTAATTGCGTATGCATCAAGACAATTGAAAAAGCATGAAGAAAACTATATGACTCGTGACTTAGAATTAGGAGCCATAATTTTTGCCCTTAAAATTTGGAGACATTATCTGTGTCGAAGTAAGTTTACTGTCTATACAGATCATAAAAGTTTAAGGTACATATTTAGGCAAAAAGAGTTAAATATGAGACAAAGAAGATGGATGGAAATACTCAGCGACTACGACTGTGATATTCAATATCATGAAGGAAAAACAAATGTAGTTGCAGATGCCTTAAGTCGTAAGTATCATGAGAAACGACGACGGGTTCATGCTCTTAGATTAAATCTACAGTTAGATTTAATGGAACAACTAAAGAAGATTCAAGAAACAACAATCAAAGACGATGCTGAAGGAATGAAAGGACGAATAAAAGAATTAGAGCAAGGAAAGGATGGAATTTGGAAATTCGATAAGAAAAGAATTTGGGTACCTAAACAAGGAGAATTAAGAGATAAGATTTTAGAAGAAGCTCATAAATCTAGGTATACCATGCATCCAGGAAATAATAAGATGTACCAAGATTTAAGAAATAATTTCTGGTGGATAGGCATGAAAAAGGATATAGCTAGATATGTTTCTAAATGTCTAGCTTGTTCACAAGTTAAGGCAGAACACCAGAAACCTTCAGGTCTACTACAATAATTAGAAATGCCAGTATGGAAGTGGGAACTCATAACAATGGACTTTGTTACAAAGTTACCCAAAACCAGAAAAGGGAATGATGCGATTTGGGTGATTGTGGATCGATTAACCATATCAGCTCATTTTCTACCCATGAAAGAAACCTTTAGTATGGAAAGGTTAGCCAAGTTGTATGTAGACGAAGTAGTATCCTTACATGGAGTTCCATTCTCCATTGTATCAGATAGGGATAGTCGTTTCACTTCCCATTTCTGGAAAAGTTTCCAAGAAGCAATGGGAACCCGACTAAATTTAAGTACTGCATATCATCCACAAAAAGACGGGCAAAGTGAAAGAACGATCCAAAACCTGGAAGACATGCTCCGAGCATGTGTGATAGATTTTGGTGGAAATTGGGACGATCACTTACCTTTAATTGAATTCTCCTATAATAATAGTTATCATTCAAGTATCAAATCTGCTCCATTCGAAGCACTATACGGACATAAGTGTAGAACTCCAGTATGCTGGGCAGAAATAGGAGAAAGTCAATTATCAGGTCCTGAGATAGTACAAGAAACTACCGACAAGATCACTCAAATCAAAGAAAGACTAAAGACGGCTCGAGATCGTCAAAAGAGTTATTCAGATAATCGACGCAAGCCGTTAGAATTCCAAGTTGGAGATAGAGTACTATTAAAAGTTTCTCATTGGAAAGGAATAGTACGACTCGATAAGAAAGGAAAGCTGAGTCCAAGATATGTAGGACCATTTCCAGTCATTCAACGAATAGGACCAGTTTCCTATCGCTTACAACTACCAGAAAAACTAGCTGGAGTACACGACGTATTTCATGTATCCAATCTCAAGAAATGTTTATTTGACGAGTCCCTGGTAGTACCTCTTCAAGATATAGAGGTAAACGAAAAGTTAAAATTTGTTGAGAAGCCATTACAGATAGAAGACAGAAAGATCAAGTTTCTCAAGCATAAACGGTTAGTGCTGGTCAAAGTCAAATGGGATTCAAAGAGAGGACCTGAATACACTTGGGAGCTGGAATCAGAGATGAAGCGAAAGTATCCACACTTATTCCAGTAAATCTCGAGGACGAGATTTTAAATAAGGTGGGGAGGATGTAAGGACTCTCAAAAATGTCCTAAACTGACCCACAAGTGAAAACCCGGACCCCTGAAAACATACTGTGCACTAAAAATCAAGAAAACAAGAAATATGGTTTTCAGGCGGGCCGCGTAAGCTTTGGCTTAGTCTTACACGGGCCGCGTCAACCCATGTTTGACCGGATAAGTGTTCCGGATCCACGTATTGACCAGCTGTTGAACCTACTCGTGACCAATCAGACCTACGCGTAGACTAGGCGGCCACGCGGGCCGCGTAAATGTTGAGCCAAGGTTCACGCGGGCCGCGTGAACCCTAAATTTTACCTATAAATAGGTTGGATCAGGAGCATTCCTCTGGTGTCGAAATCACTTTACGAAAACGAAATTAGATTACTCAAAAGTTGAATTTACTTTCAAAATAGTGGGGTGCTGCTACGATACCAGGTATTAACTCGATCGCTGCTACGATTCAATGTCCGATCGATTAAAACTATCCAATGGATGTTTAAGTGCTGCCCACATTAGGGTTATGCTTTGTCATTCGTCGTGAATTCGATGGATGTTTAAGTATCGTACTTTGTCATTCGTTGTGAGGGTTTAATCTCGTGAGTTATCGTAAATGCTGTTACTAACCTAGTTCGTGTGCATGTTATTAATTTAGGTAACAAGGTTAATCAGTAGACTAGACTCTGCTCGTGTTAAATCTGCAATGTGAGTCATTCTCTTTTTATCAAAGTGCTTTATAAATTCTTAAATGTTTTCAAAGTTATAATTACAGGGATTAAGTCTTTGTAATCTCCATATTACAGCCGGTATATGGGGTTTTGTATACATTACTTGATAATCGTCACCATTGGACAACGGGTTAGCCAATGGGTGATATGACCATAGTCACAGAAATGAGTCGAGTGACAAATACCGTAGGGTAATTGGTTGATATATAAACATTGTAATCACTCTTAATACTGTAAATTATAACAACGTGTCGTTTTAGTAAAAAGAATGATTCACCAGTATTTCCCGCTGACAAAACCTTTTTCAAACATGTTTCAGGTGATCTGTTGTGATCCAGGAAAAGTGCCGCGAAGCACTACAAGCTTAAGGAAGTGGCTCAATATAAATAAAGAAACATGTTTTGTAAAATGAAATCATCTGATTGTAAATTACTGGGGTTTTTATCCCAAATTATGAAATAAAATAATCAGGCATTTTCAATTTTTAAAAGATCCTGCTGAAATCTTCCGCTGTCAAACTCAATTAAATAAATACCACGGGTTCCTGTCCCGCGGCTTCTAACCGGGTCAAACCGGGGCTGGGGCCGTGACAAAATCACAATTTCGTTTAGGGAAACGCTGCTACGAGTACAGGGTATTAACTCGATCACTGCTACGATACAATGTCTGATCGATTGAAACTGATCTGATGGATGTTTAAGTGCTGCCCGTAATTGGGCTATACTTTGTCATTCGTCGTGAGGGTTTTGATTTCGTGAGTTATCGTAAATGTTGTATTAAGTTACTGACCTAGTTTCGTATGCATTGTTATTTAAATTAGGTTACAAGGCTAAATCAGTAGGCTAAACTCTGCTCGTCTAAACTTGCAATGTGAGTCATTCTCTTTTTATCAATTGTTTTACTACACCTCAAATTATTTTCAAAAGTTATAATTACAGGGATTAAGTCGTGGTTATCTTGAATCACTGGTAAGTGGGGTATTGTGCACATTACTAATCTCTCATGGTTAGGTTAACAAACCTAACAGTGATAATCATCACTACTTGGGTGAAAGGACCCAATAGTGGTATGACCATCGTCACCAGGGTGTGACACGACGCCAGATAAAAATAAGATAGTAGCCATTGTAATCGCTCTTATGCTGTAATTTATAACTAATGTGTCGTTTTATATAACATGAGTGACTCGCTAGTATTTCCCCACTGATAAAATATTTTTAAACATGTTTCAGGTGACTTACTGTGAATCAAGGAAAAAGTGCTACGGAGCACTAACAAGCTTGAAGTGGTGGCTCGGTAAAATAAATAAACATGTTTTGTAAAACAAGGGATTTCCTCGGGAAATTACCTTTACTGTAAATTATGGGGTTTGTCCCAATTTATGAAATAAAATAATTGGGCATTTTCAAGTTTTTAAAGATCCTGTTAAACTTCCGCTGTCAAATCAAATAATAAATACCATGGGTTTTTGTCGCGCGGTTCCTGAACCAAGTAACACTGGGAGGGGGGCCATGACAAAGGGCTTTTAGAGGGGTTCCCCGGTTCCCCACGTTTTTAGTGTTCTCCATTGAACCTCACACTATATATATAGGGTTAGGATCCTGCGAGAAGCACTAGGCTAATTGAGAAACTTGAGAAGCATTCTGGACCACACATTTTCCCTAAGCTTTTCATAATATACACATATGTATAGTTTAAAATTGACTATATACATATGCGTATAATTCAAGATTTGACAATATACATATATGTATATAGTCAATGCTAAACTATACATATGTGTATATTACGAAAAGCTTAGGGAAATATGTGGTCCATAATTCTTCTCAAGTTTCTCAAATAGGGTGGACTTCTCTTAGGATACCTACCCTATATATATATATATATGGTAAAGTTATTGTAAAAAAGGTTAAAAGTGTGAGAAAGGTGAGAAATATTGTGGAGATGACATGTGTCCTAAATCTAAATTAATTCAAAAGGGTAAACAAGTAATTTTATCATTAATTCAATTAATTAAAAACTTCTCATAACCGCCATCTTAATTATAGGAACTGGATTTTTTAAAAGATCTCTATAAACACCATTCAGCAAGTATATAACACCATTCAGCAAGTATATAACACCATTCATGGACTAAACATCTGATCGAAACATGTTTTTTCTCTATATAAGTATAGCAATATGGTACTCATATTAAAGATAAAAACCCGCTCGTTATTATGGTGTAATTTAAAAAAAAAGTTACGTATAAAAAGTTATTGACGTTTAAAAAAGACGGGGGAAAGTTACATGTGCATTAATGTTAGTTTCTTAATTTAAAAATGTTAAATTTACCTATATACCCTTAATTTAGAAAATTAATATGTTTAATAGTATACATTATTTATAATTTTGCCATTATGATCTCAACCATTAGATCAAAGATTTAATAGTGTAGATTCTTTCTTACATTTCTTACAAAAAACATTTTTTTACAGGAACCTCTACCTATATATATATATATATATGGGGCCGCTAGAATGAGAACCACCCCGAGTTATGAGAACCGCGAGAACCACACCATCCGGGGCGAGGTGGACCAAATTTTTTTTTTACAACTAGATGTGTATATTGTAAACACATTCGTAAAAAAAATTTTTTAAAAAAATGTCGTGTGGGTAGTTTTTTACACCACAAGTTTGGTGTTTTTTGTTTTTTTTTTTTACACCAAACTTGTGGTGTAAAAAACTACCCACACGACATTTTTTTTAATTTTTTTTTACAACTAGGTTTACAATATACACATCTAGTTGTAAAAAAAAAAAATTGGTCCACCTCGCCCCGGATGGTGTGGTTCTCGCGGTTCTCATAATTCGGGGTGGTTCTCATTCTAGCGGTCCCCTATATATATATATAGTGGAGGGTTCAAATGAGAAGAATTTTTTTATAAGAAGAAAAAAGAAGTTTAACCAATAAGAATGTTTCATTTTAGTTCATTTAATATTTGCATTTAATTTTAATATAAGGGTATATTGGTAAACTTACATAGGTCATTAATTTGAATTCTTTCTCTTTAATAACTAAGTAAATTAAATTTGTAACTCCTTTTCAAAATATATACTTTTTTCAAATTAAAAAACAACTTAATTTAAAGTGTAGAATAAATTACTAGGTGTGTAAGATAAATTACAAGTTGTGTAGAATATATTTCGAGGTGTGTAGGATAAATTTCGACGTGTGTAGGATAAACTTCTATAATGTGTAGGGTATATGTAGGAAAATTTTGATATGTGTAGGTTTTGTAGATTATATGTAGGATAATTAATGATTAATTAACTAATTAATTAAAGAGAGAAAAATTAATGAGATGAGTTATAAATAAATTAGTATTTTAGCAATATGTCTTTTTTTCTTTCAATAATTTTCTTCTCATTTGATCATATATATATATATATATATAGAGAGAGAGAGAGAGAGAGAGTGTGTGATGATTTTAGCCGTTAAAACATGAATATGCATTATAATCATGAAGAGCCGTTACCATTTTACATTTTTAATACAAATTAGTGATTTTGAAACAAAATTGGTTCCAAAATTAAACCATTAAATTGGTCAAACCAGCTAGCTTGGTCTCTCTTTTTTCAAAACCATAGTTGGACGTTGGACCCATGATTTTCGTCAAAACTGGCTGAACTGGATCGTATCTACCTCAGTTCTTTTGATGGGACTAATCTTGTCATAACTCAAAAGTTGGAGAATGCTAAATGGTTTAGTTTTATTTTAGTAGGAATATTTATGATTTATGTTATTTTTATTTTATTTTATTTTGTTTTCTTACTTATTATCAAAGAGATTGTTTTTTCTTATTTTATTTTGTTTTCTTACTTATCATCACAAAATACCATATCAGCTGCCACATCATCAAAAATGCCACATCAGCAGCCACATCATCAAAAAAATACCACTTCATATGCCATATCATCAAAAAGGGCCATATCAGATGCCACATCAGCAAACACTAACTGGGTTAGAGTTTAGTTAGTTAGAGAGTGTTATCAGCCAATAAGTTGAAGTTGGGAGTGCTGACGTACAAATAGAAAGTTAGGAGTGTTATCAGCCAATTGGTGAAAATTGGGGTTATTTAAATCCAATATCCCTTTTTTTAAAACTATATATTTAATTTCTAGAGATGAAAGGTAACTGACAAACTTATGTAAAGAAGATGCTTCTAATAAAAAAACAGATAAAAGATTTTCATCAATTTTATTTTCAGAAACTGCAAGATATAATCAAACAAGATGAACATTTCATTCTATCATTGTTATATACAATATCACTTACAACATACACGAACCATAAAATTGGTCTGGTTACACAATCGGTTTTCGCCTTTGGAAAACAAACACCGAGCCTCGAGACCCCTTCCCTAACCTTAACTTATCGTCGATATATGTAATCTCGAGCTGCACCTCACTCTCACCACCAAACTGGAACTCTACTGATCCAAGCTTAAGTTGGGGTGGCTCAAACAACACCTTAATCCATTTCTCATCTAGAACTATCAGTTTTCCTACACATAGAAAAACAGGAAAACTAGAGGTGAACATGTCATATAATCCAAACATCAAACTTGAGCACAAGAAACATAAGATATAAAGTATCAGATTTTCATATTAATTGCATACGGGTGTAAATCATGTCCGGTTAGTGGGTTGAATCAATGAACCTGAACACAACTCATAAATTTATTTCTGTCAAAGACATCAACCCTAACCCGTTCACGCTTAAAACAATGTAACCCGAAAACGGCCCGTTTAACCCATTTATCTAGGCGACTCAAACGAATTGATGTGTTGGCAGGTTATAAACATGCTAAACTGGTTGGAGGGTTGTAATGAATGGTTAAACGGTTTGGTGGGTTGACCTGTTTAATTAAACAACAAACCGGTCAACCCAACATGGCCCATTTATTAAACGCGTTATATATAACAACCCAAAACATTGATTATTTTGGTGTCGTAATTCCATTTGGTGTATGGAATTGCCACTCGCATAATCATAGGTAGCATACTCATGTTCGTTTTCCCAAGCATATAGATTTACGATATCTTTTATTGTATTTTAAAGGTGGAGACATACCTTTCAAGGAGACTTGACCATCAAGGAAACCAAGAGCAGAGAAGGACACTTTGTTTCTCACAATATCAGGAGCTTCAACAACCTGAATCATTTCATTTGTTTTGAAAATAAGGCGTCCAAATCCACTCCTGAAACCGCCTCCAGGTGATGTAGGATTTGAACAATACACCACATCCCATTCTGCACACAGATTCATGAATTGGTGAGATTTCAGAAGAATCATAAACATTAGGAACAAAAGTAGTTACTACAATAGTAAAAAAGGCCACGGTTGGCTCTACGAGCCAAAAAATGAGGCTAGCGCTTTAGGCCTGAAAGTTTTAAGGGCCACAAATTATTATTATTTTTACTTTCAAAGAATTGATTATTTGAAATATGGGTGTTGCTTGATGTGCCTTTCACTTTTCTTCAAAGGTCACATGTACTCTCTACAACACACACACATACACACATATATACTCTCCACAACACACACACATACACACACTTATTCTTCTTGAATTCCTCTTTAGGCCCCAAACTGTTGGGCTGGCCCTGAAGAAGGCATGTATTCTTCTTGCTAATTAATTGCTTGATGAGATAGGCTAAGTTTAAACAGAAATTAAATAAACAGACACTACAATAACAGTGTACCTCCAAAAATCAGAGGGCATGTTACAGGCGAATCTATACAGTATTTACTCAATTCGCTTGTTAATTCAGCTACTTGCAGGTGTTGTTCCTTTGTCAGAGTAACTCCACGATCTGTTTGCGTGACCTAATTTAGATATACATACATCTAAGTTCATCATGTCATAAGATAAGTGATAAAAGTAAACCAAATCAAGTATCTAGGGTTCTAAAGGTGTCATCATTTTTCAAGAAGAAAACATTTTGGAATTAGGATCATTGCAGAAATGTGTATGTAAGCATCTTAAATCTGTTGATCCTGTATATAAGGTTTGTAAACGAACACAATAAGAGCATGTTCATGTTTGTCCATTTAACTTTAACCGAACAAACGATCGAACACGAACAATTAAACAAACGGAGTTTTCTTGTTAAGAAAATGAACGTGTTGATGTTCATTTATGTTCATTAATAGTATAAACGAACGGTTCACAAACATAAACGAACGGATATAACTGAACATAAATAAACACACATAACTAAGTTAACATCAATCAAAAGTAAATATAAACAACAATGTGTTGGGCCTAAAAAAATTAATATAACTAAACTAAACTAAACTGCAACGGGTGATATTTTAACTTCATAAACCTATACTAAATTGTAATGAGCCTAACGATTTTTAGGGTGGGGATCAAATAGGAAGTTTATTTTGGCTAGGAAGTGTAGGAAGCAATAGGATTATGACATGTGGCAACATTTAAAATAAAGAGAAAGAGTATTTTAGTCAATCCAACCATTTCTTCTTCCTTTTCAAAACCCAGTAACTTCAAAACCCACCATCTTCAACCATTTCTTCACTTTCTATCTCAATAATCACTACATTATAGTGCGATTTTCGTCACCAATCAATGATTCAAACACCCGATCAACGTGTTCTTCAGCTTTTTTGAAGAAAACCCAGTTTAATTTCATACAAAATCTCGTTTTTTCCAGTGATTTTGAAGATAATCACTCGATCCGTTCGATTCGAGCGTTGATAAGTGTTTCAATCATTCAAAATTAGTCAATTGTTGAAGAAATCACTTCGATCCATGTAAGAAATTCTCTAATTTCATTTTTACGATCTGGGTTTTTGATTTAGTCATTGCGTTTTACGATCTTGCCGGGGGTCCGGGGGCAGCGCCCCTGGTAGCGGGGTCCCAGGGGCGGCAGCCCCTGGCGGGGTCCAAGGGGCAGAGCCCCTGGCTCTGGAAAACTGCATTCGTAAATTGCCTTGGTTCAGACAATTCACAACTCATACAATTCACAACACAGACAATTCACAGCACAGGCAAAACTATTGTCATGGTTCAATGCGTTTTAGAGAGAACACTTTCTTTGGTGTTTTTAGGCAATTGCGTTTTAGAACTAAAACATTTTTATGTGTTTTCTGACCATTGCGTTTTAGAAAAACACATTATTGAAGTGTTTTTAGTCATTGCGTTTTAGGTAAAACACATTTTTAGGTGTTTTCAGTCCATTGCGTTTTACAGAGAACACTTTCTTTTGTTTTTTTAGGCAATTCTGTTTTAGAATGAGAAATTTTTAAGTGTTTTCTGGCCATTGCGTTTTACAAATAAGACATTTCTTTGTGTTTTTTGGTGTATTGCGTTTTAGGTAAAACACTTTTTATGTGTTTTCAGTCCATTGCGTTTTAGAAAACAGACATTTTAAGTGTTTTCTGGCCATTGCGTTTTAGAAATAAGACATTTGTTTGTGTTTTTGGTGCATTGCGTTTTAGGTAAAACACATTTTTATGTGTTTTTAGTCCATTGCGTTTTAGAAAGTACATTTTCTTTTTAGTTTTTAGGCTATTGCGTTTTAGAATAAGATATTTCTTTGTGTTTTCTGGCCATTGCGTTTTACAAATAAGTCATTTCTTTGTGTTTTTGGTGCATTGCGTTTTAGAAAAATGTCATTTTTTAGGTTTTTTTTTTTTCCATTGCGTTTTACGCAACTGGGTTTTTTCTATTGCGTTTTACGCAACTGGGTTTTAGAAAAAAAAATTCGAAAATATAGCAATAATATTCTCGTTTTAAAGATAAAAAAACACTCGTTTTTTTGGTGAAATTTTTATAAAAAAATAATGTCGTATGAAAGAGTTATTAACGTTTAAAAGATAGGGGGGGATTGGAGGAGAGAGAAACTATTGGCTTGGATTGACTAGAATACCCTAAACAAACTCACGCGCCTCTTTTCTTCCCTTCCCTTCAGTTTCCCTGATTTAATCTTAGCGCTTGATTAACTAAATGGATGGTCAAGATCACTTCCTAGCCTTCTTAGCCAAATAAACTTCCTATCATATCTCCACGCACGATTTTTAGTAAATATATTAACAAAAACAAATATAAACGGACAAATCTAACCCGTTCATTCACATGCCCAGTTCAAATCTTACTCATGGCAACTACATCTCAATCAGTATAAATTTTGAGCGAACCGAACAATTTTATCAAGTTTTACCATACGTTCAGCATCAATTCAACTCCAAAACCACAACAAAACAAATATATTCGGCTACAAAAACCTAAAAACCAGTGCATACATGTTAAAATCCAAAGATCTAAAACTATTTACAAACAAAACGAAATCAAAACCTTCGAGAAAATAGAAGCAGCGAGTTCATCCGGCCGGCGCTGCGACGGCGAAACCTCCTGAGCCGGAAACGACACCGAAGCACTAATAACATTTCGTCTGGCACTGGATCTGCAATTGCGAACTCGAAGATCACAAATTCGACGAAATTGAAGCCTAGGGTTTACTGGAACCAAATTTGGTCTAGTAACTGATAGTTCAGTGTTAACAGATGAAAAGGAAACCACTGAGAACGCAGGAGAAGAAACCATTGCTATTAAGAACGAGATTATGAAGAAGAACTGAAGAATGGAGAAGAACAACAATGGCGATTGGTGTAAGGTTTGTTACAGATGGCTATTGGTGGTTATCAGATATGTGCCAATTAGAAGATATGATTCTGCCACGTGGATATTATTGGAAAGATTTACCATATTATTGGAAAGTACACAAAATGACCATAACCTGTATTGGTTTTGTTTAGGAAAACAAATTTTAAATCGAGAAGTTTTGTTTGGTTAAAGAATATCTCTTTATTGAGATCAATCCAATAGGAGGAGCGGTGTAAATCTATTATCTATTATATATAATAAACTAGGTTATCACTTGGGAATACACCCGGATTGTGAATCTTTATATCTAAAAAATAAATATACATCTATATCTATATATATTAATTAATAAAAATATATCATGTAGTTGTGAATCTTTATAACCCGGGAACTTCCCGGGCAGAAAAAATAATTTATAATCTAATTATGTCATTAAATAAATTAAAAGACAAGTTTTCAAACGTTTTTAAGTGTTTAAATAAATAAGTTAAAATTTGGTGTCAATACTATGCGGTACCAATGTTGAAATTAAAAGACATGTTTTCAAACGTTATTTGCCGTAAAATAACACTTTTTTTTCCATGGGGCGACTCCTTCCCTTTCTTTACATGTGCACCCCTATGCTATGCAATACGGTACCGGTTAAGCCAAAGCACTTATGAAGAAATGAGTTGAGCCAAACCACCTTTTTACCATAATCCCAAAGAAATAAAGGCACTTATGTTTTTACCTTTTTTAACCGAAACCGATTACCAAACCTGACCCAATGCTACCTAAACCGAGTATTTAACACAATTGTACATGAAGCCACACATGACCTAAGTAAAAACATAACAAAAACTTTCCACAACAAAACTTTTAAACACATTAAAAGAAGATAATTGAGATATATTTCCTTTTTTAAACAGCCAACAAATCAAATTTTATTAAAAAATAGATTACCATTGTGCTAATCCACATCCAAAAACAACCAGACAACAAACTACATCATAGACCCAAAAAAATTAACACGAAATTTCGCCAGTTTTCCCATAATAAACCAACGGATTTTGACTGATGTTTAACCCATAGGTACGCCAAAACTCTAATTTCCTACTTTAAACTCTCCACCTTAGGTTGTTTACGATTGAAGATAATATTGTTTTGACTTCGCTAAATGCACCACACGACCGTTAGAATAATGGAGTAGACAACCTTTCTCCACTTCACAGAGCCTCTCGCTTGCTTATAAAACTTCAACTGGTCCTCGAATTCAAAGAAAAAGAAGCCATAAAGCATGTACCATGATTTAATAAAGTCCCAGATAGTTTGCGTCATCCCACACGATACTAAGATGTTCTGCAGACTCCTCATATGCTCCACAAAAGCTGCACATAATAGACCCAATAGTAACACTTTGTCTTGCCGGATTTGTACTCGTAGGCAAGTGATCCAACCCCAACCTCCACGGTAAAAAATGACTTTAAGTGATACCCAATTGTTCCATTCAAAGACCGTGCCGAAGTAAATTAGTCGAAACTGAGACCAATATCATGGCCATCAACATGTCCATAAAAAACCTATCTATAACATAGTGTAAACATGAGTGCCAAAAGTGTACATCCAGTTTTGAATCCCTAGGCAATTACTTGTACTTAGATTAACAGAAAAAAAAAAAAAAAAAAACAAAGACAAAATAAAAATGAAGCATAAAGGGTTAAAAAGTTCAGTAAAGAATAAAGTTTGAATAAATAAAAGAATTACATGTATCCCATCCCTGAAATTACTCGACAATAAAATCCTCACACTTTGTTACTAACATAAAAGTTCTATTTTGGGAGATAAAATCCTTGTACATATCAAAATATAAATGAAAGAGTATTTTTTACATGATCAAAATATGAATGAAAAAGTTTTTTTTACATGATTAAGTCCCTAAACTTGAATAAAAAATACTTCTTCACTAAATTTTAGAACTCTACGGTTCTCACAAAAATAAAATACATGAAGTTATATGCAGATTCAATGAAAGTCTATAAGGTTTCGGACAAATGTCCGATAGGAACATACTAAAATGTGATATAACGTGTTACAAAATAAAATGTGATAACATGCTATCAAAATCCCGTCTTGTTCATCGTAAATCGCCCATATTTGTTTCGGTTTAAATACTTTCTCCGATCTGTCGTTATCAAAATCATGGAAATCAGGGTCCGGGTTGATCATTGTGTTTTTCGTCTTTCCCCGTTCTTTTCGGCTTTTGAAGCTAACTTCATTTCTTCTAACTTGACCCGAATCACTGATCGGACTTTATAGATTAACAGCTTTCTAACATCAAGAACAAGTTCAAATGAAAAGCACCCGTTTGGTAGGCTATTTACACCGGCATCTGGTTCCGTTAACGAACCCGTTTCACCGTTTGCGGCCCGTGATGCATCTCCCACTCAATCTTTCTCTTCTTAGGATGCCTACCGATTTGTTTCCCTATCGCTCTTCCTCCACTGACATCCGCATTACCCGTATGAGCAAGATTAACCGATTTGTACGAAAATCCATTTAGGTCGGTGATAGCAGAAGTATTCCATTGAAACGACACATTGTTGCTGATCTCGGGCCCGTTTCCAGAATGAAATGCTGCAGTGTACGAAGAGTTTGTGAACCCGTTATCGGTTGTATACGACCACCGGCAAAACGCCACCGGAGCCGCACCCGTCTCAACAGCGACAAAAAAGCCACGATAGTTCTTACAACAGTTTCTCCGCATGTTCTTTCACTCTAATAGCTTCTTCTATGTTAGATTCCATCTCGAAGGTTTAAAATTTAAACCAGATCCTTTATAAGTTTCAAATTTCAGTAACTATATAAACTGATATCATGTAGTCTCTTCATCCAATTAAAAGTTAAAACATCAAAGTTTGACTATTGGTCAAACATCTCAAATGCAGTCAACATTTGATGAAGAGATGACTATTGGTAAACATCTCTTCATCCGATTAAAACATCAAAGTTTGACTATTGGTTAAACATTTCAAATGCATCTGATAACAATTTACAAACTTATAACTCATTGGTATAATTAATCAAAGAAGAACCCATACAGAAAGTTACTGAAAGAAGATAGTATATATGGTTATGATATAAGGATAGAAATATGAAGTCTAAACATAAAAATAATATGTAGACCTTGAAATACGGTCGAATAGAAACTACATCTTACAAAATTCAATTACATGTATTACCTTCAGCCAACTTCATTGATCGAACATAAGGCTCAAAACTTTCCAGGAAGTACATCTTGCTGGTATTATTTGGCCGGGTTCTGAGATTGAAAGCCAATCTTTCTCGTCCAAATATTGAACTGCAATGCATTTTCCTTCAGCATCATCAATAGTAGGAAAGAACTTCTACATGATACCAGTATAAACAGTTAAACACCCATGGAATAGATCATTATGATATAGGAATAAATATTTTTAACTATATAAAAAAGTTTGATCAGAAGGTTAGTTACATGCACCATCCTATGGACAACCAACATGTCATCAACTAACATAATGGCAACAATTACAATAGTTTTAAACTAAAATGTCTATATGGTTCGCAATAAGTGCCATCGCACCATCTATATAAACATGGGAGGGAGAACATCAAACTCTATATGAGGAACCAAAGACTTATAGAGAACATATTCAAAGAAACGGTATCATACATACATTGAGGTGTGGCAAGGTAAGATCGATCGGCTTCAACCCATGACCTTTGGGCGCCATCTCTTGATTTCATCTTCTGTCAGTGGACCAGTGGCATTGTATTGATGAATGAGTCCAAATGAGAACACGATCTGAAAAAAAAGTATATTAGTGAAGCATTTTACAATTCCCCTTTGCTTGTTACTTCTGAAATTCAAGGTGTCACTGTGTACTAATATCATGCTAGTTATAATAAATTAGGAAAAAAATAAAAGTCAAAGAACAGAATTGAACGATGAAGCTAAAATATGGTGAATCAAACACTGGCATATCTACTAACACCTAGTTAGTATATCAGGTGTTGAACTATCGCACACCCTGAAGAACATTAATTTCAACACTTGTTTACCCATTAGCAGCAGCTATAGAGAAATTCTCAGGCTTTGAAGTTGGTAGAGCTGTGTTTCTTGGAATGATCTTTGTCATCACACCACCGAGGGTTTCTAGACCAACTGATAATGGTGTCAGGTCTAGAAGAACAATGTCACTCACATCTCCAGTTAAGAACCCAAAGACCCTCACCCATATCTGAAACAACATTTCATTCTAAACACTGCTAATCCATGAAAATATACCAACATAGTGTCAAGATGCAGCCCAAAAATGAAAATAACCACATACCGCGAAACGAAAACATTAATACGGGTATCACAGTCCCCTCTATAATCTTATCCCTTGAAACACGACAAAAACTCAAAGCAAAACTGAAACGAAAAAACCGTACAACTAACTAATGTAATGCAGCCAAAAAACGACTTCTCGGGTTCAGGCCACTTCTGACATTTTAATAACTATTACCAGCAGCAATGAAGATAGAATCCACATAAAATACAATTGCGTTCACGCCTCCAAATTGCTGCAATACCATAAGTCCAACTCCAACCTATGAAACAATTATTAACATATGAATCATATCAACCGAACACCGTAAAAACTGAGATAGTGAATGATATAAGACTCACAATAAGATATTTAGCATATGTCGGTTGGAATGAATCAAAGACTCTAGTTTCTGACAGCCGGTGAAGTGTTTTGGTATAATCCTGAACACCGTAAAAACTAAAAACTGAGATAGTGAATGATATAAGACTCACAATAAGATATTTAGGTTATAGATTGCATTCATATGCGTATAATTGAAAAATCATAAACCCAACATGTTTGCATTGGAGGTTGCAGGTGAGCACCTGCCATCCATCCAATTTGCCACGCGAAGGTTTAAGCGGCACCCCGATCTGAATCGCATATACATGTTCATCACAGCCTCATGTCAATAGGAAAAAAAGGTAAGATGAAGAAACCGGTCATGTAAACCGAACCAGCCGATTGACCTTTTATTATATTTATATTTAAATACATTTTTGGAATATGTAGTTATGTATATATATTATAGTCATGAACCATTTTATCATTTGAAAATTTTATACCTATTTTCTTAAAAAGAATAAAAAGTTAATTCAAACAGCCAATCTATCCGGCCACCCAACCAGGCTAAATTGGCTTGTCATTTCCAGAAATCGTAGTTAGCAGTTTGACCTAGAATTTTAGTATAAACCAGACCACGAACACCCCTACTAAGAGTTACAAACAAACCTCTGGTGCAAAAACAACAGCTTTTTCAAATGGTACTGGTGAATAAAGTAAAGGAACATCTAGAATACTCAGAAACGGTAAAAGAAACCTGCAAACAAAAAACAAAGACTTTCACTATTTAAAAAGGTTAGAAAAAATAAAAATTTACAAAACTTAAATCTTTCTTGATTGAGAACATGTACTCACATGTAATTAAGAAGAAAGTCATATAACCCATGTACATCATTATCACTGAACACCAATAAAGATTCTGGGGTATTATCCACATCAGAGAGAGAAACTGTACGCCTAGTCTACATAAATATGTAACGGGTCGATCAGTTTAGACTTTAGATTAATAATATCGTACGATCATGAGTGGATCAGATAATAATAATAATACCATTCCCAGGTTGTGCTTTTCAATCTATGAGAGCTCAAAGAGGTCTTCTGTAATTACTTGCTCCACTTTGGAATGGCACAGAGACATACTAAAAGAGATGTACTTAAATACATTTAAAAAACCAATTAGCATAAGAACAAAAAATATGAAAAGACTAACATACCCTTGAGGGAATGATGAGACTTACTTGTTCTTTTAACAGCGACCTCAAGTTTCTTGTTGATTGGGATACGTAAGCATTGCTGATAGTTTTACTTCGCAACGGTTTCATAGGCTCTCTAACCAGTTTCACGGTATCAAAAATCGACCAGCCAACAATATAACGCCAGATGATGAGCCTCCAAAATAGCATGACAAAGTGAAAACCTTATGAAAAGTATGCACCCCAACAATTACTTTCACATTCCATGTGCCCTAATGATTCAGATTAAAACCTAAATTATATACTGACTCTAAATTATATATACTGACTCTGACTGTTAATAGTTCAATCATGCCCTAAACTGAGGGTGAATTTTACTCCCTAGACATTCATAATAAAATTAAAACAATTGGGCAACTTCGTCTTCAACAGAGTACAAATCACACAAATATGAAACATAAAAACAAATTGTTTGCGATAAAAGTCAAAAGGGTAACCAATAACTCCGCTCAACCACAACGTACAACATCATTAAATGATTACCTGGTTGATGAATTAAAAATGCTTGATCATCATAATGAGAATACGATACATGATTGATCCTTCTAAGCTTTCGGTTTCGCTGGGGCTTTTCTTCGACGATTTCCGCCAATATAGTCAATTCCGACACTCCATTGTTTCTGATAGCTTTCATTAAAGACCCAAGAATTAGAGGTTAAGATGAATTTGATATAGACGAATCATGGAAAAAAGACACCACCTTTACCCGGTTTAAAGCCACTTGTTGATATGTCGTTTTTGGTATCCTTTAGTGCCATATCAGAATGTTGACATCATCGTCGATTTTATAGCCTCACGCTTCATCTCTGCAGCTTTCTCGCTGCCCCGAAATACATGTAAACTTGTTTTAGAAGTCACTAAGAACCCAAAGACCCTCACCCATATCTGAAACAACATTTCATTCTAAACACTGCTAATCCATGAAAATATACCAACATAGTGTCAAGATGCAGCCCAAAAAAGAAAATAACCACATACCGCGAAACGAAAACATTAAAACGGGTATCACAGTCCCCTTTATAATCTTATCCCTTGAAACACGACAAAAACTCAAAGCAAAACTGAAACGAAAAAACCGTACAGCTAACTAACGTAATGCAGCCAAAAAAATGACTTCTCGGGTTCAGGCCATTTCTGGCATTTTAATAACTATTACCAGCAGAAATGAAGATAGAATCCACATAAAATACAATTGCGTTCACGCCTCCAAATTGCTGCAATACCATAAGTCCAACTCCAACCTATGAAACAATTATTAACATATGAATCATATCAACCGAACACCGTAAAAACTGAGATAGTGAATGGTATAAGACTCACAATAAGATATTTAGCATATGTCGGTTGGAATGAATCAAAGACTCTAGTTTCTGACAGGTGGTGAAGTGTTTTGGTATAATCCTGAACACCGTAAAAACTGAGATAGTGAATTATATAAGACTCACAATAAGATATTTAGGTTATAGATTGCATTCATATGCGTATAATTGAAAAATCATAAACCCAACATGTCTGTATTGGAGGTTGCAGGTGAGCACCTGCCATCCATCCAATTTGCCACGCGAAGGTTTAAGCGGCACCCCGATCTGAATCGCATATACATGTTCATCACAGCCTCATGTCAATAGAAAAAAGGTCTTATTATCAACATCAGCCCGCAACAAATTGCATTCAAATGCATATTATTCATAATCATTTCACAATCATTCATAAATGATAAATAAAAAAGTGTAAACAAAATCACCTGCTCATAATGTACCTATGGTTTACCTACTGATCTATTCTATGATCAATTTTTGTTGACTATGCTTAATTTTTGTCCGAATTCCGTGAAACCCTTGCAAACATAAACCAAGATTACAAATACTTAAACATGCCACAACGACGAAAGAAGAAGAAGCATACCTCGGCGTATACGAAAGACGTGAAGACGAATAGGGCAAAATACAAAGCATAATTTCTTCCCAAGCTTTCCCATAAATTGTTTTTCTTTTAATTTGAAGATTAGATTCTACAAATAAAATTGTGATGACCATATGAGTACTGAACAACCAAAACCCAAAAGCAAAACTCAGACCAAAAGAATTATACCATGAGAACCAAAAATCAACCTTCGGTTTTGATATTCAATTTTTGAAAACAAAATCATGTCATCCTAAAAAACCTACATTCGTCAGTTGACGATGCGCAAAACCCTAAAATCATTAACATAAAAGACCAAAAATCACGATGATGAAATTGGAGACAAATATGTATAAGAATGTACCTTTACAGCCTTTCCATTCTTGCTTTATTACATCAACTAAGGATCATCAATTTAAACCATTTGAATAAATAAAGAGGTATATCAACATACCTTTAGATGTTTCCCAATCAATGCCTCCAACAATAACATGAATATACATAAATCAAAGCAAACACATACACAGAACATGAGATTAACCGATTAAAGTAAAAAAATGATTAGAAGATATGATGGATTCCGTTGAAACAAAATTGGGTAAAACCTGCTGGTTAATACATACCGTCGATTGTCGAGTGTGAATCGTAGAACAACGAAGAAGAAGGAGAATCATGGTTTTGCAAAACCTGCTGGTGAATCGTTAATGGAGATGAGAATGAATGCAAATGAAGGCTGCTAGGGTTTTGCACATAATATATAAGATCCATTTTAGGAGGTGGATGATCCAAAGTCCGACCTAATTGTTTCGGATCCCGCGTGCAAAAAAAATTGTGTGTATTTAGAATGATTCCCTCCCGAACTCACAATCCACCTCTACCATAGGTTGCCACATCATCAAAAAGCTCCAAAATCACATGCCATATGGCCCAAATCCATCTCATTTATATATATACAGATGTGTTAAATTTTTCTGATGTGGCAAGCTATGAGGGCACTGAATTTTGCTTTTTGGTGGGAAAATAAGCTAGGTATATTCCTTCCACGCGGATCCCGTTTTGAGCCCCGAATTGAGCTTTTTGACCCGTTACATTATTCGGATCCAATATAACAAATAAGTTCGCTAGACAACGTTTCAAGCATTCAGAAACCCTAATCTTTTCCAGAATACATCTTCCTTCTTCCATCAGTTAAGCAAATCAAATCAAATGGTAGTTTTTCTCATCTTTATCTTCTAACAAATGGATCGTATTTATCTTCTTTCTCACACAGCAACAAATGACAACCTAATTTCTGCTGAACCCTAAAACCCACCTCTTTGATAATCGAAGGTATGCTCTTAGTTCCATTCTCATATAAACACTTTTGCCATTTCACTTGAAAGGAACCCTAGTCGCTAATTCACTATTGGAAGCATGCAGGTAACTATTTTTCACAATGTCCTCTCACGTTCCCTCCTATTGTGTCTCTGTGCAAAACCCTAAGAACCTGCAAACGATTTGGATCTTGGAATTGTTTCCTATTACGTCGTTTTATTGTTTTTGCTTTTTTAATCAGATCCAATAAGATTATTAGGTTTTGTGAGATTACGATTGAGGAATTGTGTTTGGATTGGCATCGGGATTGATTCATGGAGAAATCGATGAGAGATTGAGGAAAATGATGCCGTAATTAGAGGTTGATTGTCGAACGACGTCGTATGGAGCAGTTTCTTCGAGTGGATTTTGGTATGTTGCCTCATCAGGGTATTTTTTTTATTATTTTTATTGTGTATTTATCATAGTTATTGGATTTAACCATTCAGTGTTGAATTCGAAGGGTTTTTAGAACCTTTTTTTATCTATTAATGGTTATCGATTGTGTATTCATCATAGTGATTGAATTTACCCAAAAACAACAGGTTGTTATTGTTCAGTTTTATGTTGAATGTGTATCTTTGTATCTCGGGTTTCAACTTTAGAGTTCAGTGAAATCGATTAGCGCACGCCGGAGGTTTGCTGGAACCGTTACAAGGTGGCTGGCGATGCATATGAAATGGAGGTAAGTGGCGCTTTCTACTATGGTGCTTTCATCTGTAGATATCATATATGTCGATTTCATCTTTAAAGTAACCAGGTTTTGAATCAAGCCGTATGGTTTTTTATGTAAACATTTTGTTTGGTGTAGTGTCTTACGAATAGATCTTAAGAAATTTGGTTTTTTGATTTACTTTTCGAGATTTACAGATGACAATACGAGATGCCCTGAACTCTGGTCTTGACTGTAGATCCTTAATGTTTATGTTATGGGCGAAAAGGTAAAAATATATCTTTCAAAGGGTGCTGGGAGCTCTCTTTTTTCTTATTTCTAATTGATGCTTAATATTTTATAATGTGTAGGTAGGAGAACACCAAGGTGCATACAAGGTAAGATTTTTATGCTGCTTAGTTCTCTTAGATTCTACACATCAAATAACTAAAGGCGGCGAAACGGGCAGGTCAACGAGTTTGGTAACACAGTAGCGGGTCAACATTAGTAATTTGTTACCGGTTAAAATGGGTTGGGTCGACCCAAACTGATCTTCTCTCATTTTTAGCTCTTTTAAAGTATTTAATTAGTGTCTTAAATATGACTATAAAAAGTATATTATTTCAATAGATTTCTATATTATTGATAAATTGTTTTATGGTCAACATGACCTAAACTGATCTTCTCTCATTTTTAGGTCTTTTCATGCGATTTTAATAAATTATTTTTTTGTATTGATGTGTATGGTTTTGATTTACAATCGTGGGACTCGGTTTAACGTATGAAAGTCCGTATTGAATCAGCAAGAGCCTATCATTCATTGTTCATATGCATAACATGTAAGTAGAGGTTTTGACATGTATAACTATAACTAACAGAATTATAACTTGCAGGTTTTTATGGGAGATATTTGTTAAAGAGAAAATTACATTACTTACAAATGATTGAGTTTTACGGGAGAGATTTGTTACAACTGATTAAATTGGTAGAAGGTTGATATGATATCTGAAGCTTAATTGTTGTTATATTTATTACTAGGTTGTAGACCTAATTGTATTTTGTTGTTTATTTGGAGAATCTGAATTCATTAGTGGGATAGGGTGTTAGTGCATACAGACTAGAGGGTGTGATTGTAAGAGTTTTTTTTATTTTTTTTTATTTTACTAAGATTACTAAACTGGATTTTGTTTTGGTTATTATTGCAGCATGGTACAAGCCCCCTTCATTTTTCTCAAGCTAAAGTTGATGAAAACATGGCTACAAGCTCCCTTATAGCGCAGGTACCAGTTTGTATTATTTTGATATTTCACTCCTATGTGTGATAGTGAAGTTATAATTTCTCTGGCACACACGTTTGATAGAAAGTGGTGTTTTTTGTGTATGTCATTGGTGCGTATTTTAGTGCTCAAATAATGAAGCTTATGCTGGATGGGAACTCTCATTTTCAGCTCTAATAATTTTACCTCGGATTTAGTTATTGATCTAATATCCCTAATATCCTTGATCTTGGTTATGTGTATGTGAGTATGTCAGTAGCAAGGGACTAAAATCTGGAATTGTTGTGCTTGGTACATAGCCTTTTGATAACCAACATACTTAAACGAAATCATTAAAGAATGTCGTAACCGGCAAAAATAGAAAGACAACACTTGAGTTGACAAAAAGCAGCCTAAGAAATATATTTCTGTCTTTCAGACTTCAGCAATCATTTAGTTACTCTACTGAATTCAACATTTATCATGCAAGTCTATCTATCATCTATGTATCTATTTATTAATAAAATAAATAGTTAGCATCTTTTTATTGATATTCTCTGTGATTAAATATAGTAGGTCCCGAAGTTTGGAAAAAACTGTGTTCATATGTGGTATTAATGTTCTTAATTATGTGCAGGAAAGATTTGAGGTCAACAAAAAAAAAACCTTTTTTTTTTGAACGGCCGACAAAAATTTTTATTCATTGTAGCAAGATGCTACCACCAAACATACAAAGTATACAACACCAAACAAACAATCAGACCAAATTACATGAATACTCTATTCACCAACCTTAAATCTACACCAATCTTCCCATGTTAATGACGCCATTTTTGACCGATTTTTCACCCATAAGAACGCCATAGCTTTAACTTCATCTAGTGTCTTTGCCATATTCGGCGCCTTTTGTGAAAACACCAACTCGTTCCTTGACTTCCAGATACTCCAAAATGTTACCAGTATGACCGCATATATTGCTTTTGACTTCCTTCTTGGGCCAGCACTGAGCTCATGTAACGTAAGAAGATCCTTGATATCGAACACGATAATCGGTGGGATATTACACCAGATTGCAATATTCTGCCATATTGATTGAGCATAGTGGCATGCAACAAACAAGTGCTCACAAGTCTCCTCATAATTACCACATATAACACACATCCGGTTATTCACCGGAATGTTCCGAACCGTTAAAGCCCACTTCGTCGGCAATCGTTCCATTTCAGCCCTCCATGCTACGATACCAACCTTCTTCGGGACCCAGTTGTTCCACTCGAATACTCTAGCAGGTCTTGATCGATTAGCCGAACCCAAAACCTTTTTTATGCTTGCAACATTAAAACTACCAGAACTATCAAACTTCCATTGCCATTTGTCAGGCCCAGATGCTATATGCAGCCCACTAATAAGGCCCAGCAACTGTTGAAATTGTGAATTTTCATCATTATCCAATACCGAACAAGCCCAATCCCATTGGAAAACCATACTTGACCCATCAGCCTTCATACGATTAGACACCAAGCAATCCTTCCTATTTTCAGCTTTGAACAACTCTGGAAACTTCAAGTAAAACGGAACCGGATCGGCCCAGCTATCCAACCAAAAGGATATGGTTTTTCCATTTGCTAGAACCGCAGCCGAAGCACAATTCAGATCCATTCCAACATCTGAGAATGTATTACGTATGCTAGAAATATTTTTCCATGGTCCGGCTACATAGATTTTCGTTGGAATATCTTTCCATCCCCTTGAATTATGATGAATTGCCCAAATTATACGCCTCCACAAGCCGTTTTTCTTTGTTTTGAACCTCCACCACCACTTTGCTAGCAAAGCTAGATTTGCATCCCTTAGTGATCCGAACCCCAACCCCCCATATTCGAATGGAGCTATCGTTTTTTCCCATGCCACCCAATTCATTTTTGCCTTCTCTTCTGACCCACCCCAAAAGAACACCCGTCTAATTCTATCAAGAGAATCTAATACTTTCAACGGAGCTTTAAACAATGAGAAATAATAAGTAGGTAAAGAGTTCAACACCGATTTTATAAGCGTTATCCTTCCACCATATGATAATGTTCTCGCTTTCCATAATGAGAGCCGATTTTTAAATACATCAATCACCGATTTCCAATTTTTTGCAAGATTCATATTTGCACCTACTACCATACCAAGATGTTTAAACAGGAACGTACCTTGTTTACATCTCAACAAATTTGCCATACTTTGTACTTCCTGGTCCTCCACTCCTATCCCAAAAATACTACACTTCGCCAAGTTAACTCTTAATCCCGAAGCCAAATAAAAACATCTAAGCAACCTCTTGAGATTATTTATATTTGCTTCTGACCACTCCCCAATAAACATGACATCATCAGCATACATTAAGTGGGATAATGACATACCTTCATTATTGATTTTTATACCACTAAACAGACCCACAGCATCGGCCTTCTTCATGACACCCGATAAAGCTTCCATTACTATCACAAATAGAATCTTGCAAAAAATAAATTATAGGTTAAAACTATGTATAAGATGAATTTTGGGTTATTGGGTTATTGGGTTATTGTTCAGTCTCAGTCTCAGAGCTTTAAGGCACTTAAACTTCACAATTTCATTAATTATAGTCTCACGTAGGGGTGGTAATCGTGTCGAGTTGGCGGGTTGCAGGATGGCGTGTCATTTGATATTTTTTATTTGAATTTGGTGGGTTGGCATGCCATTTATAAACTCTACAAACAGTTTTTTTTTGTTTTCTTTTAGAGCTTTTTCATGCCATTAAAATTTGCTAGAACATATTAAAAAATTTTGGTGTTCGTAACAGCAAAATCACCTTGAAAGTCTACTAAAGGTATTTACTCAAACCTATTTCTAGATTTTTGGTGTTGCTTATTCTTCTTATATTTTTATTTGAGGTGATCTAAACATGATTTTTATACTAAGTGCAGTATTTAGTAGGCTGGATGTTTGCTAGGACAACCTACAATGAAAATGCTATTACTAATGCTCTTTAAATTTAAGCCACTACAAGATATCCGGTTCTAATTTTTTTTTTGTGTGTGTGGTAAGATTAAGTTTATGATTGTGAATTATCATATTATTAATCATTAAATGAACTCGGTCAAATATTTATTCGGTTGTAGAAATGGTTCAAGGAGTACATTACATAAAAACTGGATAGTAGAAATAGTTCAAAGAGTACAATACGGCATATACAATCACATTGAGCGTGATTGGGTAAGGATTCTTAATTTGGGAACATGAGACTTGGCGGCTTACACATTGGGGTGTAGAAAAAGGTTGGATATTTACTGATGCGGCTGCAATATATGTAGAAATTATCATCTTTGAGATATTAACAAGGGTCCCATCGAAGGGCGTGGATCGATCTAGGTTGTCACGGTTTTAAACCAAACTGTAAACAACCTTAATGACATGAATACAGACAGGACCATGTAGAGGGAGACCTAGAATTGCCTGCAAAGACAAAACATATTTTGCAACTGTTTTAAGCCATGTCTATAATCCTTCTTTGTTTGCTTTCTGTTGGTTTTGGCCCCCTTTGGGTTTTGTACTATGTAGGCATTAGCTGCTTGCTAAGTCTGCATGTTTGTTTTCTTCTTTAAGTGAATAAAAGCATGCTTTGGCTGGTAAAAAAAATACTAACCGAGTTGTTTTTGTAACTTCGTTTGATACGTTATGTACCACGGGTAGGGGATGGATTTCGTTACATTTGCATGTTTATGATTTAGGCTTTTGGAATGGGGTTGATCGCTATTATTAATCGTATACAAAATTTAGCTAGGCTTCTTTTTTTCTATCTATGGATGATGATTCTTTTTGTTAATAAATGTGCAGGCCTCGCATCTTCCTACACTGGCATCATAACATGCGTGAGTTGGAAATAAAGAAAATGGAAGAGACACAAGAAGCCTACAAGGCTGCCATTGCTACTGCAAAAGAGAAGCAAGATGATGAGTTGATCCCAATAGTTACCAATCCTGGGTTGCGTCTGCAATCTTTTGTTTTAAGAAGTTGGCTGGTCAGTCTGATGAATCTGAGTGTTTTGGTAGAACATAGTATTTAGTTAACTATTTATACTGTACCGAGTGTTTTTTGCATGTATTCGCGTAAGCGGGCTGGTTTGTTAACATTAATTAATTAATATTATTTAGATCTATAACTGCTATCCCCGTTGCGTAGCGCGGGTAAAATAACCACAGGAAAGATGCTTTAATCTTAGTCGATCTTTTGGTGTTTCTTTTTTTCTATTTTATAGAATAATTAAAAGGGATATATCAGTTTATTAGATCATTTTCTGCATTTGCACTGGTTTCGATCTCTCGAGAAGCATCAAACTTATGATCTCCTTGTGAAACATTTCAAGAAAGCCAAAATGTGTTAGGTGCTGTTTGTTTTTTGATAAAACGTCTGCGCAGGCTCTTCTGTCTGCGCGGCGCAGACCACGCGCAGACTATTTGTTTTTCCGAAGACGTTTCATTAAAAAAAGGTCTGCGCAAGGTCTTCTTGGTGCAGTTAATCTATTATCTTTAAAAGAACATCAACAATATAATGACTAACCTGAACATAAACATATTTTTTATATCAGTTTCACCAAAACATGCTGAATGACGGTTGAATAATTTTTTATATCAATTTCACCGAAACCACCACTGCTGACTCTAACCAAAAACAACTTAAACTTACAAATCCAAAGTTAAATGCGGGTTTTATTAAAAAGGAAAAGAATAGAACAAGTTTTCCGGATCTAAAACGGGTCGACGAGTGTTTTGGGCACCAAAAATAGTTGTTTCGTATGCTTCTGATGCGAATCAAGTGCAACATATTTCATGTGGGCAAAAGTTGGCTAAATTTTTAATTACAAGTAATTTAGGTATTTGTTCATAATTCTATTTCGGGGATTTTTTAAGTTAACTTGCATAATTTTGATTTTAACTACAAGTCAAGGCTATTTATGGAATATACATCATCCTAAGTTTTATAATATCAAAGTTAAATAATTATGAATGGTGTTAGTGATTAGGGTCCAAAATCATGGATCTGATACAAAAAGGATATATATTCTTTGTCACTTGGAGTTTTTTTGCATGTGGGTATCATGAAGCACACTTATGGCGTGAAACCCCACATTTAAAATAACCCAGCTTAAAAGGCGCTCCCACCCCACCTAACCTCTACAAAATAAGCTATGGCTACTCATAATCAAGGTTTTTCTACTATCTAGAAATTAAAAGTGAAGCTTTTTATCTCACCTGTTCAGGTTTCCATCGTCTATCAAGCATAAAACCAGTTCTCATATTTAGTATGTGTTTGTTTGTTAGATTCAACATCTTATTAAAACCCATATTTCTCAATAAAGGCCTACATTTCCTTTCTTGAAAAGACTTTCAAGTCAAAATCACATATACGGTTGTCATCGTTATTTGTTAGGACTAAATAAATGGTTTATTATAATTAAAAGACTTGAACTATCTGTCAATACATATGTTATTATTCTCCTTAAAACATGTTTTGTTGAAGTAATTTATCGTTCTCATGTAGATTTGGAGCTCATGTTTAAAGGAGGTTAAAAACCAGTTGTGTTAAGTTGATAATTGCAGCTCAATAATATCATGTTGGAGCTCATAATATAGGTGTCATATTCTTTTAATTGTTTGTCTCCTCGATTTTGAGATATTTTTATAATCATTGTAAATGACTGTATAAGCTAAATAATTCATCAAAAGAAGGTTATATTAATGTGATCAAAGTTCCGTTGGAATGGATTTTGTGCCATTGTATTTGCATAAATTTGGAGTATGATGAGGACATGATGGGTATGGACCATAAGAGATTTTCACTATTATTATTTCTTTTTTGCAAGCATTTTGTATTATTTGCGTTTTTGTAATTCATGCTCCTCATGGGGTTAAAAGTGTTTTATTTATTCATACACGAAACATATACAAGATCATATCGCAATGTTTTTTAGATAACTAATATCAATTTCTACTATATGTTATATGTTGTGATTTAACCCTGAAAAAGATACTGGGAACAAGACCATCTACTAAAGTGTCATACCCTGACTTTTGCGAAAGCGTGGTTATTGGTGTTGTTATGGGTGAAATTCTGAGCCCATATCCTGGATAATATCTTGAGTTCTCTCTTGGCTGTATGATATGTGTTCAGTCCCGGGATACTCATTCATGATATTGGTAACATCCTGAATGATATCATGAGGATCACTAACGGATTATGTGCAGGTACGCGGGTCAGAAGCTTGCAACGTTCACGAAGACTCATTCCCCGGAAGACTCGATCTAAGTTGTTCAGGGAGAGATGTTGAGCCCGCTTTATTTGGTCCCAAACGGCTATTAATGGAATATTCGGGAGCATCCCATATTTATAGGAATTTTAGTTTGTATTTCGTAACTATAAATAGGTGGATAAATCAGATCGAATAGGACATCACAACTACACTCACTACTCTTTCACACTTGTTCTCTCGCAACTTTCACTTTTACAGCAAGCATTGTAACACTTAGCGATCTGATCAATATCCTGCACTGTATCCTGACGTTTAAAGCAATAAGAAGAACAAGGCAGCTGCGATTGTCAGCTCCCGAGGTTTTGTGCCGGCGATCTAGATTGATCAAGGGCTTTCCTCGTACATCTCGTGTCACCCCCTTTACTTTTTGCTCATTGTTTGATCGTAGATACAGCTCAATATCCTGAGCCGTATCCTGAAAACTGTTTTTCTAAACAACTTAACCAGCATATTTTCAACACACTTTTTAGCACACTACATCACTTAACTAATTTGATCACTTAATTGCTTCGGTAATTTTTGACCAAAACAATTTGGCGCCCACCGTGGGGCAAGTGGTGCTCTCTTTACTAAAAATCTTTGTGAAATCGTTAATCGGTTTTCTGTTTTCAAAACTTTTTGCCACATTGTTTACAATGGCCTCAAGATCAAACATGAGCTCCTCCACCATGTCTGCTACAACCTCTGCTACTACTGGCTCGGTGCTTCCACCACCTCCTCCAAGGATGCAAGCTTCTTCACAACCTCAGGATATTATTCCTACTCGGGGTGTTCAGGGATCTGCTCCCGTTTTAGCTTCTAATGATGAAATTCTAACCTTGTTTGGAAGTGTACAGGAACAGATGAGGCAGCAACAGGAAACAAACCAAATGCTGATGAGAGAAATACAACTCTTGAAATCCAGCTCAAGCAGATCTGCCGAGGATACTGTCACTCCATTACTGCCGAGAGCTTTGAATTTCAGTTCTGCCGTATATACTGAGGATAACAGGGGAAATATTGTGCCCAGCCATCCTCAGAATCATACTCCTGAGATACCTTCCTCGGTCAGGATGTCAACAGTGAGGAGCTCAGGATATGCTTCAGGATATGGCCAGAATCCTCAGACTGGTTACGTGTCAAATAATAATAATATTCATGCTACTAACAATAGTGGATCTTTGCAGGATGCAGGTATGACGTCAACGTTTACTAGGGAGCTTCAGAAGTTGAAGGACATGATATCCAGTGTACCTGGAGTGGTCCAGCCGATCCCGGAAGTATCCCAAGACAGCCACATGATATCTCGCTTTGCATATCCTATCTGTGATGCTGAGATCCCAAAGAGATTTCAAACCCCCAACATGAAGCTCTATGATGGGACTACGGATCCTGAAGAGCATATTGCCCAGTATAGGGAAAGAATGGAGATTAACCCTATCCCTCCGGAGCTCAAGGAAGCATGCCTGTGCAAGGTTTTGGTTCTACCTTAACAAGATCGGCCTTGAAATGGCTCTTGAATGTTCCTCCTCATTCGATTACATCATTTTCTCACCTAGTGAATTTATTTAATAGTCAATTTTCTTGTAGTCGAAGTTTTGAAAAACTAACAAGTGATCTCTACAGGATAACTAAAGGACCACAGGAATCCTTAAGAGATTATGTGAACAAGTTTAGCCGGGAATCCTTAGATATTCCACATCTTGATGTTGCAACAGCTGTGCAGGCTTTCAAGATGGGGCTGCAAAAAAGATTCTCAATTTTACCAAGACCTTGTAATGAACCTGTCACACCCCCAAAATCCACCATGCGGAGCATCACCGCTTGGAGGCGTGACATGACCAGGATCGAGCCACCAATCATATTGAACAACGAAATTTAGTAAGTAAGACCAACCACAATACAATTGGTGACCATAAGACAGTAACCAGTTTTAAGTTAACAGCGGAAGCATAAAACATAAGTTCAAAAACATAAGCTCGTAGTTCATAAGTTTAAAGTCCCAAAACATAAGTCTCATTAGTTCATAAAATTTATTTATTGAGTACGGAACATATCAGTTCGCATCCCACAACGACCACCTACATGTGCAAGCTCCATAGCATTCTAACGACCTGCAAAGCATGTAATAACGAGTCAACAACAAAGTTGAGTGAGTTCACGGTTGGTTGTCCATTTTAGAGTTGTTCCCAAAAACGTAGTTTAATCTCATCCAGCTATCTAGCCGTGGGGGTCACCCCATAGTTCGAAAAACGTTTATTAGTTAACCATCCCATGTTCACCTTCCCTGGCTACTCAGCCCGACACTTCGGCCGTGGGGAGCTACCCCATTATTTTAAACTACCAGACTCGTTTATCATATCGACTACTAACACAAATCAATTGTGCCCTAGCGTCGGTGTCTATCATCACCGACGTGCCATAGTCCATTAGTACACGCCCGTCTAACTGGCACGGTGTGAGGTTTGTTAAACCTAATAGCGCTATTAACTAATGACCCGCTTGCCATAGCCTCGGCGATTAAGTCGATACAAAAAGGGAGGGACTTCGCTGATAGAGTTCTAGTCCAGTAAGTCTAATACGTCCCAACAGGACGAGGAATTTACATTCCTGAACACGTCTCAAGGACGAGGAATTCACATTCCTGAACGCGTCCCAAAGGACGAGGAATCCCTATTCCTGTACCCATTCCCATTCCCACCGGGAATTTACCATGCTTTGTAGAAAAGTGTGAACTCACCTCGGTTGCTCGGTTTGACTCTCACAAATAGCTAACAATCAAGGTTGGTCAATCACGTCCTAGTATGATTACCACTTAGTTTATTAGTGACTTCAAATAGAACACAAAGTTCCTACACGTATCTATCATATAACATGCATCACTTTAACGGTTCATGCCCATAGAAACTTCCCATCTATTCCCCACTCATAAACAAACATACGACATTGCACATAACACTTTTATTGACATATAACATGTTATACCATTCTCAGATAACCTACCCGACATTTAGACACGCAAATCACTACTTATGTCATTTCAGATTTTATACTCGAAACTGGGCTGTTTTCGGGGATTTTAATAAAATAGTTAACTTGTTCCAAAAATTCCCAACTTTTTACAGAAGGTCTTAAACGATCCAAATATTATTGTGTAAAAATATCAGGATCCAATTCATCACCAATATTTTATAAAAATTCATTTTCCGGACTGAACTCAGATTTATCTTTTTCTGACCACAGTCCACGGAATAATTTATTTAAAATTCATCGAGAATCCGATTTATGAAATTCCAGTGGGGTAATTACAAATACATCAGTTTTCATCTACTGTACAAATTTTATGAGTTGATTCAACATAGATTTCCAGTTATGACTCAAAACATATCACTCATTTTCAGCAGCAAAAATGCAGCTTGAGCTGCTGTTAAAAACGACGCTTTAAAAATAGTAAACGAAGTCCAAAAATTATGATTCCAGTGCCATTAGAACCGTATTTCATAATACATAAACCTAGAGTTTAGAAAATACATTTTTCGCTTAATTATGGTCTGTTTACAGCCTGATGAAGTCGGCTGGAAATGTGATTCAGCATGTTCTTTATAGTTTAAATGTTACTATATTGTATCAACACATGTCCGAACAACGGATTTATCAAGAGTTCGACGATCAATCATCATATATGTATTAACCAACCCTAAACCAACAACATACCCATGACAACATCAACTAATAGCATTTCATATACAAGTAAACTTCATGTAACCTTTATGTTTATATTTTTAGTGTTCTTGCATTTTAGTTGTAAACATAAGCATCATACTACAATGTTAGCCATAAAATAAGATGAACAAAGGTTAAACAAGAGCTTACTACTAGCTTATAGTTAGGGTAGAATCTATTGAGGAGGATGATGAGAAAAGATGAAGAACAAGCAAGACAAAGCCCTTCTTGGAGCTCCACAAGTAGCTACCTTCTTGAATCCTTCTAAGCTTAAAAAGGGACTTGTAAAAATGGAAGATGAAGATGTGAAGAGAGAGGGGGGTGGGTTCGGTTTGGGGGAACCGAATATAGAGAGAGAGAGTGAGAAGTTGGAGTGTGATTTTAGATGTGATGATTGATGATCTAAAGGGCCATACTCTTATAAATTTCTTACATATCTTGTGTATGTTTGCAAGTAATGTATCCAATAAACAAATGAATAAAATCAAATCAAATATTGGAAGTAAGGTGTGAAGATGTGGTGGGTCCATCTAGGACCGAAAATTCGGTGGGGGGGGGGGGGTCTTGTTGCAAATTTTCAACTAAAGGGTAAGTGATAGTTGGAATGTAAGTAATATGATCATAGGTGTTAGTCATAAGGTTTTTAGTGGGTGTCATGGCAAACGGGGATCATGACTAGCCAAAAATAATAACACAATATATTTGGCAAATATTTGGTGTCCCGGGTAATGTCCGGTTGTCCGGTTAAATACTGTTTCGTTAAAGTGTTTAATTAGTCCGTAAAGTGTCTTATATATATATATTTTTGTAACACAATTAATTCTCAACACTCAGGAAAGCATACCGGACTATTTAGTAACTTTTCTGTATACCACTAGTATGCTAACATGCACATGTAAGTATAACACAGTAATCAGAGAGCAGTTAAATGATTCAGCACAGTCATCAAGCACTTTAATTATCATTAAATAAATTGTACTGATTACATGTAATTTTGAGGGTTGTCACATTCTCCCCCTGTTAAGAGAATTTCGTCCCGAAATTTAGCACGTGGTTACTGAGGAAGCTAGTTAAGTTGCGTTGTTTTCCTGATTTTCCTGGGGTGTCACATCATCCCCCCGTTGATTTGGAATTTCGTCCCGAAATTCTGCAGTAGCTTCAGCCTCAGTAGTGGTTGCGTTTTTCTTAAACAGTTGGGGATACTTGAGTTTCATTTGGTCTTCTCGTTCCCAGGTATACTCTGGGCCACGACGAGCATTCCAACGAACTCGGACCAGAGGTATCCTGGTACGCTTGAGGATCTTAACATCTCGATCCGTAATCTCTACTGGTTCCTCGACGAATCGCAATGGTCGTCGATTGTGAGCTCCTTGAGAGGAACTATGAGAGTCTCATCTGACAGACACTTCTTCAGATTCGACACGTGGAAAACATTGTGAACTCCGCTGAGTTCTTCAGGTAGATTCAACCTGTAGGCGACTTTGCCAATTTTCTCAATGATTTCGAATGGTCCGACATATCGCGGGTTGAGTTTGCCTCGTTTGCCAAAACGGACTACACCTTTCCAAGGTGAGACTTTGAGTAGCACTCGATCCCCAACCTGGAACTCGAGTGGTTTTCTTCCCTTATCAGCATAGCTTTTCTGACGGTGACGAGCTGTCGCCATTCGTTGCCGTATCTGAGCAATTCTCTCGGTGGTATCTACCACAAGTTCTGGGCCAGTGATTTGGCTGTCACCAACTTCTGCCCAACAGAGAGGTGATCGGCATTTGCGTCCATACAATGCCTCGAACGGAGCGGCTTGGATGCTGGTGTGGTAGCTGTTGTTGTACGAAAACTTCACTAGCGGAAGATGCTTTTCCCAGCCATTACCAAAGTCGATTACGCATGCCCTAAGCATGTCTTCAAGGGTCTGGATGGTGCGTTCAGATTGCCCATCCGTCTGTGGGTGATAAGTGGTGCTCATATCTAAACGTGAGCCAAAAGACTTGTGCATTGCTTGCCACAGTTCAGAAGTAAAACGCGTGTCACGATCAGAAATGATGGAGGTTGGCACTCCGTGCCTTGACACCACTTCCTTTAGGTAGATGTCTGCGAGAGTAGAAAACTTGTCGGTTTCCTTGATAGCTAAGAAGTGTGCAGACTTAGTCAGTCGATCCACGATCACCCAAATGGTATCATTTCCGCGCTGGGATCTAGGAAGACCAGTAACGAAATCCATGGAAATTTGCTCCCATTTCCATTTAGGTATCTCTGGTTGTTGAAGTAGGCCTGATGGTTTCTGATATTCGGTCTTGACTCTCGCACAAGTCAAACATTTGCTAACGTAGGTTGCTATGTGGGATTTCATGCCAGGCCACCAATACGTAGTCTTGAGGTCGTGGTACATTTTATCCGAACCATGATGTACCGAATAACGAGACTTGTGTGCTTCATCCATCACAAGCTCGCGTAAGTTTCCGTAAAGCGGAACCCAGATGCGTCCGTTTACATAGTAGGCGCCGTCTTCCTTTTGTTCTAGCCACCGCCTAGATCCTCGTAGGGACTCAGCCCTAACGTGTTCTGCTTTCAATGCTTCGACCTGAGCATCTTGTATCTGGGCAGGAAGACTAGATTGGATGGTAAGCTGTAATGCACGTACACGCTTAGGTATAGTATCCTTTCGACTGAGGGCGTCAGCCACAACATTGGCTTTGCCTGGATGGTACTTGATAGAGCATTTATAATCGTTCAAGAGCTCGACCCATCGGCGTTGTCTCATGTTCAACTCTTTCTATTTGAAGATATGCTCGAGACTCCTGTGATCGGTGTAAATGGTGCACTTGGTACCGTACAGGTAATGTCTCCATATCTTGAGCGCGAAGACAACTGCTCCCAACTCCAAGTCATGCGTAGTGTAGTTCCTTTCGTGAACCTTAAGTTGGCGCAATGCGTAGGCAATGACCTTGTCACATTGCATCAACACGCAACCAAGCCCTTGGATGGAAGCGTCGCAATAAACTACAAAATTATCCGTGCCTTCAGGCAATGAGAGGATAGGCGCGCTACAAAGTCTATCTTTTAAGTGTTGAAATGCGGACTCCTGTGCATCACCCCAACGATAGATGACACCCTTCTGAGTCAGTGAAGTGAGAGGTTGCGCAATCCTTGAGAAATCCTTGATAAATCGTCTGTAGTAGCCCGCCAGACCCAAGAATTGGCGGATTTTTGTTGGTGTGTGAGGTGCAGGCTAGTTCTTGATCGAGTCAACCTTGGATGGATCAACATGAATCCCATCCTTGTTTACCACATGGCCTAGAAAGTGGACTTCGCGAAGCCAGAAGTCACATTTCGAAAACTTGGCATACAACTGCTCTGCTCGAAGAAGTTCCAGCATAAGTCGTAGATGTTGCTCGTGTTCCTCCTGACTCTTCGAATAGATCAGGATATCGTCGATGAATACAATAACGAACTTATCCAGGTAAGGTTTGCACACTCGGTTCATGAGATCCATGAAGACCGCTGGTGCATTCGTCAACCAGAAAGGCATAACCAGAAACTCGTAATGGCCGTAACGAGTTCGGAATGCTGTTTTGGAGATGTCATCCTCTTGGACTCTCAGTTGATGGTATCCCGATCTCAAGTCAATCTTAGAGCAATAGCTCGATCCTTGCAACTGGTCGATCAAGTCGTCAATGCGTGGAAGAGGATAACGATTCCTCACGGTCACCTTGTTAAGTTCGCAATAGTCAATACACATTCTAAAGGTACCGTCTTTCTTTTTCACAAACAAGACTGGAGCTCCCCAGGGCGAAGAGCTAGGACGTATGAAACCCTTTTACAAGAGTTCTTGTAGTTGCGTGGACAGTTCTTCAAGTTCTGATGGAGCTAGACGATATGGTGCTCGAGCTACGGGCGCTGCTCCAGGAGCTAGCTCGATTTGAAACTCAACTTGGCGATGAGGCGTAAGACCAGGTAATTCCTCAGGAAATACCTCAGGGAAGTCGCGCACAATAGGAATGTCTTCAATTCTCTTCTCTTCTGTTGATGTGTCAGTAACGAGTGCTAGAATGGCACCGTGGCCCTTTCACAAGCACTTCTGGGCCTTAAGGAAAGAGATAATGCCTACGACAGCACCACTCTTATCGCCATGAATCATGAGAGGTTCTTCACCAGAACGAGGAATGCGAACGATTTTCTCCTTGCAAACAATCTCCGCTTGATGGTGAGATAGCCAATCCATCCCAATGACGACGTCGAAACTACCCAGTGTGATAGGAATAAGATCGATAGAGAAAGTCTGACCATCTAAGACGAGGTTACAACCTTTAACTATGTGTGTGGCTTCAAGACTTTTACCATTAGCTAGTTCTACCGTGTGTTTGGTGTTCAGGAGTGTTGGAGTACGCTTAAGCATCTGACTAACTTTTAAGGACACAGAACTAGTATCGGCACCCGAATCGAATAAAACAATAACAAAGAAATCATCCAGAAGAAACTTACCCATCACAACGTTGGGATCGTTCCTTGCATCACCCTGACCTAGCACGAAAGCATGACCCCTTGCACCATTACCATTGTTGTTTCCCCCATTGCCGTTAACGTTCCCCTGATTGTTGTTGTTCTGGTTCTGATTTAGCTGGGGGCAGTCTTTCTTAAAATGGCCCTCAGCACCACATTGAAAGCACCCTTTGTTGTTACCTTGTTGTTGCCGCTGCTGGCGTTGATTGGGTGGGGCTTGCTGTTGCTGCCGGTTCTGATTCACCGGATGCTGACTCCTGTAATCCCTTGCCATGTGACCAGGCTTGTTGCATCGATGACAGTTGCCTTTACCACATGGCCCACTGTGGTGCAAGTTACAGCGATTACATTGGGGTGATTCCCCTTGTATCCACCCTGACCTTGATTCCCAGAAGACCGCTGACTGGGGCTCCTGTACTCATCTGTCTTTTGCTGCTGGGACTGAGCTGAAGTAGAACCTTTACCGGAATTCCCATCCCATTTCCGCTTGTTATCCTTGGGAGCGTCGGTAGTAGCAGTACCAATACGCTTAGGCAGTCTGTTTTGTTCCACTGCCTGGTCGGTGAGACAGTGAGCCAACTTGATGACTTGTTGAATGGTACCCAGGTTAGCCGAAGTCAAGTGACTTTGAATCTCGGGTACAAGGCCCTTGAGGTAAAGATCAATACGTTTGATGGGAGGGTCTACCATAGTAGGGCACAGGATGGCCAGTTCATTCGACCTCTTCGTATACGCCTCAATCTCAGACCCTGTCATCTTCAGGTTGAAAAATTCCACCTCTAGTTTGTGGATATCATCCCGACTACAGTATTCCTCTTTGATTAGTTCCTTGAAACCGTTCCATGGGGTGGCATTAGCAGCAACCAACCCCAGTAGCTGAACCTGAGCGTTCCACCACGTGAGCGCTACCCCTTCAAGAGTACCAGTAGCATACTTCACCCTATGATCCTCAGGGCATTCACACATTTTGAAGACCGACTCGAGCTTCTCGAACCAGTGGAGGAGTCCAACGGCCCCTTCAGTGCCACTGAAAGTACTAGGAGGACAGTCCATAAAAGTCTTGAACGTGCACACAGGCGGCTGGGCATGCTGGCCTCCTGCTTGAGCGGCTGCAAGTGCTGCATTAACTTGTTCGTTGATCAAAGCCGCCAGCTGGGCTTGAGTGAGGTTGATACGTCCTCCGCGTCCGCTCATGATCTTCACAATGAAGCAACGTAAGTGAGAAAAGTGTCGTGAAAGTGCGTAAGTGTGGGATGACAGAAGAGAGTAAACACACAGAGTTTCAATTATCAGTTGTTACATTAACTAAGCATGCAATGTACTATGTAAACTAATAGACAGGCAATGTAAGCATGAACCATTTCGCCTATGGTGTTGAGTCTTGCACGTGGAGCGAAGCGTCGTTGTGGATCGTTGAGCACTGCACAGGTTATAGTCTGGTTTAACAAAAACTTTTTCCTTTATTAAAACCAAGTTCACTATAACCAATGGCTCTGATACCAATCTGTCACACCCCCAAAATCCACCATGCGGAGCATCACCGCTTGGAGGCGTGACATGACCAGGATCGAGCCACCAATCATATTGAACAACGAAATTTAGTAAGTAAGACCAACCACAATACAATTGGTGACCATAAGACAGTAACCAATTTTAAGTTAACAGCGGAAGCATAAAACATAAGTTCAAAAACATAAGCTCGTAGTTCATAAGTTTAAAGTCCCAAAACATAAGTCTCATTAGTTCATAAAATTTATTTATTGAGTACGGGACATATCAGTTCGCATCCCACAACGACAACCTCCATGTGCAAGCTCCATAGCATTCTAACGACCTGCAAAGCATGTAATAACGAGTCAACAACAAAGTTGAGTGAGTTCACGGTTGGTTGTCCATTTTAGAGTTGTTCCCAAAAACGTAGTTTAATCTCATCCAGCTATCTAGCCGTGGGGGTCACCCCATAGTTCGAAAAACGTTTATTAGTTAACCATCCCATGTTCACCTTCCCTGGCTACTCAGCCCGGCACTTCGGCCGTGGGGAGCTACCCCATTATTTTAAACTACTAGACTCGTTTATCATATCGACTACTAACAAAAATCAATTGTGCCCTAGCGTCGGTGTCTATCATCACCGACGTGCCATAGTCCATTAGTACACGCCCGTCCGACTGGCACGGTGTGAGGTTTGTTAAACCTAATAGCGCTATTAACTAATGACCCGCTCGCCATAGCCTCGGCGATTAAGTCGATACAAAAAGGGAGGGACTTCGCTGATAGAGTTCTAGTCCAGTAAGTCTAATACGTCCCAACAGGACGAGGAATTTACATTCCTGAACACGTCTCAAGGACGAGGAATTCACATTCCTGAACGCGTCCCAAAGGACGAGGAATTCCTATTCCTGTACCCATTCTCATTCCCACCGGGAATTTACCATGCTTTGTAGAAAAGTGTGAACTCACATCGGTTACTCGGTTTGACTCTCACAAATAGCTAACAATCAAGGTTGGTCAATCACGTCCTAGTATGATTACCACTTAGTTTATTAGTGACTTCAAATAGAACACAAAGTTCCTACACGTATCTATCACATAACATGCATCACTTTAACGGTTCATGCCCATAGAAACTTCCCATCTATTCCCCACTCATAAACAAACATACGACATTGCACATAACACTTTTATTGACATATAACATGTTATACCATTCTCAGATGACCTACCCGACATTTAGACACGCAAATCACTACTTATGTCATTTCAGATTTTATACTCGAAACTGGGCTGTTTTCAGGGATTTTATCACCAATATTTTATAAAAATTCATTTTCCGGACTGAACTCAGATTTATCTTTTTCTGACCATAGTCCACGGAATAATTTATTTAAAATTCATCGAGAGTCCGATTTATGAAATTCCAGTGGGGTAATTACAAATACATCAGTTGTCATCTACTGTACAAATTTCATGAGTTGATTCAACATAGATTTCCAGTTATGACTCAAAACATATCACTCATTTTTAGCAGCAAAAATGCAGCTTGAGCTGCTGTTAAAAACGACGCTTTAAAAATAGTAAACGAAGTCCAAAAATTATGATTCTAGTGCCATTAGAACCGTATTTCATAATACATAAACCTAGAGTTTAGAAAATACATTTTTCGCTTAATTATGGTCTGTTTACAGCCTGATGAAGTCGGATGGAAATGTGATTCAGCATGTTCTTTATAGTTTAAATGTTACTATATTGTATCAACACATGTCCGAACAACGGATTTATCAAGAGTTCGACGATCAATCATCATATATGTATTAACCAACCCTAAACCAACAACATACCCATGACAACATCAACTAATAGCATTTCATATACAAGTAAACTTCATGTAACCTTTTTGTTTATATTTTTAGTGTTCTTGCGTTTTAGTTGTAAACATAAGTGTTAGCCATAAAATAAGATGAACAAAGGTTAAACAAGAGCTTACTACTAGCTTATAGCTAGGGTAGAATCTATTGAGGAGGATGATGAGAAAAGATGAAGAACAAGCAAGACAAAGCCCTTCTTGGAGCTCCACAAGTAGCTACCTTCTTGAATCCTTCTAAGCTTAAAAAGGGACTTGTAAAAATGGAAGATGAAGATGTGAAGAGAGAGGGGGGTGGGTTCGGTTTGGGGGAACCGAATAGAGAGAGAGAGAGAGAGAGAGAGAGAAGTTGGAGTGTGATTTTAGATGTGATGATTGATGATCTAAAGGGCCATACTCTTATAAATTTCTTACATATCTTGTGTATGTTTGCAAGTAATGTATCCAATAAACAAATGAATAAAATCAAATCAAATATTGGAAGTATGGTGTGAAGATGTGGTGGGTCCATCTAGGATCGAAAATTCGGTGGGGGGGGGTCTTGTTGCAAATTTTCAACTAAAGGGTAAGTGATAGTTGGAATGTAAGTAATATGATCATAGGTGTTAGTCATAAGGTTTTTAGTGGGTGTCATGGCAAACGGGGATCATGACTAGCCAAAAATAATAACACAATATATTTGGCAAATATTTGGTGTCCCGGGTAATCTCCGGTTGTCCGGTTAAATACTGTTTCGTTAAAGTGTTTAATTAGTCCGTAAAGTGTCTTATATATATATATTTTTGTAACACAATTAATTCTCAACACTCAGGAAAGCATACCGGACTATTTAGTAACTTTTCTGTATACCACTAGTATGCTAACACGCACATGTAAGTATAACACAGTAATCAGAGAGCAGTTAAATGATTCAGCACAGTCATCAAGCACTTTAATTATCATTAAATAAATTGTACTGATTACATGTAATTTTGAGGGTTGTCACAGAAGCCATGCAGGAACTTGGATGAAGCTCGAAACAGGGCCCTAAGATATATTTGACTGGAGGATGACAGAAAGATGCAAGAGAGGATGAACTCATCCAACATCTATGAGTCAACTAATAGGAAGTCAGAATCCTCATTTAAACCATATCGCTCTAAGCCGTATGGTAGAAATGACAACAAGAAAGTGAATGATGTCGAAGACGAGGATCCTGAAGAATATCCTGAATTATCTGAATATTGCTTTTCTGTTAACATACCTGAATTAATGTATGCTATGCAGGGTTTAGGAGACAAAGCTAGGTGGCCTCGAAAGAATCAACAAAAAGCTGATTGGAAGGATAAGTCCAAATGGTGTGCCTTCCACGAAGATTTCGGACATGTAACTGAGGATTGCATTGCTCTAAGAAAAGAAATAAGCTATCTTCTAAGCAAGGGATATCTGAAGGATCTCTTAGGAAGAAAGAAGAATAAGGGTCAGGATGCTGAGAAGGATCCTGAACGAGCGGCGTCACCTCCTGCGGATGCCAAGATAATCAACTTTATTTCAGGAGGATCCGACATTTGTGGGACTTCGTATTCTGCGGCCAAGAGACATGCAAAGGAAGCTAAGGTCGAAAGGGGAGATAAATCAGTCAGGATGACTACCCTCACAACTGATAAAGTGATCACATTTGACGGTGATGACAGGGATACTGTCCAGGATCCTCACCATGATGCTCTGGTGATAACATTATATGTGGCTAACCATTTTGTACGCAGGATATTGGTAGATAATGGCAGCTCCGTCAACATAATCCAACTAGAGACCTTGAAAAGAATGAATGTATCTCCAATGGATATCACTTCGAAATCCACCGTGCTTGTTGGGTTCAATGGAGAGGCTAGGAACACAGTGGGAGAGATAAAGCTACCAGTATATGTTGAAGGGGTCAACTCGACACAACGTTTCTGTGTGATGGACTCCCTATCCTGCTATAACATCATACTAGGCAGGCCATGGATCCATGATATGAAGGCTGTGCCATCAACTTATCATCAATGCATCAAGATCCCTACCCCTTGGGGGGTTGTCAAGGTTGATAGTGATCAGCAGGAGGCGAAGGAATGTTACTCATCCTCAATGAAATCTTCAACCAAGCCTAATGCAACATAGCAATTAAAGACGCGGGCCCAGGATATCGTGGAGGCTTCAGAGCAGGATATGAAGAAAGTTATCCTGGATCAGGATAATCCTGATATCTCGGTGCTCGTAGGAACCAATATCCCTCAGGATATTGAAGAACAATTAACTAACTTTTTAAAGTGCAGGATGTCAACATTTGCATGGAAGCATGAGGATATGACAGGTATATCCAAAGACATTATCACTCACAAGCTTGGAATTGACAGGTCGTTCAAGCCTGTTCAGTAAAAGAGAAGGAAGTTTGCTCCTGAACGAAATACAATTATCCAAGAGGAAGTTGAAAGATTGTTGAAGTCCAAAATGATCAGGGAGGTCAAGTTTCCAAGATGGCTAGCAAATGTAGTCGTAGTACAGAAGAAAAATGGGAAATGGAGAGCCTGTGTAGATTACACAGACTTGAATAAGGCTTGTCCTAAAGACCCATTTCCTCTTCCTCATATTGATGCAATGGTGGATGCTACTGCCGGGCATGAGATGTTAACCTTCATGGATGCATCCTCAGGATTTTAGCAGATTCAAATGGAGCCTTCGGACCAGGAGGATACTGCCTTCATGACACCAACAGGTATTTATTGTTATACTGCTATGCCTTTCGGTTTGAAAAATGCAGGTGCAACATACTAGAGATTGGTAAACATGATGTTCAAAGACAAGCTGGGGGACACCATGGATGTATACATTGACGATATGGTGGTAAAATCTAAAAAAGCTGAGGATCACCTCCAGGATATTAAGGGAGCATTTGATATCCTGGATCAGTACAACATGAAACTAAATCCTGCTAAGTGCCATTTCGGAGTGGGGGCAGGAAAGTTTCTGGGATATATGGTGACCTAAAGAGGAATAGAGGCAAGCTCGGAGCAGATTAAGGCCATCTTGGATATCAAATCACCTTCAAATATGAAGGATGTTCAACGGTTAACAGGGCGAGTTGCAGCATTGAACAGATTTATCTCAAGATCCTCTGAGAAATGCAAGGAATTTTATGATATCCTGAAGAAAAACAAGAAGTTCGAGTGGGGAGAGAAGCATGAAGCAGCCCTACAGGATTTGAAGCAGTATCTTTCAACTGCACCTCTATTGATGAAGCCTGAGAATGGTGAACCACTGTCCCTATACCTCGCAGTATCGGGAAATGCCGTAAGTGCCGTCCTAATAAAGGATCATGAAGGTCAGCAATATCCTGTTTATGATGTTAGTAAAAGTTTGTTAGATGCTGAAACTAGATATTCTCATTTAGAAAAGTTGATACTAGCACTAGTTATGGCATCGACGAAGCTTAGACATTACTTTGAGACACATAGGATTCATGTTAAAACCAACTATCCTGTTAAAAATGTGCTTAGGAAACCCGAGATGTCAGGCAGGATGGCCAAGTGGTCAGTAAAGTCAAGTGCTTATGATTTAGTATATGAGCCTAGAAATGCCATAAAGTCTCGGGCTTTAGCTGACTTTGTGGCTGATTTCAGTAGTGACATTTAGGATGAGGTAGACCTAGAAGTCCAACAGTTAGGAGAATCCTCAGGATCCTGGACATTGTACACTGATGGAGCATCTAATGTTAGAGGAGTAGGATTGGGAATACTACTAAAATCGCCACAGGGGGACATATTACCCCAGGCTATTAGGTGTGAATTCCCTGCTACTAATAATGAAGCAGAGTATGAGGCTTTAATTGCAGGATTAGAACTGGCTAAAAGTATGAATATCAAGAATTTGCAAGTATATGTTGACTCCTTGTTAATCACTAATCATTTTAATGGATCCTATGCAGTTAAGGGTGAGAAATTAATCGAATACCTCGATATTCTCAAAAAATTAGCAGGATATTTCGATGTTTTTACACTTGAACAGGTACCAAGGGAAGATAATGCTGAAGCAGATGCCTTAGCAAATCTGGGATCATCGGTCAGAATACCAGAAGGGACCCAAATACCAATATTGCATATCTTATATCCTGCAACGAATCCTCAGGATAAAGAAGTAGTAAGTATTCAGGATCCTCCTGCTGAGTATCCTGAGGAGGATCATAAATCCTGGACGGCTCCAATCATGAGATATCTCAAGGAAGGACACATCCCCAGAGATGAAAATCCTAAGGCATTTAGGATGAAGGTATCACGATTCACTATTATAAATAATGTTTTATACAAGAAATCTCTTGCAGGACCGTATTTGAGATGCTTGGAAGATCCTGAAGCCAAAGAAGTACTTCAGGATATACATGAAGGGGATTGTGGTAACCACACTGGGGGCAGGTCATTGTTCTCGAAAGTATTAAGGACAGGATACTATTGGCCGACGATAAGGAAAGATGCTACAGAATATGCTCGAAGGTGTGATGCATGTCAAAGGCACAGTAACATACTACATCAACCAGCTGAACCACTATATCCTATAGCTTCCCCTTGGCCATTCATGAAATGGGGGATGGACATAGTAGGGAAATTACCAAAAGCTCCGGGAGGAAAAGTCTTTATGCTGGCAATGACGGATTATTTCTCTAAGTGGGTTGAGGCTGAAGCATTTGTTCAAGTCAGAGACCAAGAAGTAGTATCCTTTATAAAGAGAAATATCCTGACCAGGTTTGGAGTACCAGCTGAAATCATTTATGACAATGGATCCCAGTTTATAAGCAAGAGGACTACTGACTTTTGCAAAAGTTGGGGAATCAAAATGATCACATCTACCCCGGTACATCCTCAAGCAAATGGACAAGCTGAATCCTCAAACAAGATAATTGTCAACAACTTGAAGAAGAGATTAGGGGCCAAGAAAGGAAGATGGGCAGAAGAACTACCCTTTGTTTTGTGGGCTGATAGAACAACGGTAAAGAATACAACTGGCCAAACCCCGTTTTCCTTGGTATTTGGAGCAGAAGCAGTGATCCCAACGGAAATGGTGATACCTACTGCAAGATCTATCCTCCGGGATCCTGAGCAGAATCCTGAAGCTTTGTGTCAAGACTTGGACACTGTGGATGAGACAAGAGACGCAGCAAGGCTGAGGATGGCAGCATATCAACAGAGGATATCCAGATCATACAACAAGAATATAAGGACTAGGAGGTTTCGAGTTGGTGATTGGGTGCTAAGAAAAGCTTTTCAAAATACCACTAATCCTGCCGATGGAAAGCTGGCTCCAAAATGGGAAGGACCATATGAGGTTGAGTCAGAATCAGGGAAAGGAGCATACCAACTCAGGACTATGGAGGGGGATATGCTACCAAGATCCTGGAATGCTATACACTTAAATCTCTATTTCAAGTAAGAATAGAATTTAATTTCTATCCCAGAATGGTATGTATTCTACCTCTTTTAAATATATTTGTTTATTATCTTGAACCCAATACTGACTTAGGCATCGGAGGGGTGTTAGCCAAGCTAACACCCACCTTAGTTTACAATTGTTTTGCAGCATATACTCCAGGATATGCACTCAGGATAATTCGAAAGATTAGAGGATTGGCCCCCTCTCTCACGATTAAGGGATCCTGATCCCTTCACAGGTTTAAAGGTATTCACCTTTCTTACGAATTGTGTTTAAACACCCCGCCTGGAGCGCAAGTTATCTAGGGATAGTTCAAGGTAGCGAGACCAGCTCATGTAAAAGTGGCTGACAATTTCGTTACTATTGGCTATATCCTGGATCCCAAAGGTATATGAGGATTGATCACCCTCTCTCGCGAAAGGGTATTTTCATACTCTCTAAGGTTTAAAGGTTTTCACCTTTCTAAGTCTTGGAGTTTATACACTCCCGCCTGTAGCGCATGAAAACAAGGGTTTATCCCCAGGATATTAAGGGTTTATCCCCAGGATATTAAGGGTTTATCCCCAGGATATGAAGGGTTTACCCCAGAATATATTCAGGATTTATTCGACAAAGCTAAAGTATGACTATGCTGAACACAGGGGACATGTATGGATTCAAACTTGTAACTATGCACTGGGGACATTCCTATGATGAAAAATTGGAATCGACTCTTTGGGAATCTCTGGTATGATCTTTCCTTTTTATTTGGATAACTTGAGTTTTTTAGATTATGTGTCAGTATCCTGGGAAGGATATCTATCAGGATACTCTTACAATATTAACTTGAGTTTTATAGATTATGTGTCAGTATCCTGGGAAGGATATCTATCAGGATACTCTTACAATATGTTCCCAAGAATGTTCAAACAAAACTGTTTTCGTAAATAAAATTTATGCAATAAAGATATAACAACATAAATAAAGTCAAAAGAAAGTTATATTAACATATCAAAAGTTGTGCTCAAACCAAAAGCACAATTAGTCCCATACCATAACAGTTGAAGGTTTTGTCTCAAACCAAGACCCATCCACCTCCAACTGTTATATTGTTCAAAAGCAAAACATACTAACGGTGATGAACAAGGGCTTCGTCCTGAAACTCAGGATCCCTCCACCTTTGGCCATCATATTGTTCAAGTGCAGGAAAAGTAAAGTGCAGAAAAAGTAAATTATCTTAGAGTTACAGACCAACGATCAAATTTAAAAAAGTGGGCTCCGGCCTTGGCACATACATCCATCATCGCCCACTTGGATGCTCTCACACAGCAGCATCTTCACCAGCCTTCTCCGCCTTCTCGGCTTCAGCATCAGTTCCAGCATCCTGAGCAGCATCCTCGCCAGCATCCTTCTTGTCTCCAGCCTTGTCTGCTACCTCTGCCGACTTAGAAGATTCACCAGCTTCAGCGGGAAGGGGCACAACCTTGCCTCCAAGCTCCTTCAGCTTTGCCACCTAGGATTTGACCGGCCATGATGGGCACACAAGGCCTGTCTCCTTGGCCTCATAAGCCATCTTGATGCGGGCTTGTAGCAGAGAGACTATAGCAGAGGCCTTGATTCCTTCCCGGAAAGAGACCATGGCCTGTTCATGCTCCATTTGGACGGTGGCAAGTTTGAGCTCAGCATCCTGGGTGACCTTCTTCAACTTGTCCTCATAATGCCGAGTCTTCACCTCAGCTATGGCCCCTTGGTCGGCAACAGTGGTCTCGAGTTGCTTGATCCTGGATTCTTGGAACATGTTCGTGCTGCAAGCATCAGTGTAAAGCAGGAGCAGATGCTGGAGGCCCTGCACGTCAAAATTCAGGTATAAGTCAAAATATATTAACCAGGATATCCTGTCAGGATATCCTATCAGGGTATATGTGCAGGATATTACCTTGTTAAGGAAGGATGTCATTGGCTTTAAGGAGTCAGAAAAGCTGAGTTCTTCATAGGAGAACCCTTCAGCGCCTGGGGCACTGACTTCGGAACCTTTCCTCTTTTTTGCGGTGGAAGCACGAGTCCTCGGATTAGCCTTAGGAGCCGGGAGCGGCTTGGAGATGGTGGCAGCAGGGGTTTCTTTCTTGACCATGACTGGAGTGGGGTAACTGTCAAGCTCGTCAAGATCAAGGAGGATTGGGACTTTGTTGGAGTCTGCATACAGGGAGTAGAATTCATTCCTAAATATGCCAAATAAAAACATGTATGCAGGATATTGTGTAGGATCCTTACCAGTCATGTTTGCACTGGAAAGAGGGCTTGGAGATGGTGGAGACGGGTTAAAACTTCTTTCAGTCTATGGGAGGAGTCTGATAGCGTCAATTCTTTTCTGTGAATCAGCAAGGGGAGGTGCAAGCTTCCTAAAATCAGCTGTGTACAAGACAATAAAAAAGAAATTGATCAGTTCAGGATATGAAACAGGATATAAGACAGGATATAAGGCAGGATCATCCTTAAACCCTAAATCTTACCCTTTCTCAACCATTTCACCGGATATTCCGTTCCACCAGGGATTGAGTCTCTTTTTACAAAGAAGAACTTGGATTGCCATTTCTCCTCGTTCCTGGTGGCACGAAGTATCAGTGGATCGCCGGAGGTGGAATAAAACAAAAATCTACAGGATCCGTGGCATCTAAGCCGGTATGCTAGGGGGAGATCATGAACGGAAAGGTCAGGAATGTGATTCTTCTTGATCTGATCAAGAACGGACAAGACTCGCCAGAGCATCGGCATTGTTTGGCTAAAAGAGATTTTTGTAATATTGAAAAACTCGGTGATAAAATCTGGAAAAGGAAACCATAATCCTAAGGTGAAGGGAAAGGCATTGAAGCACAACCACTCGTCAGAAACCATGTCCGATCGGATTTCCCGGTCAAACGGCCGGAATACCGTCCCCTCTGGGAAGATACCGGAGGATTTGAGAGCCGACAGGTGGGCACTATCAAAGGAGCATATTTCTTTCTCCGGTTCTTGGAGAAGATTCTGCTGGATAAATGAAGGTGCAGAGTCACCGGAGCTTGATCTTGTTTGCCTTGTCATATTCTCGCTGGAATGATAATCAGTTTCTCAGACTGATCCACTTAGTCCCTCAGACTAAACCTCCCAGTTTCTCAAACTGAACTACCCAGCCTCTCAGGCTAAACCTCCCAGTCTCTCAGACTGCCCCAACTAGTCTCTCAGACTACCCAGTCTCTCAGACTGAACTACCCAGTTAGTCTCTCAGACTAACTCCCCAGTCTCTCAGACTGACTACCCAGCTAGTCTCTCAGACTAACTCCCCAGTCTCTCAGACTGTATTACAAACATAAATTTTGAAATGTGATTTGTGTCTTTTATTTGTAAAAATGTTTGTTTCATGGATCTGGACATTTTGTGTATGCAATGAAAACATGTTATGAAAACATTTTCGTGAGAGCCCTAATGATCGTAGTCTAGACTCGAGAAAGAATCCTAGTTCGCTACGATCGAAGCTCTGATACCAAGCTGTCACACCCTGACTTTTGCGGAAGCGTGGTTATTGGTGTGACTTCTTAATACCATAGCATTCAATCATAACAATGCTAAATGATAAAACCATAAGATGTTCATCCATATATTAAGTTTAGAAAATACCACAACATACTTGTCTGAAACGTTGACACCAAATTTAAGTTACAAATCCCAACATGTTTAAACGAGTTCACAAAGACTCAACAAAAGATTTTAATTAAACCGAGTTCAGAAACATGCATCCCGTCCAGGAATAGGATACACCTCCTAAACTCTACGACCACGGATGACATCTTTTATTCATGACGCAGCTTGAAAACATGCACACACCTGCCAGATCCACTTAGTTCCCTGAAATACATGTAGTTTAAAAATATCAACAAAAGTTGAGCGAGTTCATGTGTTCGTGAGTATGTATAAAACCTTTGTAAACAGTGTAAGTATGAATGTCCCGGTATGATAGCAAACAAGGAAAAGATCACCAACGATTTGCAAGGCCACTGATATGTGTGACGGTGTAGGAAGATTCAAACCTAGCAAAGTTGCACCGGGCTTCCGGCTGGAAGACATAGTCACCCTATGGGCCACCCTGGTCCCCATGGATGTGGGCTCGCTACACCCAAATAGATCTATCACTCATGCCCCTCAGTCCTACAAGAGAATTGATGGCCTCAAGTATACGCCTACCCATTCACATGATCTATGGTTCTTTCCTAGGCTAACCATACCAATTGTATTGTAAGTAATCCTTTTGTAACATGTATTTCACCCCCGAAGTAAATAAACAAAACAGTTTAAAGAGAAGGGGGATATGAACTCACTGTAATGCGTCTTCAGTACTGGCAACTCAAATCTCCTCAGCAAACACGACTACCTACAGTGTACTAACGTCTATTAGACGAACGGGTCGTGCCTTTGCTTAGTATTATTCGTTTTTGAGTTACGTTTCTTATGTTCCCAATATTATTCCAAGTTATAATTACTTGTTAAAATAATAACTATTTTAACTTTAAATTATATTTAATTTTGGAATATGCTTAAACAATACTTTTGTAATAATACTTCTCAAGTATTTCCTTCACAAGGATGGGGGTATTCTCATATATGTATTTTCGTATTATTGTATTTGTAGTTCCAAATTAATTTATTTTCAAGTCTCACTTTAGAAAATATATTTAAACTTATTTTTATCCAAAAATAATATACCTCAAGAAAATATATATTTGTCCCAAAAATCATATATCTTCTAATTATTTCAAGAAAATATATTTTTATTTCCCAAAAATAATATATTTTCTCCTTGTCAAAAATATGATACAACTTTGTAGTATTTACAAAAATCATATTTTCATTTCTTGTATCCAAAATAATATTTACCAAAAATATATTTATAACGGTATTTTCCAGAATATTTTGTAAGTTACGTTCTTGTGTTCGATTTCTCAATATTAAGTGTGTAACTTATATATTTATTCCTTGTGCTTTTTGGTATTATTTTGGATTGTAAATTTCATGGTATTATGTTACGTTATATTATTTTACCCTAAAATAATATAACTATTTCACAAGGTATACAAATATTCACACAAGTGCCCCAATATATATATATATTTTAAATATATACTCACCCATTTTTATTTATAAAAACTAACCTCCAATACTTTTATTTTTATTACAAAAATTATGGCAAGTTTATATTGAAAACCATAGTTAAAATACACTAGTAAATATTTGTTAGAAAATATTTCTTTAAGTGTTTATATTTTTAGAAAATTTTGCCATAGTTTCCCCTAAAAATGGAGGTGTCCATGCTATTAAAGCATATAATTTTCTTTTCAAAAATCATCACAACAATCAACAAACAATCCCTAAACAACTTACACTCACCAAGTGCAAAAACTATACAATTTACATAACAACATAAACTTGATCTTTCACAAAGACTTGTAGTAACTTGGTAGTGTTTTCAGTAGGTTTAGTTACCCTTTAAAGTGTGTATACTTCTCTAAAAATCTCATTCTTGGAAGGTTTGGGTGTTTACAACTTGTAAACATATTTTACAAAAACGTTTCTTTGTGAAATCCTCTTGTTCCTCAAGTGTTTCTACATTTGTGTTATCAATAAAAATAGTGTGTGTTTAAGTAAGAACCATGATCTTCTAGAAATCATATTTTGAACTTGGTTCCTTTAGAAAAACCATTCATACATCTTAGATCTATAAGTTTATCAACTCACTTGATTATCATTTTTCAAGAAATCATTTTGTTTTCAAGTTCATGCTTACACATGAGGATGATCATCTTGTTTCATCACATAATCATCCTCTCACTTGCTATATCATGTGTTTAATCACAATCTAGCAAGCTCCTTATGATGGTCAACTTCATAATCTCAAGTAATCAACAATCAAACATCATTCATACACTAAACAACATAGTTTCATCATACATCAAGCTTATGTTAGAGTTTTATGAGTATGTCTTTTAATGTTCTTGTGATTAACAACATGCTACATCTTTTAAGCAATCAAAATTAGAAGTAACAAAGGTTATGAGAGTCTCACTACTAGCACTATGGCTAGGAAAGAACACAATATGATGGTGATGACAAAAGTGGAGGATAATAGCAAATGATGGAGGTCCTTCAAGATCCACAAGCACCAAACCTTCTAATCTTGCTTCTTACACCTTGTGAGGAGCTTGGAATGGATGAACTTGAAATGAAAATTGGTGGTGGTGTTGATGTTGCTCACGGATAAGAAGAAGGAGGAGAGAAGGAGATAAGTTGGTGTGTTTGTTTGTGTGAGAATGATGAGTCTATGGATCCTCTTATTGCCAATCTTATGTTATTACCCAAAGGTTAACATGTTTCTAATAGTACTAACAAATCTCTTAAGAAGATCATAGGATATTTAGAGAAGATCAAAAAAGATCTTGGAGTGGGGTCACTTGTGACCGTCCACTTTAAGGGGGGGGGGGGGGGTCTTGGTTGGGTTTTGATGATTAGTTAGATCATTAGTTGAAAACCAAGTGTATTAGTTTAGGTGTTATGCATAAGGTATGTTATATAGTGTGTTAAGGTGTTCGGGGATCATAACTAGCCAAGAAATAACTAAACAATGTCTCTAATGTAATTTTGGTGTTTCGGGTAGTGTTCGATTGTTCGGTTAGATACCGGCTCGTTAAAGTGTCAAACTATTCCGTTTAATGATCTTTAAGCACCCTTTTGTGACACTTTTAATTCCCGACACTTAGGAAAGCATTCAGGACCATTTCATCATATTTTTGCATGTTACTAGCATGCTAAAATGCTGATTTTTGCTGATTAATGCAGAATTCTGCACTTTAAGTGGGTTTTAGGCACTTTCCGGCACTTAAACTATCACCGAGTGAAGCAGTTTTATGGTCCTTACTTCCCTACACACCATACTAGTGTAGTACCTTGTCCCTGGCCCATACGGGGTCTCAAAACACTGTCTGTCTATGTACTGAACATCGTCAGCATTTTCTGAGTTATCCGCTAACTGTGCTAACCGTGCTTTGTGCATCGTGTATGTCACTAAAGGTTTGTATGTAAAAATGATGTGACAGTATGAAATGTGATGCACATGTAAGTATGATGCAGTAATCAGAAAGCAGTCAAGTATAATTCAGCACAGTCATTAAGCACTTAATCATAGTTAATTAATCGTACGGATACCTAGATTTATGAGGGTTGTCACATTCTCCCCCTGTTAAGAAAATTTCGTCCCGAAATTTAAGTTCTGCTACTAGCTGCAGGGGTCTTGGGGAATAATGTGGGTATTTTTCCTTCATGCGATCCTCACGTTCCCAAGTGAATTCTGGGCCGTGTCGCGCGTTCCAACGAACCTTGACGAGTTTAACACTACTCCGTCGCGTCTTGTTAACCTTCCAATCAGTAACCTCAACAGGTTCTTCAGTAAAGTGGAGTGTGTCATCAATGTTGACTTCATCGGCAGGAATGACTACTGTTTCTTGAGTTGGACTCTTTTTCAAATTTGATACATGAAATGTATCATGAATGCCATTCAGTTCTGCGGGTAGATCCAACTTGTAAGCTACAAGACCAATCCTTTCCAGGATTTTGAATGGACCAATGTATCTTGGGTTCTACTTCCCACGCTTCCCAAAGCGTGCTACACCCTTCCAGGGTGAAACCTTTAACAAAACCATATCTCCCACTTGAAACTCCAACGGTTTCCTTCTTCGGTCCGCGTAACTCTTTTGACGATCACGAGCCGCCTTGATGCGCTCTCGGATCTGTATAATCTTGTCTGTCGTTTCTTGAACCAATTCAGGACCAACAAGCTGTCTATCACCCACGTCTGCCCAGCATAACGGTGATCGACACTTGCGTCCGTAGAGAGCCTCAAATGGTGCAGCTTGGATACTCGTATGGTAGCTGTTGTTGTACGAGAATTCTACCAAGGGTAAGTGAGTGTCCCAACTACCACCTAAATCCATTACGCAAGCTCACAACATATCTTCCAACGTTTGAATCATTCATTCACTCTGGCCATCTGTCTGCGGATGGAATGCAGTACTCCGATTCAACTGAGAACCAAAGGCTTATTGGAAGGATTGCCAAATCCTTGATACAAACCTTCCGTCTCTATTAGAGATGATCGAGAGAGGCACTCCATGACGTGCAACAATCTCTCTCAGGTATAGCTCAACAAGCTTACTAGTGTTATATTTCTCCTTGATTGGTAAAAAGTGTGCAGATTTGGTCAGATGGTCCACGATTACCCAAATCGTATCGTGCCCTCTGGGTGTCCTTGGCAACTTCGTTATAAAGTCCATTGAAATCTGCTCCCATTTCCACATGGGTATTTCAGGTTGTTGTAGGAGACCTGAAGGCTTCTGATATTCGGCCTTTACCTTGGCACAAGTTAAGCATTTGCCAACATACGTTGCAACATCGCCTTTTAATCTCGGCCACCAATAAAAATCCTTTAAATCTTGGTACATTTTATCCGATCCTGGATGGATCGAGTACCATGACTTGTGAGCTTCATAAAAAATAACGTCTCGTAGACCACCGGAGAGAGGAACCCAAATTCGTTTCATGAAGCACAACGTTCCTTCATCATTGGGTACTAACTGCTTCTCTATCCCACGGAGATACTCATTCTCAAGGTTTTCTTCCTTAAGAGCTTCTCTCTGTGCAGCACGAATGCGCAATGAGAGGTCCGTTTGAACAATCATTTCCAAAGCTCGAACCCTTATAGGCTTGATTCTCTCTTTCCGACTGAAGGCGTCGGCGACCACATTCGCCTTCCCTGGGTGATACTTGATTTCACAATCATAGTCGTTCAACAACTCGACCCATCGTCTCTGTCTCATGTTAAGCTCTTTTTGATCGAATATATGCTGTAAGCTCTTGTGATCAGTAAAGATTGTGCATCGCATGCCATACAAATAATGCCGCCAGATCTTCAAAGAAAACACCACAGCGCCTAGTTCCAAATCATGTGTGGTGTAGTTTTTCTCGTGAACCTTCAACTGGCGCGAAGCATAAGCTACAACTTTCTGTCGCTGCATCAGCACCCAGCCTAAACCTTGACGCGAGGCATCGCAATATACCACGAAGTCATCAGTGCCTTCGGGTAGAGATAAGATGGGTGCATCGCAAAGCTTGTTTTTCAACAACTGAAATGCTTCTTCTTGCTTGTCTCCCCATTCGTACTTCTTGTCTTTCTGGGTGAGGGAGGTCAATGGTTGAGCGATTTTCGAGAAATCCTCAATGAATCTGCGGTAGTATCCTGCCAAACCTAGGAACTGTCGGATCTCTGTTGGCATCTTTGGAGTCTCCCAATTCTTTATCGCTTCAATCTTTGTAGGATCCACATGGATTCCATTTCCATTCACCACGTGACCAAGGAACTGAACCTCAAGCAGCCAGAACTCGCACTTTGAGAACTTAGCGTATAATTTCTCTTCCTTGAGCAGCTCTAAGATAGCTCTTAGATGTTGCTCATGTTCTTCCTTCGTATTCGAGTAGATTAAAATATCGTCAATGAACACGATCACAAACTTATCGAGGTACGGCTTACAAACTCTATTCATCAAATCCATGAATACTGCTGGTGCGTTCGTTAACCCAAACGGCATAACCAGGAACTCGTAGTGTCCATAGCGAGTCCTAAAAGCCGTCTTTGGAATACTCTCCTCTTGAATTTTCAATTGGTGATAACCCGATCGAAGATCGATCTTGGAGTAAAAACTTGAACCTTGCAGTTGATCGAACAGATCATCAATCCTTGGCAAAGGATACCGATTCTTAATGGTCAACTTGTTAAGCTCTCGGTAGTCGATACACATGCGGAAACTACAGTCTTTCTTCTTAACGAACAAAACTGGAGCTCCCCAAGGTGAGAAGCTTGGTCTGATAAATCTCTTATCCAATAGCTCCTGAAGTTGCATTGACAGTTCTTGCATCTCTGAGGGCGCAAGTCGATAAGGTGCCTTAGCCACAGGCGCAGCGCCTGGAACTAAGTCAATGTGGAACTCGACTTGTCGTTGCGGCGGTAATCCTGGCAAGTCTTCGGGAAAGACTTCAGGATATTCCTTCACGACGGGAATGTCTTCTAGCTTTGGCTCAGCAGCTTCTTTATCCACAATGTGTGCCAAGAAGGCGACACATCCTTTCTGCAAACACTTTCGAGCCTTCAAACAACTGATGATCCTTAGAGGTGTATCACGCTTTTCTCCATGTACCACAATTGTTTCTCCATTCGCCATCGGAATGCGAATGATCTTCTCGTGACATACAATCTCTGCTCTGTTGCTTGACAACCAATCCATCCCCACTACTACGTCGAAGCTTCCCAAATCGACTGGCAGCAGATCAAGCGTAAACTCGTGCTCACCCAGTTCTATCATGCAACCTCTGATGACTTCATTTGCTTCTACTAGCTTTCCATTAGCTAGTTCTATCGAATATGGAATATCTAGCTTACTGGTTACCAACCCAAGTATATTCTTAAATTCTAGTGATACAAAACTATAATCGGCACCGGTATCAAATAGTACACATGCAAAGCGTTGGTTGATAGGGAACGTACCAGTAACTACATTTGGATCTTGGCGAGCTTCCCTCACACCGATGTTAAAAACCCTTCCTTGAGCTTGATTGAGCTTTGGGCATTCTCCCTTGAAATGCCCCACGTCTCCACAATTAAAACAACCTGGTCCTCGACCATTACCGTTCCCATTACCACCTTGATTGTTATTCGCTCCATGGTTTCTATTACCCGTTTGATTCCTAGAATTACCACGATTTCCATTCCCGCCATTTCCTCCTTGTGGACAGTTCCCATTACCACTTCCATAGCCTCTCTGACCACCACGACCAGTACCAACCCAACACGTTTCTTTCGAATGACCAACCCTTCCACAAGACTCGCATTTTCCAGCTCGGCATCGCCCATGGTGATGCAACTGGCACGCATCGCATTTGGGCAAGGTGCCCATGTACCCTTTTCCCCTGTTTTCAATACCAGCTTTGGCATTGGCTGGTGCGTTTGCCTCTTCCTTCTTACTAACACTGCTGGTCCCCTTTTTGAAGTTTGAGAACTTCCTCTTGTTCTCACCCGATGACTCCACGTGAGTCTCCTTCTTCTTCTGGTCAGAGATTGAAAACTTATTTAATCGGATAGCTTCTTCAGTCAGTGATACACTCAGATCGATAGCCTCAGTAATTATCGCAGGCTTTGATGTTGTCACCATACTCATGATCTGAGGAGCCAACCCCCAGATAAAACGCTCGATGCGCTTAAATTCCGGATCAACCATATATGGTACAACACGGGATAGGTCGTGAAATCTCTGCACGTATTCAGCAATTTTTGGGCCTTCCATCTTAAGGTTCCAGAATTCAGTCTCTAACTTTTGGATCTCAGCCCTGGAGCAGTATTTCTTTCGCATGAGCTCCTTCATTTCATCCCATGTCAAAGCGTAAGCAGCCTCTTCTCCCAAGGTTTGTACTTGGAGATTCCACCAAGATAACGCCCCGTCTAAGAACAAACCGGAGATGTAGGTGACTTGGTGTTCCGGAGCACATTTGCTCATTCTTATCACCGAATCAGTCTTCTCTGTCCATCTGACAAATGCTACAGCACCCCCGGTGCCGTCAAAGGCTTACAGTCTAAGAACTGTTTATAGGTACAGCCTGTACAAGCAACATTATTCACATAAAGCATTAGCGAACGCACATGGAATATCCAAATGTAACGTAATGTGTCTCTTAGTGACTTAAACTTTACCAAGAGGTGGGTTGCTTCCCGAGGTACCCCCGCTATGCTCGGAGCGTAGGGCCTCGTGTTGTGCTATCGCCCTTGAGATTCGTTCTTGTAATTCGGCTTCAGTCGTGGGCAGTGTGTTATCTCTTCGAGGAGGCATTTTCTAAAGAAGTTTGTATAGGTCAGGTATTTATGTATATAAGTATGTAGTATGTAATAACATTCATCAACGCAAGTAAACACATAACATCCCATGTCATATCACAAACAAGTAATCCAACAACGTATGTAATGAGAATGTTGCGATTGAGCTTTCATATATCAATGACCACAATTACAGTTTTACAAGTTCACCAAATGTATCATATCACAACCAAAAAGACTACAGGGTCACATCACCCTTGTCTAAACTATCCATCAAACTACAACAATCAAAAGTCAAAAAGAAATGTGGTCTGCAAAAAGCTGTGTGATCTGGGCTCAATAGCTGCACTCTCACCAAAAGTATGCTACCTGCATAAAACCAAAAACTGCTATGCTGATGGTGGAGGAGGAGGAGGTGGAGGAACGAAAAGCAACCTGCGCAAATGCGCTAAATCCTCCTCGAGGGCATGAACGATACGCAACAGGTAGCTAACCTGCTGCTCCATAGAAAGAAAACGTACATCAAAATCTGGGTATGGCAGGAGAGGAGCGGGTGGAGTCGCGAATGGTGACTGACAAGGACAAGGCGCAGGACGCGGAATCCTCTCAAGATCCATGACTCTGCGACACAACATCTCCTGCTGGAGCTGTAAGGACAAAAGCAGATCATCTCTCGTGTATCCAGTGTAATGGAAGGGATGATATGGGTCAGAAACAGGCATCGTGTTGGGCGGAAACCAAATCAGTGGCTCGCCAGATGGTGCAGAAACAAAAGGTGCAGTATGTGTAGTAGGTGCAAACAGTGGCATGAAAGGAAAGGCTGCTGACACAGGTGGTATGTGACTGAGCTGCTGACTCGATGGTCCTTCCCCTGGTCGGGGAGGAGGGATATCCTGTAAAAACGTGACTGGTAAATCAGTGCGATGAATGTCAGATACGTGTGGGTGAAATGGGGCGATATCAACGGGTGCATGAGTAGGTGCAGGTGGGGGAGTAACAGGTCTAAAAAAAGGAGGTAAGTCATCGTCGTCCTCGATCCACCCATTGTGGGTGAAGACATATCTAGGGTCAATCTGGGCTGCAAAAGGAGCATGATCAACAGCTGCAGGTATAGGGTCAGGCAACAGTGGTGCAACAACTGGTGCATCGGCGGGTGCAGGGTCATGCTCAGGTAGAGGATCGTGAACAGGTATAGGCTTGGGTGCAATCATAGGCTCAGGGTCAGCTGGAGCAAGCTCAAGATCAGCTGGTATATCAAAAAGCTGAACGTCAGGAACGACAGGTGCCTCAAAAGGCTGATCATCGGGGACAAACTCAATCTCATGCTCAGGGTCAAAGTCGTGGGGAAAGACAGGTGCGGCAGACATAGCTGTGTCAGAATCAGAGTCAACGGAATGATGCTGCATGCCCCGTGCGTGTAAAGTAGTAGATGATACAGACTCGAATGAATCGGGACCAGAATTGTCAGAAGGATCCTCGACAACAGGAATCTCATCATGTGGAACAACAACGACATCACCAACTGGAATCTCGACAAGTGGAATGATAACGACATCATCGACTGGAGCTCCATCATCCTAGGCACCCTCAGGGGGACCCTCAATAAAAAGATCGATGTCGTCGTCAGACATAGCATCTAGAGGCAGATCCTCGAGAGGAAATGCAGCAAGAGGAAAAGGAGCAGGGATCTGATCAATAAGTAGATCCTCGCCAGGAAGACCATCAGCTAGCGGTATATCATCTCCAAAATCTGGTAAAGCAAACGGCTGGAAATCATCATCGTCGTCACTCGTAGTGTCAGATGTAAAAACCTCATCCTCTGGGATGATCTCATCATCCGAAACTATGGCCATAGGGTCTATGGTATTTGATACTCCACTATCCGAAAAGGACATGGTGTCTGTGACAAAACAATCACACATACGCACATATATCAACAATCATCGAATAAGCATGTAAGTAGTAACAATGTAAGCATGTATGCATCCTAGTCTTCCCAAGACTATCCCACCCAACCTCTCAGACTGATCTACTTAGTCTCTCAGACTAAACCTCCCAGTTTCTCAAACTGAACTACCCAGCCTCTCAGGCTAAACCTCCCAGTCTCTCAGACTGCCCCAACTAGTCTCTCAGACTACCCAGTCTCTCAGACTGAACTACCAAGTTAGTCTCTCAGACTAACTCCCCAGTCTCTCAGACTGACTACCCAGCTAGTCTCTCAGACTAACTCCCCAGTCGCTCAGATTGTATTACAAACATAAATTTTGAAATGTGATTTGTGTCTTTTATTTGTAAAAATGTTTGTTTCATGGATCTGGACATTTTGTGTATGCAATGAAAACATGTTATGAAAACATTTTCGTGAGAGCCCTAATGATCGTAGTCTAGACTCGAGAAAGAATCCTAGTTCGCTACGATCAAAGCTCTGATACCAAGCTGTCACACCCTGACTTTTGCGGAAGCGTGGTTATTGGTGTGACTTCTTAATACCATAGCATTCAATCATAACAATGCTAAATGATAAAACCATAAGATGTTCATCCATATATTAAGTTTAGAAAATACCACAACATACTTGTCTGAAACGTTGACACCAAATTTAAGTTACAAATCCCAACATGTTTAAACGAGTTCACAAAGACTCAACAAAAGATTTTAATTAAACCGAGTTCAGAAACATGCATCCCGTCCAGGAATAGGATACACCTCCTAAACTCTACGACCACGGATGACATCTTTTATTCATGACGCAGCTTGAAAACATGCACACACCTGCCAGATCCACTTAGTTCCCTGAAATACATGTAGTTTAAAAATATCAACAAAAGTTGAGCGAGTTCATGTGTTCGTGAGTATGTATAAAACCTTTGTAAACAGTGTAAGTATGAATGTCCCGGTATGATAGCAAACAAGGAAAAGATCACCAACGGTTTGCAAGGCCACTGATATGTGTGACGGTGTAGGAAGATTCAAACCTAGCAAAGTTGCACCGGGCTTCCGGCTGGAAGACATAGTCACCCTATGGGCCACCCTGGTCCCCATGGATGTGGGCTCGCTACACCCAAATAGATCTATCACTCATGCCCCTCAGTCCTACAAGAGGATTGATGGCCTCAAGTATACGCCTACCCATTCACATGATCTATGGTTCTTTCCTAGGCTAACCATACCAATTGTATTGTAAGTAATCCTTTTGTAACATGTATTTCACCCCCGAAGTAAATAAACAAAACAGTTTAAAGAAAAGGGGGATATGAACTCACTGTAATGCGTCTTCAGTACTGGCAACTCAAATCTCCTCAGCAAACACGACTACCTACAGTGTACTAACGTCTATTAGACGAACGGGTCGTGCCTTTGCTTAGTATTATTCGTTTTTGAGTTACGTTTCTTATGTTCCCAATATTATTCCAAGTTATAATTACTTGTTAAAATAATAACTATTTTAACTTTAAATTATATTTAATTTTGGAATATGCGTTAAACAATACTTTTGTAATAATACTTCTCAAGTATTTCCTTCCCAAGGATGGGGGTATTCTCATATATGTATTTTTCGTATTATTGTATTTGTAGTTCCAAATTAATTTATTTTCAAATCTCACTTTAGAAAATATATTTAAACTTATTTTTATCCAAAAATAATATACCTCAAGAAAATATATATTTTTCCCAAAAATCATATATTTTCTAATTATTTCAAGAAAATATATTTTTATTTCCCAAAAATAATATATTTTCTCCTTGTCAAAAATATGATACAACTTTGTAGTATTTACAAAAATCATATTTTCATTTCTTGTATCCAAAATAATATTTACCAAAAATATATTTATAACGGTATTTTCCGGAATATTTTGTAAGTTACGTTCTTGTGTTCGATTTCTCAATATTAAGTGTGTAACTTATATATTTATTCCTTGTGCTTTTTGGTATTATTTTGGATTGTAAATTTCATGGTATTATGTTAAGTTATATTATTTTACCCTAAAATAATATAACTATTTCACAAGGTATACAAATATTCACACAAGTGCCCCAATATATATATATATATATTTTAAATATATACTCACCCATTTTTATTTATAAAAACTAACCTCCAATACTTTTATTTTTATTACAAAAATTATGGCAAGTTTATATTGAAAACCATAGTTAAAATACACTAGTAAATATTTGTTAGAAAATATTTCTTTAACTGTTTATATTTTTAGAAAATTTTGCCATAGTTTCCCCTAAAAATGGAGGTGTCCATGCTATTAAAGCATATCATTTTCTTTTCAAAAATCATCACAACAATCAACAAACAATCCCTAAACAACTTACACTCACCAAGTGCAAAAACTATACAATTTACATAACAACATAAACTTGATCTTTCACAAAGACTTGTAGTAACTTGGTAGTGTTTTCAGTAGGTTTAGTTACCCTTTAAAGTGTGTATACTTCTCAAAAAATCTCATTCTTGGAAGGTTGGGTGTTTACAACTTGTAAACATATTTTACAAAAACGTTTCTTTGTGAAATCCTCTTGTTCCTCAAGTGTTTCTACACTTGTGTTATCAATAAAAATAGTGTGTGTTTAAGTAAGAACCATGATCTTCTAGAAATCATATTTTGAACTTGGTTCCTTTAGAAAAACCATTCATACATCTTAGATCTATAAGTTTATCAACTCACTTGATTATCATTTTTCAAGAAATCATTTTGTTTTCAAGTTCATGCTTACACATGAGGATGATCATCTTGTTTCATCACATAATCATCCTCTCACTTGCTATATCATGTGTTTAATCACAATCTAGCAAGCTCCTTATGATGGTCAACATCATAATCTCAAGTAATCAACAATCAAACATCATTCATACACTAAGCAACATAGTTTCATCATACATCAAGCTTATGTTAGAGTTTTATGAGTATGTCTTTTAATGTTCTTGTGATTAACAACATGCTACATCTTTTAAGCAATCAAAATTAAAAGTAACAAAGGTTATGAGAGTCTTACTACTAGCACTATGGCTAGGAAAGAACACAAGATGATGGTGATGACAAAAGTGGAGGATAATAGCAAATGATGGAGGTCCTTCAAGATCCACAAGCACCAAACCTTCTAATCTTGCTTCTTACACCTTGTGAGGAGCTTGGAATGGATGAACTTGAAATGAAAATTGGTGGTGGTGTTGATGTTGCTCACGACTGAGAAGAAGGAGGAGAGAAGGAGATGAGTTGGTGTGTTTGTTTGTGTGAGAATGATGAGTCTATGGATCCTCTTATAACCAATCTTATGTTATTACCCAAAGGTTAACATGTTTCTAATAGTACTAACAAATCTCTTAACAAGATCATAGGAGATTTAGAGAAGATCAAAAAAGATCTTGGAGTGGGGTCACTTGTGACCGTCCACTTTAAGGGGGGGGGGGGGTCTTGTTTGGGTTTTGATGATTAGTTAGATCATTAGTTGAAAACCAAGTGTATTAGTTTAGGTGTTATGCATAAGGTATGTTATATAGTGTGTTAAGGTGTTCGGGGATCATAACTAGGCAAGAAATAACAAAACAATGTCTCTAATGTAATTTTGGTGTTTCGGGTAGTGTCCGATTGTTCGGTTAGATACCGGTTCGTTAAAGTGTCAAACTATTCCGTTTAATGATCTTTAAGCACCCTTTTGTGACACTTTTAATTCCCGACACTTAGGAAAACATTCAGGACCATTTCGTCATATTTTTGCATGTTACTAGCATGCTAAAATGTTGATTTTTGCTGATTAATGCAGAATTCTGCACTTTAAGTGGGTTTTAGGCACTTTCCGGCACTTAAACTATCACCTAGTGAAGTAGTTTTATGGTCCTTACTTCCCTACACACCATACTAGTGTAGTACCTTGTCCCTGGCCCATACGGGGTCTCAAAACACTGTCTGTCTATGTACTGAACATCGTCAGCATTTTCTGAGTTATCCGCTAACTGTGCTAACCGTGCTTTGTGCATCGTGTACGTCACTAAAGGTTTGTATGTAAAAATGATGTGACAGTATGAAATGTGATGCACATGTAAGTATGATGCAGTAATTAGAAAGCAGTCAAGTATAATTCAGCACAGTCATTAAGCACTTAATCATAGTTAATTAATCGTACGGATACCTCGATTTATGAGGGTTGTCACATAAAGCAAGCTGGTAGACAGATGCCAAATGCATGTTACTTTGTATATATGTTGTATATTATTTGAAATCGTTTTAAAATTTTACGCACTATATTCATATTGTTTCTTGGGTCTATTTGATCAAAAATGGGGAACTTCCATGGAGCATTATCGCTGTTTTCAAATGGTTAACTAGCGAAGGGAAGCTTGCAATAGACGAAGAATAACTATGATAGTTCAAAATAATTATTTTATCAGTTTCCTGTTTTCATAACATTTTTATCGTATTTTCAGTATTGTCGTATTTGATTTTTTTGTAATTCAACATTATGAATTGTGAGTTTTTATTAATGATTAGTTGTTTTTTTGTTAGTCTACCACATTTTTTTGAATGTTTTAACATGTATAAGGTGTTATCATTAATACTCAAGTTCATATATAAGATAGATAGTTTTTTGCATTTATGTGGTTTTCAGTTTTATGTTTTGTTTGATTGAAAACATTGCATCACGGTTTTCATTTATCATATAAGATAAATAAATTACTTACATTGTTATTGTTAACATATATAAATGACATGTTTTAATATATTATTGTATTAAGATTAAGATTAAGAATTAATAATATATTATTGTATTAAGATTAAGAATGTCCTCACAAATTAAAAAAAAAAAGCCGTTATACTTAAAAAATATACATGATTAATAACTAAAAAAATAAACCAACCCGTGGGTATCTGGATTCGAATGGGTTCTCGGTTAAGAGTATAAAAAATAGAATTTGTGACATGCAGTATGACATGCAGTAATGCTACTTTATTTGCATTATTTTTTTTATACACTTATGATTAATGTAATTTAAATTTTCCAACCCGGGTCACCACCCGGGTGATAACCTAGTAACTGATATATATATATATATATATATAGGGGAATGTTCTATGCAGAACACAAAATATTGCGAGAACACGCAGAACACAAAAAATCACCTATTTTTCAATCCTAATACTCTAAAAAGTAAATGAAAATGTTGCAAATGTAAGATTTATTTTTCTTACACTAGAATTTAAAACAAAATATGAAAAATTTTCACTTTTTGTATAACCTACACATATGTAGGTTATGTGTAGGAAAAATTACCAACATGTATGTAAGCTACGTGTAGGTAAGAACAATATGGTTTTTTGTGTATATATAATACACATATAAATGTAGGAAACATAAAATTTAAAAAAACATGAAACTTAAATCCCAAAATTTTGTGTTTTAGAGTTGTTCTTTTTGTTCTCGCAATAGTTAGTGTTCTGTAATGATCCTCATACTATATACATATATATTGTAATTGTCTAGTCCCTTGCGCGTTTGGATCGAAGGCGAGTTTTGTTTTGGCCCTTTGCTCTTTTGGGCCGGGGGCGTTTTGTTAACGAAGTTAATTTTCAAAAAAAAAAAAAGGAAAATAAATTTTAATTTAAATTATGATTTATATAAGAGTAAAATGCAAAAAGCGTCCCTAAGGTTTGGTCATATTTTCTTTTTTCATCCAAAATGATCATATTTTTGTGCTTCTTAGTCCTTGATTTTTGGGCTTTATTGTCATTTCTATCCGACCAAATTACTTACGCCGTTTAAATTCAACGTTAACTGATGGGCTTTTTAGTCCTTTTCAATTCGTAAGTGGGGTTTTTTTATCTTTTTCTTTTTGTTTTTTTTTTTATTTTAACTAATAATTCATCGTCTTACTTCAGAGCCGGCCTTGAGCATGTGCCGGGTGGGCGCCAACTCAGGGCCAAAAACATAAAAGGGCCCGTAAATATTTTTACATATTATACATATACATATCTATACATATAATAAAAGAAACCAATTGATGGACATGTGTCGATACGAAAGACATCTATTTTTTGTTTTCTTGCCATATATTTATGTTTATTTTTATCTTAAAAATTACAAGTTTTAAAATAATTTATCAAGTTATCCCATATTTTAAGTCGACGCTTATCTATAACTATATCTCTATATTTATATTTATCTTCTAATATAATCTTTATACTTATCTTTAGTTTATTATTTTGCGAGTAAATTGCACAAAACATCCTTTATGTTTCCTCAAACTTGCAGGTTCCGGCCTTAATGTTTAAAACTTGCTAAAACATCCTTTAAGTTTATTTTTATTGTTGGTTTAATCCTTTATGACTAACCAAGTTAATTATCTCAGTTTATTTCCCTCACATACCTAACATGTGAGGATCCCACTATCGTTTAATGACCAACATCAACTGACTTTTTATACTTATCTTTAGTTTATTATTTTGCGAGTAAATTGCACAAAACGTCCTTTATGTTTCCTCAAACTTGCACTTGCAGGTTCCAGCCTTAATGTTTAAAACTTGCTAAAAACATCCTTTAAGTTTATTTTTATTGTTGGTTTAATCCTTTATGACTAACCAAGTTAATTATCTCAGTTTATTTCCCTCACATACCTAACATGTGAGGATCCCACTATCGTTTGATGACCGACATCAACTGACTCGCAAAATGGAATGGGGATGTGGTGCAAACGCAACTGCCTGAAACCCAAGCAAAATTGCCTCTGTTTTCACCGGAGATGTAGTCCAAACACAATTGGATCACTTAAATTTATGGGGCCATTCACATGGAGCAAGCCCCTTTTCATTCCGAGCTATCAACATCCACTCGGAGGAGAGATCCAGCCCGCGTTTCGCTGACTAAATGCCAAACAAGCCATTTGCAGGTTGATAGCCTCATGTTAGTTCTGTATGTGAATTCAAATTGAAAAGTGCATATTATTTTTTGTAATTGTTTTCCTCTTTAGTTTTGATTACTTGATTGAGATTACATGTATTAAGTAGGGAAGAATAAAAACTAATATTTAGGTATAAAGGAATGGGTCATGAATGGGGAAAGAAGAAATAAGTGGATTTAATGGACTTTTGTAATACACAAGTTTATAACCTAATAATAGAAAAATAAAAAAAAACAAAGTAAAATGTTCTAATATGTAAATAGCATTTCAAATTTCTTTACCAAAAACCTATTTTGATGACTGTGTGTGTTAATTGATTACATTATATTTATTCAAGCCGTGTAGTACACGTGCTTATTTAACTCATGTTATACAAGGATAATTAAAGATTTAACTTTTTTATTATATAAAAATATATTTAATCAAGTTACTTATACAACTAAAACTCAATGTTTATACCAACTTACTACCAGTAGTCCAATGGTAGTCGCCATGTAATCCGCTGGGGTGGTGTTCGAGACTAGCTTTTACCGTGTTTTTAGAATTTAAGTTGTGTTTTAGAATTTGAGTTCTCTTATAAGACTAAAGGGTATGGGGGCCGGCTAGGCCCGGCTAGGACCGGCGCCAGTCCCCCACACCGCCCCCCTGAGGGTCGGCTCGGCCCAAACGGCTCCCCACAGCCGAATGAGACGAAGCAACTTTCACACATTTCAAAAAAGTGCCGTTGGTTAACGGCTAATTTAAAAAAAAAAATTCCATTTTTCTTTAAAACCTCACTTATTTTCACCATTTTCCCCACTTTCAACCCAAAACCCTCTCATTTTTATACCATTTTCTCTCCACTTTTATAAAAAAAAAAATTACCTTTTCATCCACAATGCCATCTAATTCTTGGTGGTCCTCGTCTTCGAATGAGCAAGAGGAGATGTTTTTCGCAAACGCTGTGTTACGGGCGGCGGAGATTCTTATCGAGGAGAAAGAGGAAGACGAAGAGGAAGAAGTCTCGTCTGAAAGCGTTATTACCAGGCGAATACGGGTTAACAAAGACCGCCAAGGTTTATCATTAATAAATTTTATTATCCTTATTTCCTCGTATTTATATATTTTTTACGACAGGAGCGCACGAGAAATTGGTGAACGATTATTTTTCGGATGCACCCCTTTACAATGCCGAGATATTCAGACGCAGATTCCGAATGAGTCGTCGGTTATTCACACGGATTGCTGAAGATTTGGCGGGCTAGACCCGTTTTTCACGCAACGACCCGATGCTCGAAATTATGAAGGGTTCACCACGTTAAAAAAGTGTACTGCGGCCATTCGCCAACTGGCGTACGGGACAGTGGCCGACGCTTTGGACGAGTACTTACAAATGTCGGCAAGAACTACGCGGGAATGTTTGTATGGGTTTTGCCGTAATGTGGTGAAACTGTATAGCAAAAAATATTTGCGTAAACCAAACGTGTATGATGTTTAGCAGTTGTACCAAGCTCATGAAGCACGGCACGGGTTTTCGGGAATGCTCAGTAGTATTGATTGTATGCATTGGGCGTGGCATAGATGCCAGACTGCGTGGCGCGGCCAATATACTCGCGGTGATCACGGCTATCCAACCGTGATACTTGAAGCCGTGGCATCACATGATTTGTGGACCTGGCATTCTTTCTTTGGTCTCCCTGGTTCACTCAACGACCTCAATGTGTTATACCAATCGGCGATCTTTACCGATGTCATTAATGGAACCGTTCCGGACACCCGTTTTACAGTTTCTGGGGTTGAGTATAGACGTGGGTATTATCTTGCTGACGGGATATATTCGTCTTGGTCTACAATTGTGAACACTATTCCACATCCCGATGACGAAAAAAGGAAAAAAATTGCCAAGCGTCAAGAAGCTGCAAGAAAAGACATCGAACGTGCTTTTGGTGTCTTACGAAAAAAATGGGCCATCCTTGAACAACCGGCACGTGCGTTCACACCGAAGAGGTTGCGCCTTTGTATGTACGCTTGCATTTTGCTCCATAACATGATTATTGAAGACGAAGGTCGGGCAATTTGTGAGTATGATGAGAATGCATCTATCGGGAATACTGTCCCGGTAGATCCGCCACAACAGGATTTAAACTCGTTCTCGCTAACCAACGACTTCACGCATGCAAACCTTCAACAAGATTTGGTAGAACATATTTGGAACAACGTTAACGTAGCGGACGGTGACGAGGACGAAGACGAAGACGAGTAGTGAAATGGACGTCGTAGGTTTTTTTTTATTTTTAGGAAATGTAATTTTTTTTTCGGTAATGTTTTTTTTTTTTTTAGGAAATGTAATTTTTTTTTATGTTATGAAGTGACTTTATTTATGTTGTTTTATGTTGTATTTTTTAACTTTTATAAATTTTTTATTAAGTTAATAAATTAAAAGTTAGACAATTATAAAATAATGAGGTGGGGTAGCCTCATCCTCAATCCCCCTCAAATATGAAGGAGGCCCATCCCACACGAGCCGGTGACGTGGCGCTGACGTGGCGGCTCATCCCCTCCAAGCCCATCCTCTCCATACCCTTTAGTCTAATGCTACAACAAATCTCTTTTAATGCCGTAACTTTTCATCTTTCCGTTTTTTTCTTTCTATTTTTTTGGTTTTTGTTTTGTTTTTCTTTTTTTTTTAAGTTTCAATCGAATCTAATGTTGTACATGTAACAAAACAAATAGTCTAAAACTGACCGAACAATGTTAGTATCGGAATTGATAGTCGTTTTTATTGTTCTGATCGATGTAAACGCATCTCGGTATTTTTTTTGGTCATATCATGACCTTTTTTGTTTTTGTTCCTGTAAGTGTCGGTATCTTAATGAACCGAAGCAATGTCAAACATGTTATTTTTACTATTGCGTCTACGTTTCCATTAAAAATTGGGTCGCCTCGCCGCAGAACACGGGTTTAACCCACTAGTTATTAATTATAAACATATTTTGTTTTTCTCTTAAATTCTAAAATAATTTATTTAATAAGTTATTCGAACTGGCCTGAATTTGTTCGGGTTGTTATAGTGCCCGGGTTTGATCGAATTGTTGAGTGACGCAACAATGGTTCTGAATTCTTGTTTTACTAAAGCGGGTAGGGCCCGGAATTTTGTCTCGCACAGGGCCTAAAACTTGTTTAAGATTCTCAAAGACGACCCTGTCTTAATTTCACCTTCATGTAAGGGGTTGTTTGTCAACATCTGAATGACTAAGTGCTAAACCAGTAAGAGGTCTGAACCATTAAGTGCTGAACCAGTAAGAGGTCTGAACCATTAAGAGCCTGTATAATGCTTAATCGTTCAGATGCAAATGTCTGACCAATTCAGATTAGAGGTCTTAACCATTCAGACTCTCTGTATAAATCTTAACCATTCAGAGGCAAATGTCTGAACCATTCAAACATCTGCTCGTGAAACAAACAGACTGAACCATTAAGAGCTGAACCAGTAAGAGGTTTGAACCATTAAAAGCCTCATTAAGAGGTAAACAAACAGCCCCTAACTGAGGTTTTTTTTATCTTTTATCTTTTTTATTTTAATTAATAATTAATAATTCATCGCCTTACTTTCACCTTCATAATATATCCTACATTAATAATAAAGGGTTAGAATATAATAGGAAGTTTATTTGGCTAAGAAGGCTAGAAAGTAATTTTGACCATCCATTTAGTTAATCAAGGGCTAAGATTAAATGAGGGAAATTGAAGGGAAGAAAAGAGGCGCGTGAGTTTGTTTAGGGGCATTCTAGTCAATCCAAGTCAATAGTTTCTCTCTCCTCCAATTCCCCCCCATTTTTTAAACGTTAATAACTCTTTCATACGACATTATTTTTTTATAAAAATTGCACAAAAAAACGAGCGTTTTTTTATCTTTAAAACGAGTATACTATTGCTATATTTCCGAAATTTTTTTTTCTAACACCCAGTTGCGTAAAACGCAATGAAAAAAACCCAGACATTATTTTTTTATAAAAATTGCAAAAAAAAACGAGCGTTTTTTATCTTTAAAACGAGTATACTATTGCTATATTTTCAAAATTTTTTTTCTAAAACCCAGTTGCGTAAAACGCAATGAAAAAACCCAGTTGCGTAAAACGCAATGAAAAAAACCCCTAAAAAATGACATTTTTCTAAAACGCAATGCACAAAAAACACAAAGAAATGTCTTATTTGTAAAACGCAATGGCCAGAAAACACAAAAAAATGTCTTATTTCTAAAACGCAATAGACTAAAAACACAAAAGAAAGTGTACTTTCTAAAACGCAATGGAGTGAAAACACATAAAAATGTGTTTACCTAAAACGCAATGCAACAAAAATACAAAGAAATGTCTTATTTCTAAAACACAATGGCCAGAAAACACTTAAAATGTCTGTTTTCTAAAACGCAATGGACTGAAAACACATAAAAATGTGTTTTACCTAAAACGCAATGCACAAAAAACACAAAGAAATGTCTTATTTATAAAACGCAATGGCCAGAAAACACTTAAAAATGTCTCATTTCTAAAACGCAATGGCCTAAAAAAACAAAAGAAAGTGTTCTCTCTAAAACGCAATGAACTGAAAACACCTAAAAATGTGTTTTACCTAAAACGCAATGACTAAAAACACTTCAAAAATGTGTTTTACCTAAAACGCAATGACTAAAAACAGTTAAAAAATGTGTTTTTTCTAAAACGCAATGGCCAGGGACTCTGCCCCTTGGACCCCGCCAGGGGCTGACGCCCATGGGACCCTGCTACCAGGGGCGATGCCCCCGGACCCCCGCCAAGATCGTAAAACGCAATAACTAAATCAAAAACCCAGATCGTAAAAATGAAATTAAAGAATTTCTTACATAGATCGAAGCCGATTTCTTCAACGATTGACAAAATTTGAATGATTAAAACACTTATCAGCGATCGAATCGAACGGATTGAGTGATTATCTTCAAAATCACCGGGAAAAACGAGATTTTGTATGAAATTAAACTGGGTTTTCTTCAAAAAAAAGCTGAAGAATACGTTGATCGGGTGTTTGAATCATTGATTGGTGACGAAAATCGCACAATAATGTAGTGATTATTGAGATAGAAAGCGAAGAAATGGTTGAAGATGGTGAGTTTTGAAAATGGTGGGTTTTGATGTTACCGAGAAGAAGAAGGAAAAAGAAAAGGATAAGATTGACTAAAATACCCTTCCTCTTTATTTTAAATTTTGCCACATGTCCTAATCTTATTGCTTCCTATCCTTCATAGCCAAAATAAACTTACTATTTGATCCTCACCCTATTAATAAATACGTAGTTTACACCTTCTACCTGTATTAATAATTAATAATTCATCGCCTTACTTTCACCTTCATAATATATCCTACATTAATAATAAATACGTAGTTTACACCTTCTACCTATAGATATTTTATTAATGGGGTTCAAATAATTTTTTTTACTTATTATTAACACGGGTTTCCATCTCAAAATTGCAATACAACACAAGCATTAAGGATTTTCGCTTCAAACTTAGAATTAGGAGCATAACCTGCCCCTCGTGTAGCATCATTCTCTTCTAAAGGTCCTAACTCCTAATGCTTTGACCTTAGAAATTTTGAAGGTAAAAGAGATTAGTTGACACTTCTGTTGCACATTTTACCACGTACATATTTTAATATAATTATATAACTAAACTATTTTACCTTTTTATACCCCGATATTAGTGGTGGTAAAGTGGACAAGTTGGATGGGTTTGTGTAATGGGTCAAGTTGGGTTTGGGTTAGGATGGGTATAGATCAGAATGGGTATTTTTAAAAAAAGAGTTGAATGGGTAATGGGTCAAGATGGGTTAGGGTTAGGATGGGGTTGGGTTAAGATGGGTTCTAAAAAATCAAAAAAATTCAAAAAAAATATAAAAAATCCAAAAAATTCTAAAAAACGCAAAAAAAATTCTAAAAAATCATAAAAATTAAAAAAAAACCATAAAAATTTTAAAAATCCAAAAAGTTCTAAAAAATCAAAAAAAAAAAAATCTAAAAAATCCTAAAATTCAAAAAAATTCTAAAAAATCATAAAAATTCTAAAAAATCATAAAAATTCTAAAAAATCATAAAAATTCTAAAAAAAACCCAAAAATTTCAAAAAAAATCTAAAAAGTAAAAAAAATCAAAAAAATATAAAAAATTATAAAAATACAAAAAATTATAAAAATAAAAAATTCTAAAAAATCCAAAAATTCTTAAAAATCCAAAAAAATTTAAAAAAAATCAAAAAAAATTCTAAAAATTCAAAAAATTTAAAAAAAATCTATAAAAGCAAAAAAATCAAAAAAATTCTAAGGAATTCTAAAAAATCATATAAATTCTAAAAAATAAAAAAATCTTTAAAATATAAAAAAATCTAAAAAATCCTAGTTTTTTATTTTTTTTTGATTTTTTATATTTTTTGAAAATTTTAGGATTTTTTTATTTTTTAGAATTTTTATGATTTATAGAATTTTTTTATTTTTTAGAATTTTTATGGTTTTTTGAAATATTTTTGATTTTTATGATTTTGTATGTTTTTTTTTGGTTTTTTAGAATTTGTTGATATTTTAGAATTTTTTTGAGTTTTTAGAATTTTTTTGATTTTTTATGAGTTTTTTTATTTTTTTAGAATTTTTATGATTTTATAGAACTTTTGATGTTTTAGAATTTTTTTTTGATTTTTTAGAATTATTTGGGTTTTTTTAGAATTTTTATGATTTTTTAGATTTTTTTTGATTATTTACCTTTTTTTTATTTTTTGATTTTTTTTGGATTTTTATGGTGGTTTTTTTGTTTTTCTTATTTTTTTAGAATTTTTTTGTATTTTTAGATTTTTTCTATTTTGTATAATTTTTTTATTTTTTATGATTTTTTAGAATTATTTGGATTTTTTAGAAATTTTTTGATTTTTTACAATTTTTTTTATTTTTTTTGATTTTTTATGATTTTTTGATTTTTTAGAATTTTTTATAATTTTTTGGAATTTTTATGATTTTTTAGATTTTTTTAGATTTTTATGGTTTTTATTTTTTAGAATTTTTTGGATTTTTTAGAATTATTATGATTTTTTAGAAATTTTTTGATTTTTTACAATATTTTTGATTTTTTTTTATTATTTTAAAAATTTTTATTATTTTTAAACGAAGAACGACGGAAGAGTACTACGGGAGATAACTACGAGTAGTAATTAGTTTAGGGATTTTATCTTATACCCATCCTGGCCCGCTTGGGTTTTATCTCATACCCATCTTGACCTACTCTTTTTTTTTATCCATCATTTCATAACTCATCCTAACCCAGTGACTAATTTTGTTTGGCCCATATTAACCATTCTTAAAATTTAAAATACCCATATCAACCCAAAATAGAATGGATGGACTTGTTTTGCCAGGTCTACCCGATATTGTAGCGTCTGGATTGAATATCCTTGCAGCATGGTCACCTGCATTTGGAAAAATGAGCTTCAACATTCGTTCTGGGACTTCAATGGTCTACCCACATGTAACCTGGATTGTAGCCTTGATTAAAGTCGTTCATCCCATATGGTCTCCATCTGCGATCAAATATGCAATCATGACAACATGTAAATTTTAAACTTATTAAGTTTACTAGCTTATAGACTCGTGTATTACACGAGTTTGTATAATATAAACGATATAATTATATAATCTTTAAATAACTTTTTATAACTAATGGCCTATGTTTATTAGTAAAGGAACTTTACATAAAAGAATTTTTATTACCATATGCCGGTTCAGATAACTAACTTGAATATCACAAAAACCGATCTATATTCAATAGTAACACTGATATACCATAATAGCCATAAAGCTAAACCCCACAACTAAATGCTAATTTTTATAAATTAGTAGAAATAATATTAAAACACACAAAAACTATAGTTGTTAGTTTTTAGTTCGCAACGCTCGAAATTGGCGCGCACATGACTCTTTTACGCACTTTTAAAGCGCGATACCGCAACTAAAACTAAAATTGGTTATTATTGGCTAAGAATATTGGTATTTGGTAGGAAAAATTATTTGGATAATAATTAGATTGGGAAACTACCATAAACACACCTAATTTTTATAAAACTTGCTTAAAATTCTACAAAAATTAGTTTTTTTTAAATAAAGGGGGAACCCTTCCCCACTCAAAATTTTCTGCCAAATAAGGTTGGGCCCCACTAAAATGCAGAATTTTAAAGTGGGAATGACTGAATGATTATGTGGGTCTTGGAAGGTGGAACATGCAACATGTGTCTTGCATATATGTGTTGGGTGCATGCATGGCTTCCACATGTCACCATTTCCCTTATACCACACACACACACACACACACACACACCATCTTCATCCATTTCAATTTCAATTTTGAAGAACACACTCTAAAAACCTCCATGTTTAGTAAAGTTACTAGCAACTTTGAAGCTTTATGGTGGAAATTCAAGCATATACGGAAGATTTACACAAGAACACCCCTTGAAACCCTTCATTATTTCTAATGATCATCATGGGTATAAACCTTTACTTTTCTTGTTCTTGATCTTGTTTGTAAATTTTGATTTACAAAAGATTGTTTCTCCAAAGCTTGAATTTTTCACAACACTTGAAATCTAATCAACAAAATGGTTTTCCAACAAAACGAAAATGGAAGTATGTGTGAGTGTGTATATAGCCGTACGTATGTATGCATGTGGGTTAGAGATTATGCTTTGTTTAAAAGTTGATATTTGATTGTGATGATTCCTGAAAAGTTGTTGCATGTATGATCAAAGTTGATTTATGCAAAGAAGATGATGATTTGAGTTGAATAGGTGAAAAGTATATGTTGGGATGCATATGTGTGGTCGTATATATGTATGTATATGTGCTAGTATAAGAGTTTTGTTTGATAGTTCATAAATATGTAAGAATGTTACATGCAATGAAATCAAAATGATTAGATGAATGATTTAAGTGAAGTTGATGTTTTGGATGATTTGAAGATGTGATAAATATGTGTTGATGAGCATTTAAGTTTCTAGATGATGTAGTAATAATGGTCACGCATTGAATACTTGTACATAAGTATTAGTGACGACTAGATGATGATATGAAGGTGATTTGATGATGAAATGATATGATATATGAATGATGAATTAATTCAGATTGTATGCATGTTAAAATGATAATATAAGACGTGTTTTGATGATACAAAGATGTGTCATAAGTTTGATGGTCTTGCATGTTGTACATGAAGCTTAAAAAGTAGTAAAATGAGAAGAACTTGTATGATTTATGTGACTTACATGAAATCTGCACTAACATGAATATAAGTACCATTTTATTCAGTAAATAAAATGTGTTATGTTAAAATATCAAGTCATGACGATTTGGGATGATTATAGTAAAGTTCGGTACAAGACTATGCGTTAAAAACGGTAAAAATCGGCTTTTAAAGTGATTTTTGCAAAACTGATTTAGATATAAATTGATATTTTATGATAAATATAAGTATTTAAACTTATATTAAGTATCCTTGGTGTTTGGCTAGTCATACGTGACTTCCGACGCCTGAAAACGTTACCAAAACGTTAAAATACGCATATTTCAACGTACGTGAAAATCGGTTTGTTCAAGGGTGAACTTTATGTGTTGCAATGTGATATGTGAATATGGATATATGTAAGGTGATAAATTAAGTGTTTACATGATAGTAGGAGTTAGGACTATGCATGTACACTTGTAAGGTTAAAACGGTAAATTTCGTTAAATGTCACATTAAGTATATAACTTAATTGTCAAAGCATAAAAATGATACATAGGTTAACTTGATGAGTTACTTTGTGTATTAATGCTTTAAAAATGATAAAATGTATAAGTTGATGAAATACGTGAATTACGATATTTGATGAATGTGTTCATGTTTATGTGAATATATTACGAAGCGCAAATCGTAGATATATTATATATAAACGGGTGTGATAACGGATATAACATAATGAGGGTCACCAACAAAATCGTTCATGTCGCAAACATCTTTATATATATATATATATATATATATATATATATATATATATATAGGGTCATGATTTAGAGAAAACGGTGAAAAGTGTGAGAACGGTGAGAACGCTTATGGATCGTCCGATCAAAACAATCCATGGACTAGATTACGCGGTGGCGTTTTCGTAAATAACACAAATATAATTATGTGGGACGCGCTTCATTAAGGGTAAAAGGCTCTTTTTACCGCTCATATCCAAAACGCCAAATATGATAAAACGCCAAACAAAAAATAAAACACCATTAAAAACAAAACGTCAAAAATTAAAAATGAAACGCGTTGAATATTACAGGAAGATGAAACAACACAAATAACTGAATTACAGTTATTAACATTTATTAGAAGAAATTCCCTCCTAAATTACGCGCCAAAAACATCATTATATAAATAAACATAAAAACAAAGCTTCAATAATCATTTCAATCTATCCATTTTCTGCAAAAAAACACCTTTAACCAAAAAACGTCAAATTAAACAAAACGCCAAAAATGGCAACAATCGTTTCGTGGAGATACACTCTGGGAATCAGGCGATACGTCATCCATTTTGACAACAGAAGGAGGGTGTATTTTAAGACGGTCAGGGCTATTCTGAAGATGGAAGAAGAGATACAGAGGCAAATCCTATCCATTGGCATCGCTCTAGACAACGAATGCCATGAAACGCATATGCTTATGAAAGCATTAACCAGCAAATTTGGACCAATCAAAGGAAATGTGAAGCCAGACCCTGTCATGACATCATGGCGTTTTGATGATGAAACAGACATGGTGACGATTACATATGACATCGGAGAGCAGCAAGTCTACTGGCTAGAGAACATCATGACAAAGCAGCGACTGGGTTTCATGGAAGAATTGCATAACGCCACATGTACCAACCCAGAAATAGACTCAAAATTGGAGTTAATGCAAGACATGTTCAGGTGGAGGCTTCAAAATCTTCAGGAACAAGAAGCTGATGAAGGTGAATATGATGACATGGATGAAGATCAAGATGAAGACTCCGAGGAGGAAGAAGATGACACAACTGATGGATACTATTCAGATAAAGTACCTTCTGACGAAGGATTTTAATTTTTTTTCCGTCTTTTTTTTCTTCAATGTAATCTTCTTTTTTTTAAAGATAATTAAATGATATATTTCTATTTTTATTAGCAAAACGCCAAAAAAAATACTAAAAAATGGTTAACCCTAACAAAACGCCAAAAATAACAAAAAATATCTTTCTTGCTTAAAATTTTATTTACTCTGTTATTATATTTTGACATGTTGTTCTTCATAAGACCATTTAAAAAAAATGCCAAACTTAGAAGATGGGATGTCAATAACCTATAAAACTGATAAAAGCTAATCAACTCAGAAAATACAAAAAACAGAAACTGAAAAGACAGTTACTTTATTACTATCATTTATTACAATAAAAAGTTCCGCCTAAACTACGCGCCAAAAAACTCCTATAAGAGAAGGGTCTATACACAATGAAATTAAACACACCCAAAAAAACACAAAAACGCCATATCCTCTAGAAACCACTCCCTTTAAAACGCCACAGATGGCAAAGCTTTCACTGAAATGCATCCTTTTTCTGAGGGGGTTAACTCAATAATATTTTGCTGAATGAGATGGACAAATATTCAAGAAAAAGAGACTGATGACATTGATATGCCATCATGTAAGTTATGTTCTTGATGATTATTTGAATGGAATAAACAGATCAACACAAGGATAAAATGCTATTTTGGACTCCTTTATTACAAATAGCATCAAGCAAGAGTTGATCTTTAATGACATGCCACCAAACAAGAATATCACATCAAAAAACAGGTTGCTACTAAGCAGCTACTACTAAAAAAAGCTGGGGTTTATGAAGGAAAGTTGGCATCTAGCTAAAGTATTCAAAAAGGTACAAAACGCCAAAAACAAATTCAAGAAAAGAAGAGGCTGATGACATTGATGATTTGGAAGAAAAATTAGATTACTTTTTTGTATTATTTTTGTTTTCATTTTATATTGTTTTGATATCAAGTAATATGTTGTTTTGTTATATAAATAAAATACATTATTATAAATAAAATACATTATTATATAAAACGCCAAAAACTACAAACACCAAAACGCCGGTAGTATGAAAACTGGGAGAACAGCTACTGGCAAAGCACCTTGTAAAAAGGGGGGTATTAAACGCCAAAAAATTCACTAAACGCCAAAAAAAAATTGGTCTTCTGTAATCTTATGCAAATTTTTAATGACTCGCAGTGAATTTTTATACAAAAGGCCAAAAACGCCAAAAAATTAACCAGAAAACGCTATAACGTCAAAAAGTTATATATGTGACACAAAACAATTAATTTAACGCCAAAAAGTTTAAAAAATACAATTAACGCCAAAAAAAACTTAGACGCCATAAAATATCATACCGCGTAGGGAAAATAAAAGAAGAATGAAAAGACAAAAAGCCCCTCTGCCCTTCTCTATGACGCGGGACACGTGTTGGGCCAGGATGCGTTCTCACCGTTCTCACACTTTTGAGCGTTTTCTCCTGATCCCGTTTCTCTCTCTCTCTCTCTCTCTCTATATATATATATATATATATATATATATATATATATATATATATATGAACACATATATATACAAATACGCCAACATAATCAAAATAAAGCCTTTTCGAGAAAATCTCAAAGTTATGTGAAAATTCTAAGTATTGGAGAAACTTAGGTATTAATAGAGTAATTGGTTATTAAATCGTTCCTACTTAATTTAGGACGTGTGGACCAATTTGAGGGATTGCGATAATATAAAAATGCACCCAAAGGTGAGTGTCACTAATCCCTCTTTTATTGTTTTATGTACTGTTTTGGGGGAAGAGCACGCCTTAAAAAGGATAGTTATACATTTTTGTATAAAATATGCCTTTGAATAATCTAAAAATATATTTTCATGGAAAATATGGTTTTGAAATAATATGTTATGTTTTTATGGAAAACATGGTTTTGGAGATGTGCATGATATAAAATTTGTTTTCTTGGAAAACGGGATTTTGATTTATATAAAGACGTTTCGAGGCAGAAACGCGGTACATGACAGTGTTTGAATAACATCGTATATTAAATTTAACTTTTTAGTAGTATATATATATATATATATATATATATATATATATGTTGTTCATTGAGACTGGCATTTGGGTGACCCAATTACGTGGCACTTGGCGCAATATCTTTAGACAACTTAATCATTAATTTTGCATGCGTGGAATTGTTGATAGATCTATCGGGTTGACCACCCCGTCGTGACCGGTAGCTCCGTGTCATTTCGAGCGACGAATTTATATTCTCTTAATGAGTCTAGCTTGATTATACTCTCGTTGTTGATATATAGATCGTAATGTCTTACAAACTTACGAATCTAAACGATTGGACTGAAATTTAATACATAAACCTTGGGAAAATGATCTTATCGGAGGTTTTCCATAAACGCTCACGATAGCTGACCCTCGGATTTTGACAAAGGAAATAAAATTTACTTTCTTAACTATATATGGATGTTTTACCATTAAAAATTCATACTAAGAAAGTTTTCCTTAAGCAAATTGTTACCAATTTCAATATGTGAACTCACATTCCTTTGTGTTGACACTTGATTTTTACGTGTTCTTCAGGTACATGAGTTTAGCTTCGGGATTTTGGCATATTTTGTGGTAGTGATGTTTGTCGTGTTTTGGACAACTTTTGAAACTAATTTGGGAGCGTGTGTATTTGGATCCATAAGGATCAAGACAACTATGTTGTTGTTGTGGATTGTGTTTAAACTTTAAACTCTAAACTCATGTTTTAAATAGGGTTAAGTGCCATTTACGTCTCTATGATTTGTTTACTTTTGCCATTTCAGGTCAATTTTCAAAATTGCTCCAATTTCCTCCCTGACATACTTAAAACGTGCCATTTCAGTCCCAAAAACTAATCCTAGTTAAAAAACTCCTTTAGCTCAGGGGTAACATAGTCATTTTACAAATATTTTTATTTTTCATTTTCTTAAACTTATTACTATTACTAATTACTATTATTTAACTAGTGGGACCCATCTTCACAATTTCCCTATTCATCAAAAGTTTAAATCCTTGCCTAAGACCACCAACCCCCACACCTCCAAGCTCCGGCTAACTCCGGCGACGACCCGTCTCCGTCAACATCCACCACCACAACACCACCAGGCCCCCTCCGTCTCTATCAACGTTAACCGGCTTTGACATTAATGTTCATCACCACCAGAACTCAGTCCATCATTCCCCTCAGTTCGGCCAAATCACTGAATGGTTTCAGGAACTCAGTCAAGCACCGTCTTTAACGTTAATGTTCACCACCACTGGCTCTGTTACGAGTGACGTCATTGGGTTTTGATTTGGGGATGTAGGTCATGGTAATGGTGGCGGAGGTGAGTGTTTTTAGAGAGAGAAATGTGGGTGGTGATGGTGATCTGATATGTTGGTGATAGTGGTGAAAGGTGGTGGTGGTACAGGACTTAGGTGTAGCGGTGGCGGTTAGGTGTGGTGGTGGTGGGTGTTTTTAGAGAGAGAGAGTTGAGAGAGAAACAAGGGTGGTGATGGTGGTGAAAGGTGGTTGTGGGTGTTTTAGAGAGAGAAACGAGGGTAGTGATGGTTGTCTAAGATGTTGGTGAAAGGTGGCGTGTAACATCCTGAAAACGGGTTTGGTAATTTAACCACGTTAATATTAATGAGCGGGTAAAATACCGTTAGTGGTAAAAATTAACCCGGTAAATATTTAGATTTAAATAAATAAACCTAATATAAAATAAAAGGTGAAAGAAAGCTTTTGAGAAAATAAAGGTTTACAAGAGGCCCGAGTTAACGGGACTTAAAATAAAACGGGTTATAACCTCCCCGAACCCACTAAGTTAACTAGGAATGTTTAACCTAGTTAGTAAGAGAAAATATTGTTGGAAATAAGTAGGTTGTAGCCTACTTAATAACTAACCAAACATGAGGGACCAAAGTGGAATAACTTGAAAGTTAAAATATTAAAACAAAACAAAACAAAACAAAACAAAACATAACACACACATACACACACCAAGTGCGTGTGTGCGTGGAACGACCAGGAGAAGCACAAGGGTGCCAAACCCTAGTTCATCAAATAACATCAAATTGAAGGGCTATTTGGGGCTCAAATTCATGAATGAACATAAATTAACGATCACCCAAGCTAGGGGATCATAAGGTATGCCAAATTTTTGATATTGATGAAGTTATGAAATTTGATGAACATCACTAGATGCGATTTATGTATGAATCGTAGAGGTTATGGCCGAATTAGTGATGTATACTTGCTTAGGAACAAAACCCTAAGTGAAAATTCTACGTAGGTTGCTATGATTTGAATGTTTAGATGAATTACCACACTTAGATAAGTGGGTTTTAATATTATGATGAAATTGATGATATAAACATGTTTAGAATCATCATACATGATGGTAATAAGAAAGTGTTTGAATAATCTATGAATTCGGGTATATGATCATACTTGCCATAAGATGCATTTTTGTATGATATAAAGAAATTGATGTTAAAATCATGTTATAGATGCCCGGAATCATGTTACCTACTAGTTAGTATGTAAAATGTGATTTCATTAAGTGTTTGGATGAAATGCCTAAGCGAGTTCGACGAACCAATTTGTGCATTCGTATATGTTAATAAGTCAATTGACTTTTTAAAAGTTAATCTGACCAGTGATAAGATCGAATGATAATTTCGACATAAAACCCGTACGGTGGAATAGTCGTGATTGATAATGACTAATCTAACCATCTTACGAATTATAATGATAGTTTGACGCTTGACAAGCTAGGTGGAAGCTTGGGAAGGAAGCGGGTCAAACGAATCAAGTATGAAGGAAAAACATAATTTGGATGAAAGGTAAGTAAAGCTTACACCCTTTTCGTAGAATACTTACTTATTTTATAGGTTAAAAATATGATAAGGTAATATTCGAAATATGGGTTCCGACGCAAAATGATACGGGTCGGAACAAGTGAAAATGATGAAAACCATGGTTAATGGTAAAAAGGGGTGAAACGGTAAATTGGTCATGAAATGACAAACATATAATGAGTTTTTGAATGGCTACCTTGTAAGGTAAGCCAAAATGAATAATAAGGGTAAAACGGTAATTTAGTCGCGTGTAGATGAATAAAAGTTGAAGTTTAACCGACATCCTATGGCGTAAGCCATGTTGGGTTAAATACGTAAGAAATGGATTTAAGAAATATGACCATATGGTGAAAATCCGTAATGGGTCAAATGAGAGAAATGGTAAATAAATACCATTCAATTACAAATACAAAATGTTTGGTCATTTAGGCCAAACGGGTCGAATGATGATTGTTTTGGTCAAAAATTACCGAAGCAATTAAGTTATCAAATTAGTTAAGTGAGTAGTGTGCTAAGAAAGTGTGTTGAAAATATGCTAATTAAGTTGTTTGCAAAAACAGTTTTCAAGATACGGCTCAGGATATTGAGCTGTATCTACAATCAAACAATGAGCAAAAATATAAAGGGTGACACGGGATATACGAGGAAAGCCCTTGATCAATCTAGATCGCCGGCACAAAACCTCGGGAGCTGACAATCGCAGCTGCCTTGTTATTCTTATTACTTCAAATATCAGGATACAGTGCAGGATATGATGCAGATCGACTAAGTGTTACAATGTGAATTCGATACAAGTGTGTTTTGTTCAAAAATTACCGAAGCAATTAAGTGATCAAATTAGTTAAGTGAGGTAGTGTGCTAAGAAAGTGTGTTGAAAATATGCTGATTAAGTTGTTTGCAAAAACAGTTTCCAGGATACGGCTCAGGATATTGAGCTGTATCTGCGATCAAACAATGAGCAAAAAGTAAAGGAGGTGACACGAGATATACGAGGAAAGCCCTTGATCAATCTAGATCGCCGACACAAAACCTCGGGAGCTGACAATCGCAGCTGCCTTGTTCTTCTTATTACTTCAAACGTCAGGATACAGTGTAGGATATTGATCAGATCGCTAAGTGTTACAATGTTTTTTGTGAGAGTGAGAGTTGTGAGAGAGTAAAGTGTTAGAGAGCAGTGAGTGTTGTTGTGTACTATTCGATCTGATTTATCCATCTATTTATAACTAAGAAATACAAACAAAAATTCCTATAAACGGGGGATGCCTCCGAATATTCCATAGTTAACGTTATGGACCGAGTAAAGCGGCTTCAACGTCTTCCTTTGAACGACTTAGAACGAGTCTTCCGGGGAAAGGGTCCTCATGAATGTTACAAGCTTGGACTCATATTCCTGCACATAATCCGTTAGTGATCCTCAGGATACCGTTCAGGATGTTACCAATATCCTGAATGAGCATCCCGGGCATGAACATATATCATACAACCAAGATATAACTTAAGATATTACCCAGGATATGGGCTCAGAATTTCACCCATAACAATTGTCCCCAAAAATGTTACCGTTAAGTATCCTGATACTAATGGTTACATTTTTTCACGAATAACGAGATAATTAAGAGATAAGACCTTGATGTGACTAGTTGTAACCACGCAGCCTATAATTACTCATTACATCCCTATAACTTCTCATCCTCATCATCATTTAACCTTTACCGAAGAGAAAAAAGGTAAACATTTCTCTCTCAATCCCACTTCCTCCTCCATTCTGTTCAATATTCCGGCACCATATGGCGAGACAAACAAGATCGAGCTTCGGTGACTCTGCTCCCACGTTCATCCACCAGAATATTCTCCAAGATCCGGAGAAGGAAATATGCACCTTCGATAGTGCCCACTTGTCAGCCCTGAAAACCTTCAGCATCTTCCCGGAAGGGACGGTGTTCCGGCCATTCGATCAGGGAAATCCGGTCGGATATGGTTTCAGAGGAGTGGTTGTGCTTCAACGCTTTTCCCTTTACTTTAGGGCTGTAATTTCCTTTTCCTGATTTCATCACCGAGTTCTTTAATATTACAAAAATCTATTTTAGTCAAACAATGCCGATGCTCTGGCGAGTCTTGTATGTTCTTGATCAAATCAAGAGGAACCATATCCCTGACCTTTCCATTCATGACCTCCCTTTAGCATATCGGCTTAGATGCCATGGTTCTTAACGGTTCTTATTCTATTCCACTTCCAGCGATCCACTAGTACTCCGAGCCACCAGGAACGAAGATGAGTGGAAATCCAAGTGTTTCTTTGTAAAAAGAGATTCAATCCCTGGTGGAGCGGATTATCCGGTGAAGTGGTTGAGAAAGGGTAGGATTTAGGGTTTTAGGATGATCCTGTCTTGTATCCTGTTTCGTATCTTGTACTAATTTTTCTATTTTCTTGTATACAGTTGATTTCCGGAAGCTTGCACCTCCCTTAGCCGAATCACAAAAGAGAATCGACGCCATTAGACTCCTCCCCGAGGTTGAAAGAAGTTTTAATCCATTTCCACCATCTCCAAGTCCACTTTCTAGTGCGAACATGTCTGGTAAGGATCCTGCACGATATCCTACATACATGTTTTTATTTGATATATTTAGGAAATAATTTCACTCCCTGTACGCAGACTCCAGCAAAGTTCCAGTCTTCCTGGACCTTGATGAGCTTGATAGCTACCCCACTCCAGTCGATGTCAAGAAAGAAACTCCAGTCACTACCAGCTCCAAACCACTCCCGGCTCCTAAGCCCAACCCGAGAACCCGTGCTTCCACCGCCAAGAAGAGGAAAGGTTCTGAAGTTAGCACCCCAGGCTCTGAAGGGTTCTCCTATGAAGAACTCAGCTTCACTGACTCCTTGGAGCCGATGACATCCTTCCTCAACAAGGTAATATCCTGATACTATATCCTGCACACATATCCTGATAGAATATCCTGACAGGATATCCTAGTTAATGGATTTTGACTTATACCTGAATTTTGACGTGCAGGGCCTCCAGCATCTGCTCCATCTTTACACCGATGCTTGCAGCACAAACAAGTTCCAAGAGGCAAGGATCAAATAGCTGGAGACCACTGTGGCCGGCCAAGGTGCCATTGCTGAAGTCAAGACCCGGCATTATGAGGACAAGTTGAAGAAGGTCACTCAGGATGCTGAGATAAAGCTGGCTGCCATTCAAGTGGAGCACGAGCAAGCCATGGTCTCTTTCCGGGAAGGGATCAAGAACTCAGATATTGTCTCTCTGCTACAAGCTCGGATCGAGATGGCTTATGAAGCCAAGGAGACAGGTCTTGAATGCCCAACCTGGCCGGTTGATTCCTGGGTGGCGAAGCTGAAGGAACTTGGAGGCAAAGCTGTGCTGCTTCCTGCTGAAACTGGTGAATCCTCTAAGTCAGCAGAGCCGGTGGACAAGGCTGGAGAAAAGAAGGATGCTGGGACGGATGCTGGTGAGGATGCTGCTCAGGATGCCGAGGCTGAGAAGACGGAGAAGGCTGGAGAAGATGCCGCTGTGTGAGGGCATTCAAGTGGGCGATGATGGATGTTGATACCTAGGCCGGAGCCCACTTTTTTTAAATTTGAATGTTGGTGTGTAACCCTAAAACAATTTACTTTTCCTGCATTTTATTTTTCCTGCATTTGAACAATATGATGGCCAAAGGTGGAGGGATCCTGAGTTTTAGGACGAAGCCCTTGGTCATCAACATTAGTATGTTTTACTTTTGGACGATATAACAGTTGGAGGTGGAGGGGTCTCGATTTGAGACAAAACCTTCAACTGTTAAGTAAACATGGTAAGGAACTTAATCGTGCTTTTGGTGGATGGACCTTGGTTTAAGGTGAAACCAAAAGCACTTGATATGTTAATAATATAACCTTCTTTTGGCTTTATCTCTGTTGTTATAACTTTACTGCATAAATTTTACTTATGAAAATAGTTTAGTTTGAACATTCTTGGGAACACATTGTAAGAATATCCTAAGAGATATCCTACTCAGGATACTGCCACATAATATATAAAACTCAAGTTATCCAAATAAAAAGGAGAGACCATACCAAAGATTCCTAGAGAGTTAATTCCAATCTTCCATCATAGGAATTTCCCCAGTGCACACTTATAAGTTTGAATACATCCTTTAAATTGTATAATGTATGTCCCCTGTGTTCAACATATTTGAAGACTTAGGAATGTAAACATAGTCGCACTTTAGCTTTATTGTGAATAAATCCTAAATATCCTGGGGATAAACCCTTAATATCCTGGGGATAAACCCTTAATATCCTGGGGATAAACCCTTATTTTCATGCGCTTCAGGCAGGAGTGTATAAACTCCAAGACTTAGAAAGGTGAAAACCTTTAAACCTTAGAGAGTATGAAAATACCCTTTCCTGAGAGAGGGTGATCAATCCTCATATACCTTTAGGATCCATGATATAGCCAATAGTAACGAAATTGTCAGCCACTTTTACATGAAATGGTCCCGCTACCTTGAACTATTCCTAGATAACTTGCGCTCCAGGCAGGGTGTTTAAACCCAATTCGTAAGAAAGGTGAATACCTTTAAACCTTTGAAGGGATTAGAATCCCTTATACGTGAGAGAGGGGGCCAATCCTCTAATCCTTTGAAATATGCTGAGCGTGTATCCTGGAGCTATATCCTGAGGCATATCCTGCAAAATAATTTTGAACTAAGGTGGGTGTTAGCTTGGCTAACACCCCTCCGATGCTTAAGTCAGTATTGGGTTCGAGACAATAAACAAATTCAAATATATTTAAAAGAGGTAGAATACATACCATTCTGAGATAGAAATTAAATTCTATTCTTACTTGAAATAGAGCTTTAAGTGTATAGCATTCCAGGATCTCGGTAGCATATCCCCCTCCATACTCTTGAGTCGGTATGCTCCTTTCCCTGATTCTGATTCAACCTCGTATGGTCCTTCCCACTTTGGAGCCAACTTTCCATCAGCAGGATTAGTAGTATTTTGAAAAGCCTTTCTTAATACCCAATCACCAACTCGAAATCTTCTAGTCCTTATATTCTTGTTATATGCTCTGGATATCCTCTGTTGATATGATGCCATCCTTAGCCTTGCCGCATCTCTTGTTTCGTCTACAGTGTCCAAATCTTGGCACAAAGCTTCAGGATTCTGCTCAGGATCACGGAGGATAGATCTTGCCATAGGTATCACCATTTCTGTTGGGATCACTGCTTCTGCTTTAAATACTAAGGAAAACGGGGTTTGGCCAGTTGCATTTTTTACCGGTGTTCTATCGGCCCATAAAACAAAGGATAGTTCTTCTGCCCATCTTTCTTTCTTAGCTCCTAGTCTCTTCTTCAAGTTGTTGATAATTATCTTGTTCGAGGATTCAGCTTGTCCATTTGCTTGAGGATGTACTGGAGTAGATGTGATCATTTTGATTCCCCAACTCTTGCAAAAGTCAGTAGTCCTCTTGCTTATAAACTGAGATCCATTGTCACAAATGATTTCAGCTGGTACTCCAAACCTGGTCAGGATATTCCTCTTTATGAAGGATACTACTTCTTGGTCTCTAACTTGAACAAATGCTTCAGCTTTAACCCATTTGGAAAAAATAGTCAATCATTGCCACCATAAAGACTTTTCCTCCTGGAGCTTTTGGTAATTTCCCTACTATGTCCATCCCCCATTTCATGAATGGCCAAGGGGAAGTTATAGGATATAGTGGTTTAGCTGGTTGATGTAGTATGTTACTGTGCCTTTGACAAGCATCACATCTTCGAGCATATTCCGTAGCATCTTTTTTCATTGTCGGCCAATAGTATCCTGTTCTTAATACTTTTGAGAATAGTGACCTGCCCCCAGTGTGGTTACCACAATCCCCTTCATGTATATCCTGAAGCACTTCCTTAGTTTCAGGATCCTCCAAGCATCTCAGGTATGGGCCTGCAAGAGATTTCTTGTACAAAACATTATTTATAATGGTGAATCGCGATACCTTCAACCTAAATGCCTTAGGGTTTTTGTCTTTAGGGATGTGTCCTTCCTTGAGATATCTTATGATTGGAGTCATCCAGGATTTAGTATCCTCATCAGGATCATGACCAGGATCCTGGATGCTTGTTACCTCCTTATCCTGAGCTTTGAAGGGATCTACAGCAGGATACAAGATATGAAGTATCGGTATTTGGGTTCCCTCTGGTATCCTGACTGATGATCCTAGGTTTTCCAGGGTATCCGCTTCGGCATTATCTTCTCTTGGTACCTGTTCAAGTGTAAAAACATCGAAATATCTTGCTAATTTTTTTAGAATATCGAGGTACTCGATTAACTTCTCACCTTTAACTGCATAGGATCCATTAAAATGATTAGTGATTAACAAGGACTCAACATATACTTGCAAATTCTTAATATTCATAATTTTAGCCAATTCTAATCCTGCAATTAAAGCCTCATATTCTGCTTCATTATTAGTAGCAGGAAATTCACACATAATAGCCTGGGGTAATATGTCCCCCTGTGGCGATTTTAGTAGTATTCCCAATCCTACTCCTCTAACATTAGATGCACCATCAGTATATAATGTCCAGGATTCCGAGGTTTCTCCTAACTGTTGGACTTCTAGGTCTACTTCATTCTGAATATCACTACTGAAATCAGCCACAAAGTCAGCTAAAGCCTGTGATTTTATGGCATTTCTAGGTTCATATACTAACTCATAAGCACTTAACTTCACTGACCACTTAGCCATTCTGCCTGACATCTCAGGTTTCCTAAGCACATTTTTAACAGGATAATTGGTTTTAACATGAATCCTATGTGTCTCGAAGTAATGTCTAAGCTTTGTTGATGCCATAACTAGTGCTAATATTAATTTCTCTAAATGAGAATACCTAGTTTCAGCATCTAATAAACTTTTACTAACATAATACATAGGATACTGCTGACCTTCATGATCCTTTACAAGGACATCACTTACTGCGTTCCCTGATACTGCAAGATACAGGGATAATGGTTCACCATCCTCAGGCTTCATCAGTAGAGGTGCGGTTGAAAGATACTGCTTCAAATCCTGCAAGGCTGCTTCATGCTTTACCCCCATTCGAATTTCTTATTCTTCTTCTTCTTCTTCTTCTTCTTCTTCTTCAGGATATCATAAAATTCCTTGCATTTTTCCGAGGATCTTGAAATAAATCTGTTTAGTGCTGCTACTCACTCCATTAATCGTTGAACATCCTTCATATTTGAAGGTGACTTGATATCCAAGATGGCTTTGATCTGTTCTGGGCTTGCTTCTATCCCTCTTTTAGTCACCATATATCCTAGAAACTTTCCTGCTCCCACTCCGAAATGGCACTTAGTAGGATTCAGCTTCATATTATACTGATCCAAGATATTAAATGCTCCCTTAATATCCTGGAGGTGATCCTCAGCCTTCTTAGATTTTACCACCATATCATCAATGTACACCTCCATGGTGTCCCCCAGCTTGTCTTTAAACATCATGTTCACCAATCTCTGGTACGTTGCACCTGCATTTTTCAAACCAAAAGGCATAGCAGTATAACAATAAATACCTGTTGGTGTCATGAAGGCAGTATCCTCATGGTCTGAAGGTTCCATTTGAATCTGCTGAAATCCTGAGGATGCATCCATGAAGGTTAACATCTCATGGCCGGCAGTAGCATCCACCATTGCATCAATATGAGGAATAGGAAATGGGTCTTTGGGACAAGCTTTATTCAAGTCTGTGTAATCTACACAAACTCTCCATTTCCCATTCTTCTTCTGTACCACGACTACATTTGCTAGCCATCTTGGAAACTTGACTTCTCTGATCATTTTGTTTTTCAATAGCCTCTCTACTTCTTCCTGAATAATCATATTTTGCTCTAGAGCAAATTTCCTTCTCTTTTGTTGGACAGGTTTGGATGATTTGTCAATACCGAGCTTATGTGTTATAATATCTTTGGAAATACCTGTCATATCCTCGTGCTTCCACGCGAATGTTGACATCCTGCATTTCAAAAAGTTAGTTAACTGTTCTTCAATATCCTGAGGGATATTGGTTCCTACGAGCACCGAGATATCCGGATTATCCTGATCGAGGATAACTTTCTTTACATCCTGCTCTGAAGCCTCCACGATATCCTGGGCCCGCATCTTTAATTGCTATGCTGCATTAGGCTTGGCTGAGGATTTCATTGAGGATGAGTAACATTCCTTCGCCTCCTGCTGATCACTATCAACCTTGAAAACCCCCCAAGGGGTAGGGATCTTGATGCATTGATGATAAGTCGATGGCACAGCTTTCATATCATGGATCCATGGCCTACCCAATATGATGTTATAGCAGGATAGGGAGTCCATCACACAGAAGCGTTGTATTGAGTTGACCCCTTCAACATATACTGGTAACTTTATCTCTCCCACTGTGTTCCTAGCCTCTCCACTGAACCCAACGAGCACGGTGGATTTCGAAGTGATATCCATTGGAGATACATTCATTCTCTTCAAAGTCTCTAGTTGGATTATGTTGATGGAGCTGCCATTATCTACCAATATCCTGCGTACAAAATGGTTAGCCACATATAATGTTATTACCAGAGCATCATGATGAGGATCCTGGACAGTATCCCTGTTTTCACTGTCGAAGGTGATCACTTTATCAGTTGTGAGGGTGGTCATTCTGGCTGGTTTATCTCCTCTTTCGGCCTTAGCCTCCTTTGCATGTCTCTTAGCAGCAGAATACGAAGTCCCACAAATGTCGGATCCTCCTGAAATAAAGTTAATTATCTTGGCATCCGCAGGAGGTGATGCTGCTCGTTCTGGATCCTTCTCAGTATCCTGACCCTTATTCTTCTTGCTTCCTAGGAGATCCTTCAGATATCCCTTGCTCAGAAGATAACTTATTTCTTTTCTTAGGGCAATGCAATCCTCAGTTACATGTCCGAAATCTTCATGGAAGGAACACCATTTGGACTTATCCTTCCAATCAGCTTTTTGTTGATTCTTTCGAGGCTACCTGGCTTTGTCTCCTAAACCCTGCATAACATACATCAGTTCAGGTATGTTAATAGAAAAGCAATATTCAGATAGTTCAGGATACTCCTCAGGATCCTCGTCTTCAACAGCATTCACTTTCTTGCTGTCATTTCTGCCATACGGCTTAGAGCGATATAGTTTAAACGAGGATTCTGATTTCTTATTGGTTGATTCATAAGTGGTGGACGAATTCATCCTCTCTTGCATCTTTTTGTCATCCTCCAGTCGAATATATCTTAAAGCCCTGTTTCGAGCTTCATCCAAGTTCCTGCATGGGTTCATTACAAGATCTTGGTAAAACTGAGAATCTTTTTGCAGCCCCATCTTCAAAGCCTGCACATCTGTTGCAACATCAAGATGTGGAATATCTAAGGATTCTCGGCTAAACTTGTTCACATAATCTCTTAAGGATTCCTGAGGTCCTTGAGTTATCCTGTATAGATCACTTGTTAGTTTTTCAAAACTTCGACTGCAAGAAAATTGACTATTAAATAAATTCACTTGGTGAGCAAATGATGTAATCGAATGAGGAGGAACATTTAAGAGCCATTTTACGGCCGATCCTGTTAAGGTAGAACCAAAACCCTTGCATGCTTCCTTGAGCTCCAGAGGGATAGGGTTGATCTCCATTCTTTCCCTATACTGGGCAATATGCTCTTCAGGATCCGTAGTTCCGTCTTAGAGCTTCATGTTGGGGGTTTGAAATCTTTTTGGGATTTCAGCATCACAAATAGGATATGCAAACCGAAATATCCTGTGTCTATCTTGGGACACTTCCGGAATTGGCTGGACCACCCCAGGTACACTGGATATATCATGTCCTTCAATTTCTGAAGCTCCCTAGTAATGCTGACGTTATACCTGCATCCTGCAAAGATCCACTATTATTATTAGCAAGAATATTATTATTATTTGACACGTTACCAGTCTGAGGATTCTGGCCATATCGTGAAACATATCCTGAGCTCCTCACAGTTGACATCCTGACCGAGGAGGGTATTTCAGGAGTATGATTCTGAGAATGGCTAGGCACAATATTTCCCCTGTTATCCTCAGTATATACGGCTGAACTGAAGTTCAAAGCTCTGGGTAGTAAAGGAGTGACAATATCCTCAGTGGGCCGGCTCGAGCTGGATTTCAAGAGTTGTATTTCTCTTATCAGCATTTGGTTGGTTTCCTGTTGTTGCCTCATCTGTTCCTGTACACTACCAAATAAGGTTAGAATTTCATCATTAGAAGCCAAAATAGGACCAGATCCCTGAGTGTTCCGAGTAGGGATAATATCCTGAGGTTGTGAAGAAGCTTGCATCCTTGGATGAGGTAGTGGAAGCGTCGAACCAATAGTAGCAGAGGTTGTAGCGGACACAGAGGAGGAGCTCATGTTTGATCTCGAGGCCATTGCAAATAGTGTGGCGAAAAGTTTTGAAAATAGAAAACCAAGTAATGATTTTCCAAAAGCTTTTAGTAGAAATAGCACCACTTGCCCCACGGTGGGCGCCAAATTGTTTTGGTCAAAAATTACCGAAGCAATTAAGTGATCAAATTAGTTAAGTGAGGTAGTGTGCTAAGAAAGTGTGTTGAAAATATGCTGATTAAGTTGTTTGCAAAAACAGTTTCCAGGATACGGCTCAGGATATTGAGCTGTATATGCGATCAAACAATGAGCAAAAAGTAAAGGAGGTGACACGAGATATACGAGGAAAGCCCTTGATCAATCTAGATCGCCGGCACAAAACCTCGGGAGCTGACAATCGCAGCTGCCTTATTCTTCTTATAACTTCAAACGTCAGGATACAGTGCAGGATATTGATCAGATCGCTAAGTGTTACAATGTTTTTTGTGAGAGTGAGAGTTGCGAGAGAGTAAAGTGTTAGAGAGCAGTGAGTGTTGTTGTGTCCTATTCGATCTGATTTATCCATCTATTTATAACTAAGAAATACAAACAAAAATTCCTATAAACGGGGGATGCCTCCGAATATTCCATAGTTAACGTTATGGACCGAGTAAAGCGGCTTCAACGTCTTCCTTTGAACGACTTAGACCGAGTCTTCTGGGGAAAGGGTCCTCATGAACGTTACAAGCTTGGATTCATATTCCTGCACATAATCCGTTTGTGATCCTCAGGATACCATTCAGGATGTTACCAATATCCTGAATGAGCATCCCGGGCATGAACATATATCATACAACCAAGATATAACTTAAGATATTACCCAGGATATGGGCTCAGAATTTCACTCATAACAAAGTCTAAGTGTATTGTGAGTGCAGCTAGAGAGAAAGAGTGTACGAGAGATTGTGTGTGTTCTTATCTGATCCGATCAATCTATTTATAGTAAAAAGAAACTAACTAACTAGCCTATAAATCCGGGATATATGGAATATTCCCTTTGTTAACATTGTAGTCCACATCTTCCGGCTTCAACATCCATAATCTAACTGATTTGCCCGAGTCTTGAGGAGAAGAAGTCCATTTGAACGTTAGAGACTTACACCATTTAATCTGCACGTGGGTTAATTAGTTACTACCAGGATATTGTATCATGATGTTACCAATATCCTGATCCAATATCCTGGTCACAATAAAACAAACAAAGTCAGAATATTAGTCGGGATATATGAGCAGAAAATCACCCATAACAATTGTCCCTAAAATATATCTGTTGGTATACCAATTCTAACGGATATATTTTAAAGCTTATCTCGTAAATCGAGGTTATTAAGTTGAAGCGACGATTGTTGTGACTTTGTGCAACTTCCAACGCGATATTTACTCTTTGCCCCCTATATCCAGCCTCTATTTAGCCGACTTATTCTTCATTATGATCATCACATTTCAAGCAATTTCTCAGGTATTTTCCTTCTCTCTTCTTCTTTTCTGTTTTTCTTTACTTAAATTTCTTGTTTCTTGGTTGAAACCTCTCATGGCCTCACGAACAAGATCACGTTCAAACGAGCCAGCCCCAACCCTCATAAGTCAAAACCTTCTTCAAGAGCCGGAAAAGGAGATTTGTTCCTTCAACAATGCCGACATTGCCACCTTGAAAGATTCTGGTGCCTTTCCTGGCGGAGTGGTCATTCGTCCATTTGATCGGGAGGTCCGATCAGACGCGGTATCAAAAGAGTGGGTGTGCTTTTTAGCCTATCCTTTTTCCTTGGGACTCCGGTATCCTTTTCCACCCTACATCTCCCATTTTTTCGAACTTACCAGCCTCAGTTATGCTCAGACTATGCCAATGGTGTGGCGAGTTTTAATGGTGTTAAACCAAATTAAATCTCGTTATTTCCCTGATTTATGCGTCGAAGATCTCCCCATAGCATATCGACTGAGATCCCATGGTAACAGCCACTTTCTTCTATTCTCCACCTCCAAGAACCCCCTAATCCTCAAGGCCACTAAGAATGAAGATCGGTGGCAACGAAAGTTCTTTTTCGTTAAAAGGGATTCTATCGACAAAGGTTTTGACCTGCCAGTTAGATGGTTGACTTCGGGTAGGATTTAGGGTTTTAGGAATATCCCTAGATATATCTTAAAACTATATCCTTGACTGATATCCTGATTTCTTGTGCAGCAAATTTCAGAGATCTAGCACCTCCAAGCGCAGAATCGGAGCCCAGGATCAAAGAGATCTATCGACTTACTGCTAGTGAAAGAACCTTCTCCCTGTCTCTCATAAGTTCAAGTCAAAAATCAAGTTCAGAAATGTCTGGTAAGTATATGATTGGACTAATTATAGAGTATGAGTGCTAAGAATTAAACATTTCTCCCTTTTTATAGTGCCGGTCATCAACCTCGAAGGCTTCCAACTTGACGAGTTGGACAGTTACTCTAGCCTTGCACCTGTTAAGCAAGAAACCAATCCAAAGCCAGTTGTCACGCCAAAGCCTACCAGTTCGAAAACTGCTACCGCACCCAAGGCTCCCCCAGCATCCAGGACTCGAACCTCCAGCTCCTGTAAGAGGAAGGAAGCAGACTACCTTGCTACCCCCCACGTGTTCCCATTCGGGAACTATAGGTTTACAGAGTCCAGCAAATTCATGACCGGCTTCCTCAACCAGGTTCGTATCCTTGACCTACATCTTGCACCATATGCTGGTTATAAATGTCAATAAAGGTTAATACCTGTTTCCTTATTTTGCAGGGTCTTGAACGCCTGGTGTTCCTTTATGAAGACGCATGTGGCTTGAACATCATGCTAGAGAGCAAGCTGAAAAAGGCAGAAGCCACCATCGCGGACCAAGCAGCGGTCGCCACTGCCAAATCAGAGCACTATGAAGCCAAATACAAGGCAATGGCCCAAGAGCATCAGTCTGCCATCCAGAAGATCACCCACGAGGCCCAAGCCAAGTCCGACGCTGCCCAAGTTCAACACGAGCAGGATATGGCTTCATACCGGGAAAACCTCAAGAATTCTGTTGTCATCTCCCTCCTCCAGGCCAGACTGAAAATGGCCTATGAGGCTATGGCTCTGGGCTTTGAATGCCCTTCATGGAACATCAAGGCTTGGGAGGTGAAGCTGAAATATCTTGTTGGTAATCCTGTGGAGCCCCCTGTGAAGTCCGCTGCGGAGGAGCCTGCTAAGGTGGCCGAGAAGGTGGATAATGCTGGTGCTTTGAGGGATGCTGGTGGCGATACTGGGACGAATGCTGGAGAGGATGCCGGAAGGGATGCTGGAGAAGATGCCGCCGATGAAGTCATGATGGAAGAGGGTGCTGCCCCTTAAAAGCAGCGAAGTGGGCGATGATGGATATTCGTGCCTAGGCCGGAGCCCACTTTTTTAAGTTTGATGGTTGTGGTTTGTGATCCTTGAACAATTTACTTTTCCTGTCTTTGAACAATTTACATTTCAGGATGAAGCCCTTGGTCATCAATTAGTATCGTTTATTTTGAACAATATAACGGTTGGAGGTGGATGGGTCTCGGTTTGAGATGAAACCTTCAACCATTACGTAAATATGGTAAAAAAAACTAACTGTGCTTTTGGCGGATGGATCTAGGTTTGAGATGAAACCAAAAGCATAACTTTTGCTATGTTAATAATATAACTCTCTTTTGACCTTATTTATTGTTGTCTTTTAGTTTTTGTTGTGCATTGCTTAATCTGAATTCCAATGTTCCAAACTTAGTACAATTATTTTTTGAAAATATCCTGATCAGTATACTCGCAAATATCCTATAAAGACTTTCGTCAAATAGGGTTTTTATAACTCAAACAATTTAGATAAAGTTTTCAAAGAAAGAAGGACAGTTTACTTTACAAAGTTTTTTTGATAACACTTGTTTGACTAGAATACAGTTTTAGTTTTTAACCTAAGCACCATATCCCAAATATTCCAACCAAATATCCTGAAACATATTCTGAAAATACATTTTGAGAATATATCTTGAGAACATATCCTAATCAGGATATTTAAGCTTTTGTTAAACATAGTTTCAAAAATTCAAATGATTTAAATAGGACTTATGAAGGAAAGATCATACCAGAAGTAGAGTATAACCCTATTCTCAAACTTCAACCCCTTTGCAATTTTTCCAACGAAGATGTCCCCAGTCTGAGATACTTAGTGTACTAGGTTTAAGCTTGATCCTTTGAGCTTTACACAATTGGCTTAGTAGGAATGTCCCCTGTGCATAATGTCTTTGAACACTTAGAAATTCTCTGGACATCAGTTCCAACTGTTTAAACAATTCTTGTGTTACAGGGGGTAAACCCTAAAATATACTGGAGATAAATCCTTAGTATTCTGGGGATAATCCCATAAGTATTCTGGGGAAAATCCCAAATTTTCATGCGCTACATGCGGGAGTGTATAAACTCCAAGACTTAGAAAGGTGAAAACCTTTAAACCTTAGAGAGTATGAAAATACCCTTTCGCGAGAGAGGGTGATCAATCCTCATATACCTTTAGGATCCAGGATATAGCCAACAATAACGAAATTGTCAGCCACTTTTACATGGACTGGTCCGGCTATCTTGAACTATCCCTGGATAACTTGCGCTCCATGCGGGGTGTTTAAACCCAATTCGAGAGAAAGGTGAATACCTTTAAACCTGTGAAGGAATCATGATCCCTTAAACGTGAGAGAGGGGGCCAATCCTCTAATCTTTCGAAGTATCCTGAGTGTGTATCCTGGAGCTATATCCCGAAGCATATAATGCAAAACAACCGTAAACTAAGGTGGGTGTTAGCCTGGCTAACACCCCTCCGATGCTCAAGTCAGTATTGGGTTCAAAAGAATAAACAATATCAAATATATTAAAAGAGATAGAATTCATACCATCCTAAGTCAGAAATTAAATTCTAAACTCACTTGAAATAGAACTTTAGGTGTATAACATTCCAGGATCTTGGTAGCATATCCCCCTCCATATTCTTGAGTCAGTATGCTCCTTTCCCTTATTCTGATTCAATCTCATAGGGTCCTTCCCACTTTGGAGACAACTTTCCATCAGCAGGATTAGTAGTATTCTGAAAAGCCTTTCTTAATACCCAATCTCCAACCTGAAACCTTCTAGTCCTTATATTTTTGTTATATGCTCTGGATATCCTCTGTTGATATGCTGCCATCCTTAGCTTTGCTGCATCTCTTGTCTCATCAATAGTATCCAATTCCTGGCATAGGGCTTCAGGATTCTGTTCAGGATCCCGGAGATTGGATCTCGCCGTAGGTATCACCATTTCTGTTGGGATCACCGCTTCTGCTCCAAATACTAAGGAAAATGGGGTTTGGCCAGTTGCACTTTTTACTGTCGTTCTATCAGCCCACAAAACAAAGGGTAATTCTTCTGCCCATCTTCCCTTCTTAGCTCCAAGTCTTTTCTTCAAATTGTTGACAATTATATTGTTTGAGGATTCTGCTTGTCCATTTGCTTGAGGATGTACCGGTGTAGATGTGATCATTTTAATTCCCTAACTCTTGCAAAAGTCAGTAGTCCTCTTACTTATAAACTGAGAACCATTGTCACAAATTATCTCAGCTGGTACTCCAAACCTAGTCAGGATATTCCTTTTAATGAAGGATACTACTTCTTGGTCTCTAACTTGAACAAATGCTTCAGCTTCAACCCACTTAGAGAAATAATCAGTCATTGCCAGCATCAAGAATTTTCCTCCTGGAGCCTTTGGCAATTTTCCTACTATATCCATTCCCCACTTCATCAATGGCCAAGGGGAAGCGATATGGTAAAGTGGCTCAGCAGGTTGATGTAATATATTACTGTGTCTTTGACATGCATCACATCTTCGAGCATATTCTGCAACATCTTTTCTCATCGTCGGCCAATAGTATCCCGTTCTTAATACCTTTGAGAATAACGACCTGCTCCCAGTAGGTTACCACAATCCCCTTCGTGTATATCCTGAAGCATTCTTTAGTTTTGGGATCCTCCAAGCACCTCAGATATGGTCCTGCAAGAGATTTCTTGTTCAAAACATTATTTATAATAGTGAATCATGATACCTTCATTCTAAAGGCCTTAGGATCCTCATCCTTTGGGATGTGTCCTTCCTTGAGATATCTCATGATTGGAGCCGTCCAGGACTTAGGATCCTCCTCGGGATACTCATCATCAGGATCCTGAATACTTACTACTTCCTTATCCTGAGATTTAAGAGGATCCGTCACAGGATACAGGATATGTAATATTGGTATTTGGGTTCCCTCCGGTATCCTGACTGATGATCCTAGATTTTCCAAGGCATCAGCTTCAGCATTATCCTCTCTTGGTACCTGTTCAAGTGTAAAACCCTTGATATTCATGCTCTTAGCCAATTCTAATCCTGCAATTAAAGTTTCATATTCTGCTTCATTATTAGTGGCAGGAAACTCACATCTAATAGCCTAGGGTAATATGTCCCCCTGTGGCGATTTTAGTAGTATACCCAAACCTACACCTCTTACATTAGATGTACCATCAGTATATAGTGTCCAAGATTCTATATTTTCTCCTAGTTGTTGCACTTCTAGGTCTACTTCATTTTGAATGGTTTGGTCAAAAATCAAGCACTGATAATGCAACCAAACTTTCTGTTGTGAGGTATGATGCTTGAATCAATGAACAACACTAAGGATCACTCAGAAATGAAATGAACAAGTGATACAAAGATTTATACGAGGAAAAAGCCCTTGATCAATGAATGATCTCCGGCATAAAAAACCTCGGGTGATGGAAACTACCGATCACCAACTCAAATTAAATAAGAAATGTATTACAACTTCGGATGATAGCGAGCTAATTACAAGGATCACTATAGTGTAATGTGCAAAAAAGTGTGTAATCGCCAAGTGAATTGTAGAGAGCTGGTGAGAGCAGTTACGAGTGTGTGTGTTAAGCTAAAAATAGCCAAGTGTTTTCTATTTAGCTGGCTATCCCTTTTAAAAATGGAAAATATCTAAGCTAACAAACATTCCGCAATTGGTGCAAGTCCTCCACGACATCCATAACGTCCATTTCAGCCAGGCACGTGCGGAATAAATATGGAATATGCTCCAGGAATATCGCCAAGACCAAGTCCAAGCTCATACTCCTGCAAAACAACATCATATTCAAAGTAGACAATCGTTAGTATAAGGATCCTTACGATGATCCATGATCCTGATCCTGCAATACTTCTGAGGATCACTAATTCAAACAGAAGTGAGGATCACTAAGCCCAACAGTAATTGAGGATCACTGATCATTGGAAAATCCTCCCCTAACAATTGCCCCCAAAATATAAGGAGTAATAATGTAAATAATGAGTTATATTTTCTGTCCTTATCCGCAACGAATCAACGGATAACTAGCCGTTGTAGTCGGACTAGCCGTTACCATTCTGACGTCACTGAAGTGACCATCCTGCAAATTCATCATTATAAATTGAATTAAGAGATAAGGGTTAGAGAGCATTTAAATTCGTGCGTTTCCTCTTTAAATCCTCATTCGAAGACTTGATCAGGTATTTCTCTTTCCTTTCTCTCTTCATCTTCTCACTCTGTTTCTCTTCTTCACCACCGTCATAATCGAGATGATGCTAAGATCCTCACCGGCTAAGGATCACAAGAAGGACAGCCCCTTGAAAAGCCAAGGGATCACAAAAGATTCTGCAAAAGAACGATGCTGCTTCACTGATCCACAGATAGACAGAATCCGCCATTGTTTTCCGGCAAACACCGATTTCAAACCATTTGACCCCACCATTCTAAGTGATTATATTTCTGAAACCTGGGTAGCCTTTCCGGTCACACCATTTACAATAGGGTGCTCGTATCCTTTTCCAGATTTCACCCAATCCTTCTTCTCTCTTACCGGCATCTCCTACATTCAAGCGATGCCAATGATCTGGAGGGTCTTATATACCCTTGAAAGGATCATTGAACATGAAGGAATTGATCTGGGAATGTCGGAGTTTGCAGAGATGTATGACCTCGTTAGCCATGGATCCCACCGATATCTACTCAAACATAAACCTGGTGAAGAACACCCCACCTTCAAAGCAACTAAGAATGACACCAACTGGAAACGGCGATTCTTCTTTGTCAGAAGGGATTCTATCCCTGATGGAAAGGATCTGCCAAGGAAGTGGACTACCCATGGTAGGGTAGAGGATCCTTAGAAGGATCACCGAATAAGCTTGTTTCTGTTTAAGGATCACTAACGTCCTTTTGTTTCTATTTTGTAGCTATTACTGTCGCACACCTCATTACAACACCTGCAACACAGGAAAGGCTTGCCGCTTTCCGGAGACTTGATCCTGCAAGAAGATCATTTAAAACAAATACCCAGGATTCTCAAGAAGTATCCTCAGGTTCTGTCACTATGTCAAGTAAGTATCCTGTTTTTTGCATAATTAAATGTTTAAATAAATAGTTAAATAGAAATGGGATAAGGATACTTATCTGTTTTGGATGTGTAGGTGCTGGAAAATCTTCAAGATTTGCCTCCAAATTCAGTGTCACTGACCTTGACACTGTCCGATCATCAAAGAAGAAGCTTGCTGCCAGCGTAGCTGTCACGATCCCCAAGGCAACCACTTCAAAGGGAAGAGGTGGAAAGAAAAGGAAGACCTCTAAAGCTGACAATCTAGAAGGCTTACCTCTGATCTGCCATCAGTTCCTCGAGTATTTTGCTGAGGTAAGGATCACTGACTTAGCTTAGTTATCCTGCCCACTTGAGGATCACGTGATCCTGAGCTTTGCATTGTCTTCTTTGCAGAAATTTGTTGAAATCGAGGACTATGTTGGGAACGTCGAAGAGATTGAGGAGAAATACTCTGACCTCCAAAAAGTGGCGGTGCTTAAGGATCACAAGATTGCCTCTCTCGAAAAGGACCTCAATGATGCCAAAACTCAGGCGGTTGCAGCTCAGATCAATGCTGACTATGAGAAGCACGAGATCATGCAGGATGCTAAAGTCTCCGCTGCCATTACCATGTACAAGACCAAGTTGCAGATGGCCCAAGAAGCTCAGGATCCTACTTTTGACAGGAGCAACTGGGACATGGAGGGCTGGAAGGTTAGGCTGGCTGAGTTGGAGGATGAAGAAGAGGCTGAGGAGGTTCTGGCAATCGAGGCTGGTGGCAGTGGCAAGGATCATGTGAAGGAAGCGGGAGCTGGAGGAGATGGTGATGCAGCAAAGGTGTAAGCTGCAGAAATGGGCGATGATGGACACTTCTAGACATAGCCGGAGCCTATTTTTTAAGTTTGGTTGTTTGGTTATGATGTTTTTGTTGAACAATGATGGGTTGTAATAACTTTAGACAATAGTTTCTAGGGTGAAGGATCATGGATCCTTGAACAACAGACAAGATAATGGGTGGTGGATGGATCCTCTGTTTGGGGGATGAAGCCACTCGTTATCCTTCCGTCTTTTATTTCCTGCACTACAAAGACCCGTAAACAATGGACACCCTTTGCCAACCCATGTGGACGGGCCACGTTTTGCTGGTAGAAACGTGGGTTGGCAGTTTTGACAACCTTAAAGGGTTCAATGTTTTGTGAATAAAATAACTTTAACTTTTTGGCTATCTCCCGTGTTGCTATCCTTATTAGTACTTTACTTTTCAATTGTTGTGATATTCATTTTGTCTAAACTTATCAAGTAAAGAAAAAATTTAATAAATATCCTTAAAAGTTTAGGATATGATCAAGGATCACATATCCTATAGTCGACAAGTTCCGAAAAGTAGTATATTTTAAGGATCATAAGTTTAATTATCAAAGGATAAGGGTCACTCAAATGAATAATGAATAAAATCAAAATAGTTAAGGATCATACCTGAGAATCCAAGTTAGGATCCTAACATTTAACACTTATAATCAGGATAACCAACAAACAAACCTTAGTAGAAGGTAAGGATCAAGGATCCTTGGTCATCAAGCTTCAAAAACCTGAAATAGGATACAACTTGGGACTAAGCCAACATAAGACAAAAGTTAGCAACTGGGGACAAGCCCAACAATTCTGGGGACAAGCCCAATATACTGGGGACAAGCCCAAAGGATAACTGGGGACAAGCCCAAAGGATAACTGGGGACAAGCCCAAAGGATCGTGTGTAAACTGGAGTATGGCCCTCACTGGCGACTATCCAAACTTAGTGACATGAAAATGCCAAAACCTTAGCTAACGTGAAAACGTTAGAAACCTTAGGAACAGATGTATGGTACGTCTACCATTATACGTAGGATCCTGAATATAGCCAGTACAATGAAATTGTCAGCCCCTAAAGCGAGTACTGGTCCCATTGCCATGAACTATATCAGGATCATCGTGCGCTACTGGCGAAACTGGGGACATGCCCAAACTGGGGACTAGCCCAAATAACTGGGGTCAAGCCCAAATAACTGGATACTTCTGTGGATAATCAGTCCTTTGTTAAGGATACCTGAACCTTCAAAACTCAGAATCAAGTGAAAGGAGGATAAAGGATACAGGATCCTTATCCTTATAAGGAATAATTAATAAATGAAATAGTTTAAGATAAGATCATTACCACAATGAGGATCCTCTGCCCTGTAAGAATCCTTCAAGGATACTTGTCAGATAAGGATCATGGATCCTTATCACATGAAATATTTCTTCAAGTGGACAGCATTCCAAGCTCTTGGTAGCAAATCTCCTTCCATTGTTAGCAATCGATATGCCCCCTTTCCTGCTTCAGCTTCAATTAAATAGGGGCCTTCCCACTTCGGTGCTAGCTTTCCATCAGCAGGATTGGTGGTATTCTGAAATGCTTTCCTTAACACCATATCACCAACTTGGAATTTTATGATCCTGACATTTTTGTTGTAAGCTCCAGCCATCCTTTGTTGATAACTGGCCATCCTTATCCTTGCCAAATCCCTGATTTCTTCTATAGTATCCAAGTCTTGAACCAAGTTTTCAGCATTTTCTTCAGGATCACGCATGCTTGTTCTTGCAGTAGGAACCACCATCTCTGTAGGGATCACTGATTCTGCTCCAAATACCAAAGAGAATGGAGTTTGGTCAGTAGCATTCTTGGGAGTTGTCCTATCAGCCCAAAGTACATAAGGTAGTTCTTCTGCCCATTTTCCCTTCTTGGATCCAAGCTTTTTCTTCAAATTGTTGATGATGATCTTGTTGGATGATTCTGCCTGACCATTAGCTTGTGGGTGGACTGGTGTTGATGTTATCATCTTAATCCCCCAGCTGTCACAAAAGTTAGTAGTTCTACTCCCAATAAAATGGGATCCATTATCACAAACAATTTCAGAAGGGATACCAAATCTAGTAATAATGTTTCTTTTAATAAAGGATATAACTTCCTTTTCTCTGACTTGAGCAAAGGCTTCAGCCTCTATCCACTTGGAGAAGTAATCAGTCATAGCAAGCATGAATACTTTTCCACCAGGTGCCTTAGGAAGCTTATCAACTATATCCATTCCCCATCTCATAAATGGCCAAGAAGAGGATATAGGATGCAAAAGTTCTGCTGGTTGGTGAAGGATATTACTGTGTCTCTGACAAGGATCACACTTCTTGGCATACTCCACAGCATCCTTCTTCATGGTAGGCCAATAGTATCATGTTCTCAGGATCCTTGAGAATAATGCCCTGCCCCCAGTATGGTTTCCACAATCTCCTTCATGGAAATCCGTTAGGACTTCTTGGATTTCAGGATCCTCAATGCATCTTAGATATGGAACTGCAAGAGATCATTTATACAACATATTATTCAATATTGTAAATTGAGATACCTTGATTTTGAAAGCCCTAGGGTTTTCTCCTGTAGGAATCTCTCCATGTTGTATGTATCTCATGATTGGGATGATCCATGATCCTGAATGAGATTGAGTATCATCACTAGGGATGATTGCAGAATCCTCTCCTATCTCCATAGCTACATGATCCTCGATAGAAGGGGTCAGGATATGGATAATAGGGATCTTGATATCCTCCGGGATCTTCAAGGATGATCCTAGATTGGCTAATGCATCAGCCTCTGCATTCTCTTCCCTTGGTACCTGTGTCAAACTAAAGGAAACAAAAGAGAGTGTCAATTCTTTGACTATCTCTAAATATTTGATTAGCTTTTCACCTTTAACAGCATAGGATCCATTAAAGTGATTAGTGATTAATAATGAATCTACATGTACCTCAAGATACCTGATCCTCATATGCTTAGCAATTTGCAAACCAGCTATCAAGGCTTCATACTCAGCCTCATTGTTGGTAGTTTAAAATTCACAAGCTATGGAGTGGGGTATTATGTCCCCCTGTGGCGATTTTAGTAGTATTCCAAGTCCTGTTCCTTTCACATTAGAGGCTCCATCAGTGAAGAGTATCCAAGGATCCTTAGTTTCTTCAAGCTGTTGGACTTCTAACTCAGCTTCCTTTTGCAAGTCACTACTAAAATCTGCCACAAAGTCAGCTAAGGCTTGGGATTTGATGGGAGTCCTTGGTTCATATCTTATATCATATGCACTCAGCTTCACTGCCCACTTAGCCATCCTTCCTGACATTTCAAGTTTCCTGAGAACATTCTTAATTGGAAAATTAGTCTTAACAATAATGGCATGAGTCTCAAAATAATGTCTTAATTTAGCAGATGCCATTATTAATGCAAGGATAAGTTTCTCTAAGTGTGAATACCTGGATTCAGCATCAAGTAAACTCTTACTTACATAATAAACAGGATGTTGTGTACCTTCGTGATCCTTAACAAGGACCGCACTTACTGCTTTTGAGGATACCGCTAAGTATAAGGATAATATATCCCCTTTTTCTGGTTTCATTAGGGCCGGGGCTGAGGATAGGTAATCCTTAAGAGCTTTGAGGGCGCTTTCATGCTTCTCAGTCCATTCAAATTTGTTGTTCTTCCTCAGGATGTCATAGAATTCCTTGCACTTTTCTGAGGATTTGGATATGAATCTGTTCAAGGCTGCGATCCTGCCTGTCAATCTTTGCACATCCTTAGCATTGGCAGGAGATTTGATATTCACTATAGCCTTAATTTGCTCTGGACTTGCTTCAATGCCCCTCTTTGTCACCATATAGCCTAAGAATTTACCTGCTTTAACACCAAAATGACACTTGGAAGGATTTAGTTTGATATTAAACTTATCAAGGATATTGAATGCTTCCTCCAAGTCTTTAAGGTGATCCTCAGCTTTCTTGGACTTAACCACCATGTCATCAATATAGACTTCCATAGTGTGTCCAATTTGTTCCTTGAATATCATATTGACTAGCCTTTGATAAGTAGCACCTGCATTCCTTAGTCCAAATGGTATAGCAATATAACAATATATACCAGTTGGGGTCATAAAGGCTGTATCCTCTTGATCAGATGGTTCCATCTGAATTTGTTGAAATCCAGATGAAGCATCCATAAAAGTCAACAACTCATGACCCGCGGTAGCATCCACCATGGAGTCAATGTGGGGTAATGGGAAAGGATCCTTGGGACATGCCTTGTTTAAATCAGTAAATCGACACATACCCTCCACTTTTTATTTTTCTTTTGAACAACAACCACATTGGCTAACCATCTTGGATACTTGACCTCTCTTATCATACCTGCCCGAAGTAGTTTGTCTACTTCTTCCTGGATAATAACATTCCTTTCAGGTGCAAACTTCCTCCTCTTTTGATGAATTGGCTTGAATGACCTGTCAATGCCAAGTTTATGAGTAATTATATCTTTAGATATACCTGTCATATCCTCATGTTTCCAGGCAAAGGTAGTTTTCCTTCTTTTAAGGAAGGATACTAGCTCCTGTTCAATGTCGCTAAGGATCCCTGATCCTATGAAGATCTTGGATTCAGGATCATCAGGATCCATGAGGATTTCTTTCAAATCCTGTTCTCTTGCCTCCAAGACATATCTTGAAGGATACTTTAATTGCTATTGCTCCCTTGGTCTTGAGGCTGGCTTCATTGATGATGTATAACAATTCTTAGCCTCTTGTTAATCACTCTCAATTTTCACCACTCCCCATGGACTTGGAAGCTTTACATACTGATGATAGGTGGATGGGACTGCCTTCATATCATGTATCCATGGCCTGCCAAGGATAACATTACAACAAGATAAGCAATCTATAACACAAAACTTCTGATAAGAATGGAGTCCTTCAATATAAATAGGGAGTTTGATGTCCCCCAATGTGTTTTTGGTTTCCCCACTAAATCCCACAAGGACTGAGGATCTTGGGATAATATCAGACTCCGGGATATTCATTTTCTTAAGGACATCAAGCTGAATGATGTTCATAGAGCTTCCTCCATCGATTAGGATCCTGCGAACAAAGTGGGTAGAAATAAATAATGTAATTACAAGACCATCATGATGAGGATCCTGGACATCAACACGATCATCCTCATCAAAGGTTATGACTTTATCCTGGGTAACAACGGAGGTCCGGACGGGTCTGTCTCCATTATCCATCTTGGTTTCCTTAGCATGTCTTTTTGCTGCTGAAAAGGAGGTACCACAAATGTATGATCCACCGAATATAAAGTTAATAACTTGTGCATCTGCTGGAGGAGCAGGAGCCTTTTCTGGGATCCTTTCAGGATCCTGGATCCTTGACTTCTTTCGTCCCAAAAGTTCCTTCAAGTGCCCCTTGCTTAACAAGTAACCAATTTCTTTTCTAAGTGCAATGCACTCTTCAGTGAGATGCCCAAAATCCTCATGATATGCACACCACTTGGACTTGTCCTTTGTAGCGGCTGGTTTATCACTTTTCCTTGGCCACCTAGCTTTTTCACCTAAATTCTGCATTGCAAGAATTAGTTCATTGTTATCAACAGAAAAACAGTATTCAGAAATAGGAGGATAATTCTCATCATCCTCTTCCTGTTCCACTGCATGCACATTCTGGTTATCAGACTTATTGTAAGCCTTGGATTTGTTATTCCTGAAGTAGGATCCTTGCTTCTCCTGTTTTAAGGATCCTGTCATTCTCTCCTGGATCCTTTTGTCATCCTCTAGACGGATGAACCTAAGGGACCTGGTTCTTACTTCATCAAGATTCCTGCAAGGTGTCATAACAAGATCATCATAGAATAATGAATCCCTAAGCAATCCCATTTTAAAGGCTTCTACAGCCGTAGCAATATCCAAATTAGGAATATCTAAGGATTCTTTACTAAACTAAGTGATGTAATCTCTAAGTGATTCATTTTGACCTTGTGTTACCCTATATAGATCACTAGTTAATAGTTCAAATTTTCTACTACAAGAGAATTGACTATTAAACAAATTAACTAGATTAGCAAATGAAGTAATAGAGTAAGGGGAAGACTTAGCAGCCATTTAAGAGCAGATCCTGTGAGTGTGGATCCAAATCCCTTGCATAGACATGCTTCTTTTAACCTCTCAGGAATTGGATTGATCTCCATCCTCTCCCTGTATTGAGCTACATGCTCCTCTGGATCCGTTGAACCATCATAGAGCTTCATGGATGGTATCTGGAATCTCTTGGGTATCTCAGCATCACATAAGGGTGGTGCAAAATGAGATATCCTATGGCTACCATCTGCAATCTCAGGAATGGGTTTAACCACTCCTGGTACACTGGATATCATATCCTTAAGCTTCTGTAGTTCCCTAGCCATAGCTTGATTGATTCCTGTATCCTGCATGGAGCCGTGGTTAGTGTTATTAAAAGTATTACCTCCCAGAGGATTCATGTTTGGAATTCCAGATGTGAATCCATATTGATGGGATTCCGGTATGATCGAAGGACCAGATGAAGCAATGGTCTGCATTGGTATGAAGTCTGCTTGATGAACATCCGAACTTGGATGCTGCATACTCCTTAAGGATCCTCGATCCTGAAAGATGTTGGATCCTTGAACCTGAAAGGATCCTGGAACCAGAGAGGATCCTTGGACCGGGAAGGATCCTTGGACCTGGGAGGATCCTTGGACCTGGGAGGATCCTTGGACCTGGGAGGATCCTTGGACCGGGAAGGATCCTTGGACCTGGGAGGATCCTTGAACCAAGTGCATTCCCAAATATCCTCCTGAGCTGACAAAGGATCCCTGATGCTGGACAGAGGCTCCGGAAGGTTGAAGGTAAGATCCTGGAGCCTGAGTCATTGTTGTTGTTGTTCCATAACGTCTTCTTGGCAATTCACCCAAGTATTGCACGTCCGGAGCTGCTGATTGCTGGGAAGTTATGACTGGAGTGTTGAAGTTCAGCGACCTGAGCATCAATGGGGAATGATCCTCCACCAATTTCTTCTGTTTCTTGATATCACCTATCTCCCCGAGGATCATTTCGTTGGTTTTATCCTGCTCTTGCATACGATCCCTCATCTGCAAAATCAGATTAAAAAGATCATTAGTAGTAGGATTAGTGGAAACAGAAGAAGTTGGTGGTTTTTGGAAAATGGGGGTTTGTCTCTTCGCAGCGTTATCAGCATTCTTCTGGGATCCAGAAGGTGGTGGAGGCAAAGGAGGAACGCCTTGTGAAGAACTGAATGATGGCATTAAACTTGAAGTGTTCTTCGCTGAGGAAGCCATCTGCTTGGTTGTAGCGAACCGGAATGACCACGAAAATACGAATCTTCTTAGGAATGAAGCACCAATTGCCTTACGGTGGGCGCCAAACTGTTTTGGTAAAAAATCAAGCACTGATAATGCAACCAAACTTTCTGTTGTGAGGTATGATGCTTGAATCAAAGAACAACACTAAGGATCACTCAGAAATGAAATGAACAAGTGACACAAAGATTTATACGAGGAAAAAGCCCTTGATCAATGAATGATCTCCGGCATAAAAAACCTCGGGTGATGGAAACTACCGATCACCAACTCAAATTAAACAAGAAATGTATTACAACTTCGGATGATAGCGAGCTAATTACAAGGATCACTATAGTGTAATGTGCAAAAAAGTGTGTAATCGCCAAGTGAATTGTAGAGAGCTGGTGAGAGTAGTTACGAGTGTGTGTGTTAAGCTAAAAATAGCCAAGTGTTTTCTATTTAGCTCGCTATCCCTTTTAAAAATGGAAAATATCTAAGCTAACAAACATTCCGCAATTGGTGCAAGTCCTCCACGACCTCCATAACGTCCATTTCAGCCAGGCACGTGCAGAATAAATATGGAATATGCTCCAGGAATATCTCCAAGACCAAGTCCAAGCTCGTACTCCTGCAAAACAACATCATATTCAAAGTAGACAATCGTTAGTATAAGGATCCTTATGATGATCCATGATCCTGATCCTGCAATACTTCTGAGGATCACTAATTCAAACAGAAGTGAGGATCACTAAGCCCAACAGTAATTGAGGATCACTGATCATTGGAAAATCCTCCCCTAACATTGAATATCACTACTGAAATCAGCCACAAAGTCAGCTAGGGCCTGAGATTTTATGGCATTTCAAGGTTCATATATTAAATCATAGGCACTTAATTTTACTGACCACTTAGCCATCCTGCCTGACATCTCGGTTTTCCTAAGCACATTTTTAACAGGATAGTTAGTTTTAACATGAATCCTATGAGTTTCAAAATAATGTCTAAGTTTTGTTGATGCCATAACTAGGGCTAATATCAATTTTTCTAAATGAGAATATCTAGTTTCAGCATCTAATAAACTTTTACTAACATAATAGACAGGATACTGCTGACCTTCATGATCCTTTACAAGGACCGCACTTACTGCATTCCCTGATACTGCAAGATACAGGGATAATGGTTCACCATCCTCAGGCTTCATCAATAGAGGTGCGGTTGAAAGATACTGCTTCAAATCCTGCAAGGCTGCTTCATGCTTGTCTCCCCATTCGAATTTCTTATTCTTCTTCAGGATATCATAAAATTCCTTGCATTTTTCCGAGGATCTTGAGATAAATCTGTTTAATGCTGCTACTCGCCCTGTTAATCTTTGAACATCTTTCATATTTGAAGGTGACTTGATATCCAAGATAGCTTTAATCTGGTCCGGGCTTGCCTCTATCCCCCTTTTCGTCACCATGTATCCTAGTAACTTTCCTGCTCCCACTCCAAAATGGCATTTGGCAGGATTTAGTTTCATGTTGTATTGGTCCAGGATATCGAATGCTCCCTTAATATCCTGGAGGTGATCCTTAGCCTTTTTAGATTTTACTACCATGTCATCGATGTACACCTCCATGGTGTCCCCCCAGCTTTTCTTTAAACATCATGTTCATCACTCTTTGATACGTTGCACCTGCATTTTTTAAACCACAAGGCATAACAGTATAACAATAAATACCTGTCGGTGTCATGAAAGCAGTATCCTCCTGATCCGAGGGTTCCATTTGGATCTGTTGGAATCCTGAGGAGGCATCCATGAAGGTTAACATCTCATGGCCAGCAGTAGCATCCACCATTGAATTAATATGAGGTAAAGGAAATGGGTCTTTAGGACAAGCTTTGTTCAAGTCTGTGTAATCTACACAGACTCTCCATTTCCCATCTTTCTTTTGCACCACAACTACATTTGCCAGCCATTTGGGAAATTTCACTTCCCTAATCATCTTGCTCTTTAATAATCTTTCAACTTCTTCCTGAATGATTGCGTTCCATTCTGGAGCAAACTTCCTTCGTTTTTGTTGGACAGGCTTGAAAGACCTATCAATTTCGAGCTTGTGATTTATAATATCCTTGGAAATACCTGTCATATCCTCTTGTTTCTATGCGAATGTTGACATCCTGCATTTCAAAAAGTTAGTCAATTGGTTTTCAATATCCTGAGGGATATTGGTTCCCACGAGCACCAAGATATCCGGATTATCCTGATCCAGGATAATTTTCTTCACATCATGTTCTGAAGCCTCCATGATATCCTGGCCTCGCATCTTGAACTGCTATGCTGCACTAGGCTTTGTCGAGGATTTCATCGTAGAAGAATAACACTCCTTTGCTTCTTGCTGATCACTTTCGACCTTGACTACTCCCCAAGGGGTAGGGATCTTGATGCATTGATGATAGGTTGACGGCACAACTTTCATATCATGGATCCAAGGCCTACCTAATATAATATTATAGCAGGATAAGGAGTCCATGACACAAAAGCGCTGCATTGAGTTGACCCCTTCAACATACACGGGCAACTTTATCTCCCCTACGGTATTCCTAGCTTCTCCACTGAAACCAACAAGCACAGTGGATTTCGAAGTAATATCCATCGGGGATACATTCATCCTCTTCAACGTTTCCAGCTGAATTATGTTGACGGAGCTACATTGTCCACCAGTATCCTGCACACAAAATGGTTAGCAACATATCACGTTATTACCAAAGCATCATGATGAGGATCCTGGACAGTATCCCTATCATCGTTATCGAACGTGATCACTTTATCAGTTGTGAGGGTTGACATCCTGGTTGGCTTATCTCCCCTTTCTGCCTTGGCTTCCTTCGCGTGCCTTTTCGCCGCAGAATATGATGTCCCGCAAATGTCGGATCCTCCTGAAATGAAATTAATTATCTTAGCATCCGCAGGAGGTGATGCTGCTCGTTCAAGATCCTTCTCAGTATCCTGACCCTTATTCTTCTTTCTTCCCAGGAGATCCTTCAGATATCCCTTGCTCAAGAGATAGCTTATTTCTTTCCTTAGAGCAATGCAATCCTCAGTAACATGTCCGAAATCCTCATGGAAGCCACACCATTTGGACTTATCCTTCCAATCAGCTTTTTGTTGATTCTTCCGGGGCCATCTTGCTTTGTCTCCTAAACCCTGCATAGCATATATCAGTTCAGGTATATTAACAGAAAAACAATATTTAGACAACTCAGGATACTCCTCAGGATCCTCGTCTTCAACAACATTCACTTTTTTGCCGTCATTTCTGCCATATGGCTTAGAGCGATATGGTTTTATGAGGATTCTGATTTCCTGTTGGTTGACTCATAGGTTGTGGATGAATTCATCCTCTCTTGCATCTTTTTGTCATCCTCCAGCCGAATATATCTTAAAGCCCTATTCTGAGCTTCATCCAGATTCTTGCAGGGATTCATTACAAGATCCTGGTAAAATTGAGAATCTTTTTGCAACCCCATCTTGAAAGCCTGCACAGCTGTTGCAACATCAAGATGTGGGATATGTAAGGATTCCTGACTAAACTTGTTCAAATAATCCCACAAGGATTCCTGAGGTCCTTGGGTTATCCTGTAAAGATCACTGGTTAGTTTCTCAAAACTTCGACTGCAAGAAAATTGACTATTAAATAAATTCACTAAATGAGCAAATGATGTAATTGAGTGTGGAGGAACGTTTAAGAGCCATTTTAAGGCTGATCCTGTTAAGGTAGAACCAAAACCCTTACATAGACATGCTTCCTTGAGATCTGGAGGGTTAGGATTGATTTCCATCCTTTCCCTATATTGGGCAATTTGCTCCTCAGGATCCGTAGTTCCGTCATAGAGCTTCATGTTGGGGGTCTGATTTTTTTTGGGATTTCAGCATCACAAATAGGATAGGCAAACCGGGATATCCTGTGGCTGTCTTGGGATACTTCTGGAATTGGCTGGACCAATCCAGGTACACTGGATATCATGTCCTTCAATTTGTGAAGCTCCCTAGAAAATGCTGATGTCATACCTGCATCCTGCAAGGATCCAACACCATTAGTAGCAAGAGTATTATTATTATTAGATACGTTACCAGTCTGAGGATTCTGGCCATATCTTGAAGCATATCCTGAGCTTCTCACAGTTGACACCCTAACGGAAGAGGGTATCTCAGGAGTATGATTCTGGGAATGGCTAGGCACAATATTCCTCCTGTTATCCTTAGTCTGCAGAACTAAAGTTCAAAGCTCTGGGTTACAAGGGGGTGACAGTATCCTCAGCGGGCCTGCTTGAGCTGGATTTCAAGAGTTGTATCTCTCTCATCAGCATCTGGTTGGTCTCCTGCTGCTGCCTCATCTGTTCCTGTACACTACCAAACAAATTTAGAATTTCTTCATTAGAGGCCAAAACAGGAGCTTATCCCTGAATATTGCGAGCGGGGATAACATCCTGAGGCAGTGAAGAGGCTTGGGTTCTCGGAGGAGGTGGTGGAAGCACCGAACCAATTGTTGCAGAGGTGGTAGTAGACATGATGTTAGAGCTCATGTTTGATCTCGAGGCCATTGAAAATAGTGTAACAAAAAGTTTTGAAAATAGAAAACCAAGTAATGATTTTGCAAAAGCTTTTAGTAGAAATAGCACCACTTGCCCCATGGTGGGCGCCAAATTGTTTTAATAAAAAATTACCGAAGCAATTAAGTGATCAAATTAGTTAAGTGAGGCAGTGTGCTAAGAAAGTGTGTTGAAAATATGCTAATTAAGTTGTTTGCAAAAATAGTTTTCAGGATACGGCTCAGGATATTGAGCTGTATCTACGATCAAACAATGAGCAAAAATATAAAGGGTGACACGGGATATACGAGGAAAGCCCTTGATCAATCTAGATCGCCGGCACAAAACCTCGGGAGCTGACAATCGTAGCTGCCATGTTCTTCTTATTACTTCAAATATCAGGATACAGTGCAGGATATGATGCGGATCGACTAAGTGTTACAATGTGAATTCGATACAAGTGTAAGTGTATTGTGAGTGTTTGTAGCTAGAGAGAAAGAGTGTACGAGAGATTGTGTGTGTTCTTATCTGATCTGATCAATCTATTTATAGTAAAAAGAAACTAACTAACTAGCCTATAAATCCGGGATATATGGAATATTCCCTTTGTGAACGTTGTAGTCGACGTCTTCCGGCTTCAACGTCCATAATCTAACTGATTTGCCCGAGTCTTGAGGAGAAGAAGTCCATTTGAACGTTAGAGACTTACACCATTTAATCTGCACGTGGGTTAATTAGTTACTACCAGGATATTGTATCAGGATGTTACCAATATCCTGATCCAGTATCCTTCACAATAAAACAAACAAAGTCAGAATATTAGTCGGGATATATGAGCAGAAAATCACCCATAACAGTGATGTTATCACCATTTGGCGATATCGACTAATGAATTGTTTATCGAGTATTATGATCACATGGGTGAGTAGCGTATGGAATCTGCGTTGCTATTAACTAGCAACTTATTTTGTGGGGTATTAAAACGGGTTAATACTTTGACCTGAGCCAGATATGTGTAAATAAGTTTATAGCTAAAAGGTGCGATTTTGGTCAAATGTATTATTAAAAGTCCTTCGTCATAAAAGGAGGGACTAAAGTTGACCAAAACGCCCTTGAATGACAAACTGGGCAAATGAGCCTTAAGGGTTGTTTGAAAGTTAGTTTTATGATCAAGTATGTCTTCGGATAAGTGTAAAAGTTTATGGTATAAGCCTTTTTGGTCGAATGCCTTGAAATGAGTCTTTTCCGTAAATTGACAATTAGAGGGGTATAACTCGGAATAAAAGGTTTACTATATTAAATTCACCACAAATATAATTGCGGTGGAAGATAAGTATATATCTTAACGTGGGAATAAGATGTATGAAAAGGAAGAGCGAGATTTAAGCTTAAATGCTAAAATTTTCTTAACTGGTCAAAATGAATTACGCGCATAACTTGGGTAATGGCCACGTAATTCATAAAACTTATGAACCTGAGTTAAATATTTTGAGTTAAATACATTGGTATATGCTTTATGGTCATTTAGAAACAAGTTGGTTTAATAAAAAATGAACGGGTCAAAAGTTTAATAATTGAATTTTAAGCCGAGAGCTTAAAATATAGAAAATTGTTAATCCGGACGTCGGATTGTAACTCTATATGATAGAGAATCAATTTATGATCACGTAGGAAGAAACGAGAGGTAAAACAAATAAAAATTGAGCGAGTTATGAACGTTTCATGAAAAATGGTATTGCTGGGAGCATGGTTGTAAAACAAGGTTTCCACGGCCGAGTACTCCCCGAGTAGTCGTTACAAGGTAGGCTGCCGAGGTGACTTTCTTCAACTCTGCCTAATTACTTAAAATCGATCAAACGCGGTCAATCTTGGCTAGAATCGGATCTAGTAGGTCAACTCAGGCCGAGTTTGACTTAAAAAATTAAAGCATATTATCTATGTCTATTATATTAAAGAATGAATATCATTATCACGTGTTTTGTAATGAATGCTAGTAAATTTATGTTATCTGACATATATTTAAAAACCGAAAACTAATTTCTTTATAATTTAACGTGTCCGAGTACTCCCGGAGTACTCTCCGTCTAGGCCGGGTACTCTCAACTCCCCAGTCGACCGACTAGGGAGCGCCTAGCGACTTTTTCAACCATGGTTGGGAGTATGCAGCTCCCAGCTGTAAACTCGCTGTGAAAAAGGGGGCCTTCGCACCCCGTAGTGGTAAATGGTTTTAGGCTTCACGCAACGTGACGGGCCTCACGAAGCTATTTGACAATCCCGCCGTGGCACGCGACGGGCTAAAAATGTGACAACTGGCAAATAACCGGCAATTTCGTATAAACTGTTTTGGTCAAAAATTACCTAAGCAATTAAGTGATCAAATTAGTTAAGTGAGGTAGTGTGCTAAGAATGTGTATCGAAAATATGTTGAGTTGGTCGTTTGCAAAAACAGTTTCAGGATATAGCTCAGGATATCTAGCTATATCTATAATCAAACAATGAGCAAGAAGTAAAGGGTGACACGAGATGTACGAGGAAAGCTATTGATCAATCTAGATCGCCGGCACAAAACCTCGGGAGCTGACAATCGTAGCTGCCTTGTTCTTCTTATTACTTCAAATGTCAGGATACAGTGCAGGATATTGACCAGATCGCTACTAAGTGTTACAATGCTTTTTCAGAAAGTGAGAGTTGCGAGAGAGAATATAAGAGTTCGAGAGTAGTGAGTGTGATGTCCTATTTGATCTGGTTTATCCGTCTATTTATAGCTAAGAAATGAAAACAAAATCTCCTATAAATGGGGGATGCCACCGAATATTCTCTAGTTAACGTTGGAGACCAAATAAAGCGGTCTCAACGTCTTTCTTCGAACAACTTGGACCGAGTCTTCAGGGGGAGAGGTCTTCGTTAACGTTGCAAACTTGAGCTCGTACTCCTGCACACAATCTGTTAGTAATCCTCAGGATACAGTATCAGGATGTTACCAATATCCTGATTCAGCATCTTGAGTATGAATATTTATCATACAGTCAAGATATAATTCAAGATATTATACAGGATATGGGCTCAGAATTTCACCCATAACAATTGTCCCCAAAAATGTTACCGTTAAGGATCCTGAGTCCTAACGGTTACATTTTTACGTATTCCAAGGTAATTATGAGATTGGACTTTGATATGACAACTTGTAACTGTTCAGCCTATATTTACTCATTACTTCCCTATAACTTCTGATCCTTATCTTCATTTAACCTTCAATGAAGAGTAAAAGGTAAATACTCTCTCTCATTTCCATCTTCTTTCTCCTCTATTCTGCACAATATTCCGACGACCATATGGCGAGGCAAACCAGCTCCGGCGACTCCGCCCCTTCATTTATTCACCAGAATATTCTCCAAGATCTGGAGAAAGAAATATGCTCCTTTGACATTGCTCATTTGTCTGCTCTCAAAACCTCCGCCATCTTTCCGAAAGGGACGGTGTTCCGGCCATTCGATCGGGAAATCCGATCGGACATGGTTTCCAATGAGTGGTTGTGCTTCAACGCTTTTCCTTTTACCTTAGGGTTACAATTCCCATTTCCTGACTTTATCACCGAGTTCTTCAACATCACAAAAATCTGTTTTAGTCAAACAATGCCAATGCTTTGGCGAGTTTTACTTGTTCTTGATCAAATCAAGAACACCCATGTTCCTGATCTTTCTGTCCATGACCTTCCTTAGCATACCGGCTTAGGTGCCATGGCTCTTGTCGATTCCTGCTCTATTCCACCTCCAGCGATCCACTGATACTCCATGCCACCAGGAATGAGGAGGAATGGAAATCCAAGTTTTTCTTTGTAAAAAGAGATTCAATCCCTGGTGGAGCGGATTATCCGGTGAAGTGGTTGAGAAAGGGTAGGATTTAGGGTTTTAGGATGATCCTGTCTTATATCCTGAACTGATTTTCTTTTTCTGCTCTCGAACAATTTATGTTTCTTGCATGCTTTTTGAACAATATAACAGTTGGAGGTGGATGGGTCTCGGTTTGAGATGAAACCTTCAACTGTTATGTAAATATGACTAGAAACTTATTGTGCTTTTGGTGGATGGATCTCGGTTTGAGATGAAACCAAAAGCACAAATTATTGCTATGTTAATAATATAACTTCTTTTTGGCCTTATCTTTGTTGTTATATTTTTAGTGCATAAATTTTATTTTGAAAATACTCTTCTTTGAACATTCTTGGAAACATTTTGGGAACATATCCTGAGAGTATCCTGGGAGATATCCTGGTCAGGATACTGTTACAAAACTTAAGAAACACTCAAGTTACTCAGAGGAAATTTCAAAAGATAAAAAAGGAGAAATCATACCAAAGACTCTTAAAGAGTTAATCCCAATCTTCTACCTTTGATCCTTTCGCAACATTTCCCTCATGGATGTCCCCTGTGTATATTCAGGAAACTGAATTCATCCTTCGAATAGCATCAAGGCTTATGTCCCCTGTGTTCAGCACATCTAAGTACTTAGGAATTTTTGTGATCACAATTGATTTCATACTTATGTATAATTTTAGTACCACAGGGGATAAACCCTTAATATATTGGGGATAAACCCTGATTTTCATGCGCTACAGACGGGAGTGTATAAACTCCAAGACTTAGAAAGGTGAAAACCTTTAAACCTTAGAGAGTATGAAAATACCCTTTCGTGAGAGAGGGTGATCAATCCTCATATACCTTGAGGATCTAGGATATAGCCAATAGTAACGAAATTGTCAGCCACTTTTACATGAACTGGTACTGCTACCTTGAACTATCCCTGGATAACTTGCCCTCCAGGCGGGGTGTTTAAACCCAACTCGTGAGAAAGGTGAATACCTTTAAACCTTTGAAGGGATAAGGATCCCTTAATTGTGAGAGAGGGGGCCAATCCTCTAATCCTTCAGTTTATCTTGAGCATATATCCTTGAGCTATATCCTGAGGCATATCCTACAAAATAATCTTAAACTAAGGTGGGTGTTAGCTTGGCTAACACCCCTCCGATGCTTAAGTCAGTACTGGGTTCAAAATAATAAATAAATTCAAACATATTTAAAAGAGATAGAATCCATACCATTCCGAGTTTGAAATTAAATTCTAAACTCACTTGAAATAGAGCTTTAAGTGTATAGCATTCCATGATCTTGGTAGCATATCCCCTTCCATATTCTTGAGTTGGTATGCTCCTTTCCCAGATTCTGATTCAACCTCATATGGTCCTTCCCACTTTGGAGCTAACTTTCCATCAGCAGGATTTGTAGTATTCTGAAAAGCCTTTCTTAATAACCAATCCCCAACTTGAAATCTTCTAGTCCTTATATTCTTGTTGTATGCTCTAGATATCCTCTGTTGATATGCTGCCATCCTCAGCTTTGCCACATCTCTTGTCTCATCCACAGTGTCTAATTCTTGGCACAAAGCTTCAGGATTCTGCTCAGGATCCCGGAGGTTAGATCTTGCTGTAGGTATCACCATTTCTGTTGGGATCATTGCTTCTGCTCCAAATACTAAGGATAATGGAGTTTGGCCAGTTGCACTCTTTATTGTTGTTCTATCTGCCCACAAAACAAAGGGTAATTCTTCTGCCCATCTTCCTTTCTTAGCTCCTAGTCTCTTCTTCAAGTTGTTGACAATTATCTTGTTCGAGGATTCTGCTTGTCCATTTGCTTGAGGATGCACTAGAGTAGATGTGATCATTTTGATTCCCCAACTCTTGCAAAAGTCAGTAGTCCGCTTACTTATAAACTGAGAACCATTGTCACAAATTATCTCGGCTGGTACTCCAAACCTGGTCAGGATATTCCTTTAAGGATACTACTTCTTGGTCTTTAACTTGAACAAATGCTTTGGCTTCAACCCATTTAGAGAAATAATCAGTCATTGCCAGCATAAAGACTTTTCCTCCTGGAGCTTTTGGCAATTTTCCCACTATGCCCATCCCCCACTTCATGAATGGCCAAGGGGAAGCAATAGGATAAAGTGGTTCAGCTGGTTGATGTAATACATTACTATGCCTTTGACATGCATCACATCTTCGAGCATATTTTGCAACATCTTTCCTCATCGTCGGCCAATAGTATCATGTTCTTAATACTTTTGAGAATAATGGCCTGCCCCCAGTGTGGTTACCGCAATCCCCTTCGTGTATATCTTGAAGCACTTCTCTAGTTTTGGGATCCTCCAAGCATCTCAGGTATGGTCCTGCAAGAGATTTCTTGTACAAAACATTATTTATAATAGTGAATCATGATACCTTCATTCTAAAGGCCTTAGGATTTTCATCCTTTGGGATATGTCATTCCTTAAGATATTTCATGATTGGAGCCGTCCAGGACTTAGGATCCTCATCAGGATCATGACCAGGATCCAAAATGCTTGTTACCTCCTTATCCTGAGACTTGAAAAGATCCACAGCAGGATGTAGGATGTGAAGTATTGGTATTTGGGTTCCTTCAGGTATCCTGACTGATGATCCTAGGTTTGCCAAGGCATCTGCTTCAGCATTATCTTCTCTCGGTACCTGTTCAAGTGTAAAAACATCGAAATATCCTGCTAATTTTTTGAGAATTTCGAGATACTCGATTAACTTCTCACCTTTAACTGCATAGGATCCATTAAAATTATTAGTAATTAACTAGGAATCAACATAAACTTGCAAACTCTTAATATTCATGTTTCTAGCCAACTCTAATCCTGCAATCAAAGCTTCATATTCTGCTTCATTATTAGTGGCAGGGAGTTCACACCTAATAGCCTGAGGTAATATGTCCCCCTTTGGAGATTTTAGTAGTATACCTAATCCTACACCTCTAACATTAGATGCACAATCAGTATATAATGTCCAGGATTCTGAGGTTTCTCTTAGTTGTTGAACTTCTAGGTCTACTTCATTTTGAATATCACTACTGAAATCAGCCACAAAGTCAGCTAAAGCCTGAGACTTTATGGCATTTCTAGGTTCATATACTAGATCATAGGCATTCAGTTTTACTGACCACTTAGCCATTCTGCCTGCCATCTCAGGTTTTCTAAGCACGTTTTTAACAGGATAATTAGTTTTAACATGAATCCTATGTGTTTCAAAGTAATGTCTAAGCTTTGTTGATGCCATAACTAGGGCTAATATTAATTTTTCTAAATGAGAATATCTAGTTTCAGCATCTAATAAACTTTTACTAACATAATAGACAGGATACTGCTGACCTTCATGATCCTTTACAAGAACAACACTTACAGCATTCCCTGATACTACGAGATACAAGGATAATGGTTCACCATCCTCAGGCTTAATCAATAGAGGTGCAGTTTAAAGATACTGCTTCAAATCCTGCAAGGCTGCTTCATGTTTCTCTCCCCATTCGAATTTCTTATTCTTCTTTAGGATATCATAGAATTCCTTGCATTTTTCTGAGGATCTTGATATAAATCTGTTTAATGCTGCTACTCGTCCCGTCAATCTTTGTACATCTTTCATGTTGGAAGGTGACTTGATATCCAAGATGGCTTTGATCTGTTCTGGGCTCGCTTCTATCCCTCTTTTAGTCACCAAATATATCCTAAAAACTTTCCTGCCCCCACTCCAAAATGGCACTTGGCAGGATTTAGCTTCATGTTATATTGATCTAGGATATCAAATGCTCCCTTAATATCCTGGAGGTGATCCTCAGCCTTCTTAGATTTTACTACCATGTCATCAATGTATACCTCCATGGTGTCCCCCAGCTTGTCTTTGAACATCATGTTCACCAATCTTTGGTACTTTGCACCTGCATTTTTCAAACCAAAAGGCATAGCAGTATAATAATAAATACCTCTTGGTGTCATAAAAGCAGTATCCTCCTGGTCTGAAGGTTCCATTTGGATCTGCTGGAATCCTGAGGATGCATCCATGAAGGTTAACATTTCATGGCCGACAGTAGCATCCACCATTGAGTCAATATGAGGTAGAGGAAATGGATCTTTGGGACATGCTTTGTTCAAGTCTGTGTAATCCACACAAACTCTCCATTTCCCATTTTTCTTTTGTACCACAACTACATTTGCTAGCCATCTTGGAAACTTGACCTCCCTGATCATTTTGGACTTCAACAATCTTTCAACTTCCTCTTGGATAATTGTATTTCATTCAGGAGCAAACTTCCTTCTTTTTTGCTGAACAGGTTTGAACGACCTGTCAATTCCAAGCTTGTGAGTGATAATATCTTTGGATATACCTGTCATATCCTCATGCTTCCATGCGAATGTTGGCATCCTGCATTTCAAAAAGTTAATTAACTGATTCTCAATATCCTGAGAGATATTGGTTCCTACGAGCACCGAGATATCTGGATTATCCTATTCCAGGATAATTTTCTTCACATCCTGTTCTGAAGCCTCCACCATATCCTGGGCTCGCATCTTTAATTGCTATGCTGCATTAGGCTTGGTTGAGGATTTCATCGAGGATGAGTAACATTCCTTTGCCTCCTGTTGATCACTATCCACCTTGACAACCCCCCAAGGAGTAGGGATCTTGATACACTGTTGATAGGTTGACGACACAGCTTTCATATCATGGATCCATGCCCTACCCAATATAATATTGTAGCATGATAAGGAATCCATGACACAGAAGCGTTGCATTGAGTTGACCCCTTCAACATATACTGGTAACTTTATCTCTCCCACAGTATTCCTAGCCTCTCCACTAAACCCAACAAGTACAGTGGACTTTGAAGTGATATCCATCGGGGATACATTCATTCTCTTCAATGTTTCTAGTTGAATTATGTTGACGAAACTGCCATTATCCACCAGTAACCTGCGCACAAAATGGTTAGCAACATATAAAGTTATTTCCAAAGCATCATGGTGAGGATCCTGGACAGTATCCCTGTCATCACTTTCAAATGTGATCACTTTATCAGTTGTGAGGGTTGTCATCCTGGTTGGCTTATCTCCCCTCTCTGCCTTAGCCTCCTTTGCATGTCTTTTGGTTGCAGAATAAGAAGTTCTGCAGATATCAGACCCTCCTGAAATAAAGTTAATTATCGTGGCATCCAAAAGAGGTGATGCTACTCGTTCAGGATCCTTCTCAGTATCATGACCCTTATTTTTCTTTCTTCCCAGGAGATCCTTCAGATATCCCTTGCTCAGGAGATAGCTTATTTCTTTCCTCAGAGCAATGCAATCCTTAGTAACATGCCCGAAATCCTCATGGAAGGCACACCACTTGGACTTATCCTTCCAATCAGCTTTTTGTTGGTTCTTCCTAGGCCAGCTTGCTTTGTCTCCTAAACCCTGCATAACATACATCAGTTCAGGTATGTTAACAGAAAAACAATATTCTGACAATTCAGGATACTCTTCAGGATCCTCGTCTTCAACAACATTCACTTTCTTGCTGTCATTCCTTCCATATGGCTTAGAACGATATGGCTTGTATGAGCACTCCGACTTCCTGTTGGTTGATTCATAGGTTGAAGATGAATTCATCCTCTCTTGCATCTTTTTGTCATCCTCCAGTCGAATATATCTTAAAGCCCTGTTCCGAGCTTCATCCAGGTTCCTGCATGGGTTCATTACAAGATCCTGGTAAAACTAAGAATCTTTTTGCAATCCCATCTTGAAAGCCTGCACAGCTGTTGCAACATCAAGATGTGGGATATCTAAGGATTCCCGGCTAAACTTGTTCACATAATCTCTCAAGGATTCCTGAGGTCCCTGAGTTATCCTGTAGAGATCACTGGTTAGTTTCTCAAAACTTTGACTGCAAGAAAATTGACTATTAAATAAATTGACTAAGTGAGGAAATGATGTAATTGAATGAGGAGGAACGTTTAAGAGCCATTTTAAGGCCGATCCTGTTAAGGTAGAACCAAAACCCTTGCAGAGGCATGCTTCCTTGAGATCTAGAGGGATAGGGTTGATTTCCATCCATTCCCTATACTGGGCAATATGCTCTTCAGGATCCGTGGTTCCGTCATAGAGCTTCATGTTGGGGGTTTGAAATCTCTTTGGGATTTCAGCATCACATATAGGATATGCAAACCGAGATATCTTGTGGCTATCCTGGGATACTTCTGGGATCGGTTGGACTACTCCAGGTACACTGGATATCATGTCCTTTAACTTCTGAAGCTCCCTGGAAAGTGCTGATGTCATACCTGCACCATGCAAAGATCCAATACCGTTAGTACCAAGAGTATTATTATTAGATACGTTACCAGTCTGAGGATTCTGGCCATATCCTGAAGCATATACTGAACTTCTCACAGTTGACACCCTAACCGAAGAGGGTATCTCAGGAATATGACTTTGGGAATGGCTAGGCACAATATTCCCCCTGTTATCCTCAGTATATACTGCAGAACTGAAGTTCAAAGCTCCGGGCTGCAAGGGAGTGACAGTATCCTCAGCGGGCCTGCTTGAGCTGGATTTCAAGAGTTGTATCTCTCTCATCAGCATTTGGTTGGTCTCTTGCTGTTGCTTCATCTGTTCTTGTATACTACCAAATAAAGTTAGAATTTCATCATTAGAGGCCAAAACAGGAGCATATCCCTGAACATTCTGAGTGGGGATAATATCCTGAGGTTGTGAAGAGGCTTGCGTCCTTGGAGGAGGTGGTGGAAGCACCGAACCAATTGTTGCAGAGGTTGTAGCAGACACGTTAGAAGAGCTCATGTTTGATCTTGAGGCCGTTGAAAATAGTGTAGCAAAAATTTTTGAAAATAGAAAATCAAGTAATGATTTTGCAAAAGCTTTTAGTAGAAATAACACCACTTGCCCCACGGTGGGCGCCAAATTGTTTTGGTCAAAAATTACGTAAGCAATTAAGTGATCAAATTAGTTAAGTGAGGTAGTGTGCTAAGAATGTGTATCGAAAATATGTTGAGTTGGTCGTTGGCAAAAACAGTTTCAGGATATCGAGCTATATCTATAATCAAACAATGAGCAAAAAGTAAAGGGTGACACGAGATGTACGAGAAAGACCTTGATCAATCTAGATCACCGGCACAAAACCTCGGGAGCTGACAATCGCAGCTGACTTGTTCTTCTTATTACTTCAAATATCAGGATATAGTGCCGGATATTGACCAGATCACTACTAAGTGTTACAATGCTTTTTCAGAAAGTGAGAGTTGCGAGAGAGAGTAGAAGAGTTTGAGAGTAGTGAGTGTGATGTCCTATTTGATCTGGTTTATCCATCTATTTATAGCTAAGAAATGAAAACAAAATCTCCTATAAATGGGGGATGCCACCGAATATTCTTTAGTTAACGTTGGAGACCAAATAAAGCGGCCTCAATGTCTTTCTTCGAACAACTTGGACCGAGTCTTCAGGGGGATAGGTCTTCGTGAACGTTGCAAACTTGAGCTTGTACTCCTGCACACAATCCGTTAGTAATCCTCAGGATACAGTATCAGGATGTTACCAATATCCTGATTCAGCATCCTGAGTATAAATATTTATCATACAGTCAAGATATAATTCAAGATATTATCCAAGATATGGGCTCAGAATTTCACCCATAACACAAACTAATCACTATTTTATTTACATAATCTCATACATTTAGCGTAATTTAATTACGTAACTGTGTCGTTTATTAGATAATCGTGTTAGGACAAGAAAACAATGCTAAAACATATGTTGGTTTTCGTTGTATTGCGAAACCAATCAAACAATGTCCTAAAAGTCTTGGTAGAAAGTGTTGCGCACACTATTTACGGTTACACTATTCATGCCAGCAAAACTGTGAAAACAAAACGAAACAATGAAAAACGACACACAGATAACATAACTGAGTCCATTTATATAAGAAAACACTAATATGAAAACATATCTTGCAATAACACAAGACTTTCCGATACTACGCCCTAATCACTAAATTGTCCGTTTCGCTAGAAGTATGACAATTTTAACTCGTCCGAATCTATAATTTAGCATTTCTGGGACTCCGAAACTATGACAAATGATAACAACCATATGAAAACATGACAAATGATAACAACCATATGAAAACAACATGAGGATAATAATGGGGTGTCCGAAACATAAGCTTTCGGTGCTGCGTCGCAACCTCCACAACTTGTCCGTTTTTTAACCGACAAGCTAATAAATGACATTTCCGACGCCTAAACAACTAAATGAAAGACTTGGCGAACTAGTTAAGCCTATTTTAGGACTCGAAATTACTTCATGGATCGCTTGAAGGTGGAATAACAACTTGCGACAAAGCTTCGTCGGTACGACGCAAAAGTGTCGTAAGCTAGCTGACGACCAAACAGAAAGCACTCGAAGTATCAAAATACAATTTCTATTAGTTTAGTGAACAAGTTAGGGTCGATTAACTATCCGAATCCTTAATTACACCTTAATGGTGCAATTAAACCCCTAAGCACCAAACTTTATTTAATCACCAAAATATCTAATAAATTTAGATATTTTATAAAAATGTTACACTTTACCCCCCCTTTTATGAAATCGGTCAAAGTGGGTCCCACCCACTAGATTTCATGTTGAAAATTAGAGATTGTATGTATGGTATAAGAAATGGGAAGTATGGTCTTTAAAGTTATAATATCTTAAAAATTTATAAACAAGATCTAACACCATTCTTCACTTATTTTTACACCACATTCAAAGACAAAAAAAACCCATCTCCTTCCTCTTTGGTTTCGGCCAAACAAAGAACACCCAAGATCCACCATAAAATTTCCATAAACATCTGATTTTTCACATAATCTAGCCATTAGAAGGGTATACACACATGGGTTAAGCATAAGGAGCACTTAAGGGAGTTCTTGGAGGCCTAATCTCCTCTTAATCTTCTTAACCACCTTGTGCAAAGTTGTAAGCTTTTTCTAACCATATTTAAGCTTCTTATTGCTAGTATTTACTAGATGTACAAGTTGATTATCTTGAAAATCAATAAAAATCAAATCAAAAACCCTAATCTCAAAGCTAATAATCTACTAATCTAAACTTATTATGTGGTTATTTGATTAGATTTGTGTATCTAGTTGATGAAATCATGTTCATTATATTGATTTCATTAAGATTAGTGGTTTAAAGTTTACATTTATGATGATCTTGTGATTTGTTTTATGTAGTATTTTAGATTAGTGTTAATCTAGCCATGATACACTTAAAAATGTGATTTAAACATTTATATGTTTAAATCATACAAGATCATCAACTTCAAAGATCATGAGTATTATGTGTATGAACTTGGATTAGTGATTTTTGATAGATAAGACATGAAATGATCATGATTCAAGACTTGTTAAAACACTAATAACTTGGTTTTATTTAAAACAAGTTTATATGAAAAAAATCCATAAATAGTGTGGTTTAAAAGTCTTGAAAAATTGCTAATAAACTTGAAAAGTAGTTAACTTTAAAGCCTTGAAAGTTAACTTAAATAATGCTCATGAGAAATCTTTGAAGGAATAGGTGATTACATGTGGTAAATATGATTTTGGTGAAACTTGATGAATCATGGTGATTTGGAAAATTGATTATGGTTTAAATACGTTTTTATAACGTGGAAAATGCCATAGTTTTAGGGGAAACTATGGCAAATTTTTCTAAAAATCTAATCACGATTAAAAATGGTGTTAAAGGGTGATTAACAAAGTTAAACACGATTAGTGGTCTTAAACGTCATTATGGAAGCTTTGATGAAAATGGTTAAGTCACAAATATTCAAGAGTTCTTATGAACTTGAATATATATTATAAAAATAAATGGGTGAAAATAACAACCACATATAAGTATATTTTTTGGCAAAAAAATTATATATTTTGGAAACTCATCAAGTATATGTATTATGGGCTATGTGTATGTACTTAGATACACTTAGGGTGATCAAAATAATACACCCATGATACCAAGAAATACTTATAGGAAACAAGTATAAAAAGACACAAAAATACATATACATGTTTCCTACATGTTCCCAAAGAAATGGAACGAAAACGGATATAGATAAATCCTAAACATATTATCTCCATAAGCGAATAAACGGACGAATAGGCAAAACGGACAACGGACGAGCTCACAAGAAATATATATTAAGCGATCACAATGACGTGTCTAACAATATATTTTTAGACAACCGGGCGAATATATGTGTATATATCACCGATAACAATTCCGGAAAGTAGAAAGAAAAATTCAAAATTTCTAAGTATTCTTTAATAGAACACGAGAACAAAAACAACATGAGATCTAGTGATTATATATATAATGTATTTATATATGTGTTGTACGGAATATTTTACCATGAACGAAAATACCTTCGACTACGAATTCTATTATTACACTTGACTCACGTGATGAGAATGATAACCTCGCGTCTATTATGAAGTATGGCGGACGTGGTCCCTAAGCGAGACCCTAAAGCATTAATCCTGTGGAAGATGGTTGTTTTCCTTCAGACGGTATATATATCTGGCTTCGGTAGTGATGATGAGGCGGAGGTGGCAACCTTGGACAACAACTCTATTAGTGGGACAAGGTCCCTGAGGCTCATACTGATCTTGATTGATGACACTCTCCTCCAGACAAGGAAGATGAAGTACTCATCTTGAAGGTGCCCCTCCGGTTGTTATTATTACGAATTCCTTTATTTCTATTTCGGTTAACGTTGTGCCCTTTCACGAATAATGACAACGGGCGTTAGCACGTGGACCATCATGAAGGTAGTGTCCTCTCTTTGACTGATCGTCTGTTTGAACGAGAGAATGCTAGGGTGACCATGCAAGACAATTTATTATTACGGGGGCCCACGTAATAACAACTTGTAGTGCATGGGATTCCTGGTGGGCTCTGTGGGTTATGCTAATGATCACATTCATTAGAAATTCTTAAGCTGTTCAAGTTTCTATCTAGTAAGAACACTAACCGGGATGGTTACTATAACACTCTACGATACAGGAAGACCACACGTATTATTCACACCTAACATTCGATCTATATCTCGAGTCGTTCGATACTAGTCATCGAAAGCAAAGAAAACTTGTTAGCCACTCATGGAGGATTTTTCCTCAACATTCTCGGAGTTCTTGTACATGGGCTGGTTCTTTGGTGTCCATGACACCTTACCTTATCTTAGTCACTGGAAATGATTGCATTTAACTCTGTCGTTAGACATTTGTCTTATTCCAAGGGATGATATGGCATGAGCCATGCTACAACCCCTTCATTGTATTTTATTCGACATCTACGGAAATTATAACAATTTTGTTGGAGCTCGTGGAGCTCAAGGGATATTAACGTATTCGTCAAATGGGTTAGTGGACGAAGGATTTTCCTACTTGGGACAGTCGAGGTCCATGAGGTAGGGAATCTGTCACACCCCGATATTTCCATGTATTACCGGTGGGCCCGGTGGGGAGTATCGTGACGTAGTTGATATCATCATAGTCAAATAATCACAGTTCAATGCACAGCGGAAGTCTAAAGTAAAAATATTACAAATCGATTCGAAAGTAACATAAAATATTACACAGCAGGTTGTAAAAGGATCCACAGGCGGATCTAAAATATAAGAAGTATTGTTCAACAGATTTAAGCATCAAAAGCTTGCGAGACTCTTTATTTGATACTAGAAGTAGCCAGCCCATTTCGCTTAGTACCTGCACTTAACCTTTTTGGAAAATACGTCAGTTTACACTTGTAAATACAATTAATCGACTCATTTTGAAAATATTTAAGAAAATTGATTTAAATGCATAAGGCACAAATAATCTTTTATAACTTGGGACAATTATTTAAAAATAATCTTGTATACAGATTTATATGTTTGTCGTCCATTCAGGACCCGGTTAGAAGAGCCGAATAAGATTAATTGACACACCACAAGTATATGCCCATAAGAGAGTGAGATACCGTTTATACATACGCAACTGTCAGGTGTATGCCTACACCCCGTGCTTAAGCCGTGGCCATTTCTAATAAATGTGCCGAGGATATCCAGGACATGGTCATTAAACCCCCAAAGGCATTGTATCAAACAAAACAGATTAAAACGGGTTACGTAAACATATTAATCACAATCCGATTTAAATAACTACATACCCGACCAAGCGGTATTATTATAATACCATATCCCAAGCCCGTATAACGGAAAATAAGTTAAAAGTATTTACCTGAGCAAAAATATAATTTTTATCCCAGCCATATAACAATCAGCAAGTGCAAATAGCTTTTAATGGGCTCCTAAATCTGGAACAAAGGTTTTAATAACCTATTAGATTCCTAACGGGTCTTACTTAAGTTTAAACTTAGACCTGTTAGTTTTAATGAAAGGTTTATGGTTCAAAACGCAAGATTAAGCGAAGACCGGATTAGAATGTGATTTAGACCCGACAAGTATGAAGACTTGTATAATATGGGTAAACTAAACACATTCTGGATTTGAGGAAATAATGATAAGGTTTGACCCGTTTCGGTAAATTTATGCAAACTAGTTACATAAACCGTACCGAACGTGAAAAATGCATAACGGGTAACCAAATGAGTCATGAACAGGTTCCCCAAGTTAATATTCTTTTAATATTGTAGGATCGTTGTTAGACCCGACTGAGTCGTTCAGAAGAGCTTTATATCCGGTTTAAAGGCGGAATCAGTAAACTGGACGTGAAAACAGCTTAATTCTCTTAATCTGTCACTTATATTGATAATAACACTGTTTACAACCTGAACAGACTTTGGCAGCACTTCGTTACAGATTTCAGAAGTCGCGTACCAAATGAATCAACAAGTGTCCTATTTATAGTAGTTGGGTTTCTCTTGAAGCTGACCATGATAAGTTCAAGCTAAACCTGACTGATCTGGTTTCTCTTGAACATGTCACATGTCACTTTCAAGCTAAACCTCATATAAACCCACTAAACTTTGTTTTTTTCACCTCGGACACTGATAATCCTATCCTATCCTATTAAATGATACAAGACGAAGTCAATAGACGTAGTGCACTAACTGACTCCCCCTCGGATATTGACGAAGTCTTCAGTGTCTAGTCTTCAGCATGACACATCTTCAGTCTTGATCATTCTGCCTTTTCATTCAAATTGTAACATTGTAAGCATCCATCAATCCTTCTCTTCTTCCATCAGCTTCAGGCTCCCCCTTTCGTCAAGCTTCTGTGCTTTTGGGATCGACACCTAGCTTTCTATCTACAAGCTCTTTCATGCTTCAAGCTTGTCATCAGACTCCCCCTTAGACTCTGCTCTCGGGATCGTAATCTAGACTATCTGCAATTACTCATACGTTTATAAGTAACAACATTTTAAACTACCAGGAATCGTAACCTGGCAATTCAATCTTCTCTAAAACACTCCCTCTATCAACAATCTTTATAGATATGGCAATGTCCAATATCCAAAATCCTCACAGTAAATCATCCAAGTCCAAACTAATGACCTTGGAGATATCATAAATTGTTTTTGAATTTTTAATTTTAATTCAAGTTTCAAATTAATGAACTTGTTTTATTTTCAGAAACACAATCATCTTACTTAAATTTTGAAACTCAGCATCTCAGACATCAGTTGTCGAAAATAAAGCAGAATCAAAAATCTTTTTGTATTTTTCTGAAAATATAAAGCAGTAAAGAAATATGTACAAACATATTTACAGATAATATTTTTGTTTGAGTATGCGTCAGAGGATCATATCAGTTTTTGACAAATCACAAGTACCGTTGAGCTTTTTAACACTTTAAGTATTAAACAATTCACTTAGATTGTCGATATACTTGTCCACTTAAATTTTCACACAAATTTCAACTGATTCAGGATACTAATTAGGTGTTTTAAGGACTTAAACTCATTCATGTGTCCCACCTCTTGAATATACTCCCGTATCCAGATCCCAATATTCAGTGTTACAGGTGAGTATACCTAGATGATATCTGTAAGGGGTTATAAATTATGAGGAATCATGAGAGCTCAGGTCAGAACTACCGTTCAGCAGAGAGATCATGACTCAACTTTTGGTGTGTCCCCTTTAGAGGATCTTTTTTACAACATCATTGATTAGCAATTTTATTGTCTCATCATTTTATGCTGAGGGTGACGCTGTATTTCAAGCAATGCGAAAAGTATTAATCGAGGACTAGGTCAGAACTTCCGTTCAGCAGAAGTCCCGGAATAATACCCCAGATATCACTAAGCATAAAGACCTAGTATCTCAGAAAGAGGAACCTTTCAAACGAGATTTCAGGGGTTACCTATATATCCAAGTAGTGTTCCCCACGAAATAAGCAAGTTTGAATTTAGGTTTATATCCCGAAAAAGTTTACTAAATGTATAAAAATCTACCGACACATCCACGGTGAGATCGTTTAACACATTTTAACTTTCTAATTCTTTAGCGTACTGTAACTGTCTACTGATGTACTATCATTTCCTCTTTTTACACAAAAACTTAATTTTTCAATTTTATCATGTTTTTGGTTTTTTTCAAATTTTCAAATGTTTTTGTATTTTCTAACAATAATACTCCCCCTAAAATACAAAATCGTTTAAAGAAAATTTGACAACCAACACTGATAGCTTTGTCTCGCCATCCATTTTCTGCTAACTATGCTCTGTTTAGCAGAAAAACTAATATAAAGTACCCCCATGATTTACAACCCATTGATCTTTTACAGTTTGAAAACCATTTTTCAATCTTGTGAAAGTAATCATGTTTGTTCCGCCGTGAGGGTTTCGGCGTATTCAATCAACATATTTTTGTATTTTTCTATTTTTGACAAAAATTAAAAACAAACATATTTTTGGTTTTTCAATTTTTTTAACAAACTAAAAACATATTTTTGGTTTTTAATTTTTCAAACTTTTAGGGTTTTTGAAAATATTGTTTATTTATTTACAGAAAGAAAATAAACTCCCTGTTTCAACCAACACAGGGTCCAGCAGCAGCCTCCTCCTCTTGTTGTGTCAGGCTGCTCCAACTTCCATTCTCACAATCTTTGAATTTGTTGAGCACCTGCACATTCAGACTACTTGATTACTTGAACAATTTAGCCCATGTCTGTTGAACCTTAGGCATTTCAACACAATATGCATCATTCAATTTTGGAAAATCTTTGTCATTTTGGACAAAGACTTTTTCATCTTTAACTTCAACTTTCTCATCTTTTACCAAAGTCACTTGTTTCTTAATACTCCATGTTTGACCTTTAGGAGTACCTCTTTTGTAAAAATGTGATTATTTTTGAACTTTTTGATTTGGAACAACATTTTTTGGTTTCCAAAACTCTTGAGGTTTTGTCATATCAACAGTTGTTTTCCAACTTTGAGTTGTTCTGACTCTGGGTGTGTGAGAACTCCAGGTCTGTTTTGAATTGAACCTATTCGGTTTTGCTTTCCAAGTTTGATTTGAAACAAACTTGTTTGTATTATACCTCCAAGTTTGTTTTGAATCAAATCTGGTTGACCTGTGTTTCTCAGCCTTAGATTTTTGTTTCTCCACATTTTCAGACTTCGTTTTGTCAACATCAACAGGTTTCAGATTTGGACACTTTCGTGCAAGATGTCCAATTTGATCACATTTAAAACATGTTCTTTTAGACACATCTTTGACCTGTGGTTGTTGCTTTTTCTTTTTAGCAAAGAACTCATCGTTAGACTGTCTCATTTTGAGTTCTTTTTCTTCTGCTAAACTATTTCCTTGAACAACACTCATTTTTTCCTGATAATTTGGCGTTTCATTTTTGTTTCGATTCTGTTTCTTCTTATAACCCAACCCAGCCTTCATGTTTTTCTTCTTGTAACTAGGTTTGTTATACGAACCTTTATGACTCTTACCAACAAACTTTGAAATCTCAGACTTCTCAATCTCAACCATTTTGAAAACTTTATCAACCTTTTCTGAAATCACATTCTGAATCGGGAATACAACATCTAAGAACAATTTGTCCGATCCAATCATGGTATAAACCAATCCTTTTGAATCATCATTCAAACTTTTCTCGGATTTTGTGTCTTTCAGATAACTATCATGAAGATTTCCTTCATCTTCCTCCTGTGATTCAGATTTACCTGTATCAACCGACTCTTCTTTCAACACACTTTCAACGACTTTACTACCACCTCTGAATCATGAGAATCATCAGATTTGGAATAGGTTATGTCAATGTTGTCTGGCAATTGGTCTACCATGTTGAAAGCTTTTTCGACTTTTTCCTCATCATAAAATGCAAATTTTCCCGGTGGTGGAACTTGATGAAATTCTGAACCAATTCCTTTCTTGTTTTGCTCAGACTCACCATCTCCTGGTTTTATATTGAAAATTCGTTCAAGCACATATGACGACGCGTGATAACTTTTTAGTTTGTTGTTATCCTGTTCTAAATCAGCAATCTTACGCTTAAGTTTAGCAACATTTTCAATATAAGAATTCACAACTTGTTGTTTAATTTCATACATTCTTTTTAATTCATTTGATGTTTCAGAACAGTATTTCAATCTTGATTGAACAAGTTTCATTTCACTCTATACTTTTTCATATGATTCCTTTGTAATGTGATAAGCCAATTTTATTGAATAATATTCCTTTTTCATTTCTTGGCAAATAGTTTCTTTTTGTGAACATTCTTCTGTCATTTTAGAAACATTTTCTATCAAAACTTTATTTTCTTTTTCTATCATTTTACATTTTTCTGAAAACATTTCATTGTTTTCTTTTAAAACCTTTTCATTTTCAAACATTTCTTTGCACTTGCTTTTGAAAACTTCTTCAAGTTTTGCGAAATTAAAATTTCTTGTTATGATCTTTTCGTCTTTTTCAGTACAAGCACTGCATGTTTCCATGCATTTCTTGTACAGTTCAACAGTTTCAGTCAAGATGTTAGAATCAGATTTTACCTCAGTGATTGACACTTCGATGTTTGTTGCAGTCTCTGTCTGCTTCTGATCAGCATCATTCTGCTTTTCTTCAACACTAACTTCATTACCAGCATCACCAGCTTCCAAATTCTCATTCTTGACTATTTCAACTTGCTGTTCTTCAATAACAACCTTCTCTTTCTTAACTACCTTTTGTTCTTCAGACGTCTTCACATCCTCAACTTTCTGAATTTCATCTTTCACTTCTTCAATCTTGACTTCCTCAGCGACCTTCTTCAATTCATCAACCATATTCTCAATATTCTTCTTCATTCTTTCTTCATTTCTCTTTCTCAATTTGATTGTCATAGCATCCCTGATGATTTTATCCAGCCTTTTTACATATGTTTTGTCTTTTGCAACATTTGAGTAATATTCACCGGATCGAGGAATAACAAGAAGAACATCATCATGAACTATGTCACATCTGGGAACAACTGGTTCACCTTGTTTGTTGACATAACATTCTTGCTTTTTATCCAATCGTTTGTTCGCAACAGCATTCTCATATTCTTCCTCCATTTTCTGCATCCTGCATCCCACAATAAATCTTTCTCTCTCAGTTTTCTCCTTTAAAATCTCTTCCCGAGTTCTCTCTTTGACTTCAACAGTGTCTTTTTCTTCTATAACATCTTCTTTAATTTCAGCAACAAAAACAAACTTTCTTTCCTCTGTCACAGCTCTGCCATGAGCTGTTTTTCAAACATTTTCCAAACGATCTTCTTCTGGACAAATTGAGCTCCAGTCAAAACCTTCATCATCGTGAATTACTGCACAAGCTCTTGACTTGGGTTTGTCTTCAATCATTTTAGGCTCTTCTTTACTTCGATGGTAGATTGCCTTTCGATAATAATCATCGTTGAAAGGACGTTCATTTCCTTCAGCAACTTCAGAATTTCTGCATTCTCTTTTGAAATGACCCTTTTGCTTACATCTGAAGCAGGTCACTTTGGATTTGTCAAATCCAAGTTTCGTTGAAGGACCACCCAAAGATTGTTTCCCTGTAATCTCCATATATCTCTGTGCTCTGTGAATGCAACTTGCCAAACACCAGCGAATGTCAACGAGTTCCATCTCTTCCGGATCAATCTGGTCGTAGTCTTCTTTGGTTAATTCAGAGTTTCCAATTTTACCAGCCACTAGACCTTCATACAACTCCAGAACAGATGCAAGAAAACTCATTTGCTGCTTAGCTGCATTGATGCTCATTGCAGGAGAATTCTTCAGTTTGAGAGCAATGTTGCACAATATCTCCTCTGCTTCATCAGAACTTGATTTTGAAGATGAATGATATCCAGAATGATAACTTGATGAGGTTGTTTGTGGTTCCTTCATCTTCTCACCACTGAATGATGTCTTTGGTGAACTAACACCTTTCTCCGAAGGTACATTGCCTTTGTAGTATAAACCAACATTCTGATGATGCGATGAACCACTCATCTTGTTTTGCTTTTGTAGCTCCAGATCATGACTCTCAATCTTTTCTAACAATGCATCAAGGGAAATTGTATCAAATTTAGCATCATTTTTCAAGATAAAAACAAACGTTTGCCACTGATCAGCTCGTGGTAACGCTTCAATTACTTTGTCAATTATTTCTTCTCTTGTTTTCACAATTTTGAATCTTTCAAGTTCAATTTTTAAATGGCAAAACCTCTCAATCATTTTCCTCACTGTCTCTCCCTTTAAACTGTCAAACAAATCAAATTCTTTTTTCAATAAAGCTATTTTGTTTTTCTGAATTTGTTTACCCCCCTTAGCTTTTACTTTCAAAGCTTTCCACACAGACTTTGATGACCCATCATGAACTAATAATGAGAAAATATCATCTCGAACTGATTACTGAATCAAAGCAATCATCTTCTGTTCATAAGAAAATTTCTTTCTGTCATCTTCTGAATAATCTTTGATCAGAATTTCTTCTCCTTTGTCATTTACTGGGCTCTCATAACCAAACTTCAAACAGAACCAACTCTCATGTGCATATGCCTTAGCCCAATTGATGAACCTCTCCTTCCACCAGACATAATCTTCAATGTTATCCAGCTTTGGAGGTTTTGAATAGGTTCCATAAAAGTTGTCATGTTTGATGTTATCCTTGATCGTCTTAGTTATAGCTTTGGGTGTAACCTCTGATGATTCCACCGTATCCGAGGTAAACGCATTATAGAACGTGTTGAAAAATTCTTCAGCCATGATGTAAACCTGAACAAATACAATCAAACAAACACAATCAGTACAATCAATATCAAATATTCCAAAAACAGACTGACACTCGGTTGGCGTGAAATAATCTCGACTCGGAATTTTCACTTTCAAGCGAACTGAGATTTTAAGCAAAAACACTCCAAGCTTGATTCAAGCTAAAGCACTGATTCAAGCTAAACCTGATTCAAGCTAAACCTGATTCAAGCTAAACCTGATTAACTTTCAAGCTAAACACTGATTCAAGCTAAAGCAGATGATCTTTCAAGCGAAAGCCAATTTGAAGAGAAACCAACAAGATTTTTCAAGCGACAGCCGATTTGAAACTAAACCAACAAGGTTTTTCAAGCGAGACCCAAAGTGTTCGTTCAAACTAAACCTAGTTTTTGGTCCAATTTTGTCATTTTTACTTCGAATTTTGCAATGAAACTTTCCAGGGTTTATCAATATCCAATTCCGAGAGAACTATGAAAATTTGAACCAATTCGGACCGTAAAATCTCGTTCAATTGAAGAAAGAAGGTGTAGAAATCAGAAAAAGTGACGAAAACAAGCTGTTTTGGCAAGATCTCTTCCTCCTGAGCTCTGATACCACTTGTAGGATCGTTGTTAGACCCGACTGAGTCGTTCAGAAGAGCTTTATATCCGGTTTAAAGGCGGAATCAGTAAACTGGACGTGAAAACAGCTTAATTCTCTTAATCTGTCACTTATATTGATAATAACACTGTTTACAACCTGAACAAACTTTGGCAGCACTTCGTTACAGATTTCAGAAGTCGCGTACCAAATAAATCAACAAGTGTCCTATTTATAGTAGTTGGGTTTCTATTGAAGCTGACCATGACAAGTTCAAGCTAAACCTGACTGATATGGTTTCTCTTGAACATGTCACATGTCACTTTCAAGCTAAACCTCATATAAACCCACTAAACTTTGTTTTTTTTCACCTCGGACACTGATAATCCTATCCTATCCTATTACATGATACAAGACGAAGTCAATAGACGTAGTGCACTAACAAATATGTTGTGATATCAGAAGGATACCTTCCATTATGCCCAAAACGAATTTAAAATCAATTTAAGCCCCGTAGGGGTATTTTGGTCATTTTAAAGATTATAAAAGAGGTTAAATGACCATCTGAGGTTCTGGTCTAAAATGATCAGTAAAAATATTTATTTTTGCAAGTCATATCAGTAAGATATTGTATATATGTGAAATTTATCATTTATGGCCAAACTATGCACCGTAGGGGCATTTTGGTCATTTCACATAAGCTTTAAAGGTAAAATTTGGAAATCTAATTTCAAAACTTTTACTTACAGTTAAAGTATAAAAATTTACTTATAATATCAGTAGGTAATGAGTTTTAGGTGCCATATATAGTTTTAACCCATACTATGCGTTTTAAAAGCGTAAAAGTTGGTATTTGGCGATTTTCGGGTTATTTAAGGAAATCTGAGTTTTTGATCAGTTTTTAAGGCTTAAAATATTTTATTTAACATATTAAATCAATAGAAAAAGGTTTGGTATCAAAATGATATGTAACACTCATTTTATCCAAGAAAAGGGCAATTTCGTCAATACCGAATTTACGTTAAAACTCTATAGTTTAATCAGTTTAAAATTCAATAAAAATTTTCAAAAATCCCTAAATATTATGTTACATCAGTAGGTATAAAGTTTGGTGACAAAAATTGGGTTTGAATGTAATTTATGCTAAAAATGCTATTTAATTAATAAAAGACTTTAATTTACGATATTGAGCATAACTCCTATTTTAGACCATAAACTGATGTCAAATTTTTAGGACATGTTTATAAATCAGTAATAAAGGTTTTTGTACTCTCACATTTTCAAAAATCTCGTTTTTACATTAAAAGGGCATAATGGTCAACTTTTAAGCAATTAACGAAAACATGCAAATGATTCAGATTTAATAGGAACCATATAGTATAATATCAGAGGGTTATACTAACATGTAATATGGTCCTAAAGGAACCCCAAGGCATATCTAAAGTAAGCTAAATTGGGTCAGAACTGAAAGTCAAAGCAAAAGTCTACTTTTACGACTTTCGGTTGCGAATCGAGCCTAAACTCAGAATTGTTGGGTTGAACATGCCTAAACATGTTCTTATATTATTTACCAAGTTATTTTAGTGTTTAAACATGTTCCATAACCTCTGCATTGGTAGTTATGAATTTATTTGCAAAAATAGATTTTGTTGACTTTTTATTTATAAGTTTGACCCGACAATTGACCAAGTTAGAGTGAGAATCAGTAGGTGCCCTTTTAAGGGTTTATTACCTACACAATTACCAACTCATAGCCACTTTTAAAATGAATAATGGATGGACCATTAGTGATTAATCACTAAGTCAAAGCTTAATTACGATAGCTTTGACTTTTGGTCATTAAACTAATAAAACTTGAACTTAGGGAGCTAAGAACACTTACTAGGGTACTTAGCATGAGTATGGAACTTTAGAAAACTTCCTTGAGCTCCAGGAGGCTCCAAAGAGTGAGTATTGAAATAAAACATCAAGTGTGCAAATGGCCAAGTGAAGAACAAGGCCTTATATAGGATTTTCTAGTTCATATGATCAATCCACATGTTCCTACATTGATCCCAGATGTTACTAGGTGTCCCTACTGCATGAAAAACCATTGGCACAGTCCCTGGTATCGAAATTTAGCATGCAAAGGTGGTGGAGCTGGCTGAACAAGCAGCTGTCCTTATCTGCTGTTGTTGGCAGTGCTCACGCGGGCCGCGTAAGACTCAAAGAGAGTCTACGCGGGCCGCGTGGCTCCTCTGTCACCGGAAATCAACTTTCAAACTTTGCAGTTTTGGTCCCTGGTCCATTTTAAGTTTATTTTACTTCCATTTATTGCACTTATGACCCCCATAGTTAACTTTTAAGGACCTTGGGTCATAAACTAACTCCATTAAGCTCCTGATTAGTTGTACGATCACCCGAAAAGTCTTTTTTACTTCAAAACTCCACAAAACTAATATCCGATATTCATGACAGCAAAATATACAATTATTACAATGTTTTTGGGATCGTTAAAAGGTCACTCAGAGGTATCTTTTAACATGTTAACACTTTTAACCCCTATGTCTCGTAAGATCCTTATTTTAAACACAAACGACTTTCTATGTTCGATAATTTATTCGTTAAAGAATACGAACGTCGTATGAGGTCAATCAGAGGCACAAGAATGGCATGTTGACACTTTGGATCCTTTTACTTACATATTTACATTGTTTGACAATTTTAGTCCCTTGGAAACAATTCCTTATATGTTTAAAGCCCATGACACGTGTCTTTATTATATTGGTCATGATTTTACGAGGTGTTACATCCTCACCCCCTTAAAAGAAACCTCGACCTCGAGATTTACTGAAATAAATAAGGGTACTTCTGTTTCATTGTGGATTCAACCTCCCACGTGTATTCGGGGCCTCTACGGGCATCCCATTTTACCTTCACAATCGGCACATGCTTCCTTCAAAGCTTCTTAACCTGTCGATCCTCGATCGAAAAAGGTTTTCAACATACTTTAAGCTCTCATCTATCTGCACGTCCTTATGCGACATTGCTAGCGACTCATCGGCTAGGCATTTCTTTAAGTTGCAGATGTGGAATACATTATGTATCCCACTAAGCTCTTCTGGCAGATTTAGCTTGTAAGCTACAGTTCCGACACATTCGATGATCTCAAATGGTCCTATGTATCTTGGGCTTAGCTTGCCCTTCTTGCCAAAACACAACCCCTTTCCAGGGTGATACCTTAAGTAGCACTTTGTCACCTACCTCGAATTTCAAAGGTTTACACCTTTTATTTGCCTAGCTTTTCTGCCTATCCCTGGCAGCTTTGAGACGATCACGTATCTGCACAAGCTTATCTGTCGTCTCCAGGACTATATCAGGTCCTGTTAGTTGGACATCTCCAACTTCCGCCCAACAAACTGGAGTCCTACACTTTCTTCCATACAAAGCTTCGAAAGGTGCAGCTTGAATACTCGAATGATAGCTATTATTGTACGAAAATTCAATCAACGGGAGATGATCATCCTAACTTCCACCTAAATCAATGACACAAGCCCTAAGCTTATCCTCAAGTGTTTGGATTGTAAATTCGCTTTGCCCATCCGTCTGAGGAAGATATACAGTGCTAAAATTTAATCGAGTGCCTAGGGATTGCTGGAAGCTTTTCCAAAAATGTGATGTATATCTCGTATCCCTATCTGAGATAATAGACACTGGCACTCCATGAAGAGATACAATCTCATCCACGTACAGATGAACTAACTTGTCGGAGCTATGAGTTTCTTTAATCGGCAAGAAGTGGGCTGACTTGGTCAACCTGTCAACTATAACCCAAATGGTATCATTTCCACGCTTCGTTCTTGGTAACTTAGTGCTAAAATCCATAGTTACCATTTCCCATTTCCAAGTGGGAAGTTCAGGCTATTGCAGCAAACCTGACGGCTTTTGATGTTCAGCTATAACCTGAGCACACGTCAGACATTTAGCCACATAAGTGGCTATAGATTTCTTCAAACCTATCCACCAATAACTTGCCTTTAAATCATGGTACATCTTATCACTGCCAGGATGAACATAATATTTGGAACTATGGGCTTCTTGAAGGATCACATCCCTAAGTCCTCCATAGATTGGAACCCATATTCGTCCATTCAATCTTAGAATTCCATCCTTGCCATATGTTAACTGTTCAGCAGTTACTCCTAACTTCTCATTCTGGTAGTTAGCTTCTAATACAGCTTCCTTTTGAGCGGCTAATAACCTTTCATTCAAGCTGTTCTTCAATTCAATGCTCTTGGCATTTATTCTAATGGGCTTAACCCTTTCTTTTCTGCTTAAAGCATCAGCGACTACATTCGCTTTGCCTGGATGATATCGGATTTCACAATCATAATCATTCAGTGTCTCCATCCATCGACGCTGTCTCATGTTCAGATCCTTCTGGTTAAACAGATGCTGAAGGCTCTTATGATCAGAATAGATCACACATTTGGTCCCATAAAGGTAATGCCTCCAAAGCTTTAATGCAAATACAACTGCACCCAATTCCAAATCGTGGGTGGTGTAATTCTTCTCGTGTACCTTTAATTGTCGGGAAGCATATGCAATAACTTTGCCCTTCTGCATAAGCACACATCCCATACCTGTGTGCGATGCGTTGCAATAAACCACAAACTCTTCAATTCCTTCTGGCAATGTCAACACAGGTGCATTGCTTAACTTCTATTTAAGAATATCAAAGGATTCTTGCTGTTTAGGACCCCAGTCAAACTTGACATTCTTGCGGGTCAGCGATGTCAAAGGTGCAACAATCCTTGAGAAGTTTTCGATAAAACGTCTATAGTAACCTGCTAGACCCAAGAAGCTGCGTATATCTGTAGGAGTTTTAGGTTCTTGCCAATTCATAATTGCTTCAATCTTAGAGGGATCCACCTGGATACCATGCTAGCTAACCACATGTCCAAGAAATTGGACTTCTCGAAGCCAAAACTCACATTTTGAAAACTTGGCATAGAGCTTCTCTTGCTGAAGAAGTTTAAGGATGCATCGAAGGTGGTTTTCATGATCAGCCTGATTCTTTGAGTAAATGAGTATGTCATCAATAAAAACAATGACAAACTTTTCCAAATAGGGTTTGCAAACGCGATTCATGAGATCCATGAATGCTGCTGGTGCATTAGTGAGCTCGAAAGGCATCACCAAAAACTCGTAGTGACCATAACGTGTCCTGAATGCAGTCTTATGCACATCTTCATCTCTGACCTTCAGCTGATGGTAACCTGACCTTAAATCGATCTTGGAAAAATAACTTGCCCCTTGCAGTTGATCGAACAGATCGTCGATCCTGAGCAATGGATATCTGTTCTTAATTGTAACCTTGTTTAGCTCGCGATAATCGATGCATAGACGCATCAAGCCATCATTTTTCTTTACAAACAGAATCGGTGCTCCCCAAGGGGACGAGCTAGGACGAATAAAACCCTTTGCCAACAAATCATCCAATTGAGTCCTCAATTCCTTCATCTCAGTTGGTGCCAATCGATAAGGTGCTCTTGCCACTGGAGCTGCTCCAGGAATGATATCGATTCTGAACTCCACTTGTCTGTCTGAAGGTAAGCCAGGTAGTTCTTCAGGGAATATATTTGGATATTCAGAAATAATAGGTATGTCTTTGATCTTGGGCTTTAGTTCATCAATAGTTACTTGTGCCATGTAAATGACACAACCCTTCTTCAAACATCTTGATGCCTTAAGCATAGACACTTGCTTAGGTAAACCGTACTGTGTATCTGCTTGTATTGTAAGTGGCACACCATAAGGAGTCTTAATAACCACTTGCTTCTTATCACATACAATCTGAGCTTGATTAGAAGACAACTAATCCATACCTATTACTATGTCGAATCCCGCCAATTTTAAAGGAAGTAAAGACAGTGGAAAAGAGTGGTTCCTAATGGATATAAAACATCCTTCTAATATGGTTGAAGCAGTCTCTACAGTACCATCGGCTAATTCTACTTCATACTTTATGCTTAGGGTTTTAACAGGAAGATTTAATAATTTGCAAAATTTATTGTCTACCAAAGACTTGTCTGCACCCGAATCAAAAAACACTCTAGCATAAACATCATTGATAAGAAAGGTACCTGTTATCACATTGTCGTTCTGAACTGCTTCTTGTGCATTCATCTGGAAGACCCGAGCATTAGTCTTCTTAGCCTCTTCAGGCTTCTTTGCATACTTGGGACAATTGGTCTTAATGTGCCCCTTCTCATTACAACTGTAACAGGTTGCGTCCTTCATCTTTTTGCAATCCAATGTCTTATGCTCCTTGGACTTGCAGATCCCACACACAATAGGCTTTGACTATGACTGCGATCTTGACTCGAGTCAACATTTCCCGAAATGATGTTTCTGGCAGATCTTGCACTTGGGTTTCTCACCCGACTGATGGTTATCCTTTTTAAATCTGGAACTCTTCTTATAATCTGAGTTCCCTTTATGTTTCTTATCAGAATGGCGTGAGTTCTCCTCCTCACGTTTCCTTGTTCCCTCATTAGAATTCTTAAGCGATCTCTGCCTGACCGCATCGAGAGTAAGAGATAACGATAGATTAGCCACTGACCTAAAGGTGGTAGGTCTTGATGCTTTCACACTTGCCTTAATTTCTGGAGCTAAGCCTCCAATAAAACGAGCTATACGTTTTGGTTCTGGCGTGACCAAGTATGGAACTAATTGAGACATGGTGTTAAAACTGGTAAGGTACGCTTGACAATCCAAGTTCTTCATGACCAAGGTCAAGAAGTCAGTTTCAATCCTTTCCACCTCATGCTGAGGACATAAATTATCTTTGATCAACAAACTGATCCGAAGACATGTTGTAAAGTGGGATCTTTCCAGTAGCTTGGATTAGGGACCTCCACCAAGCTAAAGCTTCGCCTTTAAAAGATTGTGAAAAAAACTTCACAATGTCCTGTTCTGCACAACCACTAATATCAACCACTGTATCCATCTCATCGAGCCAAGTCATGCAATCGATGGCTCCTTTCTCCCCTATGAAGTCTCTGGGCTTGCAGGAGATAAAATATTTGTAGGAGCAGGTCTTAACATGCGGCTCCTGATTGAGCACAATTTGCTTAGATGGAACTATCCTTTGATTTGATGAATGATGAGATTCGTCCTTATGAGACGCATGAGTCTTGGAGGGTGGTTTTGGAGGAGGTACAGATAGGGTCTTGCTACGAGTACCGCTTGATTCTTTAAACTGCCTGTCGAGAGCTCGAGTAACGACATTATCTATTAATGCATGCAGTTCCGCACCAGCTACATTAACTCTGGTAGTATCATTATTTTCCCTCAGGTGACTGTTAACCTCATCTGATCCAGCCATGTAGCTTGATTGCTACATAAAATATTAACAATGATTCATTCAGAAGTCTATTATGGAATTGTCACTTATGGCAATTCATTAACCATGGTAATCTTAAGCCATATTGGTTAATTAAATTTATTTAAAATTTTGTTGTATTTTATCCCAGTTATAAACTATTAGGGATAATAGGGTGGCATATAAAAGGCCTAGTCACAAGGATAATTTTAAATTATAAGCCATGATCTTATAGGATAGAGGCATTAAGGCTTGAACATAGTTCATTACCTTTTCTTGACAGAGAGTCGTAGACTACAACTGTCTTTTTGTCTCAGAGGACAATAAACATGGCCCGTAGGCACTTCATCACAAATGGATGTTTAAATAATAAAGAAAGGAATTGGAAGAATCCAATATAAGGATGACTTGTGTGATTTTATCGAATCACAGTTGCCAGGAGTGTTAACATGTTTTCAGATGTTAATAACGATTTGAATCTTAAAAAGGAACCACCATCATGGCCCTGTCTTAGAAGGACACATGAGCTAGGTTTTGCCTTTAAGATTTTCTTTCAACATTTATTGGCAGAACAATTGTAAAATGAAATGTTATTTTGATTAATTTCATATAATATATTCATACATATAATGACAAATGAAATTTTTAGAATTAAACATTCCACTAAATTTAAAAGAAGTACATAGATGCCCTAAACGGGACTTTTAAACAATAAATTGTCCACATAGGGACTAAAAAGGAAATACAAGTCCTCGCAGGGACTGAATACATAAATAGATGTCCACGCAGGGACTTAATTAGAATTTAAAAATTACAAAACAAATAAATAAGGAATTTCAATAATCTCTTCTGTTCTTCCCCTTGATTAAATCAGCCAAACCCTTAAGTAGACCCTGACGACTTCTATGCTCCACCTGAACATCACGTTCCATGTCACACCCCGACCACGTAAAACATCAAATCGTGACGGAAACGTCGGGGAGTGTTGTAACAGAATTATTGTTTCACAACCATGGTAATTAAAGTTTTGTTTTATTTATAAACAAAGGTGGAATACATTGTCTTTAAACAAAGGAAACAAGAGTTCATAACATTATTTAACTAATCTTGCTTCTTTTATGTCACTAAGGCCCGAGTCTACCCTAGTGTATCTTTGTCACACCCTGGCTTTTGCGGAAGCGTGGGTTTATTTTGGTGTGACTTCTTAATACCATAGCACAATCAAAACCATGCTATATGAATTTAAAACACATGATAGTCATCCATTCATTAAGTTTTAAAAGTTACCACAACATCATTGTTTTAATAGTCGACACATAAAGCAAAGTACAACCATGACATAATGAAAACATGTTCATACGACATAACAAAAGACTTGACTAAAAACATGGTTTAAGACTTGTAACCCGTCCAGGCAAGGGTCACACTTCCTAAACCTGGATGACATCATTATTCCCTACGCAGCTTGACTTGATTGCATACTTCGCCAGATCCACTAATTTCCTGAAATACATGTAGTTTGAAAAATCAACAAAAAGTTGAGCGAGTTCATGTAAAAGTGAGTATGTATAAACCTTTCATGTATGAATAAAAGTCCCTGGTATGTAGCAATAAGGAAAAAGAGATCACCAATGGGTTGCAAAGCCACTTGTATGTGTGAGAAAGTGCAGGGAAACTCAAACCTAGCAAATTTGTTACCGGGCTTCGGCTGGAAGACACAGTCACCACTATGGGCCGCCCCGGCCTCACGGGTGTGGGCTCGCTACACCCAAATAGATCTATCACTCTTGTGTCCCTCGGTCCTAACAACGAGGATTAATGGCCTCAAGTGTTGTACCCACCCCTCACATGATCTAGTAGTATTAAAAACCCTCCCTACGCTAACCATACAATGTAAATAAATGTTTCTAATAATTGTCGCATGTATTTCACCCCTGAAGTATAAAACTGAAAACAGTAAAGAGAAAAGGGGGATATGAACTCACAGAAGTGCGTATCCTGTAACGTCAATCTCAAACTCGATCTGCTGCGCGACGACCTACACGTACTAATGTCTATTAGACGAACGGGCCGTGCCTTAGCTTAGGGTTTAGTGTTTTGAGTTGCGTTACTTTGATATTATACTTGTTAAAATAATATTAATTATTTTAACTTAACTTTTGTAATTAGGAAAATAGTTAGGCAACTATTTCGTATCCATACTTCTCAAGTATTTTATATGGGTATTTCCTTCCCAATGATGGGGGTATTTATACATGTACACTTGTAATTTCGAAAAAATATAATTTAAGTCCCACTTTGAAAAATATACTTAAATCATTTGTCTAAAACATCTCAATCCCAAGATATACATACTTTTCCCAAAAATATTATATTTTACTTCATAGACTTTCCAAAATAATATTCTACCAAAAATATACGTGTAAGAGTATTCTTCCGAAATATTACACAAGTTACGTTTTCGCGTTTCGTAATGCAACAATACTTGTGTAACTTAAATATTTAGTTTGTAAGAATTTTGGTATTATTTTTGGAGTCGTAATTTCATGACATCATAAGTTATATTATTTTTACCCTAAAAATAATATAACTAGTTCACTTAATAAACAAACAATCACACAAGAGTTTTAGTATAAAATATTTATTCTAAATATATATTTATCAAATTTTATTTACGAAATCAATTTCCGGCACTTAGTATTTTTGTAGTAAAAATCATGGCGAAGTTTATTTTGAAAACAAGGTTAAAAATATATTTGTAAACACTTACTAGAAAAATATTTTCTAAGTGTTGGATTTTTAGGAAAATTTCGCCAGAGTTTCCTTTGTAAATGGAGGCGTCCACGCTTACTAGCGTATCATTTTCTTTTCAAAAATTCATTCAAACAATTCTCAATCAACAACATACAATCTCTATTTATCAACTTGTCAAAAATAAGCATAAACCATAAACTCATGAACTTAAAGATTTATAAAAACATGTAGTAACTTACTAGTATACTTTGTAGGTCTTGTTATCTTTAAAAATGTGATTGGTTCTTTAAAAACTTTATTTTTAAAGAGTTTGTATTTTCACAACTTCTAGTCATAATTTCTAAAAATATTTCTTTGTGAAATTTCTTTTTACACAAGTGTTTCTTCACTTGTTTACCCACTAAAAATATGATTATTTTATGTAAGATCTATGTTTTATCAAAACTTATACCTTTTCACTTGGTTCTTTCGAAAAACCACTCATAGATCTTTAGATCTACAAGATTACAACTCATTTTGATCTTTATTTTTCAAGAAACTTTCATTTGTTCAAGTTCATAGTTATGTATGGATGATTTCATCATCCACAACATTTCTAACCTTCACATCTTGCTAGTTCATGTCTTTAAACATGGTATAGCAAGTCCATGTGATGAATCATATCATTTTTACTAGTAAACAATATACAATAATCATAACAACATAAGAATAACATGATTTCAACATCACTTTAACCATTCTTCATCACTAGTTAGTTTATACTTCAAGACTTTGATTATGTTCTTTAGAGTTTCTTAACATTTCACTATTCTTTTCACTATTAACCAACAAAAATATGAAGAGTATGAAGATCTAAGGCACTTACTACTAGCACAAGGCTAGGGGAGTTCAAGAGCGTAAAAGTGATGGATAAAAGAAAACGAGAGCGGTCCTTGAGCTTCCGAACACACCAAGCTTACTTGTAGGCTCTCTTGCACCTTGGGATGTTCTTGGATTGCTTGAAAGAAGCTTGAAGGTGGTGGTATGGTGGTGGTGTGGGTTCGGCCGATCAAGAAGAAGAGAGGAGGAGAGAGTGTTTGCTAATGTTGAGTTGTGAAGTGAGAAGATTCATGACCCTTGTGCACTTTTATAAACCAAGTTCATGTTTAACCATTGAATATTATGCTTCTAATCCACCAACATCTACAAATAAAATAATGAAAAGAATTGTGGGGGTGTCGCCACCCACATAACCGGTTCGAGGGGGGGGGGGGGTATGGGGTTGGGTTTCAATGTTATGGTTACAATTTAGTTAGGATTTAAAGGTTAAGTTAGTGCACTATGATGTGTAATATAATATAAAGTGGGTTAGGGTGTTCGGGGACCCTAACTAGCTCAGAAAAGTAAAAACAATGTGTTTGGCAATATTTTTGTGTTCCGGGTAAAGTCCGGTTGTTCGGTTGGGTGTTGTTCCGTTAAAGTGCTTAATTAATCCGAAATGTGTCTTTTATGATACTTTTAGTGACACATTTAATTCCCAACACTTTGGAAAGTATCTAGCACTATTTTGCCAAGTTTTTGCACTTTACTAGCATTATTAAATGCTGAATTTTGGTTATTTAGTGCAGAATTCTGCATTTAAAGTGTGTTTTTGGCACTTTTCGGCACTATAACTATCACCTAGTGACGCAGTTTTATGGTCCTCACTTCCCTACACTCCCTACTAGTGTAGTACTCTATCTCTGGCTCATACTGGCCTCAAAAACATTGTCTGTCTAGGTGCTGGCATTGTCAGCATGTTCTCTGGGTATTCCGTTTAGTGTGCTAACTGTGCTTTTGTGCATCAAGTTTGTCACTAAGGTTTGTATGAAATAAATGAAGTGACAGTATAAAATGTGATGCATATGTATGTATGTAACAGAAATCAGAAAGCAGTTTAATCACAGTTATAATCAAGCACAATCATTAAGCACAAATTAAATATTAATTAAGTGTACGGATACCTGTAAATGTGAGGGTTGTCACATTCTCCCCCCGTTAAGAAAATTTCGTCCTGAAATTTTAGGTTCTGCTTCTAGTTGCAGGGGTCTTGGGAAATAAATGGGGGTATTCCTCCTTCATATGATCCTCACGTTCCCACGTGAATTCTGGCCCGTGTCTTGCATTCCATCGAACTTTGACGAGCTTGACACTACTCCTGCGCGTTTTGTTAACTTTCCAATCAGTGACCTCAACTGGTTCTTCAACAAAGTGGAGCGTGTCGTCGATATGAACTTCGTCAGCAGGAATGATCACTGTCTCTTGTGTTGGACTCTTTTTCAGATTTGATACATGGAATGTATCGTGAACACCATTAAGTTCAGCTGGCAGGTCCAACTTGTATGCTACAAGCCCAATCCTTTGCAGGATTCTGAACGGGCCAATGTAACGCGGATTCAACTTCCCACGCTTCCCAAAGCGTGCCACACCCTTCCAGGGTGAAACCTTCAACAAAACCATATCACCAACTTGAAACTCTAGAGGTTTCCTTCTCTGATTTGCATAGCCTTTCTGTCTGTCACGAGCCGCCTTGATGCGCTCTCGAATTTGAAAGATCTTTTCTGTTGTCTCTTGCACTATTTCGGGACCAACAAGCTGTCTATCACCCGCATCGGCCCAGCATAGCGGTGATCGACACTTGCGTCCATAAAGAGCTTTAAATGGCGCGGCTCCAATACTTGTGTGGTAACTGTTGTTGTACGAAAATTCGACCAAGGGTAAATGATTATCCCAACTACCACCCAGATCCATTACACATGCTCTCAGCATATCCTCCAGTGTTTGAATTGTTCGCTCGCTCTGGCCATCAGTTTGTGGGTGAAATGCAGTACTTAGATTCAACTGTGAGCCAAAAGCTTCTTGGAAGGATTGCCAAGTCCTTGACACGAAGCGTCCATCTCTATCAGAGATAATTGAGAGAGGCACTCCATGTCGTGCAACAATTTCCCTCGTGTATATTTCAGCAAGTTTACTCGTGTTGTCTTTCTCCTTGATTGGCAGGAAGTGCGCAGACTTTGTTAGATGGTCTACTATCACCCAAATTGTATCGTGGCCTTTAGGCGTCTTTGGCAGTTTCGTTATGAAGTCCATTGAAATCTGTTCCCATTTCCATTTGGGTATTTCAGGTTGCTGTAGTAGACCTAAAGGCTTTTGGTATTCGGCTTTCACTTTGGCGCAAGTTAAACACTTACCAACATATATTGCAACATCGCCTTTCATTCTTGGCCACCAGTAGAAATCCTTAAGGTCTTGGTACATCTTATCCGCTCCTGGATGAATCAAGTACCTAGATTTATGAGCCTCATCAAAAATAACCTTTCTCAATCCACCAAACAGAGGAACCCAAATTCATTTCATGAAGCATAAAGTTCCTTCCTCGTTCGGTACTAACTGTTTCTCCATCCCACGGAGATACTCATCTTCAATATTCCTTTCCTTAAGAGCTTCTTTCTGCGCGACACGAATGCGCAGTGAGAGATCTGTCTGGACAATCATCTCTAGAGCCCTAACCCTTATGGGCTTAATCCTTTCCTTTCGACTCAAAGCATCGGCGACCACATTCGCCTTCCCAGAATGATACTTGATCTCACAATCATAATCATTCAACAGTTCTACCCAACGTCTTTGTCTCATGTTAAGCTCCTTCTGGTCAAATATGTGCTGCAGGCTCTTGTGATCAGTGAAGATCGTGCATCGCGTGCCATACAAATAATGTCGCCAGATCTTCAATGAAAATACCATCGCGCCTAGTTCCAAGTCGTGCGTGGTATAATTCTTCTCGTGGACCTTTAACTGGCGTGACGCGTATGCTATAACCTTCTGTCTCTGCATCAACACGCAGCCTAATCCCTGACGCGAAGCGTTGCAATATACTGCGAAGTCGTCCGTTCCTTCGGGTAGCGATAAGATCGGTGCATCACAAAGCTTGTTCTTCAACAACTGAAACGCTTCTTCTTGTTTGTCTCCCCAATCGAACTTCTTGTCTTTCTGTGTGAGGGAAGTCAATGGTTGAGCGATTTTTGAGAAATCCTCAATGAACCTTCTTTAATAACCAGCCAAACCTAAGAATTGTTGAATCTCGGTTGGCGTCTTGGGAGTCTCCCAATTCTTGATCGCCTAGATCTTTGTTGGATCCACATGTATTCCATTTCCATTAACCACATGTCCAAGAAATTGGACTTCGCGTAGCCAGAACTCGCACTTCGAGAACTTGGCATACAATTTCTCCTTTTTAAGTAGCTCTAAAATAGCTCTTAAATGTTGTTCGTGCTCATCCTTCGTCTTTGAATATATCAAAATGTCATCAATAAACACAATCACGAACTTGTCGAGGTACGGTTTACAAACTCTATTCATCAAATCCATAAAAACGGCTGGCGCGTTTGTCAACCCAAACGGCATCACCAAAAACTCGTAATGTCCATAACGTGTCCTAAAGGCCGTCTTCGGGATACTTTCCTCTTGTATCCTTAGTTGATGATATCCTGATCGAAGGTCGATCTTTGAATAAAAGCTCGAACCTTGCAACTGATCGAACAGGTCATCAATCCTGGGCAAAGGATATATGTTCTTGATAGTCAACTTATTAAGCTCGCGGTAGTCTATACACATACGAAAACTACCATCCTTCTTCTTAACAAACAGTACTGGAGCTCCCCAAGGTGAGAAGCTTGGTCTGATAAATCCTTTGTCTAACAGCTCCTGGAGTTGTGTTGACAGCTCTTGCATCTCTAAGGGTGCAAGCCGATAAGGTGCCTTAGCCACAGGCGCGGCGCCTGGAACTAAGTCAATGTGGAACTCGACTTGTCTTTGCGGAGGTAATCCTGGCAAGTCTTCTGGAAAGACTTCAGGATTTTCCTTGACGATTGGAATGTCTTCGATCTTTGGTTCAACAGCTTCTTTATCCATGATGTGTGCCAAGAAAGCAACACATCCCTTCCGTAAACACTTTCGAGCTTTCAAGCAACTAATGATCCTCAATGGCGTATCGTGCTTTTCTCCATGGACTACGATCGTCTCTCCATCTGCCATTGGAATGCGGATGGTCTTCTCATGACAAACAATCTCGGCTTTGTTGCTTGATAACCAATCCATCCCTACCACCACGTCGAAGCTTCCCAACTTGACTGGCAGTAGATCTAGAGTGAACTCGTGTTCTCCCAACTCGATCACTTATCCTCTGATGACTTCACCCGTTTCAACTAGTTTCCCATTCGCCAATTCAATCGAGTACGGAACGTCTAACTTACTAGCAGTTAGCCCAAGCATTTTCTTAAATTCTAATGATACGAAACTATAATCGGCACCAGTATCAAACAGGACAGATGCAAAGCGTTGGTTTATAGGGAACGTACCAGTGACAACGTTTGGATCCTGGCGCGCTTCCCTTGCGCCAATGTTGAATACTCTGCCTCGCGCTTGGTTCAGTTTTGGGCATTCCCTCTTAAAGTGCCCAACATCTCCACAATTGAAGCATACCGGTCAACGACCATTACCATTTCCATTTCCTCCTTGAGCGTTGTTTTGGTTGCGATTTCCACTCCCAGCTTGATTCACAACATTTCCACGGTTTCCATTCCCGCCATTTCCTCCTTGCTGGCGGTTCCCATTACCACTCCCATAACCTCGATTACCACCATGCACAGTACCACTTCCGGCCCAACACGTATCCTTCGAGTGGCCATTTTTCCCACATGACTCACATTTTCTCAATCTGCACTGGCCTGAATGATGGCGCTGGCACATATCACACTTGGGCAGAGTGCCCATATAACCCTTTCCTTTGTTTTCAACACCGGTTGTGGCCCTGGCCGGTGTGCTCGACTCACCCTTCTTGTTCACATTGCTGGTACCCTGCTTGAAGTTGGAAAACTTCCGTTTGTTTTCACCAGACGACTCCACATGGGTTTCTTTCTTTTTCTGATCCGCATTTGAAAACTTGTTGAGCCTAATAGCTTCTTCAGTTAAGGACACGCTCAGGTTGATGGCTTCTGTAATAGTTGCTGGTTTTGAAGAAGTAACCATGCTCAAAATCTGGGGTGCCAATCCCCAGATAAAGCGTTCGACGCTTTAAATTCGGGCGTGACCATGTACGGCACTACATGGGACAAGTCATGAAATCTCTGAACATATTCTGCAATCTTAGGACCTTCCATTCTTAGATGCCAGAACTCAGTTTCTAGCTTCTGTATTTCAGCTCGCGAGCAGTACTTCTTCCTCATTAGCTCTTTTAGCTCATTCCAGGTTAACGCATAGGCTGCCGCTTCTCCTAAAGTATGCACTTGCAGATTCCACCACGATAGGGCACCATCCAGAAACAGCCCTGAAATGTAGGTCACTTGTTGCTCGGGAGCACATTTGCTCATTCTTAGAATAGAATCTGTCTTCTTAGCCCACCGGACGAAAGCAACAGCACCTCCGGTGCCGTTGAAAGTTACGGGCTTACAGTTGAGGAATTGTTTGTAGGTGCACCCTGCACATACGTTAGAATTTACAAATGGTATTAGCAGACGTGCCAGAAATATCCAAATGTATCGTAACAGGTCTCAAGCGGCTTAACATTACCATTGGGTGGATTGTTATTGCCGTTGTTGTTGTTGTTGTTCGAAGTGTTCCTGCTCGTTTCCGTTTGGGAGGCCGCATACTGTGCTATAGCTGCGGCAATGATCCCTTGGAGTTCCGCCTTGGTAGTAGGCATGCGTACATCGCGTCTTGGAGGCATCTTCTAAAAGATGATCGTATTGGTCAGGTGATAGTAAGTAAATAATATGCGTACGTAATAACATTCATCAATCACATAACATCCCATGTTAATATATAAAACAAGTAATTCAACAAGGCATGTAATGAGAACGTTGCCATTGGGCTTTCATAAATCATGACCACCATATTGTTTTTACACGTTTAACAGTACATCACATATCAAAGTAAGATCATGGGGTCATATCACCCCAAAAAATACAAATCTGTCTACACAATTCATGTACAAAAGTGTGGTCTTCCAAAAAGTCTTCGCTAGCTGGCCCAATCGCGACTTTCTCACCAAAAGGATTGACCTGCATCAAACCAAAAATATCTATGCTGATGGCGGAGGAGGTGGAGGAAAACGAGAGAAAATCAAATGACGCATGAGCATCCAATCCTCCTCTAAGGCACTACAGACGCGCAGCAAATATGCAATCTGCTGCTCCGATGTTAAGAAACGAACGTCTGAATCAGGGGAAAGCGGACGAGGAGTGTGTGGTGCTGCAAAGGGGGTCTGACAACGACAAGGCAGACGTGGAGCTCTCTCTAACTCCTTAATACGACGGCTCAGTGCGTCCTGCTGTAGCTACAACGACGCAAGTTTATCCTCTGTAGTGTTCCCCACATGAAATGGGTGGTACGGGTCAGATAATGGCATAACAGGGGGCGTAGTCCACAAAAATGGCTCGCCTGATGGTACGAATGATGGCGCATTAGGTGGTGCAACATGAGGAAACTGTGACAGATACGGAAAATATGATGACACCGGTGGAACAGAAACAGGTGGCTGCCTCGATGAACCCTCCCCAGGACGAGGTGGCGGTATGTCCTGGAGGAACATGATGGGAAGATCAGTGCGATGGACGTCAGTGGTGTGTGGGTGAAACAATGGAATCTCAGTGGGTGCAGAAGCAGGTGCTACGGGAGGTGTGACTGGTAGCACATACGGTGGATAGTCATCATCGTCGATCCACCCGTTGAGGGTGTCGGCGTATCAAGGATCAATGCGAGAAGCGAACGGTGCATGATCAACATGCACAGGGGCTGAAACAGGTACGACAGGTGCAACAATGGGTGCATCAATAACATGATCATCCACCAATGGTGGTGCAACAATGGGAAGGTCAGTAATGGGTATATCATCAACAAGAGGTGCAATGGCCGGTGCACCATCAAGAACAGGGCCATGGTCAACAGCAGGCTCTGGTGCTGCGACGGGCTCAGGGTCGACAAGGTCCATATCAAAATTGGCAGGAATGTCAAACAACGGATCAATAGGAGCTACGGGCGCCTCTAAGGGCTGGTCCATATGAATAAACTCGATATCATGATCAGGATGGAAATCAGGGGAAAACTGGATCAAAATCGTCATCGATCTCATGGTCGAACTCAAACTCGTGTAACGGACCAGGTGCAGCCGACATCGCTACGTCAGCGTCAGGAGAGTGATGCTGCACACTCTAGTCGTGCAAGGACGCGGATGCCACAGACTCCAACGAGTCTGGGACAGGTGAACCAAGTGGAGGCTCCTCTACAGGGACCTCAGCAATAGGAAGGATAGCATCAACATCAATCCGGGGATCCTCCTCGAACAGATCAATGTCGTCATCAGATACGACATCGAGTGGCATATCCACCACGGGGAAAGCAGCAAGCGGAACGGGAGCAGGGATCACCGCAAGAGGTAGATCCCCAGCAGGAATGCCATCAGCAGGCTGTACCTCAACTCTGATGTCTGGCAGAGCGAACGGCTGAAAATCATCGTCATCCGTGCTCGTGGTGTCTGACGTGTAAACGTCTCCCTCTGATGGTATCTCATCATCTGACACAACCGCCATGGGGTCCACTGTGTCTGATACTCCTGTGTCGGAAGAAGAAACCATGGTGTCTGTAACACAACCACACATATACACAAACATCAACATGAAATCAAATAAACATGTAAGTCACAATAATGCAAGCAAGTAATCCTCTTAGTCTACCCTAGACTATCCCTCCCAGCCTCTCAGACTGAACTTCCTAGTCTCTCAGACTAACTCCCTGGTCTCTAAGACCAACCTCCCAGTCTCTAAGAATAAATCCCTGGTCTCTAAGACCAACCTCCCAGTCTCTAAGACTGAATCCCTGGTCTCTAAGACCAACCTCCCAGTCTCTAAGACTAAATCCCTGGTCTCTAAGACCAACCTCCCAGTCTCTAAGACTAAACCTCCCAATCTCTAAGATTGAATCCCTCAGTCTCTAAGACTGAACCTCCCTAGCCTCTAAGGCTGAACCTCCCCCAGTCTCTAAGACTGAAATAATATTTTTGAAAAGTGTATTTGTGCCTTTTTTTTTTTTGTAAAAAAAAAATTTTTTGTACTCTGGATCTGGACGTTTTTAGTGTATGCAGTGTAAAAATGTTTTCGTGAGAGCCCTAGTGATCATAGTCTAGACTCGAGAAAGAATCCTAGTTCGCTATGATCGAGGCTCTAATACCAAGCTGTCACACCCTGGCTTTTGCGGAAGCGTGGGTTTATTTTGGTGTGACTTCTTAATACCATAGCACAATCATAACCATGCTATATGAATTTAAAACACATGATTGTCATCCATTCATTAAGTTTTAAAAGTTACCACAACATCATTGTTTTAATAGTCGACACATAAAGCAAAGTACAACCATGACATAATGAAAACATGTTCATACGACATAACAAAAGACTTGACTAAAAACATGGTTTAAGACTTGTAACCCGTCCAGGCAAGGGTCACACTTCCTAAACCTGGATGACATCATTATTCCCTACGCAGCTTGACTCGATTGCATACTTCGCCAGATCCACTAATTTCCTAAAATACATGTGGTTTGAAAAATCAACAAAAAGTTGAGCGAGTTCATGTAAAAGTGAGTATGTATAAACCTTTCATGTATTAATAAAAGTCCCTGGTATGTAGCAATAAGGAAAAAGAGATCACCAATGGGTTGCAAAGCCACTTGTATGTGTGAGAAAGTGCAAGGAAACTTAAACCTAGCAAATTTGTTACCGGGCTTCGGCTGGAAGACACAGTCACCACTATGGGCCGCCCCGGCCTCACGGGTGTGGGCTCGCTACACCCAAATAGATCTATCACTCTTGTGTCCCTCGGTCCTAACAACGAGGATTAATGGCCTCAAGTGTTGTACCCACCCCTCACATGATCTAGTAGTATTAAAAATCCTCCCTACGCTAACCATACCATGTAAATAAATGTTTGTAAGAATTATCGCATGTATTTCACCCCCGAAGTATAAAACTGAAAACAGTAAAGAGAAAAGGGGGACATGAACTCACAGAAGTGCGTATCCTGTAACGTCAATCTCAAACTCGATCTGCTGCACGACGACCTACACGTACTAATGTCTATTAGACGAACGGGCCGTGCCTTGGCTTAGGGTTTAGTGTTTTGAGTTGCGTTACTTTGATATTATACTTGTTAAAATAATATTAATTATTTTAGCTTAACTTTTGTAATTAGGAAAATAGTTAGGCAACTATTTCGTATCCATACTTCTCAAGTATTTTATATGGGTATTTCCTTCCCAAGGATGGGGGTATTTATACATGTGCACTTATAATTTCGAAAAAATATAATTTAAGTCCCACTTTGAAAAATATACTTAAATCATTTGTCTAAAACATCTCAATCCCAAAATATACATACTTTTCCCCAAAATATTATATTTTACTTCATAGACTTTCCAAAATAATATTCTACCAAAAATATACATGTAAGAGTATTCTTCCGAAATATTACATAAGTTACGTTTTAGCGTTTCGTAATGCAGCAATACTTGTGTAACTTAAATATTTAGTTTGTAAGAATTTTGGTATTATTTTTGGAGTCGTAATTTCATGACATCATAAGTTATATTATTTTTACCCTAAAAATAATATAACTAGTTCACTTAATAAACAAACAATCACACAAGAGTTTTAGTATAAAATATTTATTCTAAATATATATTTATCAAATTTTATTTACGAAATCAATTTCCGGCACTTAGTATTTTTGTAGTAAAAATCATGGCGAAGTTTATTTTGAAAACAAGGTTAAAAATATATTTGTAAACACTTACTAGAAAAATATTTTCTAAGTGTTGGATTTTTAGGAAAATTTCGCCAGAGTTTCCTTTGTAAATGGAGGCGTCCACGCTTACTAGCGTATCATTTTCTTTTCAAAAATTCATTCAAACAATTCTCAATCATCAACATACAATCTCTATTTATCAACTTGTCAAAAATAAGCATAAACCATAAACTCATGAACTTGAAGATTTATAAAAACATGTAGTAACTTACTAGTATACTTTGTAGGTCTTGTTATGTTTAAAAATGTGATTGGTTCTTTAAAAACTTTATTTTTAAAGAGTTTGTATTTTCACAACTTCTAGTCATAATTTCTAAAAATATTTCTTTGTGAAATTTCTTTTTACACAAGTGTTTCTTCACTTGTTTACCCACTAAAAATATGATTATTTTATGTATGATCTATGTTATATCAAAACTTATACCTTTTCACTTGGTTCTTTCGAAAAACCACTCATAGATCTTTAGATCTACAAGATTACAACTCATTTTGATCTTTATTTTTCAAGAAACTTTCACTTGTTCAAGTTCATAGTTATGTATGGATGATTTCATCATCCACAACATTTCTAACCTTCACATCTTGCTAGTTCATGTCTTTAAACATGGTCTAGCAAGTCCATGTGATGAATCATATCATTTTTACTAGTAAACAATATACAATAATCATAACAACATAAGAATAACATGATTTCAACATCACTTTAACCATTCTTCATCACTAGTTAGTTTATACTTCAAGACTTTGATTATGTTCTTTAGAGTTTCTTAACATTTCACCATTCATTTCACTATTAACCAACAAAAATATGAAGAGTATGAAGATGTAAGGCACTTACTACTAGCACAAGGCTAGGGGAGTTCAAGAGCGTAAAAGTGATGGATAAAAGAAAACGAGAGCGGTCCTTGAGCTTCCGAACACACCAAGCTTACTTGTAGGGTCTCTTGCACCTTGGGATGTTCTTGGATTACCTGAAAGAAGCTTGAAAGTGGTGGTATGGTGGTGGTGTGGGTTCGGCCGATCAAGAAGAAGAGAGGAGGAGAGAGTGTTTGCTAATGTTGAGTTGTGAAGTGAGAAGATTCATGACCCTTGTGCACTTTTATAAACCAAGTTCATGTTTAACTATTGAATATTATGCTTCTAATCCACCAACATCCACAAATAAAATAATGAAAAGAATTGTGGGGGTGTCCCCACCCACATAACCGGTTCGAAGGGGGGGGGGGTATGGGGTTGGGTTTCAATGTGATGGTTACAATTTAGTTAGGATTTAAAGGTTAAGTTAGTGCACTATGATGTGTAATATAATATAAAGTGGGTTAGGGTGTTCGGGGACCCTAACTAGCTCAGAAAAGTAAAAACAATGTGTTTGGCAATATTTTTGTGTTCCGGGTAAAGTCCGGTTGTTCGGTTGGGTGTTGTTCCGTTAAAGTGCTTAATTAATCCGAAATGTGTCTTTTATGATACTTTTAGTGACACATTTAATTCCCAACACTTTGGAAAGTATCTAGGACTATTTTGCCAAGTTTTTGCACTTTACTAGCATTATTAAATGCTGAATTTTGGTTATTTAGTGCAGAATTCTGCATTTAAAGTGTGTTTTTGGCACTTCTCGGCACTATAACTATCACCTAGTGACGCAGTTTTATGGTCCTCACTTCCCTACACTCCCTACTAGTGTAGTACTCTATCTCTGGCTCATACTGGCCTCAAAAACATTGTCTGTCTAGGTGCTGGCATTGTCAGCATGTTCTCTGGGTATTCCGTTTAGTGTGCTAACTGTGCTTTTGTGCATCAAGTTTGTCACTAAGGTTTGTATGAAATAAATGAAGTGACAGTATAAAATGTGATGCATATGTATGTATGTAACAGAAATCAGAAAGCAATTTAATCACAGTTGTAATCAAGCACAGTCATTAAGCACAAATTAAATATTAATTAAGTGTACGGATACCTGTAAATGTGAAGGTTGTCACAATCTTGATCAATCCTATGCAATAGCTCCTGAAACACATGTGAAAATAGGTACGTCAGCATAAAAATGCCTGTGAGATACATAGGTTTTGTGAAAATAGGATTCATGACTTGAGTTTAAAAGAAAGGTTTAATAAAAATTAGTCATGAATCTTGTTAAGTGTTTTCTTTTATAAATCATATGAAAACTCGATAAGAAATCAGATTATATAAAAGAAAGGTGTATGGTTAATAAAATAACCAAGTAAAATGAGTTGTATAAAATAAACTGTTTTGTAAAACAATGTCTTGTGAAAAATATGTTATTTGTGTAAAATGTTATATGTCTAAATTGAAATGATTTAAATAACGCTACGATATGTAATATCATACAAGCACTTATATATAGGAAGTACCAGCGGCGTATCCACCATGCTTGTATCATATTACACACGCCTCGTTACTTAAATCACTTACCTAAACAAACCACCAATGTAAATTGTTCATGCTTAAACCATTTTTCAAATGATATTGTGTAAACTATGTCAAAATGTTTATGTCAAAATGTAAATCATGTAATGTATAACAAATGTCAAAAATGTTCATGTGTTAAATGCAAATCATGTAATGTGTAACCAAAATGTCATGTATGGCAAGTGAAATATATCAACTAATCCATAGGTAAAAATGCACAAAACAAGGTATTGAAGTAAAACATAGTTTAAGTCAAAGTTATGTTTTGTGGAAATGCATGCTATACTGATACCAACATCTATGCGGTATTTTGAAAATGCATACATTCAATCCTTGAGACTGTGGCGATAAACCCTTAAACAAATTAAAGGTTTATCTAAGTTATGTGTATCGAATTCGGTCATTCCTTCCATCCAAACATACCTAGGATGTCAGGAACGGGAGTTGTCAATTCCTATGGTACCACTACCTACTAACGAACGGCATGGCCAATGTTAATGAACGTATTTTTGTCCCATTTAAACAAACCAAATGTCATACCAAAATGTAAGCATGTGATATAAAACAAATGTACTAAGTATGCAACAAATGAACATACATAGCATGTGATGTGATGTAAAATAATGCACTAAGTATGCACTAAATGGACATACATAGCGTGAAATGTAATGTAAAACAATGTACTAGGTATGAACTATATGGACATACATAGCATAAAATGTAATGTAAAACGATGTACTATGTATGCAACAAATGGACATACATAGCAAAAACACAATGAAATCATGTACTATAAGTGTACTAATGAACATAACAAGCATATGATATGAAAACATGGAAAGCACGAAAGTAACAAGTAGGCACATGTGTTTCACCCCAAAATGTTTGAACAACAGTAAAAGAGGGGACTATGTACTCACTTGGGATTGCTTAATAGTCCTTAGATAACCACTAAGCAAATTCTAGAAATATCACGGAATCAAACGGAACCTAATATAGGTATCTATGTTAATAAACGGACCTAAATCAGAGGATCGGATAAAATGTGGTTTTGCAAACCAAATGAGTGTATGAACTCATGTAATATGGTTTAACAAAGCTTACATTCTAAAATGGAATCTATCCTAAGTGCTTACGACCCATTACGACCCGTTTAGGTAGCTTATGCTACTTTAACGCGTCGTTCGCGTAAAACGCGTTCGGACCGCCTAACTAGTCCTATGACAAGTAAAATATGCCTTATCATGTCTAATATTGTTGCCAAATCAGTTTAGATATCAAAATTTATGTTACATATGCTTAAAATGAATTTTGGCGTAAAAAGGGCATTTTGGTAATTTACCTAAGGCATATAAACTACCTATCATACAACTAACTAAACGACGTGACCATACGGTATAACCTTGGAAGGTTATTCCCTATACAACTATGGTCACCTAATGTGTTTGGTCGGATCCTAAAGATCGACCAAACGGGTCGGGTTCGAAAGTATAAGCGGTTGTTTAGACCGCTTACCTTACGACCTTACATAAGCACTAAACCTAAAGTGACGAGCTAAACATGTTAAAACATGCTTAACGAGGTTTGAAAATAGGTTTGGTATCAAAACAAACAATTTTGATACCTAAAAGTAGTTTGGTTACAAAATACGCAAGAATATGCATTTTGGCCAAAACTACGACTCGCCACTATGCCTAGATAACGTGGTAATCAGTATGTATAGTCACGAGAGACTAAAACCATCGTGATTATGCTCACATTATGAAGTTCAAACGAACTTCATGTTGACCATAAACTGGTCAAAGCAGAAAGTTGACTTTCACGCTTAAAACGCGAAAAAGAACGAAAGAGGACTTACAACGGGTCCAAGAATGGAAGTTTTGATCCGATTACTCTCAGGTATGAAGTGTATAACTTCAACTTAGAGAGCCAAATCAGATCAAAGTGTGAGTTTTGAAGCAAGAGGGTGGGGGTATTTATAGGAAAACCAAGACCATTAGGATCGTTCATAAAAAACCGAGCTTCGATCTAGACCTTACATGTGTGCCCATGGTTTTAGAATACCATGGGTACCCCAAAACAAGCCCCTAGTTTCATTAAAACCATGTGAAAATGAGGGGAACAGCTGGAACAAGCTGGAAATCAGATTTTCAACTTTGGTCCCTTCCTAAGATAACTATGGCAGATTGTCAATTTTGGTCCCTGGATGTGCAAAACATGGTTTTTGATGCATTTTTGACACGTTTAAGCCCCGTTAATCCCATTTCAAGGCTCTAATATGAAGTTAAAGTATAGGGAACATGAAACATGCTCAAAAATATCTCGGATGTCGGTTCGTTTGGTCGTACGGTTGCGTTGTTCGGTTAATTGCGACGAAACACGAACGAATGCGAAAAACGATCCAAATTACGCGACGAATGGAATTTTATCATGCCAATCACAAAAATCAAATATTTTAATGATTACATAAATTTTTGGATGTCTGGATGTATTCAAAACGTAAGATATGCGCGAAAATGCAAACTTATGCACTTTTTGACGCTTTTAGTCCCTGAATGACCAAAAAGTTTATTTTAGCACACCGAACCCCTCAAAGCCTATTTCTAAGCTATGTAAAGGATATTTAGGGTATGTTTAACTTATGGTCATGTTCCGGATTGTCTGTTACAGTACGAATCAGCGTACTTTCACATTTTGTTGAATTTAGTCCCTGTAAGCGAATAAACTTGATTTTGCCATACCAAAGCCTTCTAAACATATTTCTAAGTTATGTAAAGGTTATTTAAGGTATGTTAAGAATATGTTGATGTTCCGGAGTGTTTTTCACATTAAACTGACTACGTTTACGCACCAGTTTGCGTATAACTCTCCAGAAAGCGATATAGAGTTTGAAATTGAACAAAAATCAAAACATGAAAAATGTCAAACATAAACAAACAAACAAACATTGGGATCAAATAACATTATTCTATTGATAACTGAACTGTTTACAATGATCACAGACATAGGTGTCACGTTCCACCTGGTTCAACCTCTGGAGGATTTCCCGCTGCTGCGGTGGTTGAATCTGTTGGGGCTGCGGCTGTTGCTGCTACAGAGGTTGAGGAGGTGGTGGGTATTGATACCCATATGATGGGTACCCAGTTGGGTACGTAGCTTGAATGGGTCCTTCAGGATGAAGAGCATTGTAGTTTGCCGCTACGAGATACGGGTCAACATCAGGGGCATTGTAGTAGTTGTAGCCAGAATAGGCTGGCTGCTCAAAAGGGTTATATGCCGCTGCACTGGCGTAACAAGGTATTGGGTTATCAAAACTCATGTGTGGAGGTGGTGGTGCGACTGGCGGAGAGTCGACCTCTGAAACTGGGTTCGAAGGCCCACCCATCTGTGGGTCTTCATACAGCGGCGGGTAGTGGCTGTTGCTGCTGTGTTGGGGGGTGCTGAAGTGAAATCCCCCTCGCACGGACATCCGTGCACCTGATCTTCTTCGCCCGGTGGCTCTGGAGGCGGTTGCTGCTCTGGCGGCAGCGGTGGCGGTGGCGTGACCGCCTCAAAGTGTGGGTCCTCTGAGGGGATCTCTTGGTGCGGTGATGAGTGGTGGGAAGGTGTATAGTCCCAGTGATAATTGCTCCACCATTGACCAAATGGATCAGGACCTCTATAAGGTGAACCATGGAAAGATGATCCGTCTGAAATCTCTATGGGATGCATGGGCGACCCAGTTGGTGGCTCGGCAGGCTCTGGATCTGGATCCTCGTCCATATCCATATCATGGGCTTCAGGAAAGTGGTCTTCTGGTCCCAATGGGTTATGGCCCATTGGTTCTTCATTCATGTTCACCGGGTTGAACCGGCTCCGAAAGTATGGGTTCGGGTCCTGAAATGTCACACCCTGACCACGTTAAAACAACAAAACCGTGGTGGAAATGTCAGGGAGTGTTGTAACAGAATCATCGTTTCACAACCATGGTAATTAAAAGTTTTGTTTCATTGATTTATTAAGTAATGTACATTGTCTTAAACCAAACAAACAAATTGAACATCGTTTATTATCGTTTTTAAGTCACTAAAGCCACGTCCGGATCCTAAGTGAACTTGCTTCCTAGCAATCAACATCAAGCATTATCACCTGAAACATATGTAAAAACATAGTCAGCAAAGAAATGCTGGCGAGTACATAGGTTTTATAAGAGTGTCGGAATCATGGCTCGTTTATATATATTGCAATACCTCGAAAACCTTGTTTTGAAATGTATATAATATTGCAACATGATTAACCAACTCAAATCAAGATGGTTAAAGTTTATAAAATCTCGTAGCCATGATTCTTAACCTCAAATCATTTGCTTTAGTAAGCCAATTCGTTTAACATCTCGTTAAAAACTCGTTAATAAAACTCGTATGGTTTATATTATTTTGAAAACCTCGTTGTGTGACATCGTTTTCAAATCGTTTCCCAAGTGAACTAAATAATGACATGAAATGTAATATGATAGAAGCACTTATATATAAGATGTACCAGCGGCGTATCTACCATGATTCTATCATGTTACACCCGTCCCATCATCTAATCACTACCCAAAACCAATCGTTCGTTCAAATCGTTTATTTCGTTTAGGTCGTTCCAAATCGTTTAATTCGTCCCAAAATCGTATTCGTTTTGATTGTGAAACTACTTTTGGTCGTCTCGCTAATAACATTCAAACCTTCGTGACTTGACTACCTCGTTCCTCGTATTAACAAACCACCAAAGGGTAAGTTAACAATCATCAGATTCGGTCGTTACCTACATAACCCCCACACATAACCATGGGTGTAGTCTGATAACGGGATTTGTCAGATCCTATGGTACCATAACCTAATACTGGTCGGCTTGATCAATGCTAATGAATGTCATTCGTTATGTAGTTACAACCATCAAGTTTCATTCACATTATCGAAATAGTATTTAGTTTAATATAAACCATCTTAATCGTTTTTGAAAACATCGTTAAAATATCGAAATCGTTTTAATACATATGAATCACCCTAAAACAATTGAAAACAATAAAATAGGGGAACTATGTACTCACATTGAATGATAGGGTATCCTTGATCTAAAGAACTTAGCAAAGCTCCGACAAACCAAGGAAATTCAAGTAGTACCTAGTAAATCGAATTACTAGTAAATAAATCGACACCTAAATCGGAAGATCGGATAGAATGAGGTCTTGTAAACCAAATGAGTGTAGAACTCATGTGATATGGTTTAACAAAGCCTACATCCTAAATCGGAACTTAGCCTAAGTGCTTTTGACCCGTTATGACCCATTAAGGTAGCTTATGCTACTTTAACTCACCGTTCGCACAAAACTATGTTCGGATGGTTAACTATGTGCTATGTCAAGTCTTATATGCCCAATAATACTTAAACATGTTACTAAATCAGATTATATGTCAAAAACATGTTCACATATGTAAAATACGGATTTATGCTTCAAAAGGGCGTTTTGGTCATTTTCTATGGGCATACAAGCTACTTAACAAATAACTAACTAATCCTATGTGATCATAAGGTATAACCTCAGTGGTTATTCCCTATGCAACTATGATCACTAATCAAGCTTGATCGGATCCTAAAGATCGACCAAACGGGTCGGGTTCGAAAGTCTAACCGGTTGCTTAGACCGCTTAACTTACGACCTTAAACAAGCACTAAACTAATAGTGATGAGTTAAACATGTCAAAACATGTTTAACCTACTTAGAAAACTGATTTGGTATCAAAACAATGGGTTTTGATACCCGAAAATAGTTCCGTTGCAAAATGCGTGCTATAACGCATTTTGACCGAAACTTTGACTCGTCACTATGCCTAGTTAACGTGGTAATCAGTAGGTATAATCGCTAAGGATTATAACCATCGTGATTACAATCACGTTGCAAAGTTCAATTGAACTTTGACTTGACCAATTGATGGTCAAAACCGAAAGTCAAACTGTTGGCCAAACCGTTTGACTTTCTGCTTAAACATAAAGAATAAGCATGAAAGAAGACTTACAATAGGTCCTAGCTAACTTTTCTACAAAGAATAATCAAATTAGAAAGCTCCAAACACTTGGGAGAGCTCTCAATTCAGATTGTAGAGAAGAGAATGAGGAATTAGCAATGAACAAGTGAAATTGCTTGGCTATTTATAGTTGTTGCAACTTCATGAGATCATTACACATGTTTGTGTGGCCTCCAAGTATTAAATCATGGCCATCCAAATGTTATGAGCAGCTAGGAAGCCTTGGGGAGGTGTTAACTTGGTCCCCAAAACATGAAAATTGCGTACAAGGGCCTCAAGAACGAGCTGGGAAGCTGCTGTGAAGTTTCTGATATGCTAGGGACTGCTTACGGACCGTAAGCTTGTGGTCCATATGGTCCGTAAGGACCTTGCAGACCAGCAGCTTTCAAAAATGGCAGATTTAGTCCCTGAAGTCCCAAACTTGATTTTCGATGCATTTTTGACACGTTTAAGCCCCGTTAACCCCATTTCAAAGCTCTAAAATGAAGTTAAAGTATAGGGAACTTAAAACATGCTCAAAAATATCTCGTGTGTCGGCTCGTTTGGTCGTACGGTCGCGTTGTTCGTTAAATTACGACGAAACTCAAACGGACGCGAAAATGATCCAAATTAAGCGACGAATGGAATTTTTGCATGCCGATCACTAAAATAAAAATATTTTAGTGTGTACAAAAAGTTTGAGTGTCCAGATGTGGTCAGAACGTAAGATATGCGCGAAAATGCAAACTTACGTCGTTTTTGACACTTTTAGTCCCTGCAAGATCAAATAAGCATGTTTTCGCACACCGAACCCCTCAAAGCTTATTTCTAAGCTATGTTTAGGTTATTTATGGTATGTTTAGCTTATGATCGGGTTCCAGACTCTTTGATACCATACGAATTGGTATAGTTTCATAGTTTGACAAAAATAGTCCCTGCGATCGAATAGACTTGTTTTCAACACACCAAACCATCCAAAACTTATTTCTAAGTTATGTGAAGGTTATTTAAGGTATGTTAAGCCTATTTCACTATTCCGGGGTGTTTGTCACATTAAACTGACTGCGTTTACGCACCAGTTTGCGTACAACTTTCTAGAAAGCGATTTAAAGCTTGAAATCGGGATTGAATCGAATTGTAAAATCATAAAACACAAATACACATATAATAACACCAAAACACATTGTTTTATTGATAATTAACATTTCCTTGCATTGTTCATCGATTACAGAGCACAGTTGTCACAGTCTCCCCTACTTTAGGAAATTTCGTCCCGAAATTTTAACTAGAGGAAACTTGTGAGAACAATTGTGGATATTTCGCCTTCATTTGGTCCTTACGTTCCCAAGTAAACTATGGGCCACGTTTGGATTCCCAACGAATCTTGACCAAATGAATTCGTTTATTCTTCAACTGTTTGTATGTACGGTCCACTATCTCCACAGGTTTCTCGACAAAGTGCATCGTTTCGTCGATTTAGATTTCGTCGACAGGGATGTGAAGATCATCGTCAGCTATACACTTTCACAAATTGGACACGTGAAAAGTCGGGTGAATATTTCCAAGCTCTGGAAGTAGCTCTAGTCGATAGGCAACCTTTCCAACTCTTTCAACAATCTTAAATGGTCCAATATATCGTGGTGCAAGTTTTCCTTTCTTTCCAAATCTCACCACTCCCTTCCAAGGTGACACCTTGAGTAGGATATGGTCTCCAACTTGAAATTCTAAGGGCTTGCGTCCTAAATCCGCATAACTCTTTTGATGGCATCTAGCTGTCACAAGATTATCACGAATTTTCTTGATTTTGTCTGTTGTTTCCAGAACAAGCTCCGGCCCAGTAAGCTGAGCTTCACCGGTCTCGTTCCAACAGACAGGTGAACGACATTTTTGACCGTAGAGAGCTTCGAATGGTGCCATTTTAATGCTAGCATGATAACTATTGTTGTAAGAGAACTCGATCAATGGCAGATGAGAATCCCAATTACCACCAAAGTCTATCACGCATGCTCTAAGCATATCTTCCAAAGTTTGAATCGTTCTTTCAGATTGTCCATCTGTTTGGGGATGATAAGCAGTGCTTAGATTTAGTTGGGTTCCTATAGCAGATTGCATGGTCTTCCAAAAATGAGATGAAAATCGAGCATCACGATCAGATATGATGTCCAAAGGAACACCATGTCGAGATACAATCTCATCAACATAAATCTTTGCAAGTTTATCAGCAGATTGATCCTCGTGAATCGCAATAAAATGAGCTGACTTCGTTAATCGATCGACAATAACCCATATAGCATCATGACCCTTAGATGTACGCGGTAATTTAGTAATGAGATCCATAGCAATGTTCTCCCACTTCCAAACCGGTATCTCTGGTTGCACAAGCAAACCAGATGGTCATTGATGTTCAGCCTTGACTCTGAGACAAGTTAGGCATTTCGATACATACAAGGCAACATCTTTCTTCATACCAGGCCACCAGAACTTAGTACGAAGATCCTTGTACATTTTATCAGCACCAGGATGGATAGAATATCGAGACTTATGAGATTCGTCCATCACTAAAGTGAGAAGATCGTCTTGTTTCGGAATCCACAAACGATCCATGAAATAGAGTAAACCATCGTCCTTCGTTTCGAGTTTAAGCTCAAGCTGATGTGGTAATTCCTTACCTATCAAATCTTGTGAATCACAAGATTGCTGAGCTTGAAGAACACGAGTTTGGAGATCAGATAGAGTTCAAACAGAATGAAGCTTGACTCGCTCTTTTCGACTAAGCGCATCGGCTACGACATTCTCCTTACCAGGATGGTAGCGAATCTCGCAATCATAGTCGTTCAAGAGTTCAACCCAACGACGTTGCCTCATGTTAAGCTCTTTCTGATTAAGAATATGCTGGAGACTTTTGTGGTCTGTGAAAACCACACACTTCGTACCATAAAGATAGTGTCTCCATATTTTGAGAGCAAAAACCACAGCACCCAACTCAAGATCATGAGTGGTGTAGTTCTTCTCGTGAACTTTCAATTGTCTAGACGCGTACGCAATAACTTTGCCTCGTTGCATGAGAACACAACCAAGGCCTAAGTTGGACGCATCACAGTAGACAACGAAATCATCGTTTCCCTCGGGCAAAGACAAAACAGGAGCATTACAGAGCTTCCGTTTTAGCGTTTGGAACGCTTCTTCTTGCTTGAGTCCCCACTCAAAAGGCTTATTCTTCTGAGTCAAAGCAGTGAGTGGAACCGCAATCTTTGAAAAGTTCGAAATGAAACGACGATAATAGCCAGCGAGACCAAGAAAAGAACGAATTTATGTAGGCGTCGTTGGTGTATTCCAATCCTTGATTGCTACAATCTTGGATGGATCCACGTGAATACCTTGCTCATTGACTATATGACCCAAGAATTGAACTTCTTTAAGCCAAAATTCACACTTGGAGAATTTAGCAAAAAGTTGTTCCTTCTTTAGGAGTTCGAGAGTCAAACGAAGGTGTTGCTCGTGATCGGCTCAAGACTTCGAATAAATGAGAATATCGTCGATAAACACAATGATGAACTTGTCTAAATAAGGTTTACAGACCCTATTCATTAAGTCCATAAAGATAGCTGGGGCATTCGTCAAATCGAAAGGCATGACAGTAAACTCGTAGTGCCCATATCTCATGCGGAAAGCAGTTTTGGGAATATCTTCTTTGAATACACGAAGCTGATGATACCCAGAACGCAGATCGATCTTGGAAAAACAAGTAGCACCTTGCAGCTGATCAAAGAGATCATATATTCGGGGTAGGGGATATCGATTCTTGATGGTAAGCTTATTAAGCTCACGATAATCGATACACATTCGAAAAGATCCATCTTTCTTTTTCTCAAAGAGGACAGGAGCGCCCCAAGGTGAATAACTCGGACGGATGAATCCTTTATTGGATAAATCTTGAAGCTGTTTCGATAACTCTTGCATCTCGGACGGTGCAAGACGATAAGTTGCTTTCGCAATCGGGTTAGCATTGGGTACAAGGTCAATATGAAACTCGACTTGACGAACTGGAGGCAAACCAGGCAGTTCATCAGGAAACACCTCTGGATAATCCCGAATAATCGGAATATCCTGAATATTCTTGCTCTTGCCTTTCTCCTCGGTGACATGTGCCAGAAAAGCAACATATCCTTTTCGTAGATAGGTTTGAGCTTTCGTGCACGACATGAGTTTCAATCCACCAGATGGTTAGGACATTGCCAGACGAAAGAGGAATACGAATGATCTTATCGAAACAAACAACCTCAGCATGGTGTTTGGTTAGCCAATCCATCCCCACGATAATGTCGAAACTCCCAAGTTGCATCAGTACGAGGTCAATGGGAAAAAGATGGTTATCGAGGTTCAATTGACAACCATGAATAATAGAATCGAGTACAAGAGGTTTACCAGTAGCAACCTCGATAGATAAGGGTTTCCTCAGTTTAGTTCTAGGTATCGTAAGTAAAGGCTCAAAGGATAACGAAACAAAACTCCTATCAGCACCAGAATCAAAAAGAACAGATGCAAGTTGATTGTTAACAAGAAACGTACCGTTAACAACTTTGTTGTCCGCCCTCACCTCGTTCGCGTTCAAATTGAATGCTCATCCACGAGCGGGATTTACATTCGCGTTCGTGTTTGCATTCGGATTTGCATTCACGTTTACCAATCTCGGGCAATTGTTGCGGAAATGACCCATTTCTCCGTAATTGAAACACGAACCAGGTGGGAATCTTGCAGCATTCCCTTGAGCTTGTGCTGGAACCTGAGCAGCTTGATTTTGACCAAAACGACAAATGTTGGCCAAATGCCCAAGTTACCACACGTAGCACACTGTTTATAGGCCTGTTGGGCAACATGGTGACCATTACATCGTGTACAGTGTGGTGCAGTACCAGCATATGATTTCTTTGTAGGAGGTTGAGTCGGTGGGTTCTGAGCAGTCTGGTTGGTGACAACAAAGTTCTGGGAAGCCTTGCGCTTCCTTGACCTTTTAGAAGACTCACCCTGCTTCTTTCGTTTACCCTTTTCCTTGTCAGAATCGGTCGACTTCTTTTTATCACCCTTGCGGGTGAGTTTACCCTTCCTGACTTGGGACTCAGTCAGGGTAGCCGACAACTCGATCACGTGACGAACGGTAGTAGGATTAACACCGGTCACTATATCCTGAATGGAATCGGGTAAACCATCGATATATCTCTCGATTGCTTTCTCCAGTGGGGTAACCATAGTGGGACACAACAAACTAAGCTCCTCGAATCGATCCGTATAGGCACGGTGTTCTCCCCTGTCTTATTTCAAATCATCGAATTCTCGTTCCAAAGCTCGAATCTCGTGACGGGGACAGAACTCTCTCATCATGAGAGCTCGAAGCTCATCCCAGGTTTGCGCTAATGCCACTTCGGCACCCCTATCAAGTATCACTCTGTTCCACCATGTAAGAGCTCGCTTCTCAAACACGCTTGAAGCAAACTCAACTTTACGTGCATTCGGACACTGCACATGTCTGAATGTGCTCTCGATACTCTCAAACCACTGTAGGAGCGTAGTTGCTCCTTGTGACCCAGAAAACTTAAGCGGCTTCGCAGAATTAAAATTCTTGAAATTACATTGTGCGTTATTGTTGTTATTATTGTTATTGTTGTATAACTCGTGGATTTGGGTCACAACGCCTGGAAGTACAGCAGCCATTTGCTGAGAGACAAGGGCTGCGATTTCTTCAGTAGTAAAGGTTTGAGCATCGCGTTGAGGAGGCATTGTCTAACAAGGAAACACGAGAAACGAGTGAGGTCGACAATTAGAGAAACAAAGGAGGCATTGAAAACATCGACAAAACACAAGGAAGGCGATCATTCGTTTGTTACCTCGAACAAACAAACGACACATAGTGACTAATCAAAGTAAATGGATCATAATAATGTATCAGAAGACATGCTCGCCTATAACTGAACACTCACCCCAAGAGTTCCCAGGTAAGAGTGACTGGTCCGTTACTGCGGATTTGTACGAACACTCTAGCCTTAGACAGAAAACTCAGGGTACAGGCATTCACTCTTCCAGTTTGCACGTGTTCACATTATTTAGACCCAAACTTTGACGAGATTTTGGAAATTCGAAGGGCATAAAGCCGAAAATGAATCAAACTGGAAGGGTTCAAAACCTTACAATCAATCATCCAAGGATAGATGATTAATTGTCGAAGCGGATTTGTTATTGTGTTCTCGTTGTGGTTATCACCTAAGGATAGGTGACGGTATTGTTTTAAAATCTAAACGCAAGTAAACTCGCGTTAGGGTCCTAGAAAGTTATAGTCTAGGTCAAAGCAATGCTAATAACCTAATTCCCTATAACCATTGGCTCTGATACCAACTCTTCTGTCACACCCCGACCACGTTAAAACAACAGAACTGTGGCGGAAACGTCGGGGAGTGTTGTAACAGAATCATCGTTTCACAACCATGGTAATTAAAAGTTTCGTTTCATTGATTTATTAAGTAATGTACATTGTCTTAAACCAAACAAACAAACCGAACATCATTTATTATCGTTTTTAAGTCACTAAAGCCACGTCCGGATCCTAAGTGAACTTGCTTCCTAGCAATCAACATCAAGCATTATCACCTGAAACATATGTAAAAACATAGTCAGCAAAGAAATGCTGGCGAGTACATAGGTTTTATAAGAGTGTCAGAATCATGGCTCGTTTATATATATTGCAATACCTCGAAAACCTTGTTTTGAAATGTATATAATATTGCAACATGATTAACCAACTCAAATCAAGATGGTTAAAGTTTATAAAATCTCATAGCCATGATTCTTAACCTCAAATCATTTGCTTTAGTAAGCCAATTCGTTAAACATCTCGTTAAAAACTCGTTAATTGTTGGATCGTTGTTTGACCCTATTGAGTCGATCAGAAGAGTTTAAGTCCAGTTCAAAGGCGGAATCAGAGAACTAGACACAAACACAGCTTGTTAATCTTTAATCTGTCTCTTATATTGCTTTAACAATGATTACAACCTTGACAGAAATCCAGCAGCACTTCGTTACACTTTCAGAAGTCGCGTGCCAAATGAAATGACAAGTGCACTATATATAGAGGACAAGATTTCGCTTGAAAAATTTTCAGAAAAATGTAACAAATTAGAGAAAGAAAATGAAGTTTTGAAAGAAAATGTTTTGAAAATGACAAATGAATGTGAACAAAAAGATATTGCTTGTCAAGAAATGAAAAAGGAATATGACTCAATGAAATTATCATATCATGCTATAAAAGAGTCATGAAAAAGTGAAAGACGAAATGAAATATGCTCAATCAAGAATGAATTATATGTCTGAAACAACCAAAGAGCTTAAACGAATGTATTCTATAAAACAAGATGTTGTTAATTCATATATTGAGGATGTTGCTAAGCTAAAGCGACAGATTGCTGATTTAGAACAGGATAACAACAAGTTAAAGAGTTACCATGTGTCGTCATATGTGCTTGAACGAATTTTCAATATAAAACCGGGTGAGGGTGAGTCTGAGCAGAACAAGAAAGGTATTGGTTCAGAGTTTCATCAAGTTCCACCACCAGGAAAATTTGCATTTTATGATGAGGAAAAGGTCGAAAAAGCTTTCAACATGGTAGATTAATTGCCAGACAACATTGACATAACCTATTCCAAATCTGATGATTCTCATGATTCAGAGGTGGTAGGTAAAGTCGTTGAAAGTGTGTTGGAAGAAGAGTCGGTTGATACAGGTAAATCTGAATCACAGGATGAAAATGAAGGAAATCTTCATGATAGTTATCTGAAAAACACAAAATCCGAGAAAAGTTTGAATGATGATTCAAAAGGATTGGTTTATACCATGATTGGATCGGACAAATTGTTCTTAGATGTTGTATTCCCGATTCAGAATGTGATTTCAGAAAAGGTTGACAAAGTTTTCAAAATGGTTGAGATTGAAAAGTCTGAGATTTCAAAGTTTGTCGGTAAGAGTCATAGAGGTTCGTATAACAAACCTGGTTTCAAAAAGAAGAACATGAAGGCTGGGTTGGGTTTTAAGAAGAAACAGAATCGAAACAAAAATGAGATGCCGAATTTTCAGACAAAAATGACTTTTGTTCAAGGAGGCAGTTTAGAAAAAGAAAAAGAACTTAAAATGAGATATTCTAATGATGAATTCTTTGCTAAAAAGAAAAAGCAACAACCACAAGTCAAAGATGTGTCCATGAGAACATGTTTCAAATGTGATCAAAAAGGACATCTTGCACGCAAGTGTCCTAATCTAAAACCTGTGGATGTTGACAAAAAGAAGTTTGATGCTGAGAAACAAAAATCTGAGAATGTGAGACAAAGGTCAACCAGATTTGAATCAAAACAAACTTGGAGGTACAACACAAACAAGTTTGCTTCGAATCAAAACTGGAAATCAGACCCTAATAGGTTTGATTCTAGACAGACTTGGAATTCTTACACACACAAAGTCAGAACAACACAGAGTTGGAAAACAACAGTTGATATGACAAAACCTCAAGAGTTTTGGAAACCAAGAGTTGTTGTTCAAAATCAAAGTGTTCAAAAAGATTCACATTTTTACAAACGAGGAACACCAAAAGGTCAAACATGGAGTGTTAAGAAACATGTTGATTTGGTAAAAGATGAGAAAGTTGAAGTTAAAATTGAGAAAGTTTTTGTGAAAAATGACAAAGAATTTCCAGCATTGAATGAAAATTATTGTGTTGAAATGCCTAAGGTTCAACAGACCTGGGCTAAATTGTTCAAGTAATTCAGTTAGCTGAATGTGCAGGTGCTCAACAATTCTGAAGATTGTGAGAATGGAGGTTGGAGCAGCCTGGCACAACAAGGAGAGGAGGCTGTTGCTGGATCCTGTGTTGGTTGAAACAGGAAGTTTATATGTTTTCTGTAAATAAATAAACAATATTTCAAAAACCCTAAAAATTAAAATTTGAAAATGATTTCAAAAGTCAGTTAAAGATTTTAGAAGATGAAAGAGATGTTTTTGGTAAAGATAATCTTCAAAAACAAATTGAAATCAATTCTCATCTTGCTAAAATCATTCAGCTTGAAAAAGAAGCTGAAAAAGCTCGGACTAAAATCAAAGAGCTTGAATTAAAATTGAAAGGTTTTGTGACTTCTACATCACATGTTTGTACAAAACCAATCAATTTCAATATTGAAAATGTCAAAATTGAAGATTGTGATGAGATATCTGATGATGAAAAAGAAAAGAACAGAAAAATATGTTTAGATTTACAAGAAAAATTTCAAAATACTGTTTTGCAATCTACTGAAACAGGTGAATGTTCTAAACAAAAACCTGTTAAGAAGAATGCAGAACAGAAACAAAAAGATAGAAATTTGAAAAATTCTAAAATTGAAATTAAAAGCTCATCAGATAAATCATTCAATCATTATCAAAAATCACAAAAAGTTAAAAATGAAAACTCACAAAATGTTGGTAATAAGTGGTGCAGGTTTGACCACAGTGTTCAAAAGACAAATCCAGCATTGAAGAGGAGAAATGATTATAACCAAGCCAAACAATGTTATGATCTGAAGGTTTGGACTGACCAAAGTGGATGGTACGATAACAGAGTGTGTTACACCTGTGGTGTGAGAGGACACATTGCTGTTAATTGCCAGAATTGGAGTTATGAAACAAGAAGATGCTACAATTGCCATATAAAAGGTCATATTGCCAGAGATTGCCCAAGGAGATCGATGGGTAGATCGAGGGTTGAATCTCATAGAACGGTAAAGAAGCTAGTCAAAGTCAAGCCCCATGAACAGAAGGTTCTAAAACCTATAGTTCAGGATCAGACAATTCAAGAAAAGAAAGTTAAACTTTCACAGGGGCAAAAAGATAGATTACGAAAGAAAAGAAAGAAGGCGAGAGAATATTTGGAGAAAATTTTGTCTTCGGGTTCATCGGTTGGTTCGAATAAAAGTTCTGATGAATCGATTCACTCGACTGCAAAGCCAAGCAAATCGAAATCTTCAGATACAAATCTGAGGACAAAAGAGAAAAAGGAAAAGAAGAAAATGGTCGGCGATGAATCTGATGTTTCAAAGTCAGACAAGCCACCATCAGGCGATGAATCTGACTCATCTAAGTCAGATAAGCCAAGTTCGGACAATGAATCTGATTCCACAAAATCAGAGGAGTCACAAGCTGAGGTAAAGAAGGAAGAAACTGTTCTTTTGATGGATGATGAAAAATTTCCTCCATTACAAGCCACAAACACAAAATCAAAAGGTGTTGATGCTGGAAAAATGTTTAATAGCAATGTTAAACATATTTTTAGTAAGATGGTTGATGGTAAGGAAAAAGGAGTGAAAGAGTTTTATGAAGAAAAGAGAAAAGCTCAAAATACACCCAAGGAAAGTCAGACTTGGGTGAAACTTTTCAAATAGAAAAATCTGACTTGCCGGAGCTTCCAGGTTAGTAAGTGTGAAGCAGGTATCGGCATCATTCTTGAGAAATTCACAGGATGGTAACTGTGATATTTCGACTTACATGTGGTAAATCAAGGACATTAAGTTGTACTTGATTTTCTACAAGTGATTGTGGTATTTGATCTTATATTGTTAAATTTTTTTAAAAAATGTTTTAAAGAGAACAAGGTGATGAGTTAACCCCGAATCTACAAGTGATGGGTAAACAAACTAATTTTTCCGGAAAAACCATTCTGATTAAAACAAACTTAAGTGTTTTGAAATCATTATGAGAAAATAGTTTGTTGTAAGGGGGTGTGTTGATTGAAAATGCCGAAACCCTCACGGCTGAACAAACATGATTACTTTCATCAGATTGAAAAACGGTTTTCAAACTGTTAAGATCAATGGGTTGTAAATCATGGGGGTATGTTATATTTTCTGCAAAACAGAGCATGAGAAGCAGAAAATGGATGGCGAGACAAAGCTATCAGTGTTGGTTGTCAAATTTTCTTTATATGATTTTGTATTTTAGGGGGAGTAATATTGTTAGAAAATACAAAAACATTTGAAAATTTGAAAAAGTAAAAAACATGATAAAATTCAAAATTTGAGTTTTGCGTAAAAAGAGGAAATGATAGTACATCAGTAGACAGTTACAGTATGCTAAAGAAATGTAATGATTATATAGCGTTAAACAGTCTCACTGATGATATGCCGATAGGTTTTTGCACATTTAGTAAACTTTTTCGGGATATAAACATAAATTCAAACTTACTTATTTCGTGGGGAACACTACTTGAATATATAGGTAACCCCTGAAATCTCGTTTGAAAGGTCCCTTATTCTGAGATACTAGGTCTTTATGCTTAGTGATATCTGGGGTATTATCCCGGGACTTCTGCTGAAAGGAATTTCTGACCTAGTCCCCGGAGAATACTTTCTGCATTGCTTGAAATATAGCACCACCCTCAGCTAAAAAATGATGAAACATTGAAAAATGCTAATCATGGCTGTTGTAAAAAAGATCCTCTAAAGGGGACACACCGAAAAGTCGAAGCCGTCATCTCTCTGCGTATCGAAAGATCGACCTGAGCTCTCACGGCCCTCGCAATTAACCCCTGACAGATATCATCTAGGTATACTCACCTGTAAGACTGAATATTGGGATCTGGATATGGGAGTATATTCAAGAGGTGGGACACATGAATGGGTTTAAGTTCCTAAAATACTTAATTCGTATCCTGAATCAGTTGAAATTTGTGTGAAAATTTAAGTGGATCAGTATATCGACAATCTAAGTGAATTGTTTAATTCTTACAGTGATTTTAAGCTCAACGGTACTTGTGACTTGTCATAAACTGATATGATCCTCTAACGCATACTCAAACAAAAATATTGTTTGTAAATATGTTTGTACATATTTCATTATTGCTTTATATTTTCAGAAAATACAAAAAGATTTTGATTTCTGCTTTATTTTCGACAACTGATATCTGAATTGCTAAGTTTCAAAATCTAAGTAAGCTGATTGTGTTTCTGAAAATAGAACAAGTTCATTAAATTGAAACTTGAATTTAAAATCAAAAATTTTAAAAACAGTTTGTGATATCTCCAAGGTCATTAAGTTGGACTTGGATGATAAACTGTGAGGGAGTTGGATTCTTTAATTTTGCTAAATCTATACAGTTTGTTGATAGGGGGAGTGGATTAGAGAAGTTGATTGGATTTGCCAGGTTACGATTCCTGGATAGTCTAAAATGTTGTTACTTATAAATGTATGAGTGATTGCAGAAGATAGTCCAGATTACGATCCCTAGAGCAGAGTCTAAGGGGGAGTCTGAGGACAAGCTGAAAGTTAGGAGGAGCTTGTAGCTGAAAAAAAGAGGTGTAGATCCCTAAAAGCATGGAAGCTTGATGAAAGGGGGAGCCTGAAGCTGATGAAAAGAAGATAGAGAAGTGATGGATGCTTACAATGTTACAACTCAAATGAGAAGGCAGAATGATCAAGACTGAAGAAGGTGTCATAACAGAGAATAGTCACTGAAGACTGCGTCAATATCCGAGGGGGAGTCTGTTAGTGCACTACGTCTATTGACTTCGTCTTGTATCATGTAATAGGATAGAATAGGATATTCTGTGCACGAGGTTCGAGAAACTGAGATATGTGGTTTTAGTAATGATTTCGCTTGAAGTGAATTTGTTACAAGTTCAAGCGAAATCACACACAATAGATTTCGCTTGAACATGTTTTGGTCTCCTTCAAGCGAAATCACACACTTGAGATTTCGCTTCAGCTGGTTTAGGTTGTCTCAAGCGAAATCTTGTCCTCTATATATAGAGGTTAAGATTTCGCTTGAAAGCTTGAAGCGAAATCTGATATGTGTGATTTCACTTGAACAGTTGAAGCGAAATCTGTTGTGGATGATTTCGCTTGAACAGTTTCAAGCGAAATCTTCACTTAAACCTCTTATCTCAGTTTCTCGAACCTCGTGCACAGAATATCCTATTCTATCCTATTACATGATACAAGACGAAGTCAATAGACGTAGTGCACTAACATTAATAAAACTCGTATGGTTTATATTATTTTGAAAACCTCATTGTGTGACATCGTTTTCAAATCGTTTCCCAAGTGAACTAAATAATGACATGAAATGTAATATGATAGAAGCACTTATATATAAGATGTACCAGCGGCGTATCTACCATGATTCTATCATGTTACACCCGTCCCATCATCTAATCACTACCCAAAACCAATCGTTCATTCAAATCGTTTATTTCGTTTAGGTCGTTCCAAATCGTTTAATTCATCCCAAAATCGTATTCGATTTAATTGTGAAACTACTTTTGATCGTCTCGCTAATAACATTCAAACCTTCGTGACTTGACTACCTCGTTCCTCGTATTAACAAACCACCAAAGGGTAAGTTAACAATCATCAGATTCGGTCGTTACCTACATAACCCCCACACATAACCATGGGTGTAGTCTGATAACGGGATTTGTCAGATCCTATGGTACCATAACCTAATACTGGTCGGCTTGATCAATGCTAATGAATGTCATTCGTTATGTAGTTACAACCATCAAGTTTCGTTCACATTATCGAAATCGTATTTAGTTTAATATAAACCATCTTAATCATTTTTGAAAACAGTAAAATATGGGAACTATGTACTCACATTGAATGATAGGTTATCCTTGATCTAAAGAACTTAGCAAAGCTCCGACAAACCAAGGAAATTCAAGTAGTACCTAGTAAATCGGATTACTAGTAAATAAATCGACACCTAAATCGGAAGATCGGATAGAATGAGGTCTTGTAAACCAAATGAGTGTAGAACTCATGTGATATGGTTTAACAAAGCCTACATCCTAAATCGGAACTTAGCCTAAGTGCTTTTGACCCGTTATGACCCATTAAGGTAGCTTATGCTACTTTAACGCACCGTTCGCGCAAAACTATGTTCGGATGGTTAACTATGTGCTATGTCAAGTCTTATATGCCCAATAATACTTAAACATGTTACTAAATCAGATTATATGTCAAAAACATGTTCACATATGTAAAATACGGATTTATGCTTCAAAAGGGCGTTTTGGTCATTTTCTATGGGCATACAAGCTACTTAACAAATAACTAACTAATCCTATGTGATCATAAGGTATAACCTCAGTGGTTATTCCCTATGCAACTATGATCACTAATCAAGCTTGATCGGATCCTAAAGATCGACCAAACGGGTCGGGTTCGAAAGTCTAAGCGGTTGCTTAGACCGCTTAACTTACGACCTTAAACAAGCACTAAACTAATAGTGATGAGTTAAACATGTCAAAACATGTTTAACCTACTTAGAAAACTGATTTGGTATCAAAACAATGGGTTTTGATACCCGGAAATAGTTCCGTTGCAAAATGCGTGCTATAACGCATTTTGACCGAAACTTTGACTCGTCACTATGCCTAGTTAACGTGGTAATCAGTAGGTATAATCGCTAAGGATTATAACCATCGTGATTACAATCACGTTGCAAAGTTCAATTGAACTTTGACTTGACCAATTGATGGTCAAAACCGAAAGTCAAACTGTTGGCCAAACCGTTTGACTTTCTGCTTAAACATAAAGAATAAGCATGAAAGAAGACTTACAATAGGTCCTAGCTAACTTTTCTACAAAGAATAATCAAATTAGAAAGCTCCAAACACTTGGGAGAGCTCTCAATTCAGATTGTAGAGAAGAGAATGAGCAATGAATAAGTGAAATTGCTTGGCTATTTATAGTTGTTGCAACTTCATGAGATCATTACACATGTTTGTGTGGCCTCCAAGGATTAAATCGTGGCCATCCAAGTGTTATGAGCAGCTAGGAAGCCTTGGGGATGTGTTAACTTGGTCCGCAAAACATGAAAATTGCGTACAAGGGCCTCAACAACGAGCTGGGAAGCTGCTGTGAAGTTTCTGATGTGATGGGGACTGCTTACGGACGTAAGCTTGTGGTCCATACGGTCCGTAAGGACCTTGCAGACCAGCAACTTTCAAAAATGGCAGATTTAGTCCCTGAAGTCCCAAACTTGATTTTCGATGCATTTTTGACACGTTTAAGCCCCGTTAACCCCATTTCAAAGCTCTAAAATGAAGTTAAAGTATAGGGAACTTAAAACATGCTCAAAAATATCTCGGGTGTCGGCTCGTTTGGTCGTACGGTCGCGTTGTTCGTTAAATTACGACGAAACTCAAACGGACGCGAAAATGATCCAAATTAAGCGACGAATGAAATTTTTGCATGCTGATCACTAAAATAAAAATATTTTAGTGTGTACAAAAATTTTGACTGTCTAGATGTGGTCAGAACGTAAGGTATGCGCGAAAATGCAAACTTACGTCGTTTTTGACACTTTTAGTCCCTGTAAGATCAAATAAGCATGTTTTCGCACACCGAACCCCTCAAAGCTTATTTCTATGCTATGTTTAGGTTATTTGTGGTATGTTTAGCTTATGATCAGGTTCCGGACTCTTTGATACCATACGAATCGGTATAGTTTCGTAGTTTGACATAAATAGTCCCTGCGATCGAATAGACTTGTTTTCAACACACCAAACCATCCAAAACTTATTTCTAAGTTATGTGAAGGTTATTTAAGGTATGTTAAGCCTATTTCACTATTCTGGGGTGTTTGTCGCATTAAACTGACTGCGTTTACGCACCAGTTTGCGTACAACTTTCCAGAAAGCGATTTAAAGCTTGAAATTGGGATCGAATCGAATCGTAAAATCATAAAACACAAATACACATATAATAACACCAAAACACCTTGTTTTATTGATAATTAACATTTCCTTGCATTGTTCATCGATTACAGAGCATAGTTATCACATGAAAAGCCCGGTGTGAACTCGACCGCTGCAATGGAAGGAATGAATGGTGAGAATCATTGGGCTCGTTTTCTGATTGTGGCCCAAAGGAGTGGTGATACGAGGGCGAAGAGCTTAGCAAGACAGAACGCCTCGTGGGTTCCAAATACGTTCTCCAGTCTTCTTGAGGACTAGAGCTCAAGGTTGCTGAAGGAGTTCGCCGGTGTGATGGCCCGGCCTCGTGGTCATGACTTGTGAAAACTGGGGCTTTTCCGCCTCTACTCTTTCTCTGATACGCGGCGGCATTTTCTTGTTCCTGTCAAAACAAACAAAAGAAACAACAAAGGAAAACAATAAAGGACAAAATAAAAGATTAGGATTAGTCCTAAGTCCTTTGTCTAGACTAGGTTGTCAAGGAATGTGCAATTGTGTCATTGAGATTAAACACAAAAGGCTAGTGTTTAATTCACTCAATGTTGGCTCTGATACCAACCTGTCACACCCCGATATTTCCAGGTATTACCGGTGGGCCCGGTGGGGAGTATCGTGACGTAGTTGATATCATCATAGTCAAATAATCACAGTTCAATGCACAACGGAAGTCTAAAGTAAAAATATTACAAACTGATTCGAAAGTAACATAAAATATTACACAACGGGTTGTAAAAGGATCCACAGGCGAATCTAAAATATAAGAAGTATTGTTCAACAGATTTAAGCATCAAAAGCTTGCGAGACTCTTTATTTGATACAAGGAGTAGCCAGCCCATTTCGCTTAGTACATGCACTTAACCTTTTTGGAAAATACGCCAGTTTACACTGGTAAATACAATTAACCGACTCATTTTGAAAATATTTAAGAAAATTGATTTAAATGCACAAGGCACAAATAATCTTTTATAACTTGGGACAATTATTTAAAAATAATCTTGTATACAGATTTATATGTTTGTCGTCCATTCAGGACCCGGTTAGAAGAGCACAATAAGATTAATTGACACACCACAAGTATATGCCCACAAGAGAGTGAGATACATACGCAACTGTCAGGTGTATGCCTACACCTCGTGCTTAAGCCGTGGCCATTTCTAATAAATGTGCCGAGGTTATCCTGGACATGGTCATTAACCCCCCAAAGGCATTGCATCAAACAAAACAGATTAAAACGGGTTATGTAAAGGTATTAATCACAATCCGCTTTAAATAACTACATACCCGACCAAGCGGTATTATTATAATACCGTATCCCAAGCCCGTATAACAGAAAATAAGTTAAAAGTATTTACCTGAGCAAAAATATAATTTTTATCCCAGCCATATAACAATCAACAAGTGCAAATAGCTTTTACTGGGCTCCTAAATCTAGAACGAAGGTTTTAATAACCTATTAGATTCCTAACGGGTCTTACTTAGGTTTAAACTTAGACCGGTTAGTTTTAATGAAAGGTTTACGGTTCAAAACGCAAGATTAAGCGAAGACCGGATTAGAATGTGATTTAGACCCGACAAGTATGAAGACTTCTATAATATGGGTAAACTAAACACATTCTGGATTTTGAGGTAAAAATGATAAGGTTTGACCCGTTTCGGTAAATTTATGCAAACTAGTTACATAAACCGTACCGAATACGAAAATGCATAACGGGTAACCAAATGAGTCATGAACAGGTTCCACAAGTTAATATGAATTTAAGCCCCGTAGGGGTATTTTGGTCATTTTAAAGATTATAAAAGAGGTTAAATGACCATCTGAGGTTCTGGTCTAAAATGATCAGTAAAAATATTTATTTTTGCAAGTCATATCCGTAAGATATTGTATATATGTGAAATTTATCATTTATGGCCAAACTATGCACCGTATGGGCATTTTGGTCATTTCACATATGCTTTAAACGTAAAATTTGGAAATCTAATTTCAAAACTTTTACTTACTGCTAAAGTATAAAAATTTACTTATAATATCAGTAGGTAATGAGTTTTAGGTGCCAAATATAGTTTTAACCCATACTATGCGTTTTAAAAGCGTAAAAGTTGGTATTTGGTGATTTTCGGGTTATCTAAGGAAATCTGAGTTTTTGATCAGTTTCTAAGGCTTAAAATATTTTATTTAACATATTAAATCAATAGAAAAAGGTATGGTATCAAAATGATATGTAAAACTCATTTTATCCAAGAAAAGGGCAATTTCGTCAATACCGAATTTACATTAAAACTCTATAGTTTAATCAGTTTAAAATTCAATAAAAATTTTCAAAAATCCCTAAATATTATATTACATCAGTAGGTATAAAGTTTGGTGACAAAAATTGGGTTTGAATGTAATTTATGCTAAAAATGCTATTTAATTAATAAAAGACTTCAATTTACGATATTGAGCATAACTCCTATTTTAGACCATAAACTGATGTCAAATTTTTAGAACATGTTTATAAATCAGTAATAAAGGTTTTTGTCCTCTCACGTTTTCAAAAATCTAGTTTTTACATTAAAAGGGCATAATGGTCAACTTTTAAGCAATTAACGGAAACATGCAAATGATTTAGATTTAATAGGAACCATATAGTATAATCTCATATGGTTATACTAACATGTAATATGGTCCTAAAGGAACCCTAAGGCATATCTAAACTAAGCTAAATTGGGTCAGAACTGAAAGTCAAAGCAAAAGTCTACTTTTGCGACTTTCGGTTGCGAACCGAGCCTAAACTCAGAATTGTCGGGTTGAACATGCCTAACGTCACACGTTCAGTTCGCAATCGTTTCGGAGTCAAAATCGGTCCTAACAAACTCTTCTGAACGACTCGTTTGGTCGTGAAAACGATCCTACACCTTTGGTACCGATTATCACCCAAAGGGCATGGAATGTGGTACTGGAAGTCATCATTCTGGCCGAATGGTACACCATACATCCGGAACCCCCTCGAGACATACTACACGGGGTTCCGATTGGTGTCACTAACCCTCCACAAGATGTTGAGGAGCATGAAGCCGCCTCCCTCCTCCCGAGAGAGATAGCAGAATGGCTCTAGCAACATCTAGGGAACACCGCTTCGCTTGGAGTTCTACAAAGCTTTTAGATACCGGAGAACTATTTCCAGAATTTTGGTTCTTATTGTAGAAGTAGAGCTCCTTAGGATGATTTTACGTATCACTTGACCTATCTAATTTAGGACCTTTAACTTTTATTTTCTACTTTATTTTCCATTTTATAGGACTATTATGTAATTCTCTCTATGATTTAATGAATGATGGCTTTAGTTAAATTGGTGTTTGGATGATGTTGTAATGGATAAAACACACTCGGAATGGCAAAGGATACAAGGGAAACTTACACCAGCACCCCATGCAGGAAAACAGGGCCATCCGACGAAATTTTCTTCATTACAGCAAGTTCAGCACGGGTCGTGCCCGCCCAACACGGCCCCGTGCTGGCCCAACTAGGCCCCATGCTGAACAGTCTGCAGAAAATGCCCAGTTCAGGTAATTGGACACTGACCGTGTTCACCCAACACACCCCCGTGTCCAGGCTTCTGTTTCTTTTTACAACTTTATGTTACTGGCGATCTGAACACGGGGCCGTGCCCGGACACCACGGGGCCGTGTCCAGACGCCCAGTAACATAAATTTTTGCTTTTTAACACCTTTTTACACATTCAATCAACCTAAAAACTTATTTTTGGGACACATTGAGGACAATGTGTAATTTAAGTGTGGTGGGGGGGATGCTAAAACTTTGAATCATGCAAGTCCTAATAACAAGCCTTACACAAAACTCTATTGGAACCGCTAATCACCCCAAATTTTTTCAAATTTTTTTCATTTTTTTACTTGTCTAGGTTTAACTTGGGAATTTCAAATTCTAAAAAAGGTTATATTTTACAAATTTACAACCAATAGCGTCGTGATAAAAAGAACCAACATAAGAAAATTATGAAACGGCATGACAAGCTTAGTTAAAATTTGATTATATATACTTGATCACATAAAAACTCATTCCCACAAAAGTGAGTTTTGAGCCTTTATTGAGCATACAAATACATATCTTTAAACTAAATGCTCATTTTTCGTTTCTTGTGTGAATAGCCGCTTGGTTCTTACAACTCTAGAACTTGCCACGACGAAACATTCCCGGTCCTTACCAACTTAAACCCGAGTAAGTAAATGATGGAGGCATTAGGACTAACCCTTTTTTATTTCTACACCATTATTTTTCTTTTTTTTACCACCTACCCAAAATCCCCCTAGTTAACCCCTTTGAGCCTAAACCTTTTCATTTCATAACCCAAACCAAACACCCTTTCACCCACCAAAACCTTTTTATTTTTAACCCTTTGTTTTAGTAACAAGCTCGGTTTCGTATGACTTTTCAAAAAAAAATGATGATGAATATGAAGCAAAAGAAATAAACAAACAAGTTCATCAAAAATAACTTTGTTTGAATAATAGCTTCATCAAAATAAAAATTTCAAAAATAAAAAGTCTTACGAAAACCGATGCTTTTACGCCTTTCGCCCTTTTCTACTAACCACTAACCCAACCACCTACCTTAAACCCAAGCCTAACCCTTCACCCAAAAAGTCCTCTTGATATTTACAAAGGTATATAGTTAAAAAGGAGGAGGATTGATTGCTTGGCAAGCCTATGGTAGGAGTAAGTTCCATGCCGCTCTCGAGTGATTCACTAAAATACATCTTCGGCCGAGTGTTGAGTGATCCCCCGTGAGGTATGTGAACTTGTATATAAATGAAATTTTAAAGAGGCGTGTTATGCCCTAATAAGTAATTTATCTTATGAAAAGTTTTTAATAAAATCATGACGAATAAGATTGTAAATAAATAAAAATAAAACTTAATTAAGAATCTTGGAAATCCCGATACTCTATGACAAACCCAAAAACCTTCTCTTCTACCCATTCCATTTAGGAGTGTAAAGCCACATTATAAAGAGTTTTGCTTGAGGACAAGCAAAGATTCAAGTGTGGGGGTATTTGATGTGCACAAAATGCAACATATAAATTACATCAATTGTGGCATAAAACTAACCCTTTTTAGTACTAATGTTGGAAAAAGTGTGTTTTTGTCTTCCTTTTCTATTTTCAGGATTAAATGAGCTCAAATGAACAAAAGAAGCAAAAAGGCAGCAAAATCTAACATAAATACAAGAAAAGGAACAAACGTGACATGCCCGACCCCCCGACAGCATCTTCCCAAAGCAAAACAAGAAGACAGAAGGCTGAACATGCCCCGTGTTCACTGAACACGGGGGCGTGCCCAAGTGTCAACATAAAAGACAAAGCTATAGAAGCTTCTATCGCCCACCACGGGGCCATGCTCAGCGGACACGGGGCCGTGGTCAACTATAAGATTCGCAGAATCCAGGCAAATCTTGATAGTACAGATATGCTTCTGCACACGGGGTCGTGCCCAGCGGACACGGGGCCGTGGTCAACTAATGCAGACAAGAGCAATTAATGAAGACAGAGAAGGAGGATGGACATGGGGCCGTGCCCAATGGACAAGGGGCCGTGCCCGAGCTTCTGTTCAGCCTATAAATAGGGGTGCTTGGCTCATTTGCAAACCATCCCTTGGCACACCACCTCTCTCACACTTCACCCACCACCCACCACCATCACAACACCATCATCCACCACCATCATCCATTGTCCATCATAGAGTGTGTGAGTCGTCTCGGGATCCAAGATTGATCGTAAGAGTTCTTGACAATCAAAGGCCATGTTTGCCTAAGTCTCTTACATCACTTGGTGAAGACAAGTGTCTAGTGTAATACTTATTATTTTTAATCTTTTCGCACTTTTTACTTGGTTATGTATTAATGACTTTAATAACTAGTTTCTTATGTTGAAGGTGATTCTTCCTTATCGTTTGTCCGTGGTGTCTTGGCATTATTTTACTGTCTATATAAAATAAAATATTTTCATCATTCATATCTCCACGGTCTATATGGAGGTATGTTGGCTACCTGGTCGGGGGTTAAGGGAACGGTTTGGCAAGAGTCTTGCCTTGTTCAGTGTATAGATCCTGCAAGGACCTGGGTCAAATTTAGTAGGACCTCCTTCAATACTTACCGGTATTGGATGGCGGGGGTCCAAACTCTTTGATCCCCTCATATGTAAGCTACTATTAATACTATAACCCGGCTATTTAGGACTGTATCCCTGCTGACTCAGACTACTTAGCCGAGGGTAATGTCACCTTCAAAAGAGGGGCCTACCATAATATGCATTAATAACTTAATTAATTATCTTTTAATAATCCGACCCTTTAGGATTGTATCCTTGTTGACTCAAACTACTGGTTTGAGGGTAACGTCACCTTTAAAAGAGGGGCCTACTACAATAACTAAGATAATCTCTTAAAAAGTGCAAAAGTGCGGAAATAATCAAAGGTTACACTATACACGCGTCGGAGACAAGTGATTCATCTTGTCTATCTATTTTTACTTTTATTTTATTTTTCAGGATTTTAGTTAGTTTTTATTTTTCTAGTTTTAAAACCTTTTTCTAAACTTTCGATTTGATTAGACGTTGAGGATAAACCGGTACTAAAAGCTCTTGTGTCCTTGGACGACCTCGGTATCTTACCAACACTATACTACGCTCAGGATGGGTGCACTTGCCCATATGTGTGTTTAGTGTTAGTAAATATCATGTTTTATAAATTTAAAACTTGGCTAAAAAAGTGTAAAAGGCTTAAAATAAACATTAAAACCCTAACACAGTTCACGCACATCAATAAATATCCAAGAGTTGTGACCCATGACCACTCCAGCACTCCCAGATAGCAAGTTCCATATCCAAGAATCTAACGACCTGCAAGCATGCAGACAAGTGTGTCAGACGACGCTGGTGAGTTCAAAATTTGTTGATGTGTTTATTTACCAGTTACCAGATTAAAACGTTTCACAGATTCATTGTTGTTAATCACACGCTTACCGCCGATGGCTCCAGATTATTTGCCCTAAACCCCATTGCCTCTATCAAAGCAATGGTCAAGATGGGGGTCATTAGTTCACTCCCGACCTCCTCGGTGCGGTGTGAGGGTGCCAAACCTAAATAGCGCTATTAACTAATACCTCGTTGCCCTACAAGCAACAATCGGTAGGAGGGACTTGATTGATAGATATAGACGTGTATTAACCAACAACCCAGGTTTAACATTCCAGTCAAACCCATTACCCGACATTCCTCCCCGGAACGCATGCTTGGAAAAAAGAGCAGTGAACTCACCTTAGGTTTGCTCGGTATATAATGTTACCCGCTCCCGTAAGTCACACAAACCCTATCGTGATTACCAGTGATATCAGTTTCATAAACAGCTAGGTTACGCATTTTCACAATTTGCATGTACCACAAGAACATCGTATAATATATAACAAATGCTCAGTTTCCATGCTAGCTCACATTCCACATGTTTATCTTACAACAACATTCAACAGTTAAGTTTGATTATTCACATTTAAGCATACAAGTTTCCTAGTTTCCAAATAACAGTGTCATCATACCCAGATGCAATCACGTAATTAAATATTCATATCAAACACCAATCATGCTATAACAACTGTTCTGTTAAGATAGTTCCTAGGTGGCCTCCCGACGAAAGTCAGTGTTCCGTCGTTCAGCTTGCATGGCGAAAGACCCAGACGAAACTCATGTTTCGTCAACAACTACAGCGACGAAAGTCCAAGTTTCGCCATGATGAATATCCTGCTGGTTATTCGTCGACCTGAACCCTAACCGTTTCACTGTCTCATCACACAGATGTTCTAACCTCTAAAACGGATCAAACCCTATTAACTCAGTCAATTTATCATTCAGAATCATATAGTTTCAATAACAACAGTTAGCAAACAATTGGCACGTTTCATGGATCAAACACATCTCTTACCAACAACGAACAATAGTTCCGTTCACGAAATCGGTTTCATATAATAACTCTGACCAATGATTATTCACTCAAACATTATCAACTAGTCAAAATTCCAACATTCAAATCAGATCATGCAACATTAAATATTTCTAACACACATACAATAATGATCAACCCTAATCAACCCAGTTGTCAATGAAACTATAATCATGATGGTCTTAGGTTACGATGATGTTCACGATACCCTAGTCTCACACAGGATCATATCATCAGAAATATGGCACACTAATAAGCAGAAGAATGCTAACCGTGATGTTGAATGGATTAGTTTGATCTAGACACGGAGACTTCAAGCAATAGAAACAGCCGTCGGTTATGAGGGAAAGAACAATAGTGTTTTAGGGTTTCCATGGGTTCAATATATATACAACGTAAACAGGGCCGGCCATAACTTGGCTTTGAACTGGGCCGCATGTGACGAAAGACCATCTTTCGTCGAGCCCCATTATGGCGAAATACCAAGTGGCGAAAGACCCCTTGGTGAAAGACCCATGTTTCGTCTTAAGAGGTTATTGTTCAGGTTATTTGTCACACTAAGTTTCCATTAAACACTTAACTTAAAGCTTTAAACAATAAATCACCAAACATAAATTCTTAATCATTCAAAGTTAATAAAATGATACAATGTGAGGCGAACTATAAATCACGATTGCGAGATCAATGATATGTAAACGGAAAGGCCTTGAAATCTCGGGTTGTCACATCATCCCCAACTTGAAAGAAATTTCATCCTGAAATTTGACAACTAATCCAAAACAGCAAGACGTTAACTAAGGATGACTGTGGATTTTCCACGGGTACCACATCATCCCCTACTTGAATCGGAAATTTTGTCCTGAAATTCACTAGTTGCATCAGATATAGACTTGTCAGCTGGGAATAAGTGAGGGTACTTGAGCTTCATCTGATCCTCGCATTCCCACGTGAACTCCGGTCCACGTCTTGAGTTCCAACGAACTCTCACAATCAGAATTCGGCTATGCTTGCGGACTTTGACTTCCCGGTCCATCATTTCTATTGGTTCTTTGACAAACTGCAACTTGTCATCGATTCTTAGCTCCTGAAGTGGTACTACAAGTGTTTCATCAGACAAACACTTCTTTGCTAAGAGACATGGAAGTCATCATGGACGTTACCCAACTCAGCAGGTAACTCTAACTTGTAGGCCACATTACCAATTCGCTCCAGAATTTTGAATGGCCCAACATAACGAGGGTTAAGCTTGCCGCGTTTTCCAAAACGCACCACACCCTTCCAGGGTGAGACCTTCAACATAACACGATCACCAACTGCGAATTCCAAAGGCTTCCTACGCTTGTCAGCGTAGCTTTTCTTACGGTCGCACGCTGCTGCCATACGGTTCCTGATCTGTACAATCTTTTCAGAAGTTTCAAGAACAAGTTTTGGGCCGGTGACTTGGCTGTCACCGACCTCAGCCCAACAGAGAGGGGAACGGCATTTTCGGCCGTACAACGCTTCAAACGGAGCTGCCTGAATGCTAGTGTGGTAACTGTTGTTGTAGGAGAACTCGATCAACGGCAAATATTTCTCCCAGCCCTTACCAAAATCAATCACACATGCTTGCAGCATGTCTTCAAGTGTCTGGATGGTTCGCTCACTTTGACCATCCGTCTGTGGGTGATAAGCAGTACTCATATTGAGACGCGAGCCGAATGATTTGTGCATTGACTGCCACAAATCTGAGATGAAACGTGGGTCACAGTCAGAGATAATAGAAGTTGGCACCCCGTGCCTAGAAACCACTTTCTTGAAGTAAACATCAACTAATTGTGAGAACTTATCCGTTTCCTTGATTGCTAGAAAATGTGCTGACTTTGTGAGACGATCAATGATCACCCAGATGGTATCGTTTCTGTTTTGAGTTCTCGGCAAGCCCGTGACAAAATCCATTGCTATCTGCTCCCATTTCCACATGGGTATTTCTGGTTGCTGAAGTAATCCAGACGGTTTCTAGTATTCCACCTTGACTTTTGAACACGTCAAGCATTTACTAACATACGTCGCGATGTGAGCTTTCATCTTCGGCCACCAATACATGACTCTGAGATCCTGATACATCTTATCCGAACCCGGGTGAACAGAGTATCGAGACTTGTGTGCTTCGCATATCACAAGTTCTCTAAGATTTCCAAACAGAGGGATCCATACACGCTCCATGAAGTAGAGGATTCCATCTGATCTCTGTACAAGTCGCTTTTTCCATGCCCCTTAAGTATTCTGCTTCAATGTTTCCTCTTTTAACGCTTCAGTTTGTGCAGAACGGATTTGGTCAGGTAGGTTAGAATGGATAGTGAGCTGCAAGGCGCGAACACGTTTGGGTTTCGATTCCTTTCGACTGAGAGCATCAGCTACAACATTAGCCTTACCCGGATGATTCTTGATTGCACAGTCGTAGTCATTTAAGAGTTCTACCCAGCGACGCTGTCGCATATTCAAATCCTTCTGGTAAAAAATATGCTTCAGGCTCCTGTGGTCGGTATAAATAGTGCATTTAGTACCGTACAGGTAATGCCTCCAGATTTTGAGCGCAAACACCACCGCTCCCAACTCTAAGTCGTGTGTCATATAATTCCTCTCGTGAACCTTCAACTGTCGCTAGGCATTGGCTATCACCTTCTCACGTTGCATTAACACGGAACCGAGACCCTGAATGGAAGCATCACAATATACCACAAAATTCTATGTTCCTTCAGGTAGAGACAAAATCGGTGCACTGCAGAGTTTCTGTTTCAGCAACTGGAAAGCATCCTCTTGTTTCGTTCCCCACGAGTATTCAATGCCCTTTTGTGTTAACGAGGTAAGAGGTTGTGCAATCTTTTAGAAGTCTTTAATAAATCTGTGATAGTACCTAGTGAGACCAAGAAATTGTCGCACCTCAGAAGGAGTCTTTGGTGCTGCCCAATTTCTAATAGCATCGATCTTTGCCGGATCCAGGTGTATTCCCGATTCATTCACTATGTGTCCAAGGAAGTGTACCTCTCGAATCCAGAAGTCACACTTAGAGAATTTCGCGTAGAGCTGTTCCTTCCTCAGAAGCTCCAAAATAAGACGTAGGTGTCGCTCGTGATCTTCCTTGCTCTTCGAATAGATCAGGATATCATCGATAAACATGATAACGAAGTCGTCGAGATATGGTTTGCATACACAGTTCATGAGATCCATGAAAACCGCTGGCGCGTTCGTCAACCCAAACGGCATAATTAAAAACTCATAATGTCCATAGAGCGTTCTAAAAGCCGTTTTAGGAACATCCTCCTCTCGGACCCTCATCTGATGGTAGCCCGATCTTAAGTCGATCTTCGAGTAGAAACTGGACCCTTGCAACTGGTCAAATAAGTCGTCGATACGTGGCCGATGATAACGATTCTTGATAGTCACCTTGTTGAGCTCCCGATAGTCAACACACATATGAAAGGACTCGTCCTTCTTCTTTACAAACAAAATTGGGGCTCCCCAAGGCGAAGAACTGGGTCAAATAAAACCCCTGGCCAATAACTCTTGTAGTTGATTAGACAACTCCTGTAATTCTCCAGGTGCTTAACGATAAGGAGCTCGAGCAACTGGAGCCGCTCCAAGTGCAAGATCAATCTGAAATTCCACTTGACGGTGAGGAGGTAAACCAGGAAGTTCCTCAGGAAATACATCAGCGAATTCATGTACAACTGGCGTATCCTCGATCTTTCTCTCTTCAGGCTGAGGATCAGTGACAAGAGCTAGAATAGCCGGATACCCCTTTAATAGACACTTTTGCGCTTGCATAGTTGAGATAATACCAACCATCGCACCACTGTGATGCCCTTGAACTGATAAAGATTCTCCACTAGGGAGAGGAATACGTACGATCTTCTCCTTACAGAGAATTTTAGCTTGATGCTTAGACAACCAATCCATACCGACCACTATGTCAAAACTACCAAGGGTAACAGGAAGGAGGTCAATATCAAACACTTGACCCACAAGATCTAACTTACAACCAAAAAGGACATGCGAAGCTTCAATCGTTTTGCCATCGGCTAATTCTACTACCTTCTTAACCTCTAAAGGTGTTGGAGTTAACCCTAATCGCTGACTGAACTCTAGGGACACATAACTCCAATCGGCACCAGAATCAAATAACACAGAAGCAAAGAGATTGTTCACAGAAAACGTACCAGTCACGACATTGCCATCGTTCCTAGCATCTCCATCACCAATAGTAAATACCCTTCCATGGGCTCCATTGCCCCCATTGTTGCCATTATTATTGTTCCCAACATTTTTGTTGTTGTTCTGAAGGTTATTATCGTTGGCATTCTGATTCAGCTGAGGGCAATCCCGTTTAATATGACCCTCATCCCCACACTGATAACACCCCTTCTTAAAGCCTTGGTTCTGATGGGGCTGTTGCCTATGCTGCTGCTGATGCTGTTGATTCTGTTGCTGGTTTTGCTGCTGTTGCTGCTTTAGGTGCGGAGCTCTACAGTCCTTTGCCATATGGCCCACCTTGTCTCACCTATGGCAAGCCCGAACACATGATCCATGATGATGATACCCACACTTCTTGCACTTTGGCTTCCTACCAACATAGGAGCCTTGATTCTGATTGCTGCCCTGGCCTTGGTTAACTGAGGACGACTGACTAAAACTACAGTTATTGCTGTTGTCAGGCGTTTTCTGAGATTGACTCGCACTGGTTGCTTTGTCAGCATCGTTCCATTTACGCTTGTTATCACTAGCAGGGGAGGTAGCTGTATCAACAGAGGTAGTAGCAGAAACACGTAGCGGCAATGAGCCACGTTCGACCTCTTGGTCAGTAATCTTATGCGCCAAACAGATGATCTGGGGCAGATTGTTAAGGTTTGCAGCAGTGACATAACCCTTTACAGCTGATGCTAGGCCCTTGAGATACAACTCAATTCATCGATGTGGAGGTTGAGACAGGTTAGGGCACAAAATTGCTAGTTCATGGGATCATTTCGTGTAAGCCTCGATCTCGGATCCTTCCATCTTCAAATCGTAGTACTCGTTCTCGAGCTTCTGAATCTCATCATGAGGATAGTACTCTTCCCGCATTAACTCCTTAAAATCATCCCAAGTAGTGGCGTTAGCCATCTCGATGCCCACCATTTGCACCTGGGCATTCCACCAAGTTAAGGCACCATCCTCCAAAGTGCCTGTAGCATACTTCACACGGTCCCCCACGGGACAATTACACATAGCGAAAACTGATTCAGCCTTCTCAAACCAACACAGCAACCCCACAGCCCCTTCAGTCCCATTGAACGTCTGTGGCTCACAATCCATGAATGTCTTGAATGTGCAAGCAGGCGGATGGTTTTGATTCTGATGCACTGGCTGACCAGCTTGATAGGCTGCTAATGCCTCAGCCACATTGGTGTTAATCAGATTTGTCAACTCAGCCTGAGTCATCGTAATGTGTCCTCGTCCATGGCCTCGTCCACTCATGATTCTATATAAGGAGAAGGAACAAGTTTAAGAACCGAGATAAGGTAGGAGTCAGAACTCATGTTGACATCTACAAACTACTAAGTTTACACCAAACAATAGGGCAAAACCCTTCTCACACTCGTTAAGCCTCACTGGGATTCACATGCACCTCACATTGTTATTATGTGTGCACCCATAATAATAAGGCAATTTACATGCTTATCTCAGTGCCTCTTAACTTGCGCTAAAAGTTTCCCCCCACATTCAAATAGTGAAACGTAAGCTATTACAGGATTAATAATCACAAAAGTCGAAGAGTAGTGTCAGACTATCGAACATTTACTAAAACATGCAACATAGGTAATCACATCATGGTATCTAGTATGTAGTTTCATGCAAATCGTGAGTGTGTGATTATTAAACAAGTAATGCATAAAGTAAACAGAGGACGAACCTTGCAATCTGGAGCTGAGTGTCATGGTCGATTTTCGAAGCTGTTCGGTTATAGTTTGGTTTTATGAAAACGTTTTAAAACCTAGTTCACTATAACCAGTGGCTCTGATACCAAACTATCACACCCCCAAAATACCACATGCGGAAACACCGCAGGACGTGTGACATACCAGGATCCAAGCCACCAATCACATTGAACTAATAATAAATAAATAGTTAAATAAAACATTCGATTCATTTCATAACATAGTTCCAAGTCATAAATTAAAATTCAAGTAAACGTTCAGCGGAAGCATAAGATTATTCATTGTTCAAGTGTTTCAAAACAATGTACTAAACCAAGAATAAATATCCAAGAGTTGTGACCCATGACCACTCCAGCACTCCCAGATAGCAAGTTCCATGTCCAAGAATCTAACAACCTGCAAGCATGCAGACAAGTGTGTCAGACGACACTGGTGAGTTCAAAGTTTGTTGACGTGTTTAGTTACCAGTTACCAGATTAAAACGTTTCACAGATTCATTGTTGTTAATCACACGCTTACCACCGATCGCTCCAGATTATTTGCCCTAAACCCCATTGCCTCTATCAAAGCAACTATCAAGATAGGGGTCATTAGTTCACTCCCGACCTCCTCGGTATGGTGTGAGGGTGCCAAACCTAAATAGCGCTATTAACTGATACCCCGTTGTCCTACAAGCAACAATCGGTAGGAGGGACTTGATTGATAAATATAGACGTGTATTAACCAACAACCCAGGTTTAAAATTCCAGTCAAACCCATTACCCGACATTCCTCCCCGGAACGCATGCTTGGAAAAAAGAGCAGTGAACTCACCTTAGGTTTGCTCGGTATATAATGTTACCCGCTCCCGTAAGTCACACAAACCCTATCGTGATTACCAGTGATATCAGTTTCACAAATAGCTAGGTTACGCATTTTCACAGTTTGCATGTACCACAAGAACGTCGTATAATATATAACAAGTGCTCAGTTTCCATGCTAGCTCACATTCCACATGTTTATCTTACAATAGCATTCAACAGTTAAGTTTGATTATTCACATTTAAGCATATAAGTTTCCTAGTTTCCAACTAACAGTGTCATCATGCCCAGACGAAATCACGTAATTAAATATTCACATCAAACACCAATCATGCTATAACAACTGTTCTGTTAAGATAGTTCCCAGGTGGCCTCCTGACGAAAGTCAGTGTTTCGTCATTCAGCTTGCATGGAAAAAGACCCAGACGAAACTCATGTTTCGTTGACAACTACTGCGACGAAAGTCCAAGTTTCACCATGATGAATATCCTGCTGGTTATTCGTCGACCTGAACCCTAACCGTTTCACTGTCTCATCACACAGGTGTTCTAACCTCTAAAATGGATCAAACCCTATTAACTCAGTCAATTTATCGTTCATAATCATATAGTTTCGATAACAACAGTTAGCAAACAATTGGCACGTTTCATGGATCAAACACATCTCTTACCAACAATGAACAATAGTTCCGTTCATGAAATCGGTTTCATATAATAACTCCGACCAATGATTATTCACTCAAACATTATCAACTAGTCAAGACTCCAACATTCAAATCAGATCATGCAACATTAAATATTTCTAACACACACACAATAATGATCAACCCTAATCAACCCAGCTGTCAATGAAACTATAATCATGATAGTCTTAGGTTACCATGATGTTCATGAAACCCTAGTCTCACACAGGATCATATCATCAGAATTATGGCACACTAATAAGCAGAAGAATGCAAACCGTGATGTTGAATGGATTAGTTTGATCTAGACACAGAGACTTCAAGCAATAGAAACAGCCGTCGGTTATGAGGGAAAGAACAATAGTGTTTTAGGGTTTCCATGGGTTCAATATATATACAACGTAAACAGGGCCGGCCACAACTGGGCTTTGAACTGGGCCGCAGGTGACGAAAGACCATCTTTCGTCGAGCCCCATTATGGCGAAATACCAAGTGGCGAAAGACCCCTTGGTGAAAGACCCATGTTTCGTCTAAGAGGTTATTGTTCGGGTTATTTGTCACACTAAGTTTCCATTAAACACTTAACTTAAAACTTTAAACAATAAATCACCAAACATAAATTCTTAATCATTCCAAGTTAATAAAATGATACAATGTGAGGCGAACTATAAAACAGGATTGCGAGATCAATGATATGTAAACGGAAAGGCCTTGAAATCTCGGGTTGTCACACCATACACTCCGTAGCAGAAAGGAAAAACCGGACACTGATAGAGACAACACGAACAATGTTGGTTGATTCAATGCTTCCTATTAACTTTTGGGGAGAAGCCGTATCTGCTGCTTGCTATACTCTCAATCGGGTCTTAACTGTGAAGAAGAATAACAAGACGTGTTTTGAGCTAATCAATAACCGAAAGCCTAACTTGGAATATCTGGAGCCGTTTGGGTCACCCTTCACAGTTTTGGATCCTGATGGAAAGTTTGGTGCTAAGAGTTTGGAAGGAATCTTCGTGGGTTATTCTAGTCCACTTAGATGGGTATTCATTCCGAGTCTTGGGAGGATTATTGAAGCTTAGCACGTGGAATGTCAGGGTTACACTATGCATCCACAGAAACTTGGTGACTCATGGATATTCAACTATGAAACATTATGGGAGTCATTCGTTTTACCTGAAGAGCCGGAGTTTATTGATCAAACAAATCTATTTCGGGAATATGAAGCTTCCCAGTTGAACAAATTGCCAAACAAGTCTTCCAAGCGTCAACAGAATTCAAATGATCATGAAGCTGGTCCCAGTCACAGTGATATAGATTTGCAGCAAACTCAGACAATTTCAAAACAAGAACCTGCTCCAGAAAATCAGACAACAGTTTTTGATGATTCAGAGTCAGATTCGGATAGCCTGACCTTTGATCGAGGTGATTCAAAACCAGAGGGGGAGCCGATTCAGTCATCAGATCAGACAGTTCAAGTCGATGAACAAGTTGTAGATCAGAATGTCACGAATTTGGAAAGCGAGGTGAACGTCCCTGGTGAAGTTATGCCGAGGACTCTATCTTATCACCCCGAAGAATTGATAATTGGAGAACTACAGTCAGGATTTAGAATGAGAAGTCAAATTGACCAAGGCTTTGCTTGTTTTTACACTAAAATTGCACCATTACAAAATGATTTCTCACTCAGTTGCTTTATTTCACAGGTTGAACCGAGAACGTACAAAGAGGCACTGACAGAGAAGTCATGGGTTAATGAAATGCAAGAGGAGCTCGGTCAATTTGAAATGCTTAGAGTTTGGAAGCTAGTCGATCTTCCTGGTGGGCATAGAAAGATCAACACCAAATTGGTGTTCAAGTGTAAGCGAGATGATCGAGGAGTGATCGTGCGAAATAAAGCTCGCCTAGTTGTTCCGGGCTTTAGTCAACAGGAAGGAATAGACTTCACAGAAGTTTATGCTCCGGTTTCCAGACTAGAAGCTATCAGAATCTTTCTCGCATTCACTTCATGGAAAGGGTTTAAAGTCTATCAGCTTAATGTCAAGTCGGCATTCCTGTATGGCAAAGTGAAAGAGGAGGTCTACGTTGGTTAGCCACCGGGTTTCACCGATTCGATTCACAAAGACAAAGTCAACCTCTTGGACAAAGCGCTATACGGATTACACCAGGCCCCGAGAGCCTGGTATGAGACGCTCTCTCAACATTTGCTTTCCAACGGCTTTATTCGAGGAAAGGTGGATGCTACTCTTTTCACAAAGGAGGTCGTTGGACATCTACTGATTGTTCAAATATATGTTGATGATATTATCTTTGGGTCCACAAATGAGGAACTATGCAAAGAATTCGAAAGTGTAATGAAGTAGAAGTTCGAGATGTCTTCGATGGGTGAGATGAAGTTTTTCCTTGGACTACAAGTCGATCAATTGCCGAAGGGGATCTTCATACATCAGACAAAGTATGTTCACGACGTTCTGGAGAAATATGGGATGCCAGAGACTGCATATATGTCCACCCCGTTAGCAACTAATCACGGTATCAACCCAGATCTCACTGGAGAGAAGGTCGATGAAACGCTTTACCATTCGATGATTGGTTCGCTGATGTACCTCACTGCATCTTAGCCCGACATAATGTACCCGACCTGCCTCGCAGCCCATTATCAGTCGATTCATAGGCTTCACATATGGTTATCATCAAGTGGATTCTACGCTACTTGAGAGGAACCCCAAGCTTGGGGTTATGGTATCCAAAAGACGGTTATTTCAGACTGGAAGTCTACTCTTACTCTTATTTCGGATGCTGCAAACTGAATTCAAAGTCGACAACAGCAAGATGCCAGTTTTTCGGACCACGTCTGGTGACTTGGCAATATAAGAAGCAGACCACCGTTGCACTCTCAACGTGTGAAGTAGAGTATGTCTCAGCAAGCTGTTGCTGCTCTCAGATTCTGTGGATCCAACAACAAAAGAGGGATTACGGTTTGCAATTTCTTACTACTGCTATTTTTTGTTGACAATGAGGCAGTGATCAACATAACTAAAAACCCGGTACATCACGCTAAAATAAAACATATTGAAATTCGACATCACTTCATCCGTGATTGCTATGAGAAGAAGTTGATTCGAATTGAAAAGATCCACACCGACGAACAAAAGGCTGATTTACATACTAAATCGTTTGATAAGTCAAGTTTTCGATACTTATTAAAACTAAAGGGTATGAAACTTTTGTCTTCAGGGGGAGCAATTGTTGGCGTTGATGAGCAATCCAAAGTAGAGGACGTCGAGAAGCAATCTGCTATGGTTTATCGCATTTTTCGTTGTTTTGGTATTTAGGTGGAGATAGTGTTATATAGAAAATATAAAAACATTAAAAAATGTAAAAAAAAAAAAAAAAACAATAGAAATTTCAAAATGTAAAAAACAATAGAAAACCCAAAAAGAGTTTTTGTAAAAAAAGATGAAATGATAGTACATCAGCTAGACTGTCATGGTACGCTAAAGAATTTGAAAGTTAAAAAGTGTTAAACGGTCTCACTGATGATGTGTTGATAGGTTTTTGCACATTTAGTAGACTTTTTCGGGATATAAACCTAAATTTCATATCTTGCTTATTTCGTTGGGAACATCCCTCAGATATATAGGTAACCCCTGAAATCTTGTTTGAAAGATTACCTGTTTCTGAGATACTAGGTCTATATGCTTGGTGATATCTGGGGTATTATACCAGGACTTCTGATTTTGCGGAAGCAATAGCCTTGTCCTCGTATAATACTTTATGCGCTTTAATGTTTAAAGCTTTCCCTCAGCATAAAAATTGATAAATATCGAAAGATGTGAATCCAAGTGATGTTGTAAAGAAGATCCCTAAGTGGGACACAACTCAAAGTCGAGCCATCATCTCTCTATCTGAACGGAAGTTATAACCTGAGCTCTCACGGTCTCGCACTACCCTGAAACAGATATCATTATTGTATATTCACCTGTAAGACTGAATAGAGGGAATCTGGATACGAGAGTATATTCTGAGGTGGAACATGCGAATAAGTTAAGTTCTTAATACACTAATTCATATCCTGAATCAGTTGAACTTTGTGTGAGAATTTATGTGGATCAGTTTATCAACAATCTAGGTGAACTGTTTAAAACTTGATGTGAAATGTAAGCTCAACGGTGCCTATGACACATCGGCAGCTGATATAATCCTCTAACATGACTCACAAAAAGATGTTTGTAAATAGTTTCCTGTTATTTCATTTTGATTTAAACCCAAAAAGGTTTTCAGTGTGTTTTAACATAAACTTTCTAAAATCCAAAAAGATTTTATTTCTGCTTTACTTTTGACAAACCATTGTGGAAAGCTGATCTTCGGAATCTCAGAAGCGATGCAAAGAAATTTTTTGCTGGACGACTAGGTTGGGAGCTAATCTAAATGATTGGGAATTTATAAAGTCAAACAAGTTCATTAATTTGACACTTGTATCTTTCAGAAAAGGTGAAGAGTTTGATCAAAATGTCAGTTGGTTCGAATCGGGTCAACCAAGGTTATTAACTTGGGCTTGGTCGACAAATTGAGTAACCAGGGTTATTAACTTGGACCTGGATACTTAAGTGGATATCTAAACTGATAAAACTGAAAAGTTTGAAAAAGTTGGAATTTTTTTTGAAAATTTGAGGTGATCGAATGATCATCCGATCGGATGACCATCCGGTCGGATGGCCATCCAAATGGATGACCCTCTATATAAGGCAGTCAACAGTCAGTCAACCTCATTCGATCGAATATCTATCCGTCACACTATCATTTTCTCTCTCAAACACAAGATTGATTTTTAGCCAATTTCTTACCTGAACATTAACATAGGATTGTTGGTTTGCACATCATTCTCTATGGGGAAGGTAAGTTCATCTAATTTCAATGTTTAATTGGTGTTTTTGATGATTGTTCTTGCCGACACTATTGACGTCATGAAGATCCTTAGATCTAGGCTCTGTTAGTGTTTATTTGTTGAAATTAAACATAGATCTATGTTAATCGGTATTAGATTTAAGGATTCACCATTCCAATTTCATAAGAAACATCTACATTTGAACTTAGATGCATTTGAACGGTCCGTTAGCCGACATGCGTTTCCTTAGATCTAGGACAAATTAGAAGGTATTGGTAGAAATTGAACATAGGGTTTTGTTTATCGGCAAAAGTTTTAAGAGAATTTGTGTTCAATTTTGGAAAATCATGAAAAATTTTGATCTGATGTGTTTGGATATTCAAACTGTTCTTCATCTTTCACTCGAATGTTCATTCGATCAGATGACCATCCGATCCATTACACTATCATGTTTTAATGTTTCATTAAGTGTTTAAACTGTTTCACTCGAATGATCATCCGATTGAATGACCATCTGAACCACATCACTAATGTGTGCAATGAATGATCAGTTGTCTTTCATTCGAATGAGCATCCGATCGGATGACCATCCCGGATGACCATCCGAGCCACAACACAATTTTGTCCATATTGTCACTAGGTCGGATGACCATCCGTTGCGTTATCTAGATCACATGGGCAAGGTTATCAAAACAAAGTTATATTACAAGGTTTTTCTAACAATATAAACCATTTGAGTTTTATTTCAAAAACAATTTACAATCTGGGTTTACTTAAATAAATGTTTTGAGTTAAGATTCATGGCATCAAGGTTTTATAAAACAAATCTATTTTGACTTGGTTATTTCATTCTACATTACAAACATTTTATAAAACTTGGTTTTCTAATTATAAATTAACAAAGTTGTTCAAGTCATTTTCAACATATAAACGAGCCATGAATCTGACACTCACATAAAACCTATGTACTCGCCAACATCTTTATGCTGACGTATTTTCACATGTGTTTCAGGTACCATAGTTGGTGATGTTTGATGATGATATTGATGCATTCTCACTTAGGAACGGACGAGGCCTTAGTGACTTAATAACAATGAAAGTCTATTTGTTAATGTTTTGTTTCTAATTTCAATGCAATGTAATACATTTAATTCAATAAAACATAACTTCAATCCATGTGTTATGAAACAATGATTCTGTTACAACACTCCCCGACGTTTCCGCCTCGATTTGTTGTTTTACGTGGTCGGGGTGTGACAATCCAGACCATGTTGCTTTCATACTCATTTTCCTATCCGGTCAAATGGTCATTCGGACCATCTCTCATGTGAATCATTGTGCTTATCAGATCATGCTCATCCAAGTGGATAACCATCCGGTTGGATGGTCATTCATCAGTTTGTTCTCTTGAGTATTGTACATAATGTAAAAGTGTTAGAAAATTTTTCAAGTTTTTGAAAATTTTTCACTATGTATCATGTGTCTTGAAATGCGTGCATATTTTAATAATGAAATACTTGCAGGCAAGAGCTTCTGATTTTCACAAGAAACACAACATATGTTGTATTTTGGAACATAATTTTCCAAACATCAAACCTTTTAAAGATGTTGTGCCGTTCTTGAGAGAGAGTAGAATCTTTAAGGCATTGACGGAGAGAAACAAGTGCTATGAATCTCATCTTAGAAGCTTTTGGAATGTTGCACGCTATGAGGAAGAAGAGAAGGCAATTCATTCTGCTGTTAGAATTAAGGACGAGAATGATAAGGACGTCGATTTACATGTAAAGATTACCGTGGGCGATGTAAGGAGGGTGTTAGATCTGCAAGACAAAGACGAAGATCCCATTATAGGTTCTGAGCAGTTGTGCAAGGGATTTTGGTTGAGAATGGGATACACAGGGTATATAAACGATAAAGGTTACATAAAGTCAAAGTTCTGCAGACCCTAAAAGTTCCTTGTTCACTGTGTCATTCATGCCTTATCTCATAGAGAAGGTGCGTAAGACAAAGCGTCGGACTACATCATGAACATAATTGCAAGCTTGGTGCTTAACCGTCTGTACAACATTTCGCAAGTCATCTTCAACCTCATGCTGGATAATATAAAAGGTGAAAAATATGTTATGTATCCGAGATTTGTACAAATGTTGATAGACAATCAAGTTCCAAATCTGCCAAAGGATCCAAGTGATGAGCTTCCTTTAGAGCACATGGACAGTGAGACACTGAAAAGGTTGAATACCTATAGGGGAGTGAAGCCAGAGGATGAACCAAGATATAGACAGAAGTTTGGAAAGATAAAGAAGTCTGATTATGTTGCACCAGAAGGTGATAACTGGAGGCATGCTGATAGCAATTCAGATAATGAAATAGAAGGATTGAAGCCGATGGTTCTTAAGAAGCTCAGATTCTGGTTTGTGAAAGATGAGAAAAAGAAGAGAACTCCGAAAGTTTCTACACCAAAAGTTGTTATTAAGGGTAAAATTGAGAAGCACGAATCATCAGAAAGGTTGGTAGATATTTCATTTGAATATGATACTAAAAGTGTTAATATTTGTGTTACAGAAACAAAGAAGAAGAAATCTCCACCTCGTCTGGTAGATGAACCTGTGATACCACCAACGGATGTGATCAAAGAAGGCGTTGATTTGCTAAAGATGTTGTTTACTTACTATGAGAAGCTATCAACTGCTTAAGGTGCTCAAGGTGAAAAAGAAGCTGAAAAGACTGCTGATAATGTGGAAGCTGCTGGAGAAAACGTGGAAATGACGTTCGTTGAAGGAAAAGTGCATACAGATTCAAGTGAACCAGAGAGTGATTTTGATCCAACAAAGATTGCACCAATGTCTTATGTCAGTGGAAAGCAAAAGCTGAAGAAGTCACCAAAGAAAAAGAAAGCATCAGATGAAGAGGATGTTACGTATGTACCAACTCCAACTGAGAAAGAAAGGCTCAAGAAGAAGGGTATCAAGAAGAGAAAAGCACACCCAACTGGAGAACTTCCAAGAAGAGTGAGAGCTAGAAAAGATACAACGGCTATTCCTCAACAAGACACAACAGAAGTTCCAGAATTTGAAAGTGTTGAAAGAGTTGAAAGCCCCGAGATAGAGATCACAGGAGTTAGAAAGTCAACACCTCCACCGTAACCTATCAACAAAACAATTCATATTACTGATGATAGAGAAAAGACTCCAGAGCAGAAGCCAAAGTCTGTTGAAGATCCAATGTCTGCTACAAAGAAACCTACAACTTCGTAAAGCTTAAGTCACGGTTTTCCAAAGATTCCTCATGATATTCCTTATGATCTACCTTCTGATTGTGGCGACATGTTTAATGATGGAAAGATCAATGCACTGACAAGAAAGGTGAGTATTCTTGAGAAATCTAAAGCCAAAGTTGAAACTGAACTTAAAGAAACAAAAGAAAAGTTGTAAGATATTGAAGCTGAGAATGTGGCGTTGAGAGAAGAGGTTGAAGAGCAATCAGAAGTGATTGAAGGTCTGATAGACAAAATCGTGGAGGTTAGAGCACAATACAAATCTATGAATAAATCTCACAATATGATGATGGAAGTCGTTGGTAATCTTCATACTTCTACTGCAAATGAAAATGAGGTGTTAAAGAAAGAAGTAGAGGCGTTGAGGGCTGACAAAGAGATCAAAGATGAACAACTGAACATGTTCTATACTGTGATAGAACATAAGCTTGGAATCAATGTTCAAGTTGTGTACAACGAGATTGAGATACAAAGAGTTGAAGCTAGGAGGGTTGAAAGAGAGAAACAGATTGCTGAAGAAGCTAAAGAGAAAAGGAAGGGTTTAGTGATCGACACTGAAGAAATCCTTGGTTCTTCTAGCCAGCAGGAGCAGTCGAAGCCTGATGATGAGGTAAATACTTCTAACGTTGAAACTTCTACTATTAATGATGTTGAAATGCAAGACGTAGAGGTTGAGGCAAATGTTGAATTGTGTTTGGATATTATTCCTGTTGGAGAAGTTAAAGACGTACCTCACAGTGAATGGGCTATCCTTAGAAAGATAGAGGTTGAGCGTCATAGATTGAGGGAAAAAATGAACAAGTTCAAAGTAGTTGAAGAAGATAAAGAAATAGATGAACTGTTTGGTGATGAAGACGAAGACGGAGATGATGATGACAAAGAAGACAAGGATGACAAAGAAAAGAAAGATGATAAAGATGATAAGGGTGATGATGATGATCAGGGTGTTAGTGGTTTATTGATTTCAAAGCGTTTAGGTCCAAGCACTTTAGAATACTTTCTGAATGATGAGCTGAATGAGCTACACGAGGAAGATCAACATCATGAAGCATCGTCGTCTGGAACAAAGCATGTTGTCAATGAGGTATTCCTTACACTTCCTAAAGTTATTTACTTACACCATGCAGAGGAAGATGGGGAGTTGGATGAAAACTGGACTAGGGTGTCCATGTTAGAGGAGTTAGACTTGGATGATGGGAAGTTAAAGTTTGACATTGAAGAGGAGATTCCACCGACTCTTGATAGAGAATATACATTCAAGTTTGTGAATGAGGCCGACAACTTTAACGATGTTATCATTGAAGAAGGTTCAGATGTTTCTGATGAAGATACACCATTTCATTATTCTGGTGTGGATGACGACTTTCCTACTTTGAATGAACTATTTTAATATCATAATGAAGATGAAATAAGATGGAAAGTGGTAGAGAAGATTGCCACTGATGGTGTTCCAGAAACTGTTTCAAAAGAAGATCTTCTAGAGGAACGAAAAAGATGGTTCAAGGTTATGCCTGAAGAGAGGAAATTCAAAAGGCCACTACAGTTCTTCACTGATCATCCTGATAAATCACTTGGTGATATCCTATCATGGGGGTACTTAGAGGATTTGAAGGTATATGCTATCAGAAGAGAGTTCGGGGTTCTGTACTTTGAGTTCTTCTCTGATATCAAGACTTTACCTTGGTGGGATATAGAAGAGCTTGTGCAAACAAAGAACATAAAGCAGTATTATTATGGGCCAGAGGTTAAATGTCATGACCAAAGGCTGTGGGATTATATCAAGCTACAAGATAAGGCTAACTTTCCAGATTGAAAGCCACATCAGCCTAAGAAGGTGGTGAAAGTTGATCCTGTTACTGGTGAAAAGGATATTACTTTAAAGATCAGACGTCCAAGATGTTTAAATAATATGCCGCTTCGTGCAATGGAACAAGACTTTCATACAGATTTTAAAGGATGGATCTACAACCAAATCACAACTGAAGCGGTAATCACTTTGTTTGATGTAAAGACTGGAGACAGCAGACGCATACATGTGCTGGATCCGATGTGGTTGGTGAACTGCTCCAAGAAAGACATTGAATGTCTATTCTTCAACAAGATCGTCTACAACGAGCCTGATAAGGTACAAGCTCAGCAGTATCAAAAGATAGTGAATGTTTGCTTTGCCAAGGATATAAATTCTGGAAGATACTGGGAGACTAAGTTCAGAGATCTTGAGTTAGTGGAATTCCTAAAGACAGAGCACCAAAGTGAAAGATTCAAAGAAATTAAAGAAAAAGCTGCACAAAGAGAAAGATGGAAACTTGCATGGCCCGAAACTGATTAGACACCTATTGAATCTCAAGAAAATAAGATTCCTAGGTGGTCTAAAGCCAGAGATGGAGATCCAGAATACAGAAAGTGGTGGAATGAGACTGGAAAACCATTGAGGAGGATAATTTTGGAAGAAAGGAAGTGTAACACCTCGTAAAATTATGTTCAATAATGTGTTGACACGTGTCCCTAATCCTAATTATGTCAAACGTTGACTAGGAGGGACTACTTTTGCCAAAATTAAAAAGTATGAATGCGAAGGGACTAAAAGTGTTAACATGCTTAAACTAAGCCTCTGAATGACCTTTTACGGTATTCGTATTATTTAACGAGCCACTTGATGGACGTACGAAACCGTTTGTGATTTAATTCAAGAAGTTGTGATATTGAAGGGTTAAAAGCGTCAACATGTTAATTCATACCTCTGAGTGACCTTTTAACGAACCTGGATCATTTGATGCTCAGTTATATCCCGGGTATACCTAATATCTTATATGTTATTGATAAGGATGCAGAAATATCATTCGTTGAGCAATTTGGGTCGTTTTCGTGTTCGTTAAAGTGTTCGTCGCACTTAAGCAAAAAACGTGACCGTATGGCCGAATGAACCAACATACATGACATTTTGGTGCATAAACCAAGTTACTTATGCCTTAACGCCTTTACGCCACCTAGAAAGTGGGTTAAAAGGGGTGAAAAGTGTCAAAACACAACAAATTAAGTACAGGGCATTTTGGTCATTTTTCCTAAGGCATATAATTATCTATCATACAACTAACTAAACGAAGTGGCCATAAGGTATAACCTCGGAAGGCTATTCCTTATACATCTATGGTCACTAACCATGCTTGGTTGGATCCTAACGATCGACCAAACGGGTCAGGTTCGAAAGTCTAAGCGGTTGTTTAGACCGCTTATCTTACGACCCTATATAAGAACTAATCTAAAAGTGACGAGTTAAACATGTTGAAAGATGTTTAACGAAGTTTGAAAACAAGTTTGATATCAAAACAAAGGGTCTTGATACCCAAGAATAGTTTGGTTGCAAAATACACGTAAACGCGCATTTTGACCGAAACTATGACTCGTCACTACACCTAATCAACGAGGTAATCAGTAGGTATAGTCACATGGGACTATGACCATTGTGATTACGCTCACATTGTGAAGTTCAAACGAACTTCGTGTTGACCATTGACTGGTCAAAGTAGAAAGTCAAACACTTTTTGACTTTCACCCTTAAAACGCATAAAAGCATGAAAGAAACTTACAACGGGTCCAAGCAATGAAGATATTGATCTAAATTTTCTAAGGTATGAAGTTTTGGAACACCAACTTAGAGAAATTCAGATCAATTATGAGGAATAAGTGAATTGGGGTTGGGTATTTATAGGAAATCCATAATCGTTAGGATCGTTCCTCGATAAATGAGCTTCAATCTGGACCGTACAAGTGTGCCCACTGATTTGGAATACCATGGGTGCTCAAAACAGGCCCATAGAATGAAGAAACCATGCGCAAAAACCCAGGAAACCAGCTACTGAATCAAAAATAAGTTTCTGATCTGGGTATATGTCACGCCCCGCATAAGAATGGGCCTTATCTTTCACGGCCCGCGAGGGATAAGTTTGGCAGTTTGGAAGAATAGGTCCCTGCATGTCCAAAACTTGCTTTTCGATGCATTTTTGACACGTTAAGCCCTGTTAACCCCATTTTAAGGCTCTAAAATGAAGTTAAAGTATAGGAAACTTAAAATATGCTCAAAAATATCTCGGATTTCGGTTCGTTTGGTCGTACGGTTGCGTTATTCGGTTAATTATGACGGAAGTCGTAACGGACGCAAAAACGATCCAAATTGTGCGACGAATGGAATTTTATCATGCCAATCACAAAAATAAAATATTTTAATGATAACATAAATTTTTAGATGTCCAGATATATTCAGAACGTAAGATATGCGCGAAAATGCAAACTTATGCACTTTTTGACGCTTTTAGTCCCTGTTTGACCCAAAAGTTTATTTTTGCGCACCAAACACCACAAAGCCTATTTCTAAGCTATGTAAGGGATATTTAGGGCATATTTAACTTATGATCATATTCTGGAATGTTCGTTACAGTACGAATCGACATACTTTCGCAGTTTGTCGAAATTAGTCCCTGTAAGCGAATAAACTTGATTTCGACACACCAAACCCTTCAAAACTTATTTCTAAGTTATGTAAAGGATATTTAGGGCATGTTTAATTTATGATCAAGTTTCGGAGTGTTTGTCGCATTAAACTGATTACATTTACGCATCAGTTCGCGTATAACCTTCCAGAAAGCGATTTAAAGCTCGAAATTGAACAAGAATTGATATGTGCAAACAATACACATATTTATACAAATCCCAAGTATGAAACACAATATTTCATTAATTTGGTATTTGTTTGATGGTTGTAGAGGCACAAATGTCACAGTCTCCCCTACTTTACAAAATTTCGTCCCAAAATTTATTCGTAGGAGTCTGTCTGTGACGTTGTGTTAAATAATTGTCTTGCATGGAATCTAGGGTGTTATCTATTTGCGTAGAGTAACCCATCAAAGATATGCAAGGCACAAACCTGTCATTTCCCTCAACAGATATTCTTCAGAAGCGAAAATGAACGGATGGAGTCATTTTCCTCAACGGGTATTTTTCAGAAATGGAAATGAAGGATTAAACAAAAGGATATTTATTTCCCTCAACGGATATTCTTCAGAAATGAAAATGAACGGACGGAGTCATTTTCCTCAACGGGTATTCTTTAGAAATGAAAATGAAGGAGTAAACAAAAGGATATTCATTTCCCTCAACGGATATTCTTCAGAAATGAAAATGAACGGACGGAGTCATTTTCCTCAACGGGTATTCTTTAGAAATGGAAATGAAGGAAAAAGGATATTCATTTCCCTCAACGCATATTCTTTCAGAAGTGAAAAACGAATAGCTAGTTCATTTTTCCTCAACGGGTGCTTCATCGGAAATAGAAATGAATATAGTTAACTCTAGACACATGACAAAACTTGTTGTGGTTTCTGTGCACTAAATTCCATAATTATGTATGCATCCATAGTTACGTAATTCCTTGACAGTCCACACAGTTCGTTTTATAATGTGAAGGGGATGGAATATGAACAAGGTCAAGATGACTATGATTAGATCAACACATAAACACATAAGCACATAATTGTTTTCTTAGTTATTAATTTGTTATCAGTTTGTTATTAATTGTTATTATCTTGTTATCGATTTGAACATGGGTATTCAAGGTATACCAGGAACCCAGTCTATAGACTTCAACGTCCTCAAGAATCTATCTGAAAAGGTAGGATGATCTTCCAAAAATTTGATTTTGCTTACAAGGAAACGTTACATTCGAATTAAGGTACACAACAATTAAGGACTTACGGAAATACCCTTAGGTACCCTATTAAGGATTTATAGTGTTACATTGGGTATTCGTCTAGAGTTGTAACTTGTGCCTTGTACTCCGTTTCTTTGGAAGGAATGGGTACTTAGGATTTTCGTGGAAAACGCAAGAGATCATAAAGTGGAAGAATTTTGGGAGTAGCCTGTTCTTCAAGGAATATGGTTCCTTGATTGTCGGTATTGTAGGGGATTGTTGTTTATATATGCAATCACATAAGCATATTGCAATGTAAATAAAAGATTCATTTATAAACAACAACAACAACTGTTTCATAAACCTTGGCAACAACAGAAAATAATACATAAAGATTGATTATTTCTAAACAGCGTTGTCTTCCAGTCGATCAGATGCTCATCCCTGCGCTGGATTTGCATTAGCAAGCTTTGTGCAATTCTTTCGAAAATGGCCTATCTTGCCACAGTTGTAGCAAGACCCCGGTGGAAAACGAGCTTGAGCAGGATTGTTGCCAGCTTGATTTGGTGCAGCTGCTGCTGGGCAAACTCTTGCTGTATGACCTATGAGTCCACAAATTAAGCATTTGCGGCACTTCACACTAGCATGATGATGAAGGCTACATTGGTTGCACAAGGGTGCAGTTCCGTTGTATGGCTTCCTAGCAGGGGGTTGAGCTGGTTGGTTGGGGACAGCTTGATCATTGTGAGCGACCATGGCGAAGTTCTAAGAAGCCTTTCGCTTCTTGGACTTCTTGGAGGACTCAGTCTGTTCATCCTTTGGTTTCGATTCCTCGATCGGTTTCTTGTCACCCTTTCGGAAAAGTTTACCTTTCCTGGTCTGAGATTCAGTCTAGGTAGCGGATAGCTCAATGGCCTGTCTAACTGTAGTGGGGTTGCTACCAGTAACAATGTCTTGTACTGAGTCAGGGAGGCCAACAATGTACTTTTCGATCGCCTTATCCAAGGGTGTAACCATGCTTGGGCATAACAGACTTAACTCCTCATAACGGTCTGTGTAGGCTCGATGCTCGCCGCTATCTTGCTTAAGATCGTCGAATTCCCTTTCCAATGCCCTAATCTCATGACGAGGACAGAATTCCCTCATCATTAGAGCTTGAAGCTCTTGCCATGTTTGAACCAGTGCCACGTCGGCACCCCTATCCCTCATCACACCATTCCACCATGTTAAAGCTCGTTTCTCAAAAACACTAGATGCAAACTCTACCTTTCGCTCATTTGGACACTGAACATGTCTGAAGGTGCTCTCTAGACTCTCGAACCATTGTAGAAGTGCAGTCACTCCTTGAGACCCAGAAAATTTTGATGGCTTGGCAGAGTTGAATGTCTTGAAGTTACAGGGAGCATTATTGTTGTTATTGAGGGCTTGGTTACATTGAGCAATGATGTTTGGGAGTGCAGCAGCCATTTGCTTCGTAATGATAGCTACCAGTTCTTCATTAGGTATCTGATTGTCACGTCGAGGAGGCATTCTAAAAGAGGAAGCATGAGAGAAAACAAGTGAAATGGCATTGGGTAAGAATAGGATGTTACAATTACTGACCAAAAAGCATGGATGATGTTCATTTGTTTGAACCACGAATCAAACAAACGACACACAAAAGCTGAATCAAAGTAAATAGGTCCTCCTAATGTATCGCGAAGACATGCTTTAGCCTATAAGTGGACACTCACCCCAAGAGTTCCCATGTAAGAGTGACTGGTCCGATTATATGGATTTGTACGAACACTCTAGATTGCACGTGTTCACATTAATAAGACCCAAACTTTGACGAGATTTTGAAAACTTTGAAGGTTCAAAACCTTATAATAAATCATCCTAGAACAGATGATTAGTTTTCAAAGTAGATTTGAAATTTGTGTTCCTGTTGTGGTTGTCACCTAAAGATAGGCGACGGTATTGTTTTATGAATAAATGCAAGTAAACTCACGTTGGGGTCCTAGGAAGGTTATAGACTAGGTCAAAGCATTACTAATAACCTAATTCCCTATAACCATGAGCTCTGATACCAATTTTTCTGTCACACCTCGACCGCGTAAAACAATAAATCGCGGCGGAAACATCGGGGAGTGTTGTAACAGAATCATTGTTTCATAACACATGGATTGAAGTTCTGATTTACTGAATTAAATGTATTACATTGCATTGAAATTAGAAACAAAACATGAACAAATAGACTTTCATTGTTATTAAGTCACTAAGGCCTCGTCCGTTCCTAAGTGAGCATGCATCAATATCATCATCAAACAACACCAACTATGGTAATTGAAACACATGTGAAAATACGTCAGCATAAAGATGCCGGCGTGTACATAGGTTTTATGTGAGTGTCAGATTCATGGCTCGTTTATATGTTGAAAATGACTTGAACAACTTTGTTAATTTATAATTAGAAAACCAAGTTTTATAAAATGTTTGTAATGTAGATTGAAATAACCAAGTCAAAACAGATTTGTTTTATAAAACCTCGATGCCATGAATCTTAACTCAAAACATTTGTTTAAGTAAACCCAGATTGTAAATCGTTTTTGAAATAAAACTCGAATGGTTTATATTGTTAGAAAAAACCTTGTAATATAACTTTGTTTTGATAACCTTGCCCAATTGATCTAGATAACGCAACGAAATATAATGTGTTAAAAGCACTTATATATAGGAAGTACCAGCGGCGTACTAATAGAATATACATAGCAAAACATAATTAAATCATGTACTATATGCTGGATGAGTATATGCAACAAAATGTAATATATGAAAATTAATGTGCTAGCATGCTAATAGAATATACATAGCAAAACATAATTAAATCATGTACTATATGCGTACTAACGAACATAGCAAGTATATGAAATAAAAAGCATGAAAATCACGAAAGTAACAAGTAGGCACATGTGTTTCACCCCAAAAATGTTTGAAAACAGTAAAAGAGGGGACTATGTACTCACTTTAGGATGTTTAGAAGCCTTGAACAACAACCAAGCAAAGCTAGAGGGATCACGGAAATCAAACGGCACCTAATATAGGTAACTATATAAGTAAACCAGACCTAAATCGGAAGATCGGATAGTATGAGGTTTCGTAAAGCAAATGAGTATAGGAACTCATGTAATATGGTTTAACGAAGCCTACATTCTAAATCAGAACTTATCCTAAGTGCTTACGACCCATTACGACCCGTTTAGGTAGCTTACGCTACTTTAACGCGTCGTTCGAGTAAAAACGAGTTCGAACCGCCTAACTAGTCCCATAACAAGTATTATATGCCTTAACATGTTTAAAAATGTTGCCTAATTAGTTTAGATGTCAAAATTTATGTTAAATCTGCTTAGGATGAAATTTGGCGTAAAAAGGGCATTTTGGTCATTTTTCTTAAGGCATATAATTATCTATCATACAACTAACTAAACAAAGTGGCCATAAGGTATAATCTCCGAAGGTTATTCCCTATACATCTATGGTCACTAACCTTGCTTGGTCGAATCCTAACGATCCACTAAACGGGTCAGGTTCGAAAGTCTAAGCGGTTGTTTAGACCGCTTATCTTACGACACTATATAAGCACTAATCTAAAAGTGACGAGTTAAACATCTTGAAACATGTTTAACGAAGTTTGAAAACAAGTTTGATATCAAAACAAAGGGTCTTGATACCCAAGAATAGTTTGGTTGCAAAATACGCATAAACACGCATTTTTACCGAAACTATGACTCGTCACTACACCTAATCAACGTGGTAATCAGTAGGTATAGTCACATGGGACTATGACCATTGTGATTACGCTCACGTTGCGAAGTTCAAATGAACTTCGTGTTGACCATTGACTAGTCAAAGCAGAAAGTCAAACACTGTTTGACTTTCACGCTTAAAACGCATGAAAGCATGAAAGAAACTTATAACAGGTCCAATCAATGAAGATATTGAGCTAAATGTTCTCAGGTATGAAGTTTTGGAACCTCAACTTAGAGAAATTCAGATCAATTGTGAGGAACAAGTGAATTGGGGTTGGGTATTTATAGGAAATCCACAACCGTTAGGATCGTTACTCGATAAACGAGCTTCAATCTGGACCGTACAAGTGTGCCCACTGATTTGGAATACCATGGGTGCTCAAAACAAGCCCATAGAATGAAGAAACCATGTGCAAAAACCCAGGAAACCAGCTGCTGAATCAAAAACAAGTTTCTGATCTGGGTATATGTCGCCCCCCACGTAAGAATGGGCCTTATCTTACACGGCCTGTGAGAGATAAGTTTGGCAGTTTGGCAGAATAGGTCCCTGCAGTCCAAAACTTGCTTTTCGATGCATTTTAGACACTTTTAAGCCCCGTTAACCCCATTTCTAGGCTCTAAAATGAAGTTAAAGTATAGGGAACTTAAAATATGCTCAAAAATATCTTGGATGTCAGTTCGTTAGGTCGTACGGTTGCGTTATTCGGTTAGTTACGACGGAAGTCGTAACGGACGCAAAAAGGATCCAAATTGCGCGACGAATGGAATTTTATCATGCCAATCACTAAAATAAAATATTTTAATGATTACATAAATTTTTGGATGTCCAGATATATTCAGAACGTAAGATATGTGCGAAAATGCAAACTTATGCACTTTTTGACGCTTTTAGTCCCTGTTTGACCCAAACGTTTATTTTTGCGCACCAAACACCTCAAAGCCTATTTCTAAGCTACGTAAGGGATATTTAGGGCATATTTAACTTATGATCATATTCCGGAATGTTCGTTACAGTACGAATCGGCATACTTTCGCAGTTTGTCGAAATTAGTCCCTGTAAGCGAATAAACTTGATTTAGACACACCAAACCCTTAAAAACTTATTTCTAAGTTATGTAAAGGATATTTAGGGCATTTTTAAATTAGGATCAAGTTCCAGAGTGTTTGTTGCATTAAACTGATAACGTTTACGCATCAGTTCGCGTAGAACCTCCCAGAAAGCGATTTAAAGCTCGAAATCGAACAAGAATTGATATGTGCAAACAATACACATATTTATACAAATTCCAAGTATGAAACACAATATTTCATTTATTTGGTATTTGTTTGATGGTTTTAGAGGCACAGATGTCACAATTTGGAGCCGTAGCGTCGTGCGACGACAAAAGGGTTTCAACGTGGCGTACGGCGACGACATGGTTTTCACAGAATTCAACTTACAACTGCAGGTTCTTCCTTAGAGCCCACACATACCACTTCTTCACTCACAAAATCGAAAACTAGGGATCTTAGCAGGTTTTTAACACTTGGAGTGATCTCAGAAGCCCCCTAAACACTTGGCATGATCCTAGAATGTCCCCAAACACTATAAATAGAGGTTATCATCCACCTTCAAACCTTGCACCTTTCATTCTTTCTCTCTATCTTCTCTTATGGAAGTTCCTGAGCAATTGGGAGCATCCCTCTAAGTTCTATTAAGTCCCTAGGACCACTTGTAAGTGTTCCTTTCATGACTAGTACTTTTATTAGGCTTTTAAAGCCGAAAAGTCAAGCGTTTACGATAAACGATTTGACTTTTAGTTAGACCTTAAGCGGTCAAGCCATTGTTCACAATGAATATGGCTACGTGATCGTAATTAGGTAGGTGTTAATCCCTCAAAAGGGCACCTCCTAAGAATCACGTTTGCTTGGTCAATTGACGAGTCAACGTATTGACATTTTAAAAAGTCAACGGGTCAGATTTTAAAATAATTATGATCTGAGTTTAAGAGTGTTCTAAAATATGTTTTTGTCACTTAAACAACTTGGTAATAATTATTAGAACATGTGTAAACATGTTCGGCTCATCAATTCCAGTTTTAGGGTCGGTTCGCAACCGAAAGTCGCGTAGTTTGACTTCTCTGTTGACCTTTGGTTATAAACTGAATTAGACTAGTATACTACTGATTTAAGGTTCTGTTATGATCATAATATGATGTAGCATAGCCCTATAAGGTTATATTACATGATCATATTAGTAATCTGAGTTTTATGCAAGTTTCCGTATTTATGCCATACTTTGACCTTTATGCCCTTTTTAGCAAAAATAAGGTTTTAGACATAAATAAGCTTGAAAATGATTTAAGCACAGATATGTTAATATGTTTAACATATTTTGATGTCACAAATCTGATCATAAACTGAGTTTGCGTATAATATCGTAAATTGTGCTTTAAAGTGACCAAAATGCCCTTTAGGCGCATAGTTCGGTTTTAAGTATAATTCATTATACCAAAATCATTGCCTACTAATTTAATATCATGGTTAGGATATTTTGGGATATCAATTCAGATTATAAACTGAGTTTATGCACAAGTGCTTGTATTATGTTCTTAAATGACTATAATGCCCTTATAACACATAAAATGGTTTTAAAGCATGATTTTCATACAAAACCTTTTTCCTACTGATATGTTATATTGAATAACATATTTTGGTCAGATAAACCTGATCATAACATCAGTTTTCCTTTAACATCGCATATATCGTCATTTAACGACTTTAACGCCGTTTAAGCGCATAGTATGGTTTTAAACCATATTTATCAACCAAGATTTGTTACCTACTGATTTTATAAAACCATTTTAAATATTTTATAGTAGGTATAAGTCATGAACTCATAATCCCAAATAAATTCTCAAAACTATGTGTGAAATGACCAAAATGCCCCTACGGCGCATAGTTTGGTCTTATAGCATAAACCACACATATATTTGACATCCTACTGATATTATCTAATAAATAAAGTGTTTTCACAGAATTTTTATGGTCGTAACATCAGATTGTACGCAAGTCTCTTTTATATGTCGCTAAATGACCAAAACGCCCTTATGAGGCATTGTTTGATTTTAAAACATTAATGTGCATACAAGTTGATATCCTACTGATATTATAACTTTTTTAAAGTGTATTGGCATATGGAACTTGTTCATGACTCATCCGGTTACCCGATATCGCTTCTACGCGTACGGTTAGACTTACGTAACTAGTTTACATAAGTTTACCGAAAAGGGTTTAACTTTATCATTTTGATCTCAAAATCCAGAATGTACATTGTTTACCCATATTATACAAGTCCTAGTACTTGTTGGGTTCAAACCACATTCTTTTCCGTATACGCTTAATCTAGCGAACCTATTCTTAAGTATCAGGTCATATCTAAAGGAACTAACTTTGGCCCGTATACATTCTAATAGATAATAAATCTGTTCATTCCAGACTATAGTACCCCCCAGTTAATCGGACTTGGGTCAATAATACTTAGACTTGCTGCTCTTTGCCAAATATAGTCTTATTGATTGGAAGCTAGCAAAAAGGTAAATACTCTTGACTTATTTTAGTGTAAACTTGGGATGGCAAATATGCCTCTTGGGGCGGTTATTACATAAGTAAGTCGCCTATGATTGCGCAAAAGTGTAAGAATACGGTTTAATCCGTTTACTTGATAATTGATATATTTGGGGGTTAATGATACCATGTCCGGACAACCCAATGGGTTAATCATGCATATAATCTCGTAACAAGAATAATCCCAAGATATATTTAAAGGATCATCTATGGGTTTTCTATATGTATAAACTCTTTTCAAAAAACTTTTTTTCCAAAGAGTTAGTTAATTGTATTTACCAGCTTTGGCTGACTTATTTTCAAAAGATTGAACAGCAGGTACCGAACCTTATTATAGGCTGGGAATACGGGTCATCTAGAATGAAGGCTAAGGAATTTGCACTCCTGATGCTTAAGGCCTATGATGTCTAAAGCTCTGTTTATTCAGATCCTGCCTATGGGCTTGTATCAATGCTTGTAATACATTTATACATTCAAGCTTTATTTTAATAGTTTTAATCCAATACTTCTACTTCATATTATTATATTGTGATAATTGTTATCTAACCGTCACGATTGTACCCTTCCGGGCCCACTGGAGATCGGGGTGTGACAGGTTGGTATCAGAGCTACAGTTTGAGTGAATTAGACACTAGCCTTTAGTGTCTAATCTCAAATATCACAAATGCAGATTCCTTTAAAAACTCCGAGTCTAAACCTGAATATAAGACTACTCTCAATCTACATAGTAGTTATTGATTTTATGCCACCAAGACGTCGCGGGCAAGATGAAGAATCTGTATTGGGTCGCGGACTCAATGATCTCTACCTTTGAGTAGCTTGAAGTTCCACATGGTGAACTACATTGTTTGGAGACGATGACTCCTATACGAGGATGCTAAACCTCGCCATCTGATATTATATCTTTTGAAATCTCTGTGATATCCTAATATCATTTATCAGAAGTCTATCATATTTGATATACATTCCGGTGATATCTCACCAGCTGATTGAAACAACAATAATTATAGAAAGTCGTATCATGGCAAAGATATATGTGCACCTTGCACCAAATTCTATTCTTCGATTCAGATGTTCTCTCATTCTAGAGAATAAACAGAAAAAGGAATCACTTTCTCTGATTCATGCTTAAAGCATAAATCTCGAGTCTTGGAACTCGATTATTCAAACCCATCTGGGTATATATATTATATTATATAAATTCGGCAACTCTCGCCAGCAATTTCTCCAACCGAAGTACGACAATGATTTTTATTTCATTGATTTTTAACAACTACGAAATCCAAACTTAGTTTGGTGGAAGCACCAAATGATAATTGGCAGTATCTTAGTGTGTCCCATATATTGCTTTCATGCCTGGCAAGTATGATGGTTTAATGCATTGAACCACTAAGATCTCCTAACGGTTATATTGTACTGATATCGGCTAATAGTAAGCATCTAATATAATTTGGCGATATTACTGCCATAAGAAGAATCATTGATTTTATGGAGCCCATTTTATGATTTTTCCTTCTAATAATATGACAGCCACATTTATTGCGCCTACCTTATCAAACAAATCTCTTGATTGCGCAATAGACAAAGGCCAAAAGCACATGTCCTCGAATCTCCCCATAAGGAGAAAGGGTATATTTATAAACGGTGTACTTTATTGAGCCGTACCATATACAGTGTACTTTATTTAGCTGTATCATATACACTGTACTATATTGAGGCGTATCCCTGAATCTCCCCATAAGGAGAAAGGGTATATATTTAAATGGTGTACTTTATTGAGCTGTATCGTATACGCTGTACTATATTGAGGCGTATACCAAATCTCCAACTAAGGAGAAGTGCATATAATTAAAACGTCAAATGAGACGTGTCATGGAAACTCCAACTGAGGAGAAGGACTAAAGGTGCCAATTCTATTGGGTGAAGACAAATTAGTCGACGGGCCGCTAGCAATCAAGCAAATAAATCTCTTTTAAATTTACTCGGTCTACTAGTTCTTATGTAATTAAGACTAGAAAACAAGATCATGATAAAATACTTTGTCTTAAATTTCCCACCAATGGCAGTGGTTGAAAGGGTGATAGATGTGACAACTGTCAAAATTCCAGTTATCCATACAACTATTAGACAATGATGAGTGCTTAATGACTGTGCTGAATTACAATTTACAACTTGAAATGCTTTCTGGTTCCTGTTATCATACATACATGTGCATCATATATTGCAAATGATATATCATTATTGCATGCAAACACTATTGATTCAAATGATGCACAAAACACAGTTAGCACGGTTATCAGACAAATAAGAAAAATGCTGACGGAGTTCAGTACATAGGCAGATATTGTTTGAGACACAGAATGAGCCAGAAACCAGGTATTAGACTAGTATAGTGTGTAGGAAAGTAAGGATCACAAAACTGCCTTCCTAGAGATAGTTTAAGTGCCGGAAAGTGCCTGAAACTCACTTAAAATGCTGAATTCATCAAAAATCAGCATAAATCATCATTTAAACACACTAATATCATGCAGAAATATGGTTAAATGGTCCTCAATGCTTTCCTAAGTGTCGGGAATAAAAAATGTCACAAAAGGTAACATAAAGCACACTAAACTGCATAGTTTAGCACCTTAATGAACCAGTAACCTACCGAACAACTGGACACTACCCGAAACACCAAATTTTCACTAGAAGCATTGTTTTAACATTACCAAGCTAGTTATGGTCCCCGAACATCAAAACACACTATATACCATACAAATAACTAAACACCTAACAAGATACTTGATTTCTAACCATGATATCTGACTATCTAGTTAACCCCTAATCTAGACTGTGACAACTTGTATTTTAGACCTTCTTTGGTGTTTTAATATAACTTGTATGGACATTATGTGATAATGTGATGTGGTAAATTTTAATGGAATAATACGAGTTTGATTGTTACATGATTGTGTGTATATGTGTATATTTATATAAGAACCGATCGCACAAGGTGTGCTTAGTCACACAACCTTTTGATCGCACAACCCACATGGGATGTGGGTTAACGGTGGCCCAAAAGGGGAACCCAAGGATGGGCTTCGGCCCATGCCTCTTATGCGCATACACAAGGGGTGTGTGTATGGTTTTCTCATAATTCTATCATAACACAAAAACACCAAACCCTAGCTCTCTCCTCCTCCTCTCTACTCGAACTCGATGACGATCATTCCTTCTTTGGGATCCTTTCTCATGGGGTGATACCATTCTTATTCAAGCAATCAGAAGTACTCGATATTTCTCGGTTAGCGTGATTAAGAATTGTTTTAATTGCGATTGATTGTTTTTGTCTATATGTGATTATATCCGCCTAGGGTTGTTGCTAGAAAATGTGATAGGTATTATGATCAATTATGATCCATACGAATGTATGTGATTGAAACAGATGTATGTTGTGGAAACATGGGTAATATCATGCAAATGGCTAGGGTCCTTGATGATAGGTTGATAAGAATTAAAACTTAGACTATGTTAATTGATGATTTGGTGAGGATTCTGAGATAATTGTTTGAATTATTTGTATGCATGATGATGAATAATTGGGATTCATAAGGACGGTAGATTAGCACTATGATTTGATCGAATAAATGCTGAATTGGAAACTGTTAGAATGATTTGGTTGATTTCCTAAATTTGTGGTAACTGTGTAACCGAATCGGGAATGGGTTAATCACACAAGCTAATCTAATTGCACAAGGGGCATGGTCGCACAAGTCCCTAATCGTATAACTAATCAGAACCGCACAATTCTTGTGGATCGCACAAGGTCATTGGGCTAGTAACAGATTGGGCCAGGTACAGGGTTAAATCGCACAAGTGACTGGGCTGCGGCCCAGTACGGACCGCACAAGGGAGGACAGTCGCACAAGCCGGGTAGGCTTTGTGCACTGTTGGGCCGGTTGGCTTCTGAATCGCACAAGGAATCCGGGTCGCACAAGATAAGTGGGCCCGACGCCTGGACCGTATGTGATTGTGTTTTGATGACTTGGACTGTTATGTGGAAATTGTTATTGGGCTTGCATGCTATGTGCCATCTGTTACGTGCTATGTGATATATCTGTTAAATACGTGTTCAATAGTGAATGAAACTGATTAGATTGATAACCATGATTAGTACATGGTTGGTAGATCAACTGTGAACAAGTAAATTTCATTACCGAGCAATCCAAGGTGAGTTCACTACTCTTGAGCATGCGTCCCGGTGATTGGGACAGTCAGTGGGTATCCTAGGGAGGGATAAGTCTTTTGGGTAAAAACTAGAATGTTGGATAATACTCTCATCCTATCACTCTTAAGTCCCATCTTTTATTTCCGGAGAGGTAACAGGGTATTAGCTGGTAGCGCTACTTACGTTTGGCACTCTCACCCCATACCAGAGAGGACGGGAGTGAACTAATGACCCAGTCATGCCCAGTGCTTTGATTGGCGCACTGGGGAACGGGCAAAACATACATCAGGAGCCGTCTTGTTCAGTAACAAGATATTATCAACATTACATTCGGATTTGTAAACAAACTAGATTAAACATTTGGTAATTAACGTTTTTGTAAAACTGTGAACTCACCAGCGTTGTCTGACACACTTGTTGCATGCTCATAGGTCGTTAGGTACTATGGAAAGGAACTTGCTGTCTGGATGGCTGGAGTGGTCATGGTTCGTATTGCTGGATTTGCAAGACTTATTTAATAATTTCACGTACATTGGTTTTTGAAACGATTGAACAGTGTTTTACCATTTGCTTCCACTGAACATGTTAAACTTGGATATGTTATGTATATTTTATCTTATTGAATGGAAACTTTGTTTTATAATTGGATCTTAGTTCAATGTGATTAGTGGCTATATCCTGGTACGTCACACGCCTAGCGGGGTTTCCGCATGTGGTATTTTGGGGGTGTGACAGCTTGGTATTAGAGCCACTAGTTATAGTAAACTAGGTTTTTAAAACGTTTTTATAAATCCAGACTATAACCGAACAGTTCAGAAAGCGACCATGACACTCAGCTCCAGATTGCAAGGTTCGTCTCTCGTTTATCTATTGTTTAGTATATCTAGTATACCCTTATGTATGATGTTGCATGTGATTGCACAGACATAGCATTTCAGAATAGATTCATGTGTATTTACCTGAGTTATGTGATTGATAGAGTCACAGTGCGATATCCCGTTAGCTTTTCGTGGTTTATGTTTGTGGTGTTTTGTCTTGTTGCGAGAACTTGAGGAGCCTTTTAGCATGAGTTAGGAGGAGCTGAGATAAACATGCAAATCGCATTATTATTGTGGGTACACACATAATAATAATGTGGGGTGCATGCGAGTCCCAATGAGATGTAACGAGTGTGAGAGGGGTTCCGCTTTGTTGTCTGTTGTATGTTGTAAATCGGTAGAAATCATGGTGAGTTTGACTCCTACCATATCTCGACTCTTAACCCGTCTTCTTCTTCTGTGATATAGAATCATGAGCGGATGAGGACATGGACGTGGTCACATTGCGATGACCCAGGCTGAGCTGACAAATTTGATTAACACACGTGTGGCTGAGGCTTTGGTAGCCTACAAAGCTGGTAGGATATGTGCCAATTACCCTTTATTCTTGTGTCGCATACACAACTCTTACCCGTGTGTTGTATTTTCTTTCGTCCTTAGGTCAACAAGCAAATCAGAGTCAAAACAATCCGCCTGCGTGTACGTTTAAGACGTTCATGGATTGTAGGCCACAGACGTTCAGTGGGACTGAAGGGTCTGTGGGGCTACTGCATTGGTTTGAGAAGGCGGAGTCAGTGTTTGCGATGTGTAACTATCCTGCCGGGGACAGAGTGAAGTATGCTACAGGCACACTCGAGGATGGTTTCTTGACCTGGTGGAATGCCCAAGTCCAGATGCTGGGCATTGAGATGGTGAATGCCACCACTTGGGACGATTTTAAGGAGCTGATGCGTGAAGAATACCGTCCTCGTGACGAAATTCAGAAACTTTAGAATGAGTATTACAATTTGAAGATGGAGGGGTCCGAGATTGAAGCGTTCACGAAGAGGTCTCATGAGGTGCCCTAACTTATCTCGAGCCCCACCTCAAAGAATTGAGTTGTATATCAAGGGTCTAGCACCAGCAGTAAAGAGTTTGGTCACTGCTACAAATCTCAACAATTTAGCTCAGATCATCCGCTTAGCCCACAAGATCACAGATCAGGAGGTGGAGCATGGCTCGCTACCACCGCGTGTTTCTATCACTACTGCTGCTACAACCACAACTATTACGCCCGTTACAGATAGCAAGCGGAAATGGAACGATGTAGATAAGGTGGCAAACTCAAATCAGTCACAGAAGCGGCCAGAAAATAGCAGCAATCGCAGTTTTAGTTAGTCGTCCTCCATTAATCAAAGCCAGGGCAATAGTTCGGGTCAAGGTTCTTATACGGGGAAACAACCGAAGTGCAATAAGTGCAACTATCACCATGGGGGGCTGTGTACCCGAGTATGTCACAGGTGCAACAAAGTGGGGCATATGGCCAGGGATTGTACAGTATCACTTCCAAACCAGCAGCAGCACACCCCGCAACAGCAACAGCCACAGCAGAAGGAAAGGCAACAACCCCAGCAAAATCGTGGAAATTGTAAGGGATGCTTTCAATGTGGAGCCGAGGTTCACATCAGGCGAGATTGCCCTCAACTAAATCAGAATGTTGGTGGTAACAACAATGGGAACAATAACAACGGAAACAACAACAATGGGAGCAATGGTGGAAATTGTGCACACGGGAGGGTGTTCACTATTGGAGCTGGGGAAGCCAGAAATGATGGCAATGTGGTGACTGGTATGTTCTCCATAAACAACATATTTGCTTCTGTTTTATTCGACTCTGGTGCCGATTGGAGTTATATGTCTTTGGGGTTCAGTCGTCAGTTAGGATTGACTCCCACACCTCTTGCAAATAAGCATGTAGTAGAATTAGCTGATGGTAAATCGATAGAAGCTTCTCATGTTCTGTTTGGTTGTAAACTTGATCTCATGGGTCAAGTGTTTGACATTGACCTACTCCCCATCAATCTTGGAAGCTTTGATGTGGTCGTTGGTATGGATTGGTTATATAAGCACCAGGCGGAAATTCTCTGTAAAGAGAAAGTCGTGCATATCCCTCTCCCCAGTGGGGAATCTTTATTGGTTCAAGGTCATCGTGGTGGTGCCATGGTCGGCATCATCTCAGTCATGAAAGCCCAGAAGTGTCTACTAAAAGGCTACCCTGCTATTCTAGCTCTAGTCACCGATTCGCAACCTGAAGAAAGGAATATCGAGGACCTTCCAGTTGTTCATGAGTTTTCTGACGTGTTTCCTGATGAGTTACCTAGTTTACCTCCGCATCGCCAGGTGGAATTTCAGATTGACCTCATGCCAGGAGCAGCTCCGATTGCTCGTGCTCCTTACCGTCTTGCACCAGGAGAGTTGCAAGAGCTGTCAAACCAACTTCAAGAACTATTGGATAGAGGTTTTATCCGACCTAGTTCTTCGCCTTAGGGAGCCCCATTTTTGTTTGTGAAGAAGAAAGACGGGTCTTTTCATATGTGTATAGATTATCGAGAACTCAACAAGGTAACAGTCAAGAACCGCTATCCTTTACCGCGTATCGACGACCTGTTTGACCAGTTGCAGGGGTCAAGTTTCTACTCGAAGATCGATTTAAGGTCGGGCTATCATTAGATGAGAGTCCGAGAGGAGGATGTTATTAAAATGGCTTTTCGAACGCGATATGGACATTATGAGTTTTTGGTTATGCTATTCGGATTGACAAACGCACCAGCAGTCTTCATGGACCTTATGAATCGTGTATGCAAGCCGTACCTTGACGACTTCGTTATTGTGTTTATTGATGACATCTTGATCTACTCAAAGAGCAAGGAGGACCACGAGCGGAACTTACGTCTTATTTTGGAACTCCTGAGGAAGGAGCAGCTCTACGCGAAGTTTTCTAAGTGTGACTTCTGGATACGAGAAGTGGACTTCCTTGGCCACATTGTTAATGAATCAGGGATACACGTGGATCCTGCTAAGATTGACGCTATCAGAAATATGGCAGCACCGAAGAATCCATCAGAGGTGCGACAATTTCTTGGTCTCGATGGGTATTATCGAAGATTTATCAAGAATTTCTCGAAGATCGCTCAACCTCTTACCACGTTAACACAGAAAGGTGTTGTGTATTCTTGGGGAACAAAGTGGGAGGATGCTTTCCAACTTTTGAAAAAGAGACTCTGCAGTGCACCGATTTTGTCCCTACCTGAAGGTACCGAGGATTTTGTAGTATACTGTGATGCTTCTATTCAGGGTCTCGGTTACGTGTTGATGCAACGCGAGAAAGTGATAGCCTATGCCTCTCGACAGTTGAAGGTTCATGAGAATAATTACACAACTCACGACTTGGAGCTGGGAGCTGTGATTTTTTCGTTGAAAATCTGGAGGCATTATCTGTACGGTACCAAGTGCACTATCTACACCGATCACAGGAGCTTCCAGAATATTTTCGACCAGAAGGAATTGAATATGCAGCAGCGTCGCTGGGTAGAACTATTGAATGACTACGATTGTGCCATCAAGTATCACCCAGGTAAAGCTAACGTTGTAGTTGATTCCCTTAGTCGAAAGGAGATGAAACCTAAGCGTGTGCGAGCCTTACAACTCACTATTCACTCAAATCTTCCTGATCAGATCCGTTCGGCTCAGATTGAAGCATTGAAGGAAGAAAACACTGAAGTTGAGTATTTACGGAGCATGGTGAAATGACTTGAGAAGAGATCAGATGGCATTTATTATTTTATGGAGCGGACATGGATTCCGTTGTTTGGGAACCTTAGAGATCTTGTGATGGACGAAGCGCACAAGTCTCGATACTCTGTTCATCCGGGTTCAAATAAGATGTACCAGGACCTCAAATTTTTGTATTGGTGGCCAAAGATGAAAGCTAACATCGCGACGTATGTGAGTAGGTGTTTGACTTGTGCGAAAGTCAAGGTAGAGTATCAGAATCCCTCAGGCCTGCTTCAATAACCAGAAATACCCATGTGGAAATTGTGGCATCCACTTTTCTATAACGATCAAACATACAAGATTTTTAACAAAAATTGGGCGTGACACATTCGTAAATAAACGTTTCCCTGTTTTTACATTATAATTCAAAAATCAATCTAAGGGATTCAGACGTTCTGAAAACACTTACTACTATTCTAGACATACGGTTAACATTTACATTAACAAAATGATTTTCGACCCATAAGTAAAAGATAACATAGTCCGGAAGCGCAAAAAGGCCAATTTAGTATGTTCGTCCGAGCTCGCCAACTTCAAACATGAGATTTACCTAACATGCACAACATCAAACATTAGTTAATTTACAATGCTAACACAAAATCCATAACATACCTTACATACATTTAATCAACCCATTAACAAATTACCAAAATCATTGACAAATCTTGTTTATAACATTCTTTTCATTAAACAACTCTTCCATTAACTTTCTTTCATTTCTACATCCCGATACATTCATACATCCATATCATTCGACCCATTCATAATGAGCCCATATTCAAACGTCCACATTAATCGTCGTGCTTATCCTAATTTACCCATTTCTAACCAGTAACCCTTATCATACATGCTTAGCGTAACATATCATTATGACCCATTTACAACAAGTCATTACTTAACCATTTCATAATCCTACTTTCCATACAACTTTGTCCCACTTGAGTGGTCATTATACATCCGACACTATTGTGTCGCTTATTTCGTTTTCTAACATATAACATATCATCATTTGAACCAATAACAACACACAACTCAACATTTAGGATTTATAACTAAACCTTCATCCGAAGAACAACACAAAAAGGGGAATTAAGTTCATAAGAACTTACCGTGATCCTGAGCTCCTTGTGCTTTGGAGTGACTCGCTCCTTCTTCCTTCTTTTTTCCTGAACATCATAACTTTATTCACTTAGCTCCCATTACTTTCACATTCTTTATTATCCAATACGATATTTACAATTTACATACATTCCCGCTATGATTAAACCTCATCAATTTAGCGAATTTTCATACAAAATCATATCTAAATTCATTTAGACATTTCATCAAACACATGGTGGGCATACTATCTATAAGGCATTATATACAAATAGTTATAACATATCCCTCCTATCTCATCCATGGTTAAAACATAATCTTTCATAACAATAACCATTACCCTAATCCATAACTTACTATTTTGCCTATGAACAAATGGTTCCAAATCAATTATTCATAACAATTTCATCAATCAATAATCAAATTAACATATAAAACTTCACAATTGTTAAACATTACTTGACATGCAAGTGGGTTTTGACCAAATCATGCTCATATTCGAAATTTAGCATCTATTGATGTCTAGACCTTCATAGCAACCATTAATCATACTGAATTTTGTATTACACTCACGAATTACACAAAACCCACATAATCAAACATCATCAAATCACAAATTTTCACTTACTTGAGATCAAGAACACTTAGATAATCAGGATTCTTAATTCATGCATTCGATTCTTCAAAAATCTGGCTTTCAACTGATGGAATTTTGTGATTTAGGGTTTTGAGAGGGAAGGAGTTCTCCCCCTGGATCCTCATGATCGCACACACACACCAGACTAGTCTGGTTTATTTTTTTTTTTTGTCATGTTTTAATACAATAAGTACATATCTAGTCCCTCATCTTTTAATCCCTATTCACTTTAGTCATTTACCTTTTAACTTAACCATCATTCTTTTACTAACTTTTATTTTTTTGACATAATTCTATATATTTTCCATTTAAAACATCACTACCATTATACTTTTAGGTCATATGAGAATTTGGGGTGTTACAAGTCTACCCCCCTTAAAGAAGGTTTCGTCCCCGAAACTTGAATACGTACCGAATAATTCTGGGTAATGTTCTCGCATTTCATCCTCCGTTTCCCATGTAAGATCCGATCCTTTTCGATGTTGCCATTGGACCAACACTTGCCGAACGGATTTATTGCGGAGTTGCTTTACTTTAAAATCCTTTATTTCGATGGGCTTTTCAACATTATTTAATTTCTCATCCACTTCAATATCATCCAAAGGTACCTATGCGGACTCATCCGCGAGGCAGTTTCGCAATTGCGACACATGAAAGGTGTTATGAATCCCATCTAATGCGGGTGGTAATTCTAACTGATACGCCACCGCCCCGACCCGAGCGAGTATCTTGAATGGTCCAATGTATCGAGGACCTAGCTTCCCGCGTTTATGAAAACGAATTATCCCTTTCCATGAAGAGACTTTTAGTAACACATGATCTCCTACTTGAAACTCAATTGGTCGCCTTCGTCGATCTGCATAAGACTTTTGTCTATCTTACGTCGCCTTAATTCTCGATCTAACCATATCAATCTTTTCATTCATTTCGGCTACTAGATCCTTTGACACGAGTTCGCGCTAACCCACTTCCCCCTAGCAAACCGGGGTTCTACATTTCCTTCCATAGAGAATTTCATAGGGGGCCATTTTTATGCTATTATGATAACTATTGTTATTTGAAAATTCTACCAAGGGTAGATGATCATCCCAGCTTCCCCCAAAATCCATGACACAAGCCCTCAACATATCAACTAATGTTTGTATAGTTCGTTCCGATTGACCATCGGTTTGAGGATGGTAGGTGGTGCTAATATGTAACCGGGTTCCCAATTCTTCATGAAACTTCCTCCAGTAACGGGACGTGAATCGGGTGTCCCAGTCGGATGCTATAGACACCGGAACCCCATGTCGGGATATAATCTCGTTCATATAAACTTCCGCCATCTTTTCTGAATTATAAGTTTCCCGAATGGGTAAGAAATGTGCACTTTTGGTCAGTCGATCAATGACCACCCATATTGCATCGTGCCCTTTTCTCGTCTTGGGAAGCTTAGTCACCAAATCCATCGTTACATGCTCCCACTTCCACACCGGTATCTCCAACGGTTGCAATTTCCCATACGGTCTTTGGTGTTCGGCCTTTACTTGGGAACATGTCAAACACTTAGCCATATACTTGACAATATCTCTTTTCATTCCCGGCCACCAATAATTCATCCTCAAGTCTCAATACATTTTTGTAGCTCCTGGATGGACAGAGTATCGAGACTTGTGTGCCTCTTTCAAAAGTAATTCTTTCACATCACATTCCCGAGGTATCCAGATTCGACCATACCTCGTTTTCATGCCATTCACATTCTCAATCAACTCGTGGATAAATCCTTTCGTCCTTTCTTTCTTCGAGTCCTTGGCATCCAAGGACTTAATTTGAGCCTTTCGTATTTCTTCAAGGAGTTTGGAAGTGACTACCATTTTCATTGATCTTACCCGAATCAGGCGCGGGTACTCCTTTCGACTTAGAGCATCTGCCACAACGTTAGCCTTCCCGGGGTGATAGTGGATATCACAATCGTAATCCTTGATAAGTTCCAACCATCTTCGTTGCCTCATATTAAGATCTTTTTGTTCAAAAAAATATTTGAGGCTCTTGTGATCCGAGAAGATTGTACACTTCACCCCATATAGGTAATGTCTCCATATCTTCAAGGTGAACACGACCGCCGCCAACTCAAGATCGTGGGTTGGGTAATTATTTTCGTGTTGCTTGAGTTGCCTTGAAGCATAGGTAACGACTTTACCCCTTTGCATTAGTACACACCCAAGACCCTGATGGGAGGCATCAGTATATACCACCAAATCATCCGTTCCATCCGGTAATGTCAATACAGGAGAACTTGAGAGTTTTTCTTTTAGTGCCTGAAACGCTTTTTCTTGTTCTTCACCCCATAAAAACTTCTCACTTTTCTTCGTTAAATTTGTCATAGGCGAGGCTATTTTGGAGAAATCCTTAATAAATCTCCTGTAAAAACCAGCCGAGCCCAAAAAGCTTCTTATCTCGCTTGGATTCTTTGTGGGTACCCAATTCATTATTGCCTTTACTTTGGACGGGTCCACATGAACGCCGTCCGCATTGATTACATGACCCAAAAATTGTACTTCTCTAAGCCAAAAGGCACATTTTGAGAACTTTGCATATAACCTTTCCTTGCGGAGCATCTCCAGCACATCACGTATGTGTGAAGCATGCTCTGCTTCACTTCGGGAGTACACTAGTATATCATCAATAAAAACGATTACGTACTTATCAAGCATAGGCCGGCACACCCGATTCATTAGATCCATAAATACAGCTGGCGTGTTTGTTAAGCCGAAGGATATCACTAAGAACTCGTAATGTCCATACCGCGTTCGAAATGCAGTTTTCGACAAATCCTCTTCTCGTACCTGCAGTTGGTGATACCCTGATCGCAAATCAATCTTTGAAAACCAGCTCGCCCTTTGTAGTTGGTCGAATAAATCATCAATTTTGGGTAAGGGGTAACGATTCTTCACTGTTAACTTGTTTAACTCCCGATAGTCGATGCACATTCGCATCGAACCATCTTTCTTCCTTTCGAATAATACGGGTACTCCCCATGGCGAAACGCTTGGTCGAGTAAAATCTTTGTCAAGCAGTTGTTGAAGTTGGGTCATTAATTCTTTCATTTCGGTTGGGGCCAACCGATAAGGAGCTTTAGCTACCGGTGCGGCTCCCGGGGTAAGCTCTATTTTAAACTCCACTTCACGTTCGGGCGGAAGCCCCGGTAAATCCTCCGGAAATACATCCGGATATTCATTCACTACTTTTACATCTTCCAGCTTCGGTACAACTTGATTGGTATCAATCACGTAAGACAGATACGCTTTTCCCCCGTTCTTTACATACTTGACGGCTTCAATAATAGAACAAAATTTTGACTCATCGACCCTATCCCCTTGAATACTTACCTGTTTTCCCTCCGAGGTTACTACTTGAATGACTTTCTTTTCACATTGTATTTCAACATGATTTTGGGCTAGCCAGTCCATTCCCACAACAACTTTAAATTCCCCCATAAACATTGGAACAAGGTCTATGCTAAATTCCTCATCTTCAATCAAGATCTTACAGTTTCTACATACATCATGCAATAGGTAACTTTTGTTATCCGCTACTTCCACTTCTAAAGGTACTAACATCTTTTCAAGTATAAAGGAAGGATGACATAAAAGTTCATTCGAAATAAATGACCTACTAGCCCCGGAATCAAATAAAACATTTACAGGTATTGAATTTACTAAGAATATACCAGAAACTACTTCCGGGTGAGACTTTGCTTCTTCAGACGTTATCTGAAACATCCTTCCACGAGCCCTAGACGGCTCTTCTTTCTTTCCTTCTTTTCTAGGCGTTTGTTGAAGCTTTGGACATTCAGATTTCATGTGCCCCGCTTGATGACAATTGTAACACGTTTTCTGATTTTTTGGACATCTATAGTACGGATGTCCCTCTTGCCCACACTTGTAGCACCCTTTCTTTCCAAGCAAACATTCACCCGAATGGTGTTTCCCACACGTCTTGCAAGTCGGAATCCCACTACTTGTCTTCCCTTTCTTGTTTTGATCTTGATATTTTGCCTTTTTCGATGGGTTTGTGTTGGTAGGCTTCTCTGCCACCCTTTTCTCTCCCCGTTCAACCTGCCTTCTTAACTCGATTTCCCTATCTCTTGCCCAGTCGATTAATTCATTCAATGTTGCACACTTAGAGGGATTTATGAACTCCTGATATTTAGCCTTTAACATAGCATGATAACGTATGATTTTCAATCTTTCAGTCGCTGCTATCTCCCCACAAAATTTCACCTTCTCGAGGAACTTATTTGTTATTTCATCAATCGTTTCATCCTTTTGTCGAAGACGTAAGAAGTCTTCTTGAATCTTATCAAGTGCAGATTGTGGGCTATGATATTTCAGAAATGGCTCCTTGAACTCTTGCCATGTTAACGTTTGTACTTTGTCATCCCCCAATTCCTTCGAATGTGTGTCCCACCAATCCTTTGCTAGGAGTTATAGGAGGCCCGTAGCAAACATCACTTGATCCTCCACTTCACATCTACTTCTTACAAACACCGCCTCAGTGCTTGAAATCCACCTTTGACAAGCTATCAGGTCGATTTCCCCTTTGTACAGCAAAGGGTTACATGCCATGAATTCCTTGTACGTGCACCTTCGAGTACTTTTCTTTGTTTGTAGTTCACTAATAATCTCCTTTAGTTCTTCCACCTTGGTCGTTACTAAAGTATCGACTACTCCCAATACTTGACCTTCCACCTCTTGAGCTAGTCGGGAAATACTAGCTTCAATCACTTTCTCTACTTCTTCTACAATCATTGATCTCATTTCATTTCGGCGTGCTTCATCGCCATCATTTACATTCACCGTATCAGCCATCTACATAAAACATTCATTACATTCATTAGACTTTATTTCATATTTCCCATCATCATGTTTTAACATCATTTTATCATGACACATTCCATTCATCATTCATACTTTATGCTTTACCGTCATTGACGATTGTATCGTATCATACCGACCGAATCCTTTAATCATAACAAATTTCTTTCTCATCATTCACATGTACCTTTCTTTCATCATTTGATTATCGTATTTGCTTTAAATATTGTTCACAAGGCCTTTAAAAATCAATTGGAACAAGTCCCGTATACAAACTCATCAAAACAAAAAAAAATCGGAAACATAGTGGTGCTCGCGTGGCGCGAGGGTCTGCTTACCCTTCCGTCGCGCGACGCCAGCGATGTCGCGCTACGCGACGAACTTGGGTTACGGGGGTGGCGCGATGCGAGCAGCTAATTTCGACAGAATGTTTGTTATTTGCTGCTGTTAATGCCCAGCTCTAAAAATTTTCAACATAATTCTTAAAATCATCATATCTCAAGTTCTACAAGTCCGTTTTGCCCGATTCTTTTTCCTACGCGTCCGTAATTTAATTACGGACCCGTTTGGCATATTCGTTAGCAGCATGACTCGGTTTAAGAACAATTAACCTATAAATCCCATTCTATTTCAAACTACAACATAAGGAATTTTACAATTTACTTACTTGTGTAGCGCTTCGGAACGAACACACCTTATACGAGCTTCCAGTTTGAGTTCAAGCATTTGACCCAAATACTTGAATCACTCAAACTTCGGCTCTGATACCAACTTATGGCATCCACTTTTCTATAACGATCAAACATACAAGATTTTTAACAAAAATTGGGAATGACCCATTCGTAACATAAACGTTTCCCTGTTTTTACATTATATTTCAAAAATCAATCTAAGGGATTCAGACGTTCTGAAAACACTTACTACTATTCTAGACATACGGTTATCATTTACATTAACAAAATGATTTTCGACCCATAAGTAAAAGATAACATAGTCCAGAAGCGCAAAAAGGGCAATTTAGTGTGTTCGTCCGAGCTCGCCAACTTCAAACATGAGATTTACCTAACATGCACAACATCAAACATTAGTTAATTTACAATGCTAACACAAAATCCATAACATACCTTACATACATTTAATCAACCCATTAACAAATTACCAAATCATTGACAAATCTTGTTTATAACATTCTTTTCATTAAACAACTCTTCCATTAACTTTCATTCATTTCTACATCCCGATACATTCATACATCCATATCATTCGACCCATTCATAATGAGCCCATATTCAAATGTCCACATTAATCGTCGTGCTTGTCCTAATTTACCCATTTCTAACGGGTAACCCTTATCATAAATGCTTAGCGTAACATATCATTATGACCCATTTACAACAAGTCATTACTTAACCATTTCATAATCCTACTTTCCATACAACTTTGTCCTACTTAAGTGGTCATTACACATCCGACACTATTGTGTCGCTTATTTCGTTTTCTAACATATAACATATCATCATTTGAACCAATAACAACACACAACTCAACATTTAGGATTTATAACTAAACCTTCATCCGAAGAACAACACGAAAAGGGGAATTAAGTTCATAAGAACTTACCGTGATCCTGAGCTCCTTGTGCTTTGGAGTGACTCGCTCCTTCCTCCTTCTTATTTCCTGAACATCATAACTTTATTCACTTAGCTCCCATTACTTTCACATTCTTTATTATCCAATACGATATTTACAATTTACATACATTCCCGCTATGATTAAACCTCATTAATTTAGCGAATTTTCATACAAAATCATATCTAAATTCATTTAGACATTTCATCAAACACATGGTGGGTATACTATCTATAAGGCATTATATACAAATAGTTATAACATGTCCCTCCTATCTCATCCATGGTTAAATCATAATCTTTCATAACAATAATCATTACCCTAATCCATAACTTACTATTTTGCCTATGAACAAATGGTTCCAAATCAATTATTCATAACAATTTCATCAATCAACAATCAAATTAACATATAAAACTTCACAATTGTTAAACATTACTTGACATGCAAGTGGGTTTTGCCCTAATCATGCTCATATTCGAAATTTAGCATCTATTGATGTCTAGACCTTCATAGCAACCATTAATCATACTGAATTTTGTATTACATTCACGAATTACACAAAACCCACATAATCAAACATCATCAAATCCCAAATTTTCACTTACTTGAGATCAAGAACACTTAGATAATTAGGATTCTTAATTCATGCATTCGATTCTTCAAAAATCTGGCTTTCAATTGATGGAATTTTGTGATTTAGGGTTTTGAGAGGGAAAGAGTTATCCCCCTGGATCCTCACGATCGCACACACACACCAGACTAGTCTGGTTTATTTTTTGTTGTCATGTTTAAATACAATATTTACATATCTAGTCCTTCATCTTTTAATCCCTATTCACTTTAGTCATTTACCTTTTAACTTAACCATCATTCTTTTACTAACTTTTATTTTTTTGACATAATTCTATATATTTTCCATTTAAAACATCAGTACCATTATACTTTTAGGTCATATGAGAATTTGGGGTGTTATAAGTCTACCCCCCCTTAAAGAAGGTTTCGTCCCCGAAACCTGAATACGTACCGAATAATTCTGGGTAATGTTCTCGCATTTCATCCTCCGCTTCCCATGTAAGATCCGATCCTTTTCGATGTTGCCATTGGACCAACACTTGCCGAACGGATTTATTGCAGAGTTTCTTTACTTTAAAATCCTTTATTGTGACGGGCTTTTCAACATAATTTAATTTCTCATCCACTTCAATATCATCCAAAGGTACGTATGCGGACTCATCCGCGAGGCACTTTCGCAATTGCGACACATGAAAGGTGTTATGAATCCCTTCCAACGCGGGTGGTAATTCTCACTGATACGCCACCGCCCCGACCCGAGCGAGTATCTTGAATGGTCCAATGTATCGAGGACCTAGCTTCTCGCGTTTACGAAAACGAATTATCCCTTTCCATGGAGAGACTTTTAGTAACACATGATCTCCTACTTGAAACTCAATTGGTCGCCTTCGTCGATCTGCATCAGACTATTGTCTATCTTGCGTCGCCTTAATTCTCGATCTAACCATTTCAATCTTTTCATTCGTTTAGGCTACTAGATCCTTTGACGCGAGTTCGCGCTTCCCCCCAGCAAACCAGGGTTCTACATTTCCTTCCATAGAGCATTTCATAGGGGGCCATTTTTATGCTATTATGATAACTATTGTTATATGAAAATTCTACCAAGGGTAGATGATCATCCCAGCTTCCCCCAAAATCCATGACACACGCCCTCAACATATCAACTAATGTTTGTATAGTTCGTTCCGATTGACCATCGGTTTGAGGATGGTAGGCGGTGCTAATATGTAACCGGGTTCCCAATTCTTCATGAAACTTCCTACAGTAACGGGACGTGAATCGGGTGTCCCGGTCGGATGCTATAGACACCGGAACCCCATGTCGGGATATAATCTCGTTCATATAAACTTCCGCCATCTTTTCTGAATTATAAGTTTCCCGAATGGGTAAGAAATGTGCACTTTTGGTCAGTCGATCAACGACCACCCATATTGCATCGTGCCCTTTTCTCATCTTGGGAAGCTTAGTTACCAAATCCATCATTACATGCTCCCACTTCCACACCGGTATCTCCAACGGTTGCAATTTCCCGTACGGTCTTTGGTGTTCGGCCTTTACTTAGGAACATGTCAAACACTTAGCCACATACTTGACAATATCTCTTTTCATTCCCGGCCACCAATAATTCATCCTCAAGTCTCGATACATTTTTGTAGCTCCTGGATGGACAGAGTATCGAGACTTGTGTGCCTCATTCAAAAGTAATTCTTTCACATCACATTCCCGAGGTATCCAGATTCAACCATACCTCGTTTTCATGCCATTCACATTCTCAATCAACTCGTGGATAAATCCTTTCATCCTTTCTTTCTTCGAGTCCTTGGCATCCAAGGACTTAATTTGAGCCTTTCGTATTTCTTCAAGGAGTTTGGAAGTGACTACCATTTTCATTGATCTTACCCGAATCGGGGGCAGGAACTCCTTTCGACTTAGAGCATCCGCCACTACGTTAGCCTTCCCGGGGTGATAGTGGATATCACAATCGTAATCCTTGATAAGTTCCAACCATCTTCGTTGCCTCATATTAAGATCTTTTTGTTCAAAAAAATATTTGAGGCTCTTGTGATCCGAGAAGATTGTACACTTCACCCCATATAGGTAATGTCTCCATATCTTCAAGGCGAATACGACCGTCGCCAACTCAAGATCGTGGGTTGGGTAATTATTTTCGTGTTGCTTGAGTTGCCTTGAAGCATAGGCAACGACTTTACCCCTTTGCATTAGTACACACCCAAGACCCTGATGGGAGGCATCAGTATATACCACCAAATCATCTGTTCCATCCGGTAATGTCAATACAGGAGAACTTGAGAGTTCTTCTTTTAGTTCCTGAAACGCTTTTTCTTATTCTTCACCCCATAAAAACTCTCACTTTTCTTCGTTAACTTTGTCATAACCATTAATCATACTGAATTGTGTATTACATTCACGAATTACACAAAACCCACATAATCAAACATCATCAAATCCCAAATTTTCACTTACTTGAGATCAAGAACACTTAGATAATCAGGATTCTTAATTCATGCATTCGATTCTTCAAAAATCTGGCTTTCAATTGATGGAATTTTGTGATTTAGGGTTTTGAGAGGGAAGGAGTTATCCCCCTGGATCCTCACGATCGCACACACACACCAGACTAGTCTGGTTTATTTTTTGTTGTCATGTTTTAATACAATATTTACATATCTAGTCCCTCATCTTTTAATCCCTATTCACTTTAGTCATTTACCTTTTAACTTAACCATCATTCTTTTACTAACTTTTATTTTTTTGACATAATTCTATATATTTTCCATTTAAAACATCACTACCATTATACTTTTAGGTCATATGAGAATTTGGGGTGTTACAAGTCTACCCCCCCCCCCCCCTTAAAGAAGGTTTCGTCCCCGAAACCTGAATACGTACCGAACAATTAACCTATAAATCCCATTCTATTTCTAACTACAACATAATGAATTTTACAATTTACTTACTTGCGTAGCGCTTCGGAACGAACACACCTTATACGAGCTTCCAGTTTGAGCTCAAGCATTTGACCCAAATACTTGAATCCCTCAAACTTCGGCTCTGAACCAACTTGTGGCATCCACTTTTCTATAACGATCAAACATACAAGATTTTTAACAAAAATTGGGCATGACCCATTCGTAACATAAATGTTTCCCTGTTTTTACATTATAATTCAAAAATCAATCCAAGGGATTCAAACGTTCTGAAAACACTTACTACTATTCTAGACATACGGTTAACATTTACAATAACAAAATGATTTTCGACCCATAAGTAGAAGATAACATAGTCCGGAAGCGCAAAAAGGGCAATTTAGTGTGTTCGTCCGAGCTCGCCAACTTCAAACATGAGATTTACCTAACATGCACAACATCAAACATTAGTTAATTCACAATGCTAAAACAAAATCCATAACATACCTTACATACATTTAATCAACCCATTAACAAATTACCAAATCATTGACAAATCTTGTTTATAACATTCTTTTCATTAAACAACTCTTCCATTAACGTTCATTCATTTCTACATCCCGATACATTCATACATCCATATCATTCGACCCATTCATAATGAGCCCATATTCAAACATCCACATTAATCGTCGTGCTTGTCCTAATTTACCCATTTCTAACGGGTAACCCTTATCATACATGCTTAGCGTAACATATCATTATGACCCATTTACAACAAGTCATTACTTAACCATTTCATAATCCAGCTTTCCATACAACTTTGTCCCACTTGAGTGGTCATTATACATCCGACACTATTGTGTCGCTTATTTCATTTTCTAACATATAACATATCATCATTTGAACCAATAACAACACACAACTCAACATTTAGGATTTATAACTAAACCTTCATCCGAAGAACAACACGAAAAGGGGAATTAAGTTCATAAAAAATTACCGTGATCCTGAGCTCCTTGTGCTTTGGAGTGACTCGCTCATTCTTCCTTCTTATTTCCTGAACATCATAACTTTATTCACTTAGCTCCCATTACTTTCACATTCTTTATTATCCAATACGGTATTTACAATTTACATACATTCCCGCTATGATTAAACCTCATCAATTTAGCGAATTTTCATACAAAATCATATCTAAATTCATTTAGACATTTCATCAAACACATGGTGGGCATACTATCTATAAGGCATTATATACAAATAGTTATAACATGTCCCTCCTATCTCATCCATGGTTAAATCATAATCTTTCATAACAATAATCATTACCCTAATCCATAACTTACTATTTTGCCTATGAACAAATGGTTCCAAATCAATTATTCATAACAATTTCATCAATCAACAATCAAATTAACATATAAAACTTCACAGTTGTTAAACATTACTTGACATGCAAGTGGGTTTTGCCCTAATCATGCTTATATTCGAAATTTAGCATCTATTGATGTGTAGACCTTCATAGCAATCATTAACCATACTGAATTTTGTATTACATTCACGAATTACATAAAACCCACATAATCAAACATCATCAAATAAACAAATTTTCACTTACTTGAGATCAAGAACACTTAGATAATGAGGATTCTTAATTCATGCATTCGATTCTTCAAAAATCTGGCTTTCAGTTGATGGAATTTTGTGATTTAGGGTTTTGAGAGGGAAGGAGTTCTCCCCCTGGATCCTCACAATCGCACACACCAGACTAGTCTGGTTTATTTTTTTTGTCATGTTTTAATACAATATTTACATATCTAGTCCCTCATCTTTTAATCCCTATACCTTTTAACTTAACCATCATTCTTTTACTAACTTTTATTTTTTTGACATAATTCTATATTTTTTCCATTTAAAACATCACTACCATTATACTTTTAGGTCATATGAGAATTTGGGGTGTTACAAAAATGGGAACAAATTGCTATGGATTTTGTCACTGGTTTGCTGAGAACTCAAAACGGAAACGATACCATCTGGGTGGTCGTTGACCGTCTCACAAAGTCAGCACATTTTCTAGCGATCAAGGAAACGGATAAGTTCTCACAACTTGCTGCTGTTTATCTGAAGGAAGTCATATCTAGGCACGGAGTGCCGACCTCTATTATCTATGTTTGTGATCCGTGTTTCATATCGGATTTATGGCAGTCGATGCATAAATCGTTCGGCTCACGCCTCGACATGAGTACTGCTTATCATCCACCAGAAGGATGGTTAAAGTGAGCGAACCATCCAGACACTTGAAGACATGCTGCGAGCATGTGTGATTTATTTTGGTAAGGGCTGGGAAAAACATTTACCACTGATCGAGTTCTCTTACAACAACAGTTACCATACTAGTATCCAGGCAGCTCCGTTTGAAGCGTTGTACAGCCGGAAATGTCGTTCTCCTCTTTGTTGGGCTGAGGTTGGTGACAGCCAGGTCACATGCCCGGAACTTGTTCTTGAAACTACGGAAAAGATTGTCCAGATCAGAAACTGTATGGCGGCAGCACGCGACCGTCAGAAAAGCTACGCTAACAAGCACAGGAAACCCTTGGAGTTCGCTATAGGCGACCGCGTTATGCTGAAAGTCTCACCCTGGAAGGTTGTGGTGCGCTTTGGGAAGCGCGGCAAGCTTAATCCACGTTATGTAGAACCATTCAAGATTCTGGAGCGTATTGGTAAAGTGGCCTACAAACTCGAGTTACCTGCTGAGTTGGGTAACATTCATGATGTCTTCCATGTCTCACAACTAAAGAAGTGTTTGTCTGATGAAACACTGGTGGTGCCACTTCAAGAACTGAGAATTGACGACAAATTGCAGTTTGTCGAGGAACTAACAGAAATTATGGACCGGGAGGTCAAAGTTCGTAAGCATAGTCGGATTCCAATCGTGAGAGTTCGTTGGAACTCAAGACGTGGACCGGAGTTCACGTGGGAGCGCGAGGATCAAATGAAGCTCAAGTACCCGCACTTATTCCCAACTGACTAATCTAAATCTGATGTAGCTGGTGAATTTCGAGGCGAAATTCCCTTTCAAGTTGGGGATGATGTGGCACCTGAGGAAAACCCACAGTCATCTTAGTTCATCACTTCACTCCCCTATGACTGCTTGTCAAATTTCATGATGAAATTTCCTTCAAGTTGGGGATGATGTGACAACTTGTATTTTAGACCTTCTTTGGTGTTTTAATATAACTTGTATGGACATTATGTGATAATGTGATGTGGTAAATTTTAATGGAATAATACGAGTTTGATTTTTACATGATTGTGTGTATATGTGTATATTTATATAAGAACCGATCGCACAAGGTGTGCTTAGTTGCACAACCTTTTGATCGCATAACCCACATGGGATGTTGGTTAACCGTGGCCCAAAAGGGGAACCCAAGGATGGGCTTCGGCCCATGCCTCTTATGTGCATACACAGGGGGTGTGTGTATGGTTTCTCATAATTATATCAAAACACAAAAACAACAAACCCTAGCTCTCTCCCCTCCTCTCTACTCGAACTCGACGTCGATTATTCCTTCTTCGGGATCCTTTCTCGTGGGGTGATACCATTCTTATTCAAGCAATCAGGAGCACTCGATATTTCTCGGTTAGTGTGATTAAGAAATGTTTTAATTGCGTTTGATTGTTTTTGTTTATATGTGATTATATCCGCCTAGGGTTGTTGCTAGAAAATGTGATAGGTATTATGATCAATGATGATCTATACGAATGTATGTGATTGAAACGGATGTATGTTGTGGAAACATGGGTAATATCATGCAAATGTTTAGGGTTCTTGATGATAGGTTGATGAGAATTAAAACTTAGACTATGTTAATTGATGATTTGGTGAGGATTCTGAGTTAATTGTTTAAATGATTTGTATGCATGATGATGAATAATTGGGATTGATAAGGACGTTAGATTAGCACTATGATTTGATCGAATAAATGCTGAATTGGAAACTGTTAGAACGATTTGGTTGATTTCCTAAATTTGTGGTAACTGTGTAACCGAATCGGGAATGGGTTAATCGCATAAGCTAATCTAATCGCACAAGGGGCATGGTCGCACAAGTCCCTAATCGTATAACTAATCAGAACTGCACAAGTCTTGTGGATCGCACAAGTCTTGTAGATCGCACAAGGTCGTTGGGCTAGTAACAGATTGGGCCGGGTACAGGGTTAAATCGTACAAGTCATTGGGCTGCGGCCCAGTACGGACCGCACAAGGGAGGACAGTCGCACAAGCCGGGTGGGCTTTGTGCACTGTTGGGCCGGTTGGCTTCTGAATTGCACAAGGCATCCTGGTCGCACAAGATAAGTGGGCCCGAAAGCCTGGACCGTATGTGACAGTGTTTTGATAACTTGGACTGTTAAGTGGAAATTGTTATTGGACTTGCATGCTATGTGCCATCTGTTACGTGCTATGTGATATATCTGTTAAATATGTGTTCAATAGTGAACGAAACTGATTAGATTGATAACCATGATTAGGACGTGGTTGGTAGATCAACTGTGAACAAGTAAATTTCATTACCGAGCAATCCAAGGTGAGTTCACTACTCTTGAGCTCTCATCCTATCACTCTTAAGTCCCATATTTTGTTACCGGAGAGGTAACGGGGTATTAGTTGGTAGCGCTACTTAGGTTTGGCACCCTCACCCCATACCGGAGAGGACGGGTGTGAACTAATGACCCAGTCATGCCTAGTGCTTTGATAGGCGCACTAGGGAATGGGTAAAATATACATCAGGAGCCGTCTTGTTCAGTAACAAGATATTATCAACATTACATTCGGATTTGTAAACAAACTCGATTAAACACTTGGTAATTAACGTTTTCGTAAAACTGTGAACTCACCAGCATTGTCTGACACACTTGTTGCATGCTCGCAGGTCGTTAGGTACTATGGAAAGGAACTTGCTATATGGATGGCTGGAGTGGTCATGGGTCTTACTGCTGGATTTGCAAGACTTATTTAATAATTTCACGTACATTGGTTTTTGAAACGATTGAACAGTGTTTTACCATTTGCTTCTGCTGAACATGTTAAACTTGGATATATTATGAATATTTTATCTTATTGAATGGAAACTTTGATTTATAATTGGATCTTAGTTCAATGTGATTAGTGGCTAGATCCTGGTACGTCACACGCCTAGCGGGGTTTTCGTATGTGGTATTTTGGGGGTGTGACATAGACCCCCCCACCTAGTAATCGGCCAACACAAAAGCCCACACCAAGATTTTATCTTATTATTAAATTGGATCATGTTGGTTCTTTAAAAACACAAAAACCACTAGACATTTCATATGAGGAGTATTATAAGTTTAACCATCAAGACATAATCTCTCTTTTCTCAAACACTCAACATTTGAGCTCTTCTCCTCCTCCCTCTATTACTCTCGGCCGAACACCCACACTTATACAACCACCATCATCCTTCAACTTCCATAAAATCCACACATATACAAGGGTGCTAGAAGACATATAAGGAAGCTTGGAGCCTTTGAAAGCTAAAGGACCTTTCTCTTGTGCTTTTATCCACTCCATTTCATCTAGTGATCATCCCTAGCCTTGAGCTAGTAGTAAGAACACTATACTCTTCATTTTACATCATATTTTAGTAGTTAAAAGAAGATACAAGTTGATGATCATGATGAATACTAAGAATCTTGAACTTGAAACTTGAACATAAGCTTAAAATCATAAGAAATCATGATGTTTATGTGTTGTTATGCTTGTTGATTGTTGTTTACTCATGTTTTTGATGTTGATCATCATATGATCTTGCTAGAAAATGATTAAAAACATAATCTAGCAAGATGAGAGGATGAAAATGTTAAAGATCCATAGATCATCCTCATGTAAATCATGAACTTGAAAGTATAAGTTGTTTTCTTGTTAAGTGATGATCAAAGTAAGGTGTAGGTCTTGTAAATCTAAGATTTCAAGAATGATTTTTCAAGAAAACAAGTTAAAAATACAAAGTTTACTTAAACTTAGTTCTTAAATAAATAAACCACATTTTTGGTGGTTAATAAAGTGTAGGATCATGTATTTAACAAGAAAAATCCTAGAAGAAACATTTTTAGAAAACTAAATTACAAGTTGTGAAGATCTAACTTATTCAAAAATGAAACATTTAAATAAACAACCACACTTTAAAGGGTAACTAGACTCACTAAATACACTAGTAGGTTACTACACATTTTTATAAATTTTCAAGTTCATGAGGTTGTAGTATATGCTTGATTTTGGCAAATTGGTAAGTGTAGATTGATTTGTTGTTGATTGTGTTGATTTACAAAAGAAAATGATATGACTTGAAGGCATGGAAACCTCCATTTTTAGGGGAAACTATGGCAAAAATTTTCTAAAAAATAAACACTTAGAGAAATATTTTTAAACAAATATTTACAAGTATATTTTTAACCATGAATTTTCATATAAAGTTTGCCATAAATTTTGCTACAAAAATTATAAATATTGGAGGTTGGTTTTTATAAATAAAAGTGACTAAATATGTATTTAGGAAATATATATTTAGAAGTCACCATGTGTGTGATTATTTGTATATTATGTGTATTAGTTATATTATTTTAGGACTTGAAATAATATAACTCATCAAAATACCAAAAATTACAATCCAAAATATTACCAAAATTCCAAGGAATAAATATACAAATTATACCCACAATATTGGAGAAATCAAACAAAGGAATATAACTTACAAAATATTCCAGAAAGTTTGTTCGTAAGTATATTTTGGTAAATAATATTTTGGACACCAAGAGAACAAAAATATGCTTTTTACAATTATTACAAAATTTTATCATATTTTTTTACAAGGAGAAAATATATTATTTTTGGCAAGTAAAAATATATATATTTTCTTGGAATTATTAGAAGATGTATTACTTTTGGAAAAAAAATATATATTTTCTCAAACAAACATGAAATACATTATTTTTGGGATAAAATGTATTTTCTTAAATAAACTTGAAATATATTATTTTTTGGATGAAAAAAACATGGGTTTATATATATTTTCTAAGTTAGACTTGGAAATATATTATTTTTGAGAGTTGTGTGAGGTTTATAAATATTTTTGCCAAGGGAAAAATTATGAATAATTTTTCTAAGTAATATTTCTTAAAATATATATTTTGGAAATATATGTTGATGTGTTTTTATTAAAGATATTATTCCGGAAAAGTTAATACAAAAATTAAGTATATGGATACTTAATAAACACAATAAAAATATGTATTCTCGTACGTATAAATACAAACCGGAATACGCCACCGATACTTGGCAAAAATATACAAGTATAAGAATACGAATACAAATACACCCATCCTTGGGAAGGATATACGTGTATAAATACATAAAAAGTAACAAGTTAAAATATATTATTTTAACTATTATTTCAAAATTTAATAAATATAATTTGAGTTAAAATATTTATTATTTTGACAAATAATTATATAACTTGGAATAATATTGAAGACAACGAAGCGTAACCCAAAGACACTAACTAATACTAAGTCAAGGCACGACCCACTCGTCTAATAGATCATAGTACGTTATAGGTAGTCGTGTACACCAGATGAAACTTTGAGTTACAGTAGGATTGAAGAACGCAAAACCATGAGTTCATGTCACCCTTTTCTTTTAACTGTTTTCAGTTTTATAACTTCGGGGGTGAAGTACATGTTACAAACTGTTTACAAACATTTATATGTGGTATGGTTAGCTAAGGAAAAGTACTGCTAGATCATATGAGTAGTGGGTACAACGCTTAAGACCATTAATCCTCGTAGTAGGACTGAGGGACATGAGTGATAGATCTATTTGGGTGTAGCGAGCCCCGCCCATGTGGACCAGGGTTTGGCCAATGAGGTAACTATGTCTTACAGCCGGAAGCCCGATGCAAAATCTGCTAGGTTTGAGCCTTCCTGCATCATGTCACACATATTAATGGCCTTGCAAACCATTAATCGATCTGTTTTCCTTGTTTGCTTTCATATTGGGTATACAAACATACATACTTACAATGATTTCAAAGGTTTATTCATGCACACATACAAAACACATGAACTCGCTCAACTTTTGTTGATATTTTCAAACTACATGTATTTCAGGGAATTAAATGTGGATCTGGTGGGCGTTTGGAGGGTTCAAGTAATGTTGGGAATAAAAGATGTCATCCGAAGTCTAAGGGTTTGGATAGTGTGTCTTATCCATAAGACACATCTTTCAAACCCTGGTTTTATTTGAAGTCTTTTGTCGAGCCCTTATGGAACTTTAAACAATTTGCATGGTTTGTATTATGGATTTGAAGTTAAAATATATTATATTAACTATTATTCCAATATTTAATAAATATAATTTGAGTTAAAATATTTATTATTTTAACAAATAATTATATAACTTGGAATAATATTGATGACAATTGTTAGCGCATATGTCTGTTGACTTCGTCTTGTATCGATTCATGTAACTAGGATAGATAGACCAGGACACGTTGTACAAGAGAAACGGGAAACATACCTGAACAAGCCACCCCTCACGAAGTGGCTAGGCCACCTCGCACGAGGTGACAAATTCATGGGGTCTAGCAAGTTCATGCGACCTGGACCAGTTCGTGAGGTCTGGTTCGTGGGGTCTGGCATCTCCTATATATATGTGGTCTTGGGTCTTCATTTAGAAATTTTGGAACTTTTGGATTCCGGTAGGGAAGCTCTGCCAAAGTGTCGCCAGCTCGTGTAACTTTGTCAAATCAATTCTATCGACATTTAAAGTGATACTACGTGCAAATCTAGCTGTTATAACATCAATACGTCTGATTCCGCCTTTCGTATTGATCGAGAACTCTTCTGATCGACTCATTTGATCGAATCCCGATCCTACAAGTGGTATCAGAGCTCAGGAGGAAGAGTTCCTACCATTTCAGCTTGATTTTGTCACACCCTGACTTTTGCGGAAGCGTGGTTATTGGTGTGACCTCTTAATACCATAGCATTCAATCATAACAATGCTATATGATAAAACCATAAGATATTCATCCATATAAATTAAGTTTGAAAATACCACATCATACTTGTTTGAAACATCGACACCAATTTAAGTTACAAACCATAATATGTTTTAGTGAGTTCATGAAGACTCGACAACTTAACTTAAACCAACCCGAGCTTAGGACCATGTATCTCGTCCAGGAGTAAGATACATCTCCTAAACTCTAAAGACTTGGATGACCTCTTTTATTTAAACCCAGCTTGAAAACACATGCATACACATGCCAGATCCATTTAGTTCCCTGAAACACATGTAGTTTAAAAAAAAACATCAACAAAAGTTGAGCGAGTTCATGTGTAAGTGTATGAATAAACCTTTAAAGTAAGTCTGTATGTATGTATGTCCCTGGTATGTAGCAATAAGGAAAAAGAGATCACCAATGGTTTGCAAGGCCATTGATATGTGTGAAATGGTGCAGGAAAACTCAAACCTAACAAATTCGTATCGGGCCTCCGGCTGGAAGACATAGTCACCACTATGGGCCACCCTGGTCCCTATGGGTGTGGGCTCGCTACACCCAAATAGATCTATCACTCATGTCCCTCGGTCCTACGACGAGGATTAATGGCCTTAAGTGTTATACCCACCTTTCACATGATCTAGCAGTAACCCTCCTTAGCTAACCATACCATGTATAAAACGTTTGTAATAATTGTAACATGTATTTCTCCCCCGAAGTATAAAACTGAAAACAGTTAAAAGAAAAGGGGGACATGAACTCACAGTATTGCGTCTTCAGTACTAACGTCTATTAGACGAACGGGTCGTGCCTTGGCTTGGAGTTTAATGTTTTTGAGTTACGTTTCTTATGTTCCCAATATTATTCCAAGTTATAATTACTTGTTAAAATAATAATTATTTTAACTTTAAATTATATTTAGTTTTGGAATGATTGTTTAAGCAATATTTTGTAATAATACTTCTCAAGTATTTATTTTCGTATTTCCTTCCCAAGGATGTGGGTATCTCATACATGTATATTTGTATTCGTAGCTCCAAAACAATATATTTTCAAGTCTCACTTTAGAAAATATATATAAACTTATTTTGTCCAAAAATAATGTATTTCAAGAAAATATATATTTTTCCCAAAAATCATATATCTTCTAAATATACTAAGAAAATATATTTTTACTTCCAAAAATAATATATCTTCTCCTTGTCAAAAATATGATACAACTTTGTAATCTTTACAAAAATCATATTTTCATTTCTTGTATCCAAAATAATATTTACCAAAAATATATTTGTAACGGTATTTTCCGAAATGTTTTGTAAGTTACGTTCTTGTTTGATTTCACAATAATAAGTGTGTAACTTATATATTTATTCCTTGATATTCTTGGTATTATTTTGGATTGTAAATTTCATGGTATTTTGTTAAGTTATATTATTTTACCCTAAAATAATATAACTATTTCACCAAGTATACAAATATTCACACAAGTGTCTTTAATGTAAATATATATTCTAAATGCATATTTATTTATTTTTATTTATAAAAACCAACCTCCAATACTTGTATTTTTGTAACAAGGTCTATGGCAAAGTTTATGTTGAAAACCATAGTTAAAACACACTTTTTAATATTTGTTTTAGAAAATATTTTTCTAAGTGTTTGTATTTTTAGAAAATTTGGCCATAGTTTCCCCTAAAAACGGAGGTGTCTATGCTATCAAAGCATATCATTTTCTTTTCAAAAATCATTACAACAATCAACAATCAATCCCTAAACAACTACACTTACCAAGTGCAAAAACAATATTATTTGCACTACAACATGAACTTGAACTTTTATTAAAAACTTGTAGTAACTCGGTAGTATGTTTAGTAGACTTAGTTACCTTTTAAAGTGTGTTTACTTCTTTAAAAATCTCATTCCTGAAAGATTTTGATGTTTGCAACTTGTAAACATGTTTTACAAAGATGTTTCTTTATTAAATCTTCTTGTTTCTCTGGTGTTTCTACACTTGTTTCATCGCCAAAAATAGTATAAGTTTAAGTAAGCATCAAGATCTTCTAAAAATCACATTTTGAACTTGGTTCTTTTGGAAAACCATTCATAAATCTTAGATTCATAAGATTACTAGCTTACTTTGTTTATTATTTTTCAAGAGATTATCTTATTATTCAAGTTCATGCTTATGTATGAGGATGATCTCCTTGTGTTAACACATAATCATCCTCTAACTTGCTAGATCATGTGTTTAATCACAATCTAGCAAGCTCCTTATGATGATCAACATCATAATCTCAAGTAAATAACAAGCAAGTACCATTCATACACTAAACAACATTATTTCATCAAGATTTCATCATATGTAAGCTTGTGTTAGAGTTTTATGAGTATGTCTTTTAATGTTCATCAAGAAAATCCACGTATATAATCTTTTAACCAATCAAAATTAGAAGTAACAAAGGTTATGAGAGTCTTACAACTAGCACAAGGGCTAGGAAAGATCACTAGTAGTTGAAGGTGACAAAGATGGTGGATAATAGCAATTGATGGAGGTCCTTCAAGATCCAAGACCACCAAGCCTTCTAATATAGCTTCTTACACCTTGTGTGCACTTGAAAATGGATGAACATGAAATGAAAATGGTGGTGGTGTGGGTGAAGGTGTTCGGCCGAGAGGGAGGGGAGGAGAAGGAGAGGTGTGGTGTGGTGTTGAGAAGATGAAGTGATTATGATGAGTTCTTGGTCCATTTTATAAACTCTAATCCCTTTTATCCAATGGGTTTAATGTCTCTAATAGTACAAAAACAATCTCAACAAATCTAAGCAAGATCATATGTAATCTAGGAGTTCAAGAGAGATTTGGGGTGGGCCACTCCCCTTGGTGACCATAAATCGTGAGGGGGGGGGGTCTAGTGTAAGTTTGAATGATAAGTTAGATAATATAGTTGGAAGTTAAGTATAAAGTTTAGTGTTTAAGTGTATGATGCATTATATAGTGTGTTAGGGTGTTCGGGGATCATAACCAGCCAAGAAATAATAAAACAATGCTTCTAGCATAATTTTGGTGTTTCGGGTAATGTCCGGTTGTTTGGTTAGATACCGGTTCGTTAAAGTGTCTAACTATTCCGTTTAGTGTTCTATAAGTACCCTTTTGTGACACTTTTAATTCCCGACACTTAGGAAAGCATTCATGACCATTTTGTCATATTTTTGCATGTTACTAGCATGTTAAAATGCTGATTTTTGCTGATTAATGTAGAATTCTGCACTTTAAGTGGGTTTTAGGCACTTTCCGGCACTTAAACTATTACCTAGTGAAGCAGTTTTGTGGTCCTTACTTCCCTACACACCATACTAGTGTAGTACCTTGTCTCTGGCCCATACGGGGTCTTAAAACACTGTCTGTCTATGTACTGAACATCGTCAGCATTTTCTGAGTTATCTGCTAGCTGTGCTTTGTGCATCATGTATGTCAATAGAGTTTGCATGTGATAATGAGGTGACATCATGTAATATGTGATGCACATGTAAGTATGATGCAGTAATCAGAAAGCAGTTTAAGTCATTAATTGTAATTTAGCATAGTCATTAAGCAATAATTTATATTAATTAAATTGTACGGATACCTGGATTTTTTACAGTTGTCACATTCTCCCCTTGTTAAGAAAATTTCATCCCGAAATTTAAGTTCTGCTACTAGCTGCAGGGGAGTTGGGGAACAAGTGCGGGTATTTTGCTTTCATGCGATCCTCACGCTCCCAAGTGAACTCTGGTCCGTGTCGCGCGTTCCAACGAACCTTGACGAGTTTGACACTACTCCTACGTGTCTTGTTAATCTTCCAATCAGTAACCTCAACAGGTTCTTCAGTAAAGTGGAGTGTGTCGTCAATGTGAACTTCGTCGGCATGAATGACAACTGTTTCCTGAGTTGGACTCTTTTTCAGATTAGACCCATGAAATGTATCATGAACGCCATTCAGTTCTGCGGGTAAATCCAACTTGTAAGCTACGAGACCAATCCTCTCCAGGATTTTGAATGGTCCAATGTATCGCGGGTTCAACTTCCCACGCTTCCCAAAGCGTGCTACACCCTTCCAGGGTGAAACCTTTAACAAAACCATATCTCCTACTACAAACTCCAACGGTTTCCTTCTTCGGTCCGCATAGCTCTTTTGTTGATCAAAAGCCGCCTTGATGCGCTCTCGGATCTGTATAATCTTATAAGTCGTCCCTTGAACCAATTCAGGACCAACTAGCTGTCTATCACCCTCGTCTGTCCAGCATAACGGTGATCGACACTTGCGTCCATAGAGAGCTTCAAATGGTGTAGCTTGGATACTCGCATGGTAGCTGTTGTTGTATGAGAATTCTACCAAGGGTAAGTGAGTGTCCCAACTACCACCCAAATCCATCACGCAAGCTCGTAACATGTCTTCCAACGTTTAAATCGTTCGCTCGCTCTGGCCATCAGTCTGCGGATGGAATGCAGTACTCAGATTCAACTGAGAACCAAAAGCTTCTTGGAAGGATTGCCAAATCCTTGACACGAACCTTCCGTCTCTATCAGAGATAATTGAGAGAGGCACTCCATGTCATGCAACTATCTCTCTCAGGTATAGCTCAGCAAGCTTGCTAGTGTTATCTTTCTCCTTGATTGGAAAAAAGTGTGCAGATTTGGTCAGACGGTCCACGATTACCCAAATCGTATCATGACCTCTGGGTATCCTTGGCAACTTCATTATAAAGTCCATTGAAATATTCTCCCATTTCCACATGGGTATTTCAGGTTGTTGCAGAAGACCTGAAGGCTTCTGATATTCGGCCTTTACCTTGGCACAAGTTAAGCATTTGCCAACATATGTTGCAACATCGCCTTTCAATCTCGGCCACCAATAAAAATCCTTTAAATCTTGGTACATTTTATCCGATCCTGGATGGATCGAGTACCGTGACTTGTGAGCTTCATCGAGAATAACATCTCTCAAACCACCAAAGAGAGGAACCTAAATTCGTTTCATGAAGCACAACGTTCCTTCATCATTGGGTGCTAACTGCTTCTCCATCCCACGAAGATATTCATTCTCAAGATTCCCTTCCTTAAGAGCTTCTCTCTGTGCGGCACGAATGCGCAATGAGAGGTCCGTTTGAACAATCATTTCCAAAGCCCTAACCCTTATGGGCTTAATCCTTTCTTTCCGACTCAAGGCATCTGCGACTACATTCGCCTTCCCTGGGTGATACTTAATTTCACAATAATAATCATTTAATAGCTCTACCCATTGTCTCTGTCTCATGTTAAGCACTTTCTGATCGAATATATGCTGTAAGCTCTTGTGGTCAGTATAGATTGTGCATCGCGTGCCATACAAGTAATGTCGCCAGATCTTTAATGCAAACACCACCGCGCCTAACTCCAAGTCATGCGTGGTGTAATTCTTCTCATGGATCTTCAACTAGTGTGAAGCATAGGCTATAACCTTCTGTCGCTGCATTAGCACGCAGCCTAAACCTTGACGCGAGGCATCGCAATATACCACGAAGTCGTCAGTGCCTTCGGGTAGGGATAAGATCGGTGCATCGCAAAGCTTGTTTTTCAACAACTGAAATGCTTCTTCGTGCTTGTCTCCCCATTCATACTTCTTGTCTTTCTGTGTAAGGGAGGCAAAGGTTGAGTGATTTTTGAGAAACCTTCAATAAATCTGCGATAATACCCAGCCAAACCTAAGAACTGACGGATCTCGGTTGGCGTCTTCGGAGTCTCCCAATTTTTGATTGCCTCAATCTTTGTGGGATCCACATGGATTCCATCTCCGTTAACCACGTGACCACGGAACTGGACCTCGCGTAACCAGAACTCGTACTTCGAGAACTTCGCGTATAATTTCTCTTCCTTGAGCAGCTCTAAGATAGCTCTTAGATGTTGCTCATGTTCTTCCTTCTTCTTTGAGTAGATTAAAATATCATCAATAAACACGATCACAAACTTATCGAGGTACGGCTTACAAACTCTATTCATCAAATCCATGAATACTGCTGGGGCGTTTGTCAGACCAAACGGCATTACTAGGAACTCGTAATGCCTATATCGAGTCCTAAAGGCCATCTTTGGAATACTCTCCTCTTGAATTCTCAACTGGTGATAACCTGATCGAAGATCGATCTTGGAGTAACAAATCGAACCTTGTAGTTGATCGAACAGGTCATCAATCCTTGGCAAAGGTATCCATTCTTGATAGTCAAATTGTTAAGCTCTCGGTAGTTGATACACATGCGGAAACTTCCATCTTTCTTCTTGACAAACAACACTGGAGCTCCCTAAGGCGAGAAGCTTGGTCTGATAAATCCCTTGTCTAAAAGTTCCTGAAGTTGTGTTGACAGTTCTTACATCTCGGAGGGCGCAAGTCCATAAGGTGCCTTAGCCACAGGCACAGCGCCTGGAACTAAGTCAATGTGGAACTCGACTTGTCGCTGCGGCGGCAATCCTGGCAAGTCTTCGGGAAAGACTTCAGGATATTCCTTCACGACTGGAATGTCTTCTAGCTTTGGCTCAGTGGCTTCCTTGTCCACAATGTGTACCAGGAAGGCGACACATCCTTTCTGCAAACACTTTCCAGCCATCAAACAACTGATGATCCTTAGGGGTGTATCGTGCTTCTCTCCATGTACCACAATTGTTTCTCCATTCGCCATCAGAATGCGAATGACCTTCTCATGACATACAATCTCTGCTCGGTTGCTTGAGAACCAATCCATCCCCACTACCACGTCGAAGCTTCCCAACTCGACCGGCAGCAGATCCAGTGTAAACTCGTGCTCCCCAAGCTCTATTATGCAACCCCTAATAACTTCATTTGCTTCTACTAGCTTTCCATTAGCTAGTTCTATTGAATACGGAATGTCTAGCTTACTGGCTACCAACCCAAGTATATTCTTAAATTCTAGCGATACAAAACTATAATCGGCACCTGTATCAAATAGTACAGGTGCAAAAAATTGGTTGATAGGGAACGTACCAGTAACTACATTTGGATCCTGGCGAGCTTCCCTCGCACCAATGTTGAAAACCCTTCCATGAGATTGGTTGATCTTTGGGCATTCCCGCCTGAAGTGCCCAACGTCTCCACAATTAAAACAACCTAGTCCTCGACCATTACCGTTCCCATTACCACCTCGATTGTTGTTTGCTCCTCGGTTTCCACTACTAGCTTAATTCCCAACATTACCACGATTTCCATTACCGCCATTTCCTCCTTGCGGGCGATTTCCATTACCACTTCCATAACCTCTCTGACCACCACGACCTGTACCAACCCAGCACATCTCCTTCGAATGGCCAACCTTCCCACAAGACTCACATTTTCGGAATATGCACTGGCCGGAATGATGGTACTGGCATACATCACATTTGGGCAGAGCGCCCATGTAACCCTTTCCTTTGTTTTCAACCCTAGTCTTGGCTTCAACCGGTAAGTACGACTCTTCCTTCTTATTGACACTGCTGGTGCCCTTCTTGAAGTTTGAGAACTTCCTCTTGTTCTCACCCGATGACCCCATGTGAGTCTCCTTCTTCTTCTGGTCAGAGATCGAAAACTTGTTTAACCTGATAGCTTCTTCAGTCAGTGATACACTCAGATCGATAGCCTCGGTGATAGTAGCAGGTTTTGACGTCGTCACCATACTCATAATCTGAGGTGCCAACCCACAAATGAAACGTTCAACACGCTTGAATTCTGGGTTAACCATGTATGGTACCACGCGAGATAGATCGTGAAATCTCTGCACATATTCGGCGATCTTCGGGCCGTCCATCTTGAGGTTCCAGAATTCAGTTTCTAACTTTTGGATTTCGGCCCTGGAGCAATACGTTTTACGCATGAGTTCCTTCATTTCATTCCAAGTCAAAGCGTATACTGCTGCCTCTCCCAGAGTTTGGACTTGGAGATTCCACCATGAAAGCGCTCCGTCTAAGAACAATCCGGAGATGTAGGTTACTTGGTGTTCCGGAGCACATTTACTCATTCTTATCACCGAATCGGTCTTCTCCGTCCATCTAACAAAGGCGACAGCACCCCCGGTGCCGTCGAAATTCAGCGGTTTACAGTCTAAGAACTGCTTATAGGTACAACCTGCATAAGTAACGTCATTCACAGAAAGCATTAGCAACGCACATGGAATATCCAAATGTAACGTAATGTGTCTCAAGTGACTTAAACATTACCATGAGGTGGGTTGTTCCTCGAGGTACCCCCGCTAGTTTCAGCGCGTGAGGCCTCGTAATCTGCTATCGCTCGTGAAATCCATTCTTGTAACGCGGCCTCATTAGTGGGCAATCGAGTTTCTCTTCGTGGAGGCATCTTCTATAAGAAGATTGTATAGGTTAGGTCTTATGCATATAAGTATGTAGTATGCGTATAACATTTATCAACGCAAGTAAACACATAACATCCCATGTCATAATATAAACAAGTAATTCAACAATGTATGTAATGAGAATGTTGCGATTGAGCTTTCATATATCAATGACCACCATTATAGTTTTACAAGTTCACCAAATGTATCATATCACAACCAAAAAGGACTACTGGGTCACATCACCCTTGTCTAAACTATCCATCAAACTACAACAATCTAAAGTCAAAAGAAATGTGGTCTTCAAAAAGCTGTTCAATCTGGGCTCAATAGCTACACTCTCACCAAAAGTATGCTACCTGCATAAAACCAAAAACTACTACGCTGATGGTGGTGGAGGAGGAGGTGGAGGAACAAAGAGAAACCTACGCAAATGCACTAAATCCTCCTCCAGAGCATGAACGATACGTAGCAGGTAACTAACCTGCTGCTCCATAGTAAGAAAACAGACATCAAAATCTGGGTATGGTAGGAGAGGAGCTGGTGGAGTCGCGAATGGTGACTGGCATGTACAGGGTGGAGGACGTGGAATCCTCTCTAACTCCATGACTCTCCTACACAGCATCTCCTGCTGGAGCTGCAACAACAAAAGCAAATCATCCCTCGTGTATCCAATGTGGAAGGGATGGTATGGATCAGAAACAGGCATCGTGTTGGGCGGAAACCAAATCAGTGGTTCGCCCGATGGTGCAGAAACAAAAGGTGCAGTATGTGTAGCAGGTGCAAACGGTGGCATGAAAGGAAAGGCTGCTGACACAGGAGGAATATGACCGGGCTGTTGACTCGATGGACCTTCCCCTGGACGGGGAGGAGGGATATCCTGTAAGAACGTGACCGGTAGATCTGTGCGGTGAATGTCAGACACATGTGGGTGAAACGGGGCGATATCAGCTGGTGCATGTGTATGTACAGGTAGGTGAGGGGGAGTTACAGGTCTAACAAAAGGAGGCAAGTCATCATCGTCCTCGATCCACCCATTGTGGGTGAATGCATATCTGGGGTCAATCTGGGCAGCAAAAGGAGCATAATCAATAGGTGCAGGGATCGGGTCAGGCAAGGGTGGTGCAACAACTGGAATGTCAACTGGTACCGGGTCATGGTCAGGCAAAGGATCGTGAGCAGGTATAGGCTCGAGTACAATCATAGGCTCAGGGTCAGCTGGTGCAAGCTCAAGATCAGCGGGTATATCAAAGAGCTGATCGTCAGGAACGACAGGTGTCTCAAAAGGCTGATCATCGGGGACAAACTCAATCTCATGCTCAGGGTCAAAGTCGTGTGGAAAGACAGGATCCAACTCATCATCAAACTCAAAATCATGATCAACACTGTGTGGAATATCAGGTGCAACAGACATAGCTGTGTCAGAATCAGTATCGGTGGGATAACGTTGTAATCCCAGTGCGTGCAATGTAGTAGATGACACAGACTCGAATGAATCAGGGCCAGAATGGTCAGAAGAAATCTCCATGACAGGAATTTAATAAGCGAAATAGCAATGACATCATCGACTAGGGCTCCATCATCCTGGGCACCCTCTGGGGGACCCTCAATAAAAAGATTGATGTCATCGTCAGACATAGCGTCAAGAGGCAGATCCTCAAGAGAAGAAATACAACAAGAGGAAAAGGAACAGGGATCTGAACAAGAAGTAGATCCTCGCCAGGAAGACCATCAACTAGCGGTATATCATCTCCAAAATCTGGTAAAGCAAACAACTGGAAATCATCATCGTCGTCACTCATAGTGTCAGATGTAAAAACCTCATCCTCTGGGATGATCTCATCATCCGAAACTATGGCCATTGGGTCTATTGTATCGGATACTCCACTCTCAGAGGAGGACATGGTGTCTGTAACAAATCAATCACAAGTATGCACATATATCAACAATCATCAAATAAACATGTAAGTAGTAACAATGTAAGCATGTATGCAATCCTAGTCTTCCCAAGACTATCCCACCCAGCCTCTCAGACTGAACTACTTAGTCTCTCAGACTAAACCTCCCAGTTTCTCAAACTGAACTACCCAGCCTCTCAGGCTAAACCTCCCAGTCTCTCAGACTGCCCCAACTAGTCTCTCAGACTACCTAGTCTCTCAGACTGCACTACCCAGCTAGTCTCTCAGACTAACTCCCCAATCTCTCAGACTATACTACCCAGCTAGTCTCTCAGACTAACTCCCCAGTCTCTCAGACTGAAATATAAATGAATTCTTTGAAATGTATTTTGTGTCTTTTATTTGTAAAAATGTTTGTTTCCTGGATCTGGACATTTTGTGTATGCAATGAAAACATGTTGTAAAAACATTTTTGTGAGAGCCCTAATGATCGTAGTCTAGACTCAAGAAAGAATCATAGTTCACTACGATCGAGGCTCTGATACCAAGCTGTCACACCCTGACTTTTGCGGAAGCGTGGTTATTGGTGTGACCTCTTAATACTATAGCATTCAATCATAACAATGCTATATGATAAAACCATAAGATAATCATCCATATAAATTAAGTTTGAAAATACCACATCATACTTGTTTGAAACATCGACACCAATTTAAGTTATAAACCAGAATATGTTTTAATGAGTTCACGAAGACTCGACAACTTAACTTAAACCAACCCGAGCTTAAGACCATGTATCTCGTCCAGGAGTAGATACATCTCCTAAACTCTAAAGACTTGGATGGCATCTTTGTAGGATCGTTTTGACGATCAAATGAGTCAATCAGAGACAATACACAACTGTTTGAGAGGCGGAAACAAACAAACAGCTTAGAATCAGTGTAGAAATGAGTAGAAAACAGATTGTGATACTTTTAACTAGCTTCTCATTCAAAATATACTTGATTACACGGTGGAATTTCAGCAGCACTTCGTTGCACACTAACTGATTCCGTATGAAATGAGAAGCAACCACACCTATATATAGGCCTAGTGATTTCGCTTGAAATGACACATGTCATTTCAAGCGGAATTACATCAACTGATTTCGCTTGAAATGACAAAGTGTCATTTCAAGCGGAATTACATGAAAAACACATAAAACTACATTCTGACCCCTGAACTTTCTACAGACATGACCTAGACTGAAAGACGTAGGCTATAGACATCATGCACCAATAAACTCCCCCTTGGATATTGCCGGAGTCTTCAGTCAGGTCTTCAGCTCTTTGCTTCATAGAGACTTGAATTTCTCTTCCCTCGGCTTTTTCCTCAATACCTTCCTAAGCTTCTCGTTCTCTTCAACTCTTTTCTTTTCTTCAGCAGCCATTCTTTGCACAACTGTATGCCTCAGCATGTTATCTTTGTCTTCACGTGCCTTCCGTTCTTTCTCAGCTTTCAACTTTTCTTCTTGCTCTATCTTTCTCCATTTAGATGACCATTTGCTTTCAGCATTGATACTTTTCTGGAAACATATGGACACAACCTTCTGAAATTGCATCGCTTGATCTCTATCTTCGGCATTGAAATAGATCTTGTTCATAAACAAACATTCTATGTCTTTAACAGAGCAATTCACCAGCCATAGAGGATCATACACAAAGATTTCTCTGACTTCATTCTCAGCTCTATAGGTTATCACAGCTTTCGTAGACAAACAGCTATATACCCAACATATAAAACCTTTATGAAAATCCTGCTCCATTTTTGGCACAGGAATATTCTTGATCACTTTCGGCTTCTTCACATGCAAAATTGTTTCTTCAGTACCAGTCACAGGATTCACCCTCTTCACTTTCTTCGGGTAATGAGGCTTCCAGTGTTTGAAGTCTTTTAACGCTTCATACTTTATCAGACCCCACATAGGCACATCATTTTTCCTGATAGGATAGTTCAGTGTTCTAACCTTTGACAACTCTTCCACATCCCACCATGGTAGAGACATGATATCATACAGACGTTCAAAATACTGTACACCGTACTCTCTCCTAATAGCATATGCATTCACATGTGGCAAATAGCCCCAACTGATTATATCACCAAGAGAAACATCTCTATCTCTTTTATAGAACTTCAGAGGATGTTTGAACTTTCTTTCATTGCTCTTCCTGAACCATTTCTTCCTCTCTTCCTTCTGTTCATCTCTCAGAGTACCATCAAAGTTTCTATCTTTCAAGCATTCTTCAACTTTCCTCCTTAGCTCATCTGCATTAGCTTGATTGAAAAACTCAAATAGTGTAGGAAAGTTTGAAGTATCAACACTTTCAGAAGTTTCTTCATCAGTGCAATCCTCAACTTCAACTCGATCATAGTTATCTGCCTCATCAACATATTTGTACTCATACTCAGACTGTTGATTAACATCAAATGCATTCAACACCTCTTCAAAATCAAATTTGAAATCAGGATCATCAATCTTTGTCAACTCAATAATCTCATCCATTGTGTTTGTATGCCTGATTTCTCCTTCTTCTACCTCAGGCTCTAGACGTAGAATCAATTTCTCAACATTATCAACATTAGAATCATCAACTTTCTCCCCCTCTCCTGTTGCATCCTCAGCTTCTTCATTTGCATCATCGTGAAGAAAATCATCAACATTTTGTTCATTCGATGCTTCAGTAAATTTTACACCTGTACCACCCTGATCATCATCATCATCATCATTGTCATCATCACTGTGACTGCTTGTAGAATATACATCATCATCTGCATCATCATTCTCACTGTCATCATCTTCATCATTAATGATGTCATCCTCTTTAAAAATACCGGAAACACCTTCAATACCTTTTCCCTTATCAGAAACACCGGAAACAACAGAAACAACAGATAAAGGAATAGGATTCTGGATAGGAGACTCGGACAGAGATGATAGAACAATCGCCTTCTCATCAGAAACACCTTCAATACCTTTTCCCTTATTTTTCAAATCAGCATCAATCTCAGCTTGTCTTTGAATTTTAACTTCTTCAATCTTTATCTCATCAAATTGTTGCTCAATAGACTTACCAAGCATCTTTTCTAACACTTTGTTTATCATATAAATTTCATGCTCTTTCACTGCTTTGGCTGCTTCTAACTCTTTGTTCTTCAATTCAAAATACTTGTTCTGCTCATCACGTCGTGCTTTTTCTTCTAGCAAATCTGCAATCTGAACTTTCATACCATTAATTTCAGATTCATCAGCTTCAATCTTTTTCATCAATACAGAGTTTTCAGCTTCCACAGACTTTACACACTTCTCAAGCTTTTTCTTACGTTCAAACAACTTCTTGTTTTCAATCAACACCTCTTCATATTTCTTTTCTAAACTCTTCACTTGTTAATCATTGGCAAAACCAAAGTCTCCAATGTCTTCAAGAGTTGGAATATTTGGAAAGTGTTTGTATCCAGAAGATCCAGGTGTAATTTGGATTGGTGGTTGTGTAAGTGGTGGTGTTTGAAATATTTGCTGTGTAGTGAGAATAGGTTGTTCTTGAGTTGGTGTTTGGTGTAATGGAGATAAATGTGGTGGTGATTGATGAATTTGTGGTGTGGGTTGTCTTAGTGGTGTTTGATGTAATGGTGATTGGATTGGTGATGGTTGATGTTGTGGTTCAGGTGGTGGTGATGGTGGTTTACTGGGTTCTTGGATAGGTTTTTTGTTCAGTAAGATCTTCAACGTCTTTGCTTTCTTTGGAGTAACCACACGTTTCTTTGTAGTTGCTTTCTTTTTGCTTCCAGAAGTAGGTGGCGTTTGAGATTCAATAACTTGCTCTAGAGATGGCTTGTACACTTCATCATCATCTTTACCACTCCTTTTTCTCTTTTTTCTGTTTTTCTTTCTCCACATCAGACATCACTTTCTTGTAACGTTCAGTCTCGTCAATCTCATCTTCAGAAGAACTTGATGAGCTTGTTGTACTTTTGTTTACGTCATCACCTTCTTCATCACCAGCTGCCTCTTTCTTTTTAGTATTAAAATCAGTAAGAGATTTCAACAACTTTGTAGACGCAGGAGACAAACGAACATCTCCTTCAACATTAATTTCAGTTTCAGCTTCAACTTCAACTTCAGCTTCAGCTTCTTCTTCAGATTCATCAACAAGTAAAGTCTTTGCAGCTTTCTTTTGATGCTTTTTAGGCTGAGAAGATGAACCCTCTCCTGCTTGTACTTTAGGAGTTGCTTTTCTACCCCTCTTCTTCTTCTCCTTTACAAACCACTCATTTCGAGTTGCTTTGAAACCTTCAAGAATTTTTAGCTCATCTGCATAACTCTTCTCTTTCATTTCTTGTTCATTTCTCTAGTTCTGATGATTGACTGGATCTGGATCTACATAATTCTTATCTTTGATCAATCCATAGAATTCAGCTGTTTTAGTTGGCTTTGGATGATTAGGATGATATCTGGCCAACTGCTTCAAAGAATCGTTATCCATATGAGATAGTACCAACAAATCATTATTCTCATCTCTTTCAAGATCAGGATAGGCATGATCTATCATCATCTGAACAAAACATGGATACAACCAAGTCTTCCTTTTTGAAGTAATTTCATCAACCATATAATGAAAAACAATCTTCGAAAAGTTATACTTCTTGTTTAGAACGAGAGTTGTCACCATATTCATTTGATAGTCTCTCATTTCATGATAACCACCCTTTCGGTGACTCAGAGCAAGCAACACAGCATGAATAATAAACTTGTAAGGCTTTGTGAACTTTGATTTCAAATAGTTAGCACTGTTTAGTGAACCACTGTAACCCATCCGTAACATACAGCCTTTGACCATCCTCTCTGGATATTCTGTTGGAGAATTTGCATCATAGGGAAAATCCAATACTTCACGTACAAGTGCCTCTGAAATAATAATCGGCTTTCTTTCACCATTCAGCTTAACAACCGAATTGATCACTTTGCTTTGTTCATCATAACTTGCCCACTTCCAAAAATGTTTGATATGAGATCTAAACACTAAATGTTGATTCGTCAAAGCTTTTTGTATAGGCACTCTTCTCATGAATTCCAAAATACTCCTGAATTCGGACAACCTTGGATTCTTCTTCTCATCGAAATCACAAAAAGTGTTGTGTAGTGCATTAAACAACACATTCGAAGGCTGAAAAAAAAAAACAAAATCAAACAATCAAATCAATTACTTTGAAAATTTTTAAATTCAAATCATTCAAACGAAATCACATAATTTGAAATAAAATTACACATTCAAACGGAATAACTTTCATCCGTAATCACTTTCATCCGGAATCACTTTCAAATTAAAACACATTTTCAAGGGAATAAGAACATGTTATTTCGTTTGAATCTGTAAAATACATCCCAAAAATTTTCATGTTCTGATGATGAAATCAATCAACTGGGTTTGTTCTATGTACAATTCCGAGCAAGTGAGTATGATTCAATTTCATTTTCACCAACAAAAACATCCTAGATCTAAGTCTGAACCATCTGTTCATCGTCAATCATACACAAACCATAGATCTGGTTCAATCAAAACCCTAAGCCTGATCTACAATGTATTCCGACCATACCCATATGATTTTTATTCGTTTTACTTAACAGACGAACCCTAGATCTAAGTTTTCTATACTGTTCATCGCCGACACACAAAAACAGACAGATTTGGGTTAAATTGACAACAAATCTCACCTTCACCATGATAATAGTTGAGCAAACCAACTTAAATCAAGATTCTAACAACAATCGGGCAGAGTTTTGCCTTAAAAAACGATGTTTTTGAGATTTCACTTAAAATCGCCGGAGACGTGACTTTGAAACGAAATCAGGAATAATGAACCTTTCAAGCGGAATAACCCCGCTATTTATAGACATTCTGATTCCGTTTGAAAATGCCACATGTGAGTTCAAGCGGAATCACCTCTCAAGCGAGATTACATGTTTAAACCGGAATTATGCATTTTCAAGCGAAATTACCCTTTTAAAATTTCAAATTTTTAACTTTTTCAGATTTTACTGGCACACCCAGTTAACCAAGTCTAATTTAATGACCCTGGTCAACTGTTCACCCTACCAAGTCCAAGTTAATGACCCTGGTTGACCAATTTATGAAGTTGCTGATATTCTGAAACAATTTAAGTTCAAGTTAATGAACTTTTGAACTTTTAGTCAATTACCAATCACTTTTTCACAATCTTCTACTTACCCAACCCTCAAGATCCAGACTTGTTTAGCACATAAGACTTTGACCTTCAGATCTCCAACGTCCGTTGTCGAAAATAAGATGAAATGCAAATCTTTTTGGATTTTAAAATTGCTAAACAAATAGACAATCTTTTTGGATTTTGATAAACAAGAAACTGTACACACAATATTTTAGTGAGCGTGTTAGGGGATCATATCAGCTTCCGAACAGATACAAGTACCGTTAAGCTTTGATTACATACACAACATTAAACAATTTGCATTGATTGCCGATATACTGGTCCACTTAAATTTTCAAACAATTTTCAATCTGTTCAGGATACGAGTTTAGTGTTTTAAGGCTTAACTTTTACATGTGTACCACCTCAGAATATACTCCCGTATCCAGATCCCAATATTCAGTCTTACAGGTGAGTATACCTAGATGATATCTGTAAGAGATTAATTGTGAAGGCCGTGAGAGCTCAGGTCAGAACTTCCATTCAGCAGAGAGATGACGGCTTCGACTTTTGGTGGGTTCCCTTTAGAGAAACTTTTTTACAACAGCACATGATTAGCATTTTGCAATGTTTCATCATTTTTTATGCTGAGGGGGGGGGCTTATATTTCAAAGCAGCGTAAAGTATTCTTCGGGGACTAGGCCATTGCTTCCGCATTATCAGAAGTCCCGGGATAATACCCCAGATATCACTAAGTATAAAGACCTAGTATCTCAGAAAGAGGGACCTTTCAAACAAGATTTCGGGGGTTACGCATATATCCGAGAGATGTTCCCCACGTAAAAGCAAGTAATTTTTAGGTTTATATCCCGAACAAACTTACTAAATGTGTAAAAACCTATCGGCATATCATCTATAAGACTGCTTAACACATTTAAACTATACATTTCTTTAGCGTACTACACTATCTAGCTGATGTACTATCATTTCCCCTTTTTACACAAACTCATTTTTACCTTTTTCAATGTTTTTGTATTTTGAAATTTTATCATGTTTTTGTATTTTTCTGCAAACTTTCTCCCCCTAAAATCAAAAACATATTTTTGGGTTTTTGGTTTTAACAAAAGCAGAAAATAAACTGTACAAAAACTTGACAACATAACGTGGTTCACATTAGATCGCCGTCCTCCTCGGCTTCACATTCAATCACCCTCCTAGAAAACAAATTTTTCATCCCATTTAATTTCAAAAGATAGTTAAATCTCTTTTTGTCAAACGGTTTGGTGTAAAAATCAGCCTTCTGTTCATCGGTGTGTATATGTTCAATTCTAATCAATTTCTTCTCGTGACAATCACGGATGAAATGATGTCGAATTTCAATATGCTTTGTTTTAGAATGGTGAACCGGGTTTTTCGTTATGTTTATCGCTGCCTCATTGTCCACAAATATGGGCGTGTCCAAGAACTGCAAACCAAAGTCTCGCATCTGCTGTTGGATCCAAAGGATCTGAGAACAACAGCTCGAGGCCGAAACGTATTCAGCCTCGCACGTAGAGAGCGCTACTGAGGTTTGTTTCTTGCACTTCCAAGTGACTAATCAAGTTCCGAAGAACTGACAGCCTGCAGTGGTGGACTTAGCATTTTGTTTGGAGCTACCAAAGTCCGAATCAGCAAAACCTGTGAGAGAGAAATCGCCAGACTTAGGATACCACAAGCCGGTGCTTGGGCAGCCTTTCAAATATCATAAGATGCGTTTCACGATTGTTAAGTGTGACTGGCGTGGGCTCGACTGATAACGGGCACATAAACACGTCGGATACATGATGTCTGGGCGAGAAGCAGTAAGATACATCAAAGATCCAATTATCGACCGATAATAAGTCTCTTCCACTTTTTCTCCACTCTCATCTGGGCAAATACCGTGATTCTGAGCTAGGGGGTTGATGCTGGACTGGATTGAGCCATGCTAAACTTCTCCAGAACATCATTCACATATTTGGCTTGATGAATGAAGATTCCTTCGGGCATTTGTTCAACTTGTAACCCTAGGAAGAACTTCATCTCCCCCGTAGAGCTCATCTCGAACTTTCTTTTCATCACCTTTTCAAAATCCTTACACAAATCGTCATTTGTTGATCCAAAGATGATATCATCGACATAGATCTGCACGATTAAAAGATGGCCTGCAACCTCTTTGGTAAACAACGTACTGACAACTGTCCCTCTGATGAACCCGTTGTCCAACAGATATTGGGAAAGCGTCTCATACTAGGCTCTCGGGGCCTGGTGGAGACCGTAAAGTGCTTTATCCAGAAGATAGACTTTGTTTTTGTGTATCGGATCTACGAACCCTGGAGGTTGTCCAACATACACTACTTCCTTGATTGTACAGTACAGGAATGCAGATTTCACATCTAACTGGTATACTTTGAATCCTTTCCATGACGCGAACGCTAGGAAGATTCTTATCGCCTCGATTCTAGCTACAGGGGCATATACTTCGGTAAAATCAATCCCCTCCTGCTGACTGAAACCTTGTACAACCAGACGTGCTTTATTACAAACAATCACTCCCCTATCATCTCTTTTGCACTTGAAAACCCATTTTGTTTTGATTAACTTTTGGTTTTCAGGAAGATCTACCAGTCTCCAAACTCCCAACTTTTCAAACTGTTGCAGTTCTTCCTGCATCGCGTTTACCCAGCTATCTTCAGTCAAAGCTTCCTTATATGTTATGGGTTCAATCTGCGATATAAAACACTTAAGAGAGAATTCTTCTTGTAAAGGAGCGACAGATGTATAGAAACATGTAAGAGATTTGGTGATCTGGTCACATGTTTTCACTCCACTATAGAGATCACCAATTATCTGCTCTGAAGGATGATAAGAAAGAGTTCTTGGCATGACTTCGTCAGGCACGCTCACTTCCGATTGTAGATTCGTGATGTCTAGATCACCAGTGTGATCCTCAGCTTCTGTCGTAGCAACATTTGGTTCCTCGTAAAAAAATCGGACCGTTTTCCGATTCTGAGTCCTCAGAATTATCAAACATTGGAGCTGGTTCCTCTGGTGGTTCGTGAGCTGTTCCACTAGGATCGGCCTCGTGATCGTGTGTACCAGTTGTAGGAATGTTTGTACCCACATCAGGTTGAGAAACTACCAAGGGTCTTGGCATCTGATCTTGTACCATTAATTGCTGCTGTTGGTATAAGTAAACAAGTTCCTCTTCACTTGGCTCTGTCGGTAGTTGGAAAGACTCCCAGAGTTTGTCGTAATCGAAAAGCAATCTTTGTCCGGGAAGTTGCGGTGGAGACGTATGCTTCTGACAGTCTACATGCTGAACTTCAATTACCTTCTTCAGGCATGGAACAAACACTCTTTTTAGCGGACTCGCATATCCAACAAAGAAACCCTCATTACTTTTTGCCCCAAACTTTCCATCAGGATCAATAAAAGTACACGGTGATCCGAACGGTTCTAAAAACTTTAAATTTGGCTTGTAGCGATGAAGAAGTTCAAAGCAGGTCTTTTTGTATTTCTTCACAGTAAGAACGCGATTCAAGGTATAACACGCTGCTGCCACAGCTTCACTCCAGAAAAAGATCGGTAGTTTGGAATCGGCTAGCATCGTTCGAGCAGTTTCAATTAGAGTGCGATTCTTTCTTTCAGCTACACCATTTTGCTGTGGAGTGTATGGTGCACTAAATTCATGAAGAATTCATTTCTCGTTACAGAACTCGAGCATGCGATTGTTCTTGAACTCCGTTCCATTATCACTTCGAATCCTTCTGATTGGCAACTTATACAACGTTTCCATTTTCTTGAATAAGATCATCAATGATTCGAAAGTTTGATCTTTCCTTTCTAGACACACCACCCATGAAAATCTAGTGAAATCATCAGTCACCACAAGACAGTATAAATCTACACTGATGCTTTCCACATTGACAGGTCCAAAAAGGTCCATGTGGAGCCTTTCAAGCGGTACCCTGATTGAATTCAACAACTTCTGTGGGTGTGACTTCTTTGTCTGCTTTCCTTTCTTGCATTCTACACAATCATCATTTAAATGAAAATTTTTCAAATTTACACCTTCAACTAAATCATTATGCACAAGAAAGTTCATTTTTCTAACATGATTGTGGCCCATCTTTCGATGCCACATAATCGACTCTTTTTCAGTTGCTTTGGATTTTGACACAAAACATTGTTTCTGATGATCTGTTGTTGTTGCGACACTCATATCAAGAATATACAAGTCATTTTCTCGTGGAGCTCGCAACAGCACCATATCCTCAGGAATTTTGAAACCAGGTTTTAAGACAAGATATTCATTTTTAGTGAAATGTACGGTAAAAGACTTGTCACAGATCTGTGAGATACTCAGCAGATTGTTTTCAAGTTCTATTATGTAGTTCACTTTGTCAAACGATATAACTCCATTCGTCAGAGTTCCTTGTCCAACTATCCTTCCACCCTGATTCCCAGCAAATCCCACATATCCTCTGTTGAGAGATTTGACGTCATAGAGCAATGCCAGCATTCCAGTCATATACCTTGAAGCTCCACTGTCCATGATCCATGATCCATTTCGAGATATACGACCACGGCATCCCCTGCAACCATTAAAGCAATTTATTCAAACAATGACGCCCATGATTTCTTTACATTCGGAATACTTCCAAACACAAGATCACATGACTCTTCAACTTTCGGAAAGTTAAAAATGACATTTGGGATCACAGGTTTGACTTTTGATTTTAAATCTTCCTTTTTAATCGGATGAAATTCCTCAAGTAGCTTGTCAAGTTCAAATCCAAGTTTTTCAACATCGTCATCAAAAACTTTTGATTCATGTTTCAAAACATTTTCCATCTTCTTCACTTCAACTGATTGTTTTGGTTTTACTACCCATAATTGATTTTCAAAAACTTTCATCTTTGGATAAATTTTTGAAGCCTTTTGGGTTTTCGAAGATTCGCCAATCTCAAAAGTTGATTTCGGCTTTTCTTTGGACTTCGAAGATTCACCTCTTTTCAAGATTCGAACGGGGAAACCATGGGTTTTTTACTCTTAACATCAGTTTGAGTTTTAGGTCTTGATTTTTGCAAAACAGGTTTTTCAAGCTTTTTCATGCATTGCTTGGCCATGTGACCAATTTCATTGCAGCGGTAACAAAAATTCTTTTGTCATATTCGACAAAAGTTGATTTGTAGGTCTCTTCTTTCAACTTCTTCGCTGCATTGAAATCATCAATGGCTTTTTGACTGAAAATATACTCCTTTTCAGCATCAACACTAGGACCCTCAACAAAAACATCACTCATTTTTTCCTTTGGCTTAACATTCTTCTTAGCCATTTTCTTTTCAAATCCAACCCCTTTGTTTTTGAAATTGTTTCCATTTTTCTTGTTATTACCACCATTTCCCTCCCACTCTTTCTATCCTGAGTTGTTTGGTTGTGTTTTAACAAAATATTTTTTAGGTTTTGAAAAGAACTCATTGTTGTTTACCTCAGAAATATCAATCTCGACCAATTTAAACACCTTTTCAACATTCTTAATTCTTGCATTTTGGGGCGGATACTCAAAATCAGAATAAAGTTTGTCAGTTCCAATCATTGTGTAAACCACAATAATCAGATCATCATTCGTGACTTTCTCTGATTTTGGTATAAATCTGTCTAAGAAGTTACCATCTTCTTCAGTATCAGAAATGGAGTTCTCAAAATGAGTTTTCACAGTCTCAAACTCTGAGTTATCACTTTCTTCGTCTAACACTTGGTCAACAACGGTTTTGATTACCTATGACTCATTATCAGTGTCGGACGGAGAGAATGTAACATCAATACTTTCAGGCAACTCATTCTCAATGGTTCTCAGTTTGAGATTCAAAGCAGCTTCCACCCCATCTGGATACTTCTGAGTGTAATGATTCCACATTGGGGGTGGAACACTGTTAAAGGCAAGTGTTGCATCTGGTTGTCGCGGGACAATCTGATCAATCACATATGAAGATGCAACATAACTCATCAACTTCTTATCAATTCTTTCATTCTCAATTTTTGTTAATTCTAACTCCTTTTTCAATGAAGCAATCGAGTCCAAATGAAAATTGATTTCCACTTGTTTATCAAAAACTGTTGTTTTTAACAGTTTTGTGGCTTTATCGTTTTCAATACTCTCTTTTTAAATCATTTTGATAGATTTAGCCAACTTGTCATAAGCTTCTTTTACTTCACTTAGATCAACTTAATCACATCAGTGTATTGTTTCAATTCCTGAAACTTTGTGTCTTTTTCAAGACATTCCATGCATGGTTTTGAACAGTTTTTGCATGAAGTTTCAGAGATTGAATCAATATTTTCCACAATCTTTTCCACAATCTTTTCCTCTTGATCAATTTTAACATCCTGTTTACCAACACCATCAGACTCTGACTCAGACACTCCTTTGGTTTTGACCTCCTCACTTTTGGATTTCCCGTCAGACTCCTTTTGACCTGACTCTGTTTTGACCGACACGTTTTCATCTGACTCAATATCAACAGACTCTGATTTTATAGATTCTGTGTCTACCTCTTTCAGTTTTGCCATTAAGGCTTTGTCAGCAATTTCTTTGAGTGTGTCTTCAGTCATTTCTTTGGAGACATCAATAATCTCTTCAACCGGAGCTTTCACAACATCATACTGTGGGCAAAAACCTGTTGTTGGCTCACTGAAGAAACCTGGAAAATAATCAAACACTTTAGGAGGCATAATTGATTTTAAATAACTAGCTAAAACCTCCTGTTCGGATTGATAATAGTAGACTTCTGCAGCAATTTCTTCAAGATCAACCGAACTTTCTTCAGACACATCTTCACTAACACTCTCTGGTTCCTCTACAATCTCAACCATCATTGCTTTACCCTCACTGCCCGGAATATACTTGTCCCAACTGAAACCTTCAGCAACCTTCTCATCATCTTGGTTGACAATAAGAGCTCTTTCCGGCTTGTTTTCGATTTGATGTCTTTGAATGACAGGTTGTTGATTTGTCTTGTGATAGATCACCTGTTTGTAGTAATCGTTGGTAAATGGGTTTTGGTGGTTGTTGACCTCTCTATTCGGACACTCCCGCTTAAAATGCCCCTTCTCTTTACATTTAAAACACGTCACTTTGGACTTATCAAAACCAAGCTTTTGATCCGGTCCAAACAAACTATTCCGACCCATAATTTCCATAAATCTTTGGGCTCTTCTAACCAAGCTAGCCATTCCCCATTTAATGTCAATCAGCTCTAACTCCTCTGGATCGATTTGATCGTAATCCTCTTTTGTCATCTCTGGATTACCGATCCTCCCAGCTACCAAACTCTTATATGACTCAAGAACGGAAGCTAACAGTGCGATGTGTTGCTTTGCAGCTGCTTCTGTAAACTCTTGTCCATTTTTTATATTTACAGCAATGTTACACTGTATCCTAGAAACATAACCCTGATTGTTCGAGCTTGATGAACTTTGTGGAGACATTTGTTCTGAAGTTTTGTGATTCAGCTCATAACTAGCAAACGGTGAAGGCTTGTTGTTGCTTGATGTACTAGACGAAGCACCGGATGTTAAATCTGCACTAAACCCTGTTTGAATCTTCGGGCTTAGATTCGTTGTTGCCGGAGAACTGCCTTTGTAATATTGTGAAACATCCTGTTGAACATTTGCAGAATTCATCTTTCTGATCTTTTCCAATTCAAGCTCGTGTGATTCAATTTTTTCAATAAAAGAGCTAAGATTGAATCTATTATATTCATTATTGTTTTTCAAAACCATCAGATAAGTTCCCCATTCATCGTATGCTAGAGCATCCGCTAGTTTATCAACCCACTCTTCATCAGTTTTCTCTATACTCAACCGTTTCATCTCAATGACCAGGTGACAATATCTTTCAATCAATTATTTCGTTGTTTCACCCTTCATGCTTGTAAAAATATTAAACTCTTTCTTTATTAGTGCCTTTTTGCTTTTTATCATTGCTGCACTTCCAAGAAACTTGGTTTTTAGAGAAAACCAGACATCCTGTGAGTAACTTTTATCTTGTAGCAAAATTAAGATATCCTCTTTTATGGCTTGCTGTAAGATGTTCATCATCTTCTTTTCTGCCTTGAAATCATATTGTTCTTGTGGAGTTAAACTTACGGTATTTTTATCTAAACCTGTAGCACCTTTCGGAGGAACATACTTAGATTCTATCTTCATCCAACATTCAAAGTGGTTGGCTTGAACCCAAGTTTTAAACCTATCAGCCCATCCAGAATACTCATCGATATTCATCAGCTTTGGTGGTTTCTGCATAGTGCCAAGTTCATTTTCCATATTGACGTTTTGCACAATACTAGCTGGGGTTTGAGAAGCAGTCATACCCCCTCCGGCAAACAGGTTGTAGAACTCTTGGTTATCCATTTTTACAATTTCGGAAAATTTTTTAAATTTTGAAAATTGGTTTTACACGAAATCAGACTTTCGAACGAAATCACAAACTCAATGGACTTTCAAACGGAATCTGCCTTCAAGCGAGATTACCCTTTTTCAATTGAGATAACTTTCAAGTGAAATCAGCTTTTAAATGAGATCACTTTCAAACGAGATTACACCTTCAAGCGGAATTAGGTGTCATCTCAAACGGAATTAACCAAATACTTGATTTCAAGCGGAATAAGCCAAGTTTTTCAAACGGAATCACCTTTTCAAACGGAATAACCACTCTTTTTCAAATGGAATAGCTTGGCTCGTTCAAACGGAATCAAGTTTTTGGTCCATTTTTGTCACTTTTAGCTCGAATTTTGATTTGATTCTTTCAAGGGTTTGTTAAAACAGTGTTTTATACACAATATCAGAAAATCAGTGCATTTTGTCCGTTAAATTATCCAGAAGTCAAATTTTGAGTAGAAAAAGCCACTGATTCAAGTGTATTGACTCATCCTGAGCTCTGATACCACTTGTAGGATCGTTTTGACGATCAAATGAGTCAATCAGAGACAATACACAACTGTTTGAGAGGCGGAAACAAACAAAAATCTTAGAATCAGTGTAGAAATGAGTAGAAAACAGATTGTGATACTTTTAACTAGCTTCTCATTCAAAATATACTTGATTACACGGTGGAATTTCAGCAGCACTTTGTTGCACACTGACTGATTCCGTATGAACTGAGAAGCAAACACACCTATATATAGGCCTAGTGATTTCGCTTGAAATGACACATGTCATTTCAAGCGGAATTACATCAACTGATTTCGCTTGAAATGACAAAGTGTCATTTCAAGTGGAATTACATGAAAAACACATAAAACTACATTATGACCCCTGAACTTTCTACAGACATGACCTAGACTGAAAGACGTAGGCTATAGACATCATGCACCAACAATATTTTATTTAAACGCAACTTGAAAACACATGCATACACCTGCCAGATCCATTTAGTTCCCTGAAACACATGTAGTTTTAAAAAAAAACATCAACAAAAGTTGAGCGAGTTCATCTGTAAGTGTATGAATAAACCTTTAAAGTAAGTCTGTATGTATGTATATCCCTGGTATGTAGCAATAAGGAAACAGAGATCACCAATGGTTTGCAAGGCCATTGATATGTGTGAAATGGTGCAGGAAAACTCAAACCTAGCAAATTCGTACCGGGCCTCCGGCTGGAAGACATAGTCACCACTATGGGCCACCCTGGTCCCCATGGGTGTTGGCTCGCTACACCCAAATAGATCTATCACTCATGTCCCTCGGTCCTACGACGAGGATTAATGGCCTTAAGTGTTATACCCACCTTTCACATGATCTAGCAGTAACCCTCCTTAGCTAACCATATCATGTATAAAACGTTTGTAATAATTGTGACATGTATTTCACCCCCGAAGTATAAAACTGAAAACAGTTAAAAGAAAAGGGGGACATGAACTCACAGTATTGCGTCTTCAGTACTGGCAAAACAAATCTCCTCAGCAAACACGACTACCTAGAGTGTACTAACGTCTATTAGACGAACGGGTCGTGCCTTGGCTTGGAGTTTAATGTTTTTGAGTTACGTTTCTTATGTTCCCAATATTATTCCAAGTTATAATTACTTGTTAAAATAATAATTATTTTAACTTTAAATTATATTTAGTTTTGGAATGATTGTTTAAGCAATATTTTGTAATAATAATTCTCAAGTGTTTATTTTTGTATTTCCTTCCCAATGATGGGGGTATCTCATACATGTATATTTGTATTCGTAGCTCCAAAACAATATATTTTCAAGTCTCACTTTAGAAAATATATATAAACTCATTTTGTCCAAAAATAATGTATTTCAAGAAAATATATATTTTTCCCAAAAATCATATATCTTCTAAATATACTAAGAAAATATATTTTTAGTTCCAAAAATAATATATTTTCTCCTTGTCAAAAATATGATACAACTTTGTAATCTTATTTACAACTTTGTCAAAAATCGTATTTTCATTTCTTGTATCCAAAATAATATTTACCAAAAATATATTTGTAACGGTATTTTCCGGAATGTTTTGTAAGTTACGTTCTTGTTTGATTTCACAATAATAAGTGTGTAACTTATATATTTATTCCTTGATATTCTTGGTATTATTTTGGATTGTAAATTTCATGGTATTTTGTTAAGTTATATTATTTTACCCTAAAATAATATAACTATTTCACCAAATATACAAATATTTACACAAGTGTCTTTAATGTAAATATGTATTCTAAATACATATTTATTCATTTTTATTTATAAAAACCAACCTCCAATACTTGTATTTTTGTAACAAGGTCTATGGCAAAGTTTATGTTGAAAACCATAGTTAAAACACACTTGTTAATATTTGTTTTAGAAAATATTTTTCTAAGTGTTTGTATTTTTAGAAAATTTTGCCATAGTTTCCCCTAAAAACGGAGGTGTCTAAGCTATCAAAGCATATCATTTTCTTTTCAAAAATCATCACAACAATCAATAATCAATCCCTAAACAACTACACTTACCAAGTGCAAAAATAATATTATTTGCGCTACAACATGAACTTGATTTTTTATTAAAAACTTGTAGTAACTTGGTAGTATGTTTAGTAGACTTAGTTGCCTTTTAAAGTGTGTTTACTTCTTTAAAAACCTCATTCCTGAAAGATTTGGATGTTTACAACTTGTAAACATGTTTTACAAAGACGTTTCTTTATTAAATCTTCTTGTTTCTCTAGTGTTTCTACACTTGTTTCATCACCAAAAATAGTATAAGTTTAAGTAAGCATCAAGATCTTCTAAAAATCACATTTTGAACTTGGTTCTTTTGGAAAACCATTCATAAATCTTAGATTCATAAGATTACTAGCTTACTTTGTTTATTATTTTTCGAGAGATTATCTTATTATTCAAGTTCATGCTTATGTATGAGGATGATCTCCTTGTGTTAACACATAATCATCCTCTAACTTCCTAGATCATGTGTTTAATCACAATCTAGAAAGCTCCTTATGATGATCAACATCATAATCTCAAGTAAATAACAAGCAAGTATCATTCATACACTAAACAACATTATTTCATCAAGATTTCATCATATGTAAGCTTGTGTTAGAGTTTTATGAGTATGTCTTTTAATGTTCATCAAGAAAATCCATGTATATCATCTTTTAACCAATCAAAATTAGAAGTAACAAAGGTTATGAGAGTCTTACAACTAGCACAAGGGTTAGGGAAGATCACTAGTAGTTGAAGGTGACAAAGATGGTGGATAATAGCAATTGATGAAGGTTGATGTGTGTAAAATGCAACATATAAATTACATCAAATGAGGCATAAAACTAACCCTTTTTAAGTACTAATATTGGAAAAAGAGTGTTTTTGTCTTCCTTTTGTATTTTCAGGATTAAATGAGCTCAAAAACGCAAAAGAAGCAAAAAGGCAGCTAAATCCAACATAAATACAAGGAAAGGAACATTAGTGGACTGCCCGACCCCTCAACGGCACCTTCCAAAGCAAAAAGGAGAAGACAGAAGGCTGAACACGCCCCGTGCTCAGCCAACACGGGGCCGTGCCCAAGAAGCAGCAGAAAAGACAAATCCATAGAAGCTTCTATTGCCCACCACGGGCCGTGCTCAGCGGACACGGGGCCGTGTCGAAAGTACAGCAGGCGCATTTATTGTAATTGCGAATTACAATTAATGAGGAGAGAGAGTGTCAGACGGACACGAGGCCGTGCCCAGCGGACACGGGGCCGTGTCCAGCTCTCTGTTCAGCCTATAAATAGGAGTGCTTGGATTCATTTCATCTCATTCCTTGGCACTCCACCTCTCTCACACTTCATCCACCACCCACCACCATCACAACACCATCATCCACCACCATCATCCATTGTCCATCGTAGAGTGTGTGTGAGTCGTCTCGGGATCCAAAATTGATCGTAAGAGTTCTTGACAATCAAGGCCATGTTTGCCTAAGTCTCTTACATCACTTGGTGAAGACAAAGTGTCTAGTATAATACTTTTTATTTCTAATCTTTTGCACTTTTTATTTGGTTTTGTATTAATGACTTTAATAACTAGTTACTTATGTTGAAGGTGATCTTTCCTTATCGTTTGTCCGTGGTGTCTTGGCATTATTTTACTGTCTATATAAAATAAAGGATTTTCACCATTCATATCTCCACGGTCTATATGGAGGTATGTTGGCTACCTGGTAGGGGGTTAAGGGAACGGTTTGGTAAAGGTCTTGCCATTGTTCAGCGTTTAGAGGTCCTGCAATGGACCTGGGTCAAATTTAGTAGGACCTCCTTCAATACTTCACGGTATTGGATGGCGGGGGTCCAAACTCTTTGACCCCCTCATAAGTTAACTACTATTAATACTATAACCCGGCTATTTAGGACTGTATCCCTGCTGACTCAGACTACTTAGCCGAGGGTAACGTCACCGCCAAAAGCGGGGCCTACCACAATACTGCATTAATAACTTAATTCATTATCTTCCAATAATCCACCCTTTTAGGATTGTATCCCTGCTGACTCAAACTACTGGGGTGAGGGTAACGTCACCTCCAAAAGAGGGGCCTACTACAATAACTAAGATAATCTCTTAATTATGTGCAAAAGTGCAGAAATAATCAAAGGTTATACTAGATACGAGTCGGAACCAAGTGATTCATCTTGTCTATCTGTTTTTATTTTATTTTCAGCATTTTAATTAATTTTTATCTTTTCTTAGTTTAAAACATTTTTCTAAACTTTTTATTTTGATTAGACGTTGAGGATAAACCGGTACTAAAAGCTCTTGTGTCCTTGGACGACCTCGGTATCTTACCAACGCTATACTACACTCAACGATGGGTGCACTTGCCCATATGTGTGTTTAGTGTTAGTGAAATATCGTGTTTTATAAATTTAAAACTTGGCTAAAATAAGTGTTAAAAAGGGCTTAAAATATACACCTAATATATACGACACTTAAACGAGCATCAAGTTTTTGGCGCCGTTGCCGGGGACACAAGGATTTTAGGAAAGCTTAAAATCGACGGCCTAATCAGTTTTTCAAAACCTTTTCAAAACGGGCCCAAATTTTTCTGCATTTTAGTTTAGTTTTGCATTTACAGTAGGTTGAACACGGGCCGTGCTCGCTGAACACGGGACCGTGCTGCATATTTTTCATAAAACACCCAGTAACAGAAACTGAACACGGGGCCGTGCTCACTGAACACGCCCCGTGCTCAACGAAATCAGTAAATTTAATTAAAACGCCCAGATACAGATCCTGAACACGGGGCCGTGCTCACTGAACACGGGGCCGTGTCCAGCCTCTGTTTCCGTTTTTCTTTTTGTTTTCTGATCTCGAGACTCGGTTGTGGTCTGCTGAGTGATTCTTATGGATCAATACTCAGGAGGTTACAACTACACCTATGAGGAGGATGATTATAGGGGTAATTATTGCACTAATTGTCGTAACTCACGATCGGTTCAAAATAATCGCTCATATCAACCATCCAATTCATACACCTACTATGAGGAGCCCAGGTACGAGCCATCAACTTCATACACTTCCTATGAAGACCAAAGGTATGAACCTCCTCCCTCATACTCATATTTTGATGAACCAAGGTATGAGCCTTCATACTCATACTTTGAGGAACCAAGATATGAGCCACCACCTTCGTATGCTTATTATGAGGAACCATGGCGTGAACAACCCACCTCATATGAGTATTATGGAGAACAAAATTACGAACCTTATCCATCATATGCTTACAATGAAGAACAATGGTGCGAACCATCGACTTCATATGAGTATTATGAGGAACAAAGGGTCGAACAACCGGATTCAAGCTTAGGAATTGATGATTCTTTTTCTATAACCGAAGTGACCGATAGGATATTAGAACACATTAGAGTTATCGATCGATGTATAAAAGAAGCTCGCGCAAGGGAAGAGGAGTCCCGCGCAAGGGAAGAACTAAAAAAGAAAGAGATAACTAAAAGTGTTAAAATGGAAGAACAAATAAGTGAAAAACCGACACATGAGTTAAACAATGAAAAAGGTGAGTCCGACAACGTTAAAATTCAAGAAGAGTCTAATTTTAAAGAAATTAATCTCTTGTCACCTTCTTTCGAAAATCATTGTTTAGTACCCACTCATGCTAAGTTTTTAAAAGAGTTAAACACTAACACTAAAATTGACGAAACGGTAAGTGTTAAGTTAACTAATGATCAACCCTCGCTAATAAAAGAAGACCCATTTGAAATTAACATTACACCGGTTCCATGTTTCTTTCAAAATTCGTATATTAGTAATGTCACAATCGATAAAGATCTTTGTGTTAACATAATGCCTAACTACATTTTCGAAAAATTAAGTATTAGTGATTTTTCTCCACTTCAAATACCCATTTTTCTATCCAATCGGAAAGTAATAAAATCAATCGGTATAGTTGAGGATGTATTGGTTCAAACAAATCAAATGGTAATCCCGACCGATTTTGTCATCCTCGATGACGCTCCTCTAGTGTTGGGACGACCATTTGTAAAAACTCACCAAGCTTTGAAAAACCGGAAGTTCAACAATCTACCTCTTCAATTAGGGGCATTTAAAAGAAGTGTCGATCTTGAGCGGTCAATGAAATATCCATTCGGCAATAATGACCCCCTAATTGAAGATGAGCCAGAACCACCCGATAAGGAGGGTCTAGCCAAGGACCCTTATAAACGTGGCGCACCACGGAGGCATTCCGCGGAACTACCCTTAGTTTAATTTAGATTAATTTTTACGTTTTCTAGTTTAGTTTTTAATTTTCAGGAATAAAACACACTCATGGTGGTAAAGGATGAAAAGGGGAACGAGAAAAATGAACCCAGGCACAAAGAACAAAGCAACCCGACAATTCTCACCATTCCAGAAGGTTCAACACGGGCCGTGTCCAACCAACACGGCCCCGTGCTGAACCACCTGCAGTAAAACGCCCAGTTCAGGTAACTGGACACGGGCCGTGTTCACCCAACACGCCCCCGTGTCCAGGCTTCTGTTTCTTTTAATTTAATTCTGTTACTGGCAGTTGAACACGGGGCCGTGTTCAGTGCCCAGTAACACAGATTTTTGCTTTTTAAACACTATTTTACACATCTAATCAACCTAAAAATTTATTTTTGGGACACATTGAGGACAATGTGTAATTTAAGTGTGGGGGGGATGCTAAAACCTTGAATTTTGCAAGTCCTAAATACAAGCCTTACACAAAACTCTATTGGAACCGCTAATCACCCCAAATTTTTTCAAAAATTTCATTTTTTTTACTTGTCTAGGTTTAACTCGGGAAATTCAAGTTCTCAAAAAGGTTATATTTTTACAAATTTACAATCGATAGCGTAGTGATAAAAAGAACCAACATAAGAAAATTATGAAAAGGCATAGCAAACTTATTTAAAATTTGATTATATATACTTGATCACATAAAAACCCATTCCCACAAAAGTGAGTTTTGAGCCTTTATTGAGCACACAATTACATATCATTTGACTAAATGCTCAATTTTCGTTTCTTGTGTGAATAGCCGCTTGGTTCTTACAACTCTAGAACTTGCCATGACAATGCATTCCCGGTCCTTATCAACTTAAACCCAAGTAAGTAAATGATGGAGGCATTAGGACTAACCCTTTTTATTTCTACACCATTATTTTTCTTTTTCTTTTACCACCTACCCAAAAATCCCCCTAGTTAGCCCCTTTGAGCCTAAACCTTTTCGTTTCGTCACCCAAACAAAAACCCTTTTTACCCACCAAAACCTTTTTCTTTTTAACCCTTTATTTTAGTAACAAGTTCGGTTCTTTGTAAAAAAAAAAAAAAAAAAAAAGTATGATAATGATGAAGCAAAAAGAAAATAAACAAACAAGTTAATCAAAAATAACTTAGTTTGAATAAAAGCTTCATCAAATTAAAAAAAAAAAAAAAAAGTTGCAAAAATACGAAAACCGACACTTGTTACGCTTTTAGCCCTTTTTCTACTAACCACTAACCCAACCACCTACCTTTAACCCTAGCCTAACCCTTAACCCACAAAGTCCTCTTGATATCTACAAAGGTATAAAAGTTAAAAAGGAAGAGGATTGATTTCTTGGCAAGCCTATGGTAGGAATAAGTTCCATGCCGCTCTCGAGTGATTCACTAAAAATACACCTTCGGCCAAGTGTGAGTGATTTCCCCGTGAGGTATGTGAACTTGTATATAAATAGAATTTTAAAAAGGCATGTTATGCCCAAATAAGTAATTTCTTTATAAAAAGTTCTAAATAAATCATTACGAATAGGAGTGTAAATAAATAAAAATAAAACCCCAAAAAGATCTTGGAAATCCCGACACTCTACGACAAGCCCAAAACCTTCTCTTCTACCTATTCCATTTGGGAGTGTAAGCCACATATTAAAGAGTTTTGCTTGAGGACAAGCAAAAGTTCAAGTGTGGGGGTATTTGATGTGTGTAAAATGCAACATATAAATTACATCAAATGAGGCATAAAACTAACCCTTTTTAAGTACTAATATTGGAAAAAGAGTGTTTTTGTCTTCCTTTTGTATTTTCAGGATTAAATGAGCTCAAAAACGCAAAAGAAGCAAAAAGGCAGCTAAATCCAACATAAATACAAGGAAAGGAACATTAGTGGACTGCCCGACCCCTCAACGGCACCTTCCAAAGCAAAAAGGAGAAGACAGAAGGCTGAACACGCCCCGTGCTCAGCCAACACGGGGCCGTGCCCAAGAAGCAGCAGAAAAGACAAATCCATAGAAGCTTCTATTGCCCACCACGGGCCGTGCTCAGCGGACACGGGGCCGTGTCGAAAGTACAGCAGGCGCATTTATTGTAATTGCGAATTACAATTAATGAGGAGAGAGAGTGTCAGACGGACACGGGGCCGTGCCCAGCGGACACGGGGCCGTGTCCAGCTCTCTGTTCAGCCTATAAATAGGAGTGCTTGGATTCATTTCATCTCATTCCTTGGCACTCCACCTCTCTCACACTTCATCCACCACCCACCACCATCACAACACCATCATCCATTGTCCATCATAGAATGTGTGTGAGTCGTCTCGGGATCCAAGATTGATCGTAAGAGTTCTTGACAATCAAGGCCATGTTTGCCTAAGTCTCTTACATCACTTGGTGAAGACAAAGTGTCTAGTATAATACTTTTTATTTCTAATCTTTTGCACTTTTTATTTGGTTTTGTATTAATGACTTTAATAACTAGTTACTTATGTTGAAGGTGATCTTTCCTTATCGTTTGTCCGTGGTGTCTTGGCATTATTTTACTGTCTATATAAAATAAAGGATTTTCACCATTCATATCTCCACGGTCTATATGGAGGTATGTTGGCTACCTGGTAGGGGGTTAAGGGAACGGTTTGGTAAAGGTCTTGCCATTGTTCAGCGTTTAGAGGTCCTGCAATGGACCTGGGTCAAATTTAGTAGGACCTCCTTCAATACTTCACGGTATTGGATGGCGGGGGTCCAAACTCTTTGACCCCCTCATAAGTTAACTACTATTAATACTATAACCCGGCTATTTAGGACTGTATCCCTGCTGACTCAGACTACTTAGCCGAGGGTAACGTCACCGCCAAAAGCGGGGCCTACCACAATACTGCATTAATAACTTAATTCATTATCTTCCAATAATCCACCCTTTTAGGATTGTATCCCTGCTGACTCAAACTACTGGGGTGAGGGTAACGTCACCTCCAAAAGAGGGGCCTACTACAATAACTAAGATAATCTCTTAATTATGTGCAAAAGTGCGGAAATAATCAAAGGTTATACTAGATACGAGTCGGAACCAAGTGATTCATCTTGTCTATCTGTTTTTATTTTATTTTCAGCATTTTAATTAATTTTTATCTTTTCTTAGTTTAAAACATTTTTCTAAACTTTTTATTTTGATTAGACGTTGAGGATAAACCGGTACTAAAAGCTCTTGTGTCCTTGGACGACCTCGGTATCTTACCAACGCTATACTACACTCAACGATGGGTGCACTTGCCCATATGTGTGTTTAGTGTTAGTGAAATATCGTGTTTTATAAATTTAAAACTTGGCTAAAATAAGTGTTAAAAAGGGCTTAAAATATACACCTAATATATACGACACTTAAACGCGCATCAAAGGTCCTTCCAGATCCAAGACCACCAAACCTTCTAATATAGCTTCTTACACCTTGTGTACACTTGAAAATGGATGAACTTGAAATGAAAATGGTGGTGGTGTGGGTGAAGGTGTTTGGCCGAGAGGGAGGGGAGGAGAAGGAGAGGTGTGGTGTTGAGAAGATGAAGTGATTATGATGAGTTCTTGGTCCATTTTATAAACTCTAATCCCTTTTATCCAATGGGTTTAATGTCTCTAATAGTACAAACACAATCTCAACAAATCTAAGCAAGATCATATGTAATCTAGGAGATCAAGAGAGATTTGGGGTAGGCCACTCCCCTTGGTGACCGTAAATCGTGAGGGGGGGGGGGGTCTAGTGTAAGTTTGAATGATAAGTTAGATAATATAGTTGGAAGTTAAGTATAAAGTTTAGTGTTTAAGTGTATGATGCATTATATAGTGTGTTAGGGTGTTCGGGGATCATAACTAGCCAAGAAATAATAAAACAATGCTTCTAGCATAATTTTGGTGTTTCGGGTAGTGTCCGGTTGTTTGGTTAGATACCGGTTCGTTAAAGTGTCTAACAATTCCGTTTAGTGTTCTATAAGTACCCTTTTATGACACTTTTAATTCCCGACACTTAGGAAAGCATTCAGGACCATTTCGTCATATTTTTGCATGTTACTAGCATGTTAAAATGCTGGTTTTTGCTGATTAATGCAGAATTCTGCAATTTAAGTGGGTTTTAGGCACTTTCCGGCACTTAAACTATTACCTAGTGAAGCAGTTTTGTGGTCCTTACTTCCCTACACACCATACTAGTGTAGTACCTTGTCTCTGGCCCATACGGGGTCTTAAAACACTGTCTGTCTATGTACTGAACATCGTCAGCATTTTCTGAGTTATCTGCTAGTTGTGCTTTGTGCATCATGTATGTCAATAGAGTTTGCATGTGATAATGAGGTGACATCATGTAATATGTGATGCACATGTAACTATGATGCAGTAATCAGAAAGCAGTTTAAGTCATTAATTGTAATTCAGCATAGTCATTAAGCACTAATTTATATTAATTAAATTGTACGGATACCTGGATTGTTTACGGTTGTCACATTCTCCCCCTGTTAAGAAAATTTTGTCCCGAAATTTAAGTTCTGCTACTAGCTGCAGGGGAGTTGGGGAACAAGTGCGGGTATTTTGCTTTCATGCGATCCTCACGCTCCCAAGTGAACTCTGGGTGGTGTCGCGTGTTCCAACGAACCTTGACGAGTTTGACACTACTCCTACGTGTCTTGTTAATCTTCCAATCAGTAACCTCAACAGGTTCTTCAGTAAAGTGGAGTGTGCCGTCAATGTGAACTTTGTCGGCAGGAATGACAACTGTTTCCTGAGTTGGACTCTTTTTCAGATTAGACACATGAAATGTATCATGAACGCCATTCAGTTCTGCGGGTAAATCCAACTTGTAAGCTACGAGACCAATCCTCTCCAGGATTTTGAATGGTCTAATGTATCGCGGGTTCAACTTCCCACGCTTCCCAAAGCGTGCTACACCCTTCCAGGGTGAAACCTTTAACAAAACCATATCTCCTACTGCAAACTCCAACGGTTTCCTTCTTCGGTCCGCATAGCTCTTTTGTCGATCACGAGCCGCCTTGATGCGCTCTTGGATCTGTATAATCTTATTAGTCGTCTCTTGAACCAATTCAGGACCAACAAGCTGTCTATCACCCGCGTCTGCCCAGCATAATGGTGATCGACACTTGCGTCCATAGAGAGCTTCAAATGGTGCAGCTTGGATACTCGCATGGTAGCTGTTGTTGTATGAGAATTCTACCAAGGGTAAGTGAGTGTCCCAACTACCACCCAAATCCATCACGCAAGCTCGTAACATTTCTTCCAATGTTTGAATTATTTGCTCGCTCTGGCCATCAGTCTGCGGATGGAATGCAGTACTCAGATTCAACTGAGAACCAAAAGCTTCTTGGAAGGATTGCCAAATCCTTGACACGAACCTTCCGTCTCTATCAGAGATAATTGAGAGAGGCACTCCATGTCGTGTAACTATCTCTCTTAGGTATAGCTCAGCAAGCTTGCTAGTGTTATCTTTCTCCTTTATTGGCAAAAAGTGTGCAGATTTGGTCAGACGGTCCACGATTACCCAAATCGTATCGTGACCTCTGGGTGTGTCACACCCGCTCGTAGCGGAAACGCAAGGTGTGATCTGTCTGGTTTTCATTGCATAAATATCGATGTACATGAACAAACTATATGAATAAATACAAGCTCCAATGCCATGTCATAATTGTTTCAAAAGAATGCAACATAAGTTGAATGTATTGGTTACAAACCATCAAATGAAAATAAGTTGTCATCGTTTTATACATCAAAATGTAAGTCTTAAAATGTCAAGACTTTGACCACTATATCACCGCAAAGAGGCGGTATATAACAGGCAAACCCTTCAATAGTTGGCATGGAGTATTGATACTTGTTTTCTTTGAACTGAAACCTTTGCATTGGTCCACTAATTCCCTGAAATACATGTAAGTTTGAAAACATCAACAAAAGTTGAGCGAGTTCATGCAGTTTAGCTGTACAAGATGTATCTGTATCAAAACAGTATGTAATATGTATTTGTCTCAATTGTCATTGTATCCAAACTGGATATAAGATGTATCTGTAAAATATGAGATGTATTTGTATTTGTATCAATTGTAGTATGAAAAGCGTCAATGAAATCGTGATCATTAATGTTTTGCAAGGACATTAATATGTGTGACGAAATAGGAAGCAAACCAACCCTAGACGATTTTTAATTGTATCGACACCATGTCGTAGGGCAACAAATGCACTCCTAGGCAAAATGGCCATGAGTGGGGCTCGCCAACACCCATTAGATCTAAACCTTTGTTCCTTGGTCCAAACTGGATTAATGGTGCTTTAGTTATGGCCCTAATTTCTCACATGATCTAAGGTGTTTCATTCCTTGACTTATCATACTATTGTACATGTATTTTCCCCGATAGTTGTAAAGCTTGAAAAGCATTTAAGATGAAAAGGGGACATGAACTCACAGAATTGCATCCGTAAACTGTATGTAATTGTAACCTCACTTGCATTGTCCTTGAATTGTATCACGACCTACAAAGGTCCTAGAATGGTTAGACACTACGGTCTTTGTATTGATTCATGTACAAGTCTTTTGTCTTGAGTATGTGTAAGACTTGTATGTCTTTACTGTTCGTTAACTGTGTATTCGATGTATGAGTTGTTCAAATGTTCGTTAACTGTGTATTCGATGAATGAGTTGTTCAAATGTTCGTTAACTGTGTATTCGATGAATGAGTTGTTCAAATGTTCGTTAACTGTGTATTCGATGAATGAGTTGTATAGTCGGATCTAGTCCGCTGAACCTCGTGTCTTATATGTATCACTTGTATAGTTGTGTTTCCAATAATAGTATCATTGGGCCAAGCCCATGTTTTCAAGTTATTGGGCTTAAATAGTGCTGGCCTCAAATAGTGTTGGGCTTGAATAGTATTGGGCTTCAATAGTGTTGGGCTTGAATAGTATTGGGCTTCAATAGTGTTGGGCTTGAATAGTGTTGGGCTTTGGCCCATATGTTTGGTATTTGGGCTTAGCCCATGAATTTATGTTAAGCCCATTATGATGTTAAGCCCATTAAGAAAACTAAGCCCATTTGTAATACAATAGTCCATTAAGTGTAAGTAAGCCCATGTGTAATAGAAAATAGTCCATTTGTATAAACATAGCCCATTAAGTAAGATAAGCCCACTTGTTATAAGTAAGCCTTTCATTTTTATAAAAATCTTTTTATAAAAATTTACTAAGTATACTTTTTGGTAAATAAAAACATACTAGTTTTTATAAGTTTATAAATATCCGAAATTTGTTATCGATAGGATACTTATATTTCGTGTCGAAAAATCGCCTAAACATCGTAGTAACTCTTCGTATTGGCAATTCACTTATGTAGTCGTCCGTCGTTCATTTTGACCATAAATGGTGTCCGATTATTCTAATCGTCCGTAACCCGTTTTCAAGTGTGTATATATGTATTCTTGTAAGTCTTTACTTGTAAATGTGTCTTGTATTTATTTGTATCATTGTTATCAAATACCTAATTTTTGTACATAACTAATACAAATAATAAACACATAGTAAATAACTTGTTAAGATCATTAATATATATTTTCCCAAAAATATATATTTATATCTATTTTTGTTTTTAGAAAGACCACTTTCTAATCTTGTAAAGACTTCGCTAAAAATGATAATTTTTCTAACATATGATTTCTAAGAAAAATTGGCCATATAACCTTTGTATTAGGTACTTTGCCATGTTTAGATAAACATATCATTTTCTTTTCAAATTCATCACCAATTTACCCAATCATCTTAACTAAAACATTTGAGATTTTTATAACATAAAATTTATCAAGATGATTTCCAAATCATGTAGGGTTTTAAATATGATCATTACATATGCTAACTAGTTCAAAAACCAAGTTTAATTCTAGTTTTAACAACTTTTATAAAAATCTCTAGTTGTATGTTACTTTTTATAATCTTGTAAAAGTCTTGTTTTTAAATAAAAACCTTAAATACTTTCACAACATCAATAATTATGATCATCCATTTAATCCTTTATGTTAAAAATCCTTTAACATAAACATGTATAATTTTTAGATCATAACTTAAAACATCTTCTAACCATTTATTTGTATCATAACCATCATAACAAGCTTAAATAAGCATATAACAAATCTTAGATCACAATATAAACAAACATAATTATATCATGATTTTTATCTTTGTTTCTTTGTATTTTTCTCATGTTATTATGTATGATCTCTTGGTTATTATTAGTAATAATAACAATCATAAACATAATATATGTATAAAAAAAATAGTTATAGAAGCTTACTTCTAGCACTAGGCTAGGGATGATCTTAGAAGATTATTAAGACTAAGAAGATGATGATCTTGTTGGTAGAACACTTTTGTTATGGATGAAAACCCTTCCTTTCACTTCCAATAGCTTTAGATCACCTTATGTTACTTGGAAACCCATGTTAATTATGAAGGAGGTAATAAAAATAATTGGGTTTTTGAAGGTGTTCTTGTGAAAAAGATGAAGATAGTTAGAGTGTTCTTTGTTCTTGGATGATGAAAGATGAACATGTGTAGTAACTTAGTCACTAAGTGTAGAAATTAATCCCATTCTCATCCACTAGTAACTAGATAAATAATATCTAGATATTTACCAACTTAAACAAGTAATTAAGGGGTGTTGGACCCACTAAAATAAACGTGAACATGAGGGGGGAAAAGGGTCTTGAATTTGTTTAAATGTGTTAGTGAATTATAAGGTTTCAACTCATGGTAAAATGTAGTAAATGTTTAAGTATTTTAAGAACTTTGACATTTTATATAAAAATATCTACAAGGTTTTAAGCCTTCATATTTTAAAGTAGTGTGACACTAAGTAAAACTAGTTCACCGAAATTTTTAGTGTGTAATTCGGGTGAAAAAGTCGGTTCAGGTCCTGTACCGGGTTAAATACTGACACCGTGTTTTATTTAGATAAAAACATAACAAAAATTATTTTTGTACTTGTTTTATTATCCAAATATTTAATCCAACTTTTTGGACTAAAACTTTTATTATTTTTGACACGGTTCCGGTACCGGCTTTGCTGACTGGCAGTTTACTGAACTAGCCATGCAGCTTAATGCAATAAGATTCGATTGCAGATTTTGTGTCGTTTTTACTACCCATTATATTATTTATGTCAAATAATATTTATTTTTGGGTTTTTCAGATAATTACTGTTTCGTTCTACGGAATGCTGAATTTTTGCGGAAAAATAATGAAATGGTCACTTTTAGCACTTTTCTGACAGTTTTTAGTGCTACCGGACACTGGTAATGTATTAAACCAAACCCTTGCATTCCCATATAGGGTTTAATGTATATTTGATGTTGGACTTTCGTCTGAGTCCTAAAGATGTAATTTAGATGGTTTCGCTGGATCCTGAGTTCTCGTCAGCACACTAGTTTACTAGGTACTACTCTAGTTGTTTCGATGCATTGTTTACACTATTTCAAATGTAACCAATAAAAATGAATAAAGTGCATCATAAATGAATATTCCTTGAGTGTTCTAAGATGTATATCATGTAATCATGCAGTTCGAATATTCAAAACACATACTTGTATAATGTAATTCATTGCTTTAAATGTACATAAATTACCAGAAAGTGGCAGTTGTCACAGGGTGTCCTTGGCAACATCGTTATAAAGTCCGTTGAAATCTGCTCCCATTTCCACATGGGTATTTCAGGTTGTTGCAGAAGACCTGAAGGCTTCTAATATTCGGCCTTTACCTTGGCACAAGTTAAGCATTTGCCAACATATGTTGCAACATCGCCTTTCAATCTCAGCCACCAATAAAAATCCATTAAATCTTGGTACATTTTATCCGATCCTGGATGGATCGAGTATCATGACTTGTGAGCTTCATCGAGAATAACGTCTCTCAAACCACCAAAGAGAGGAACCCAAATTCATTTCATAAGCACAATGTTCCTTCATCATTGGGTACTAACTGCTTCTCCATCCCACGGAGATATTCATTCTCAAGATTCCCTTCCTTAAGAGCTTCTCTCTATGCGGCACGAATGCGCAATGAGAGGTCCGTTTGAACAATCATTTCCAAAGCCCTAACCCTTATGGGCTTAATCCTTTCTTTCCGACTCAAGGCATCTGCGACCACATTCGCCTTCCCTGGGTGATACTTAATTTCACAATCATAATCATTTAACAGCTCTACCCATCGTCTCTGTCTCATGTTAAGCTCTTTCTGATCGAATATATGATGTAAGCTCTTGTGGTCAGTATAGATTGTGCATCGCGTGCCATACAAGTAATGTCGCCAGATCTTTAATGCAAACACCACCGTGCCTAACTCCAAGTCATGCGTGGTGTAATTCTTCTCATGGATCTTCAACTGGCGTGAAGCATAGGCTATAACCTTCTGTCGCTGCATCAGCACGCAGCCTAAACCTTGACGCGAGGCGTCGCAATATACCATGAAGTCGTCAGTGCCTTCGGGTAGGGATAAGATCGGCGCATCGCAAAGATTTTTTTTCAAAAACTGAAATGCTTCTTCGTGCTTGTCTCCCCATTCATACTTCTTGTCTTTCTGTGTAAGGGAGGTCAAAGGTTGAGCGATTTTTGAGAAATCCTCAATAAATCTGCGATAATACCCAGCCAAACCTAAGAACTGACGGATCTCGGTTGGCGTCTTCGGAGTCTCCCAATTCTTGATTGCCTCGATCTTTGTGGGATCCACATGGATTCCATCTCCGTTAACCACGTGACCAAGGAACTGGACCTCGCGTAACCAGAACTCGCACTTCGAGAACTTCGCGTACAATTTCTCTTCCTTGAGCAGCTCTAAGATAGCTCTTAGATGTTGCTCATGTTCTTCCTTCGTCTTTGAGTAGATTAAAATATCATCAATAAACATGATCACAAACTTATCGAGGTACGGCTTACAAACTCTATTCATCAAATCCATGAATACCGCTGGCGCATTTGTCAGACCAAACGACATTACTAGGAACTCCTAATGCCCATATCGAGTCCTAAAGGCCGTCTTTGGAATACTCTCCTCTTGAATTCTCAACTGGTGATAACCTGATCGAAGATCGATCTTGGAGTAACAACTCGAACCTTGTAGTTGATCGAACAGGTCATCAATCCTTGGCAAAGGATATCTATTCTTGATAGTCAACTTGTTAAGCTCGCGTCAGTCGATATACATGCGGAAACTACCATCTTTCTTCTTGACAAACAACACTGGAGCTCCCCAAGGCGAGAAGCTTGGTCTGATAAATCCCTTGCCTAAAAGTTCCTGAAGTTGTGTTGACAGTTCTTGCATCTCGGAGGGCGCAAGTCGATAAGGTGCCTTAGCCACAGGCGCATCGCCTGGAACTAAGTCAATGTGGAACTCGACTTGTAGCTGCGGCGGAAATCCTGGCAAGTCTTCGAGAAAGACTTCAGGATATTCCTTCTTGACTGGAATGTCTTTTAGCTTTGGCTCAGTGGCTTCCTTGTCCACAATGTGTGCCAGGAAGGCGACACATCCTTTCTGCAAACACTTTCGAGCCTTCAAACAACTGATGATCCTTAGGGGTGTATCGTGCTTCTCTCCATGTACCACAATTGTTTCTCCATTCGCCATCAGAATGCGAATGACCTTCTCGTGACATACAACCTCTGCTTGGTTGCTTGATAACCAATCCATCCCCACTACAATGTCGAAGCTTCCCAACTCGACCGGCAGCAGATCCAGTGTAAACTCGTGCTTCCCAAGCTCTATTACGCAACCCCTAATAACTTCATTTGCTTCTACTAGCTTTTCATTAGCTAGTTCTATTGAATACGGAATGTCTAGCTTACTGGCTACCAACCCAAGTATATTTGTCACACCCCCAAAATACCACCCATGGGAAACCCTACTAGGCGGGTGACAAACCAATAACGAGCCACTAATCATATTGAACCAATCACAAGTTGTTAAATAAAATCATCAATTATTACTGAAAAGTACCGTCAATAAGTTTAAATGGAAACCAACATGTTCAGCGGAAGCAAATAAAAGAAATCATAGTTTAACTGTTTCAAATTAAATGTATGTAATCAATAAACCCATCATTCGTATCCAATCAGCACGACCCATGACCACTCCAGCTACTTCAGACAGCAAGTTCCAAATCCATATAATCTAACGACCTGCGAGCATGCTACAAGTGTATCAGACAACGCTGGTGAGTTCATAGTTTTACGAAAACGTTAGTTACCAAGTGTTTAGTTAATCCATTGAATTTAATTCCGAAAGTAATGTTGATAATACCCCAAATACAAGACGGCTTCTGATTTACATTGCCCTTTCTCAAATGCTCCTATCAAAGCATTGGTCATGACTAGGTCATTAGTTCAACACCCGTCCTCCCAGGTATGTGGTGAGGTTGCCAAACCTAAGTAGCGCTACTAACTAATACCATGTTACCTCCCCGGTAACCAAACAACACGGAGGGACTTTAAAGGTGATAGGAAGAGTATATTATCCAACATTCCCGTTTTTACCCAAAAGACTTATCCCTCCCTGGGATACCCACTGACTGTCCCAGCCACCGTGACGCATGCTCAAGAGAGATGAACTCACCTTTGGTTTGCTCGGTAGATTTAGCTACACGTTTATCAACAGTGGTCAACCAAGCCCTACCGTGGTTACTAAAGTTAGTCAATTTCATGCACGCGTAAAACATGTTTTCTTTGCATTTATAACACAGATTACAATTAAACAGCACATACGTTTTTTTACGCAGATTATAGCAGGCAGTTGGGTCTAACAATGCAAGTTCATATCACTCAATAACATAAGTGGTTCAGTTTACATTTAAATACACTCGTTAATTGTAACAATTATTCATGCATCGTAATTTAACAAGTCATTTTCATGTTGTTATTCAACAGATATCTGAGCCATACTCGTAATTAATCCAAACAGTCCAACCAGGCATTCGCTATTGGGCCACTTCCTATCTGACCCAATCCCTTTGATTCCCATTGTATAACGCACGTGGCCCAACTATTCCAAATATTCACTATATGCTATCCAACCAACAACATGCGGCCCAATTCAGTATTTATCCCACGAATCATGTATGTAGCCCAACTAATAAATATAACTCAATTCATATGTGTGACATTAACCAGTGAATGGTCCATGTTCACTTTGTGGCTACCCATGAGTGTGTGACCCAATGAAAGGTGTGCAGCCCACCTACTCATACGGTCCAAAACAATCACTTATAGTTTTCTTTATTTGTTTGTGTAGCCCAGTTGTTGTATGAGGCCCATATCCAGATTTCATAATGTAATTTTCAACACTTTATTAATTCATGAATGGCAATTTACACATACCACTCATCCGAATCATATAATAATACATTCCTAAACCTGACCGGCCCAGTTGATGTTGTGTGGTCCAATTAATGTACTGATTTGTTCTAATAGTTATTCCCTTATGTTAAACTTCAATTAATCGGTTCCCCTACTCTTCTATATTCACATTATCACAAACAGTATTGCAATTACATAACATTCAACATAACAATTATCATAATCAATTTTCATAACACTCATTATCCTCATAAATCGAATTGGATCCATTATATTATGCCACACACACTACTGTTTCTAGACACCCTCATCATCAAGATTACCAAAACAGTAGACACCAATCAACAATATTATGCCACCCTTATCATCAACTAACAGGAATACTTGGACATTATAATAAATCGATTAACAACCCTAGTGCTTATGTTCCATCCATACATGATAATAACATAAATTAGCCCATCTATAAAATCCATATGTATTTCTAGTCTTATCAAAAATCACATGCAATCTGACACTTCACATGCATTTATTTATGGCCGACAATCACTTTACATGCAGACTGAATTCACAATTAAAATTTCACATGCAAGAATCAGAACAAATATAAGGTGATTTGGCTGTATCTCTTGTTTACATCATCTTCACGAAATAAAATTCACATGGGTTGTAAGTCAACAAGATTAATGGCACGTAAGAAATCGACATCATTTAATCATGTATAACAACACTGCATAATCATAATCAACTAGGCTTAACATCCAATAAACAATAAAGATTGAAAATACTATAAACATACTAACCGAAAGAATGCGGAAAATATAATGATGATGATCACGACGGGGGGGGGGGGGGGGGGGGGGCGTTCTACTGCCGCACGTAGAGGATGCAGGAAAGTAGGGTTTGATGTTTTGAGTTTTGTGATAATTAGAATGAAATACGTAAACTTAAAAGGTGATAGTTTTGGGGCGGTGTCCCCTTTGGCCGAACATAATGGGCTCAAGCCCACCTAATTGGGCTGCCCTAATAACGTGCAAGATTGTTAACTTGGGATTCACGGGTTTGGGTTGCGGCCCATTAGATTAATAGTCTTAAACAAAACACAAGGGTGAGGCCCAATAAGCAACATATAATTTCTAACCATGTTACCACAATCGTTAAACGGAATCATACAAGTACGCAGCGTGAAACACATCAAAGAGGAATATCGAGGAGTTAGGGTCACGGTACTAACCTTGAAAGGTCGAGTTGTCACATCATCCCCAACTTGAAAGAAATTTCGTCCCAAAATTTAACAAGTATGCACAAAGGAGTGAAGTGAGAAATCAAGATTGTTGCGGATTATTCTCAGGTGCCACATCATCCCCAACTTGAAAGGGAATTTCGTCCTGAAATTCACCAGTTGCATCAGAATTGATTCAGCAGATTCGTATGATTGCGGATACTTGGAATTTGACAGTGCTCACAAACCTTAACCTCCTGGGACATGATTTCAATAGGCACCTTGACAACTGCAACTTGTCGTTAGCCTCAGACTCTAAGAAGGTATCACAAGCGTTTCTTCGGACAAACACTGCTTTAGACTCACGACATAAATGACATCATGAACGTTACCCAATTCGTCGGGTAACTCGAGTTTTAGGCGACGTGACCGATTCTTTCCAGAATTCCGAATAACCCAATGTAACGTAAATGAAGCTTGTCACGCTTCCCAATTGTACCACACCCTCCCAGGGTGAGACTTTCAACACGATACGATCGTCTACAACGATCTTCCAGCGTTTCCCACGTTTATGAGCTTTCCTGACGGTCACGCTTTGCCGCCAATCGACTCCCGATCCAAACAACTTTCCCACGAGTTTCGAGTACTAGTCCTGGACTAGTAATTAAGTTGTCAACCATCTCAGTCTAACAAGAAGGTTGGCATTATTGTCTACGTAATGCCTCAACAGAGCTGTCTGTTTACCAAGATGATAACTGCCGCAGTAGTACTCAACCATAGGTAAGAGTCCTTCAAGTTTACACCAAAGCCAATCACACACATGCTCGCAGCATGCCTTCGAGTGACAGGAGAGTTCGTTTACGCTGACCGTTTGTCCAACGATAGTAAGCAATGTTCTGGTCCTGACGTGAGCCAAGGGTGCTGCGTATTGTCTGACATAGATCATGCATAGATCAAATTCAGAGGTAACAGGAGTTAGCACCTCGTATCTGAAAGCCGCCTCTCTCAGGGGAACATTCACAACTGTGAAGACTCATCAGTTTTCTTGATTGCAAGAAAGAGTGCTGGTAACATGAGTCCATCAACGATCACCCAGGTGATAATGTTTCCATTTCGAGTTGTAAGTAGACTAGTGGCAAAATCCATGGCAGTCTGTTCTCATTTCCATATATGTGTTTCTGATTGCTAACATCCCACCTTAACTTCCCCCCCTGTCAAACTTTGTTCTCATGCGTGGCTATGTGAGCCTTCAGTCCCGGTCATTCGTACATGGTCTTCAGGTTTCAATACATCCTATCAAAACTCCGATGAATAGGATATCAAGACCCATGTGCTTCGTTTGCCCCAGTTCCCTAAGGTTGTTGTATAGTGGGGTTCATATTCGTTCCATGAAGTAGCAAATATCGTCCGACATGTCAAAGGTTGCTTCCCTATGCCCCGCATGGTTAATCTTGAGAACTCTCTTCCCTCAGTTCTTTAGTTTGAGCAAGGACAGTCTGATTAGTTATGTTAGATTCGATAGAAAGCTGTAAAGCTCATTCAAAGCTGCACGTCCAGGTTTCACGGTCATATACATTCAAAAGTTCCATCCAGCGATGCCATCACATGTTTAGCTCCTTCGAAACAAGGGTATACGGGAGGCCCTTGTGATCGGTCTAGGTAGTGCATTTGGTACCGTCCAAGTAATGCCTCCAACTTAAATCCAAAGACCATGGCTTCCACCGCAGGTCGTGACTCGTGCAATTCTTCCTGTAAGTCCACCACGTGGGTCATCTCCTTCTCATGTTGCATCGATGTGTAACTGGGACTCTGACTCGAATCATCATGGTATACCGCCAGATCATCGGTACCCTCGGATAGAAGTGATGCTCAGTGCATTGCAGGGTTGGGTTTCAAAATTTGAAAAGACGTTCCCCTGTTTTATTTCCCATGAATTTACAGCTCCCCGCTGTGCTAAGGAGGTTGAAGTTGTTCAATCTTCAAAAATCCCATGATGAATATGCGATAGTGTCCAGCGAACCCAAGGGATTGCTGTATCCCTGAAGGAAACTGAAATTGCATAAGGTCAAACTAAAATTTCACTTGACGATGTGGAGGTAAACCAGACAACTCTTCAGAAAACACGTCAGAAAATTCACGAACAACTGGAGGATCCTCGATCTTCTTTTCTTCCGGTTGTGAATCGGTGATGAGAGCTAGAATAGCAGGGTAGCCCTTTCGTAGACACTTCTGGGCTTTCATGGCTGAGATGATGCCAACCATGGCACCACTACGATGACCTTGAACTGATAAGGATTCCCCACAAAGGGAGAGGGATACGTACGATTTTCTCTTTACAGAGAATTTCCGCCAGATGCATAGATAACTAAATCCATGCTAATGACCACGTCAAAACTTCCAAGAGTAACAGGGAGTAGGTCAATGTCAAACACTTGACCCATGAAATCAAGTTTACAACCAAAAAGAACATGAGAAGCTTCTATCGATTTACTATCAGCTAATCTTACTACATGCTTATTTACAAGAGGGGTGGGAGTCAGTCCTAACTGACGGCTGAACCCCAAAGACACATCACTCCAATCAGCACCAGAGTCGAATAAAATAGAAACAAAAAGATCATTAAAAAAAGACGTACCGGTCTCAACATTGCCATCATTGCGAGCTTCCCCAGCGCCAATAGTAAATACTCTTCCACGTGCCCCGTTCCCACTGTTATTCCCATTATTGTCATTCCCAGTATTGTTGTTATTGCCAGCATTCTGATTAAGCTGAGGGCAATCCCTCTTAAAATGGCCCTCATCACCACACTGAAAACAGCCCTTACGATTTCCCTGATTCTATTGTGGTTGCTGCCTCTCCTGTTGCTGTGACTGCTGCTGCTTTGGGAGCCAGACCCTACAATCCTTAGCCATATGACCCACCTTGTTGCACATGTGACATACCCGGGTGCACGGCCCGCGATGGTAGAACATACACTTATTACACTTTGGTAGCATTCCCGCGTAAGAACCCAGATTTGAATTGTTACTCTGATTCTGGTTTACAGAAGATGACTGCCTGAAATTGCGATTGTTGCCCATGTCTGGTTTCTTCTGTGACTGCACTGAATTGGACGTCTTGTCCACATCACTCCATTTAAGCTTGCTGTCGGTAGTGGGAGTAGTAGCTATTGCTGTAGTAGCAGTAGTAGCAGAAACACGTGGCGGCAAATTTCCACGTTCGACCTCTTGGTCAGTGATCTTGTGTGCCAAACGGATGATCTGGGCTAGATTGTTGAGGTTTGCGGTAGTGACGTATCCCTTTACGGCTGGTGCTAGGCCCTTGAGATACAACTCAATTCGTCATGGTGGAGGTCGAGACAGGTTAGGGCACAAAATTTCTAACTCATGAGATCGTTTCGTGTAAGCCTCGATCTCAGACCCCTCCATTTCCAGGTTATAATACTTGTTCTCAAGCTTCTGTATCTCATCACGAGGACAATACTCCTCTCGCATCAACTCCTTAAAATCATCCCATGTAGTGGCATTCGCCATCTCAATGCCCAGCATCTGAACTTGGGCATTCCACCAGGTCAAGGCACCGTCCTCGAGCGTGCCTGAAGCATACTTCACCTGGTCCCCCACGAGACAGTTACACATAGCAAACACAGATTTGGCCTTTTCAAACCAACGCAAGAGTCCCACAGCTCCTTCAGTCCCACTGAAGGTCTGTGGCTTACAATTCATGAAGGTCTTAAACGTACAAGCAGGTGGATTGTTTTGATTCACAGGTTGACCTAAAACGAAAGAACGTATAACACACAAGTAAGATTCGAGTATACGACACAAGGATAGAAAGTAGTTGGCACATATCGTACCAGCCTGGTAAGCCGCTAGGGCTTCAGCCACACGAGTGTTGATCAAGTTAGTTAATTCAGCCTGAGACATAGCAATGTGACCATGTACGTGACCTCGTCCCCTCATGATTCTATATAATGATAGAGAATGAACTTAAGAGTCGAAATGAGGTAAGAGTTTATTCTCACGTTGAAATCTACAAACTACCAAGTTTACACACAATAGGGCAGAACCCTTCTCACACTTGTTAAGCCTCACTGGGACTCACATGCACCTCACGTTATTATTATGTGTGCACCCATAATAATAAGGCAATTTGCATGCTTGTATCAGTGCCTCTTAACTTGCGCAAAAAGTTTCCCCTCATCCAAACAGCAAACGAAGGGTATTACAGGGTTAAGAATCACAATAAGCAATGGGTAGGGTCACACTAACAGATCACATAACAGGGGTTGGTAACATCTGACAACCCTCGTAATTACATGTATCCGTACAATTAATTAATATTAAATTGTGCTTAATGATTGTGCAGAAAATTGACTAAATGGTCCTGAATGTTTTCGCTAAGTGTTGAGAATTAAAAGTGTTACAAAAATTTACATAAAAGACACTATACGGAACAACCTAGCACTTTAATGAACCGGTATCTAACCGAAAACCGGACATTACCCAGGACACCAAAATATTGCAAGAAACATTGTTTAATTATTTCTTGGCTAGTTATGATCCCCGTACACCATAACACCCACTAGATATCTACTAATTAACACTAGTAACCTTATACTTGAAATTGAACTAATACTTACCTACTTACCATCAAAAGTTTCGTTTAACCCCCCCCATGCCCATTTACGGTCCAAGGGACCCACCAAAAGCACCACCATATCCCACTAGATCTTGTGTAATATTTTATTTAGATTTAGCTTGATTGAATGGACAAAATATTGGGAAAGAGATTATAAGTATGGTGCTCTAAGATCTACATCATATCATATCTTCACACAACCTCACTCATCCCTCTCACTCTGCTCTCTCCCTCTTGGCTCACACCAAGGCCGCCACCACCACCACCTTGACACCACCATATTCATCAAATCCCAAGTTCATTCAAGTGTTAGAAGGTGATCCTTGGAGCTTGAAGCTTGAAGCTTGTGGATCCTCAAGGAGCTCTCTTACTTGCTTTTACACACCATTTTCATCATCTTTTTCACAAGTGTTCTTCCCTAGCTTAAAGCTAGTTGTAAGTTCTTGATTAACCCTTGTTTACTTCAACTTTAATGGTTAACAGATGTAGTATGTTGATTATCACTAGAACCCTAAAAGACATGAACATAAAGATGTAAGATGATGAAATCTTGTTAAAATAATGTTGTTAAATACATGCATGATCTTGATTGTTCGGTACGATGAATCTATTAGAAAGTAGCATACAACTGCTAAGGATGATACGAAAGTATTTATACAGTTGCTGAACATGATAAAGAAACCCATAAACTTGTTTTATAAAAGGGTATGTGAAAACATAAAACTGTTCGGTGTTTACAGCCAACTTTAGTTGGCTGTAACCGGATCATAACTTAACGAAAATTTGATTTTCTTGAGTCTATAACGTGTTATTTCGAAAAACGCTTCAAATGGCACTGGAATCATAGTTTTTTGAGGTCGTTTACTATTTTTAAAGGGGCGTTTTTCACAGCAGCAAAAGCTGCGTTTTTACTGCAGAAATATGTGTAATGTTTTTCGTCATAACTTAAAATCTGTGTAGAATTAGCTCAAGAAATTTGTACTGTGGATGACAACTGATGTCGTTGTAATTCTCCCATTGGAATTTCATCAATCGGACTTACGATAAATTTTCAATGAATTATTCAATGGACTGCAGTCAGAAAGTGATGAATCTGATTTCAGTCCTGCAATGATTTTTTATAAAATATTGGAAATGAATTGGATCCCGATATTTTTACACAATAATACTTGGATAGATCAAAACGTTCTTTAAAAATTTGGGAGTTTTTGGAGTAAGTTTACTTTTTTATTAAAATTCCGGAAAACAGTCCAGTTTTGAATATTAAAGCTGAAACGACATAAGTAGTATTTTGCGTGTCTAAATGTCGGGTAGGTTATCTGAGAACGATCTAACGTGTTATATGTCAATGAAAGTGTTAAGTGCAATATCTTATGTTTGCTTTTGAATGGGTATAGATGGGATGTTTATATGGGCGTGAAATGTTAACGTGAGTGCGTGCTATGTGATAGAAGTAATGAGTAGATAAACCGTACGTAGGATACGTATTATGCATGCACGTGAAACTGATTGTTATCTGTACCATGTTAGGACGTGATTAATTCCTGATTATTAGAGTAACTAATCTAACCGAGCAAACCAAGGTGAGTTCACACTTTTTCTACATACAAAGCATGGTAATTCCAGGTGGGAATGGGAATGGGTTAAGGAATAGGGATTCCTCGTCCTGTTGGGACGTGTTCAGGAATGTGAATTCCTTGTCCTTTTGGGACGGATTTAGATTTACTAGACTAGAACTCTATCAACAAAGTCCCTCATTTTATATCGACTTAATCGCCGAGGCCAATGGCGAGCAGGTCATTAGTTAATAGCGCTATTAGGTTTAACAAACCTCACACCGTGCCGTTCGGACGGGCGTGTACTAATGGACTATGGCACATCGGTGATGATAGACACCGACACTAGGGCACAACTTATTTTCGTTAATAGTCGATATGGTAACGAGTCTGGTAGTTTAAAAAATGGGGTAGCCCCCACAGCCGGAGTGCCGGGCTGGATAGCCAGGGATTGTGAACATGGGGTAGCCCCCATGGCTGAAACGGCCGAAGTAAAAATGGGTTAACTAATAAACGTTTTCGAACTATGGGGTAACCCCCACGGCTGGATAGCTGGTTAAGATTAAAATACATTTTTGGAAACAACTCTAAAATGGACAACCAACTGTGAACTCACTCAACTTTGTTGTTGACTCGTTACTACATGCTTTGCAGGTCATTAGGTATCTATGGAGCTTGTACGAGGAGGCGTGGTCATTGTGGGACATGGATAGTCGTGTGCCATGCTAAACATTTAAACTTTATGAACTTATTAAACTCATGTTTTGGTTTTACGTTTTATGCTTCCGCTGTTAACTTAAAGTTGGTTACTTTCTTTTGGACACAAGTTATATTGTGGTTGGTTTTATTTACTTAATTACGTTGTTCAATATGATTGGTGGCTTGATCCTAGTCATGTCACGCCTCCAAGTGGTGATACTCCGCTTGTGGATTTTGGGGGTGTGACAGATTGGTATCAGAGCCATTGGTTATAGTGAACTTGGTTTTAAAAAGGAAAAAGCTTTTTGACAAAACCAGACTATAACCTGTACAATGCTCAACGATCCACAACGACGCTTCACTCCACGTGCAAGACTCGACACAATAGGTGGTATGATTTATGTTTATATTGTATGTTTGATAGTTCACATAGTGCACTAGTTAACGTGATAACTGCTATTTGAACCTTGTGTGCTTACTCTCTTCTGTCATCCCACGATTACGCACTTTCGCGACACTTTTCTCACTTACGTTGCTTCGATGTGAAGATCATGAGTGGACGTTTGAACTTGACTCAAGCCCAGCTGACGGCTCTAACCAACGAACGAGTGGCTGAGGCACTTGCAGCTGTCCCTGCAGGAGGTATAACCTGCCATATCAACCCATCTTAGGACGTTTAGATCCTACCCTCGCGAACCAACTCTTGTGCTTAACCTTGTCTTTTATTCTTGCGCCACAGGCCAACATGCTCCGCCTCCCGTTGTACGTTCAAAACATTCAAGGACTGTCGACCAAGTACCTTTAGCAGCACTGAAGGAGCTGTAGGTCTCCTTCACTGGTTCGAGAAGCTCGAGTCTGTCTTCGAAATGTGTGAATGCCCTGAAGATCGTAGGGTGAAATTTGCTACTGGAACACTTGAAGGTACTGCGTTAACCTTGTGGAAAGCACAGGTTCAACTGCTAGGGCTGGCGGTTGCTAATGCCACCCCATGGAATGACTTCAAAGATTTGATCAAGGAAGAGTACTGTAGTCATGACGACATCCACAAGCTAGAGGTGGAATTGTTCATTCTAAAAATGACGGGGTCTGAAATTGAGGCATATACGAAGATGTCAAACGAGCTAGCCATCTTGTGTCCTACTATGGTGGACCCTCCCATAAAACGTATTGAGTTGTACCTCAAGGGTCTTGTACCAGAGATTCAGAGTCACGTGACTTCAGCTAACCTGGGTACCATTCAGCAAGTTATACGACTAGCTCATCCCCTCACTAACCAGGCGGTAGAGCAAAACAGGCTGTCCAAACGTATTAGTGCAACAGCTACTCCTGATGCTCCTATCGACAACAAGCGAAAATGGGATGGAAATTCGAGCAAAGGTTCTACCTCTGTTCAGTCTCAGTCTCAGCAACGAAGGACTGAGGACTATAAGAGCCCTAGTCAGCAGTCTTCTGGAAGTCAAGGGCAGGGTGGATACAAGGGGAATCACCCCAAATGTAATCGATGTAACTTGCACCACAGCGGGCCATGTAGTAGAGGCAACTGTCATCGGTGCAACAAGCCTGGTCACATTGCAAGGGATTGCAAGAGTCAGCGTCCAGCGAATCAGAATCGGCAGCAACAGCAAGCCCCACCGAATCAACGCCAGCAGCAGCAACAACAAGGTAACAACAAAGGGTGCTTTCAATGTGGTGCTGAAGGCCATTTCAAGAGAGATTGCCCCCAGCTAAATCAGAACCAGAACAACAACAATCAGGGGAATGGAAACAGCAATGGAGGAAACAACAATGGTAATGGGGCAAGGGGTCGTGCCTTCGTGATTGGACAGGGTGATGCTAGGAATGATCCCAACGTTGTGATGGGTAAGTTTCTACTGGATGACTTTTATGTTACTGTTTTATTTTATTCAGGTGCCGATACTAGCTACGTGTCCTTAAAAGTTAGTCAGATGCTTAAGCGTACTCCAACCCTTTTGACCACCAAACACATGGTAGAGCTAGCAAACGGTAAAAGTTTAGAGGCCACACACATAGTTAAGGGTTGTATTCTTGTTCTTGCTGATCAGACCTTTTCTATCGACCTCATTCCTATCGTTCTGGGTAGTTTCGACGTTGTTATTGGGATGGATTGGTTATCTTATCCGCAAGTGGAAATTCTTTGCAACGAGAAGATTGTCCGCATCCCTCATTCTGGTGAAGAACCCCTCGTGATTCGTGGCGATAAGAGTGGTGCTGTTGTGGGCATCATCTCTTTCCTTAAGGCCCAGAAGTGTTTGTGAAAGGGCCACACTACCATTCTAGCTCTCGTTACTGACGCATCAATGGAAGAGAAGAGAATTGAAGACATTCCTATTGTACGCGATTTTCCTGAGGTATTCCCCGACGAATTACCTGGTCTTCCGCCTCATCGTAAAGTCAAGTTTCAAATCAAGCTAACTCCTGGAGCAGCGCCCATAACTCGTGCACCATATCGCTTAGCTCCATCAGAACTTGAAGAACTGTCCTCACAACTACAAGAGCTCTTGGACAAGGGTTTTATTCGCCCTAGCTCTTCGCCTTGGGGAGCTCCAGTGTTATTTGTAAAGAAGAAAGACGGTACCTTCAGAATGTGTATCGACTACCGCGAACTCAACATGGTGACCGTGAAGAATCGTTACCCTCTTCCACGTATTGATGACCTATTCGACCAGCTGCAAGTGTCGAGCTTTTACTCAAAGATTGACTTAAGGTCAGGTTACCATCAACTGAGAGTCCAAGACGAGGACATCTCTAAAACAGCATTCAGGACTCGTTATGGGCATTACGAGTTTCTGGTTATGCCTTTCGGATTGACGAATGCACCTGCGGTCTTCATGGATCTCACAAACCGAGTGTGCAAACCTTACCTGGATAAGTTTATCATAGTTTTCATCGATGATATCCTGATCTATTCGAAGAGTCAGGAAGAACACGAGCAACACCTGAGGCTTATTTTGGAACTTCTTCGAACAGAGCAGTTGTATGCCAAATTTTTGAAATGTGACTTCTGGCTTCACGAAGTCCACTTTCTAGGCCACGTGGTAAACAAGGATGGGATTCATGTTGATCCATCCAAGGTTGACTCGATCAAGAACTGGCCTACACCCCGTACACCAACATAAATCCGCCAATTCTTGGGTTTGGCCGGATATTACAGAAGGTTTATCAAGGATTTCTCAAAGATTGCGCAACCTCTCACTTCACTGACTCAGAAGGGTGTCACCTACCGTTGGGGTGATGCACATGAATCTGCTTTTTCGATACTTAAAAGATAGACTTTGTAGCATGCCTATCCTCTCATTTCCTGAAGGCACAGATGATTTTGTGGTATATTGCGACGCTTCCATCCAAGGACTTGGTTGCGTGTTGATGCAACGTGACAAGGTCATTGCCTACGCATCGCGCCAACTTAAAGTTCACGAAAGGAACTACACTACGCACGACTTGGAATTAGGAGCAGTTGTATTCGCACTTAAGATATGGAGACATTACCTGTACGGTACCAAGTGCACCATTTACACCGATCACAGGAGTCTCGAGCATATCTTCAAGCAAAAAGAGTTAAACATGCGACAACGTCGATGGGTCGAGCTCTTGAATGATTACGAATGTGCGATCAAGTACCATCCGGGCAAAGCCAATGTTGTGGCCGACACCCTCAGTTGAAAGGATACTACTCCAAAGCTTGTACGTGCGTTACAGATTACCATTCACTCTAGCCTTCCCGCTCAAATTCGTGATGCTCAGGTCGAAGCATTGAAAGCAGAAAACATCAGGGCTGAGTCCCTGCGAGGATCAAAGAAATGGCTAGAACAAAAGGAAGACGGTGCTTATTACGTAACAGGGCGTATTTGGGTTCCAATCTATGGTAATCTATGTGAACTTGTGATGGATGAGGCACACAAATCTCGTTATTCAGTACATCCTGGTTCGGATAAGATGTACCACGATCTCAAGACTACGTATTGGTGGCCTAGTATGAAAGCCAACATAGCAACCTACGTCAGTAAATGCTTGACTTGTGCTAGGGTCAAGGTCGAATACCAGAAACCATCAGGCCTACTCCAACAACCAGAGATCCAGACATGGAAATGGGAGCAAATTTCCATTGATTTCGTTACTGGCCTGCCTAGATCTCAACGCGGAAATGACACTATTTGGGTGATAGTGGATCGACTGACCAAGTCTGCACATTTTCTGGCTATCAAGGAAACGGATAAGTTTTCTACTCTAGCAGACGTCTACCTAAAGGAAGTAGTGTCAAGGCACAGAGTGCCAACCTCCATCATTTCTGATCGTGACTCACGTTTTACGTCTGAATTGTGGCAAGCTATGCACAAGTCTTTTGGCTCACGTTTAGATATGAGCACCGCTTATCATCCACAGACGGATGGGCAGTCTGAACGTACCATTCAAACCCTTGAAGACATGCTTAGGGCATGTGTGATTGATTTTGGTAACAGCTGGGAGCGACATCTACCTCTAGTAGAATTTTCGTATAATAACAGCTACCACACCAGTATCCAAGCCGCTCCGTTTGAGGCATTGTACGGACATAAATGTCGATCACCTCTTTGTTGGGCAGAAGTTGGTGACAGTCAAATCACAGGCCCAGAACTTGTAGTAGACACAACCGAGAGGATTGCTCAGATAGGACAACGGATGGCGGCAGCTCGTGACCGTCAAAAAAGCTATGCTGATAAGCGAAGGAAACCACTCGAGTTCTAGGTTGGGGATCAAGTGCTACTTAAAGTCTCACCTTGAAAAGGTGTAGTTCGTTTTGGCAAACGAGGCAAACTCAATCCGCGTTATATCGGACCATTCAAAATCAGTGGGAAAATTGGCAAAGTCGCTTACAAGTTGAATCTACCTGAAGAACTCAGCGGAGTTCACAACGTATTCCCCGTGTCAAATCTGAAAAAGTGTCTGTCAGATGAGACCCTCAAAGTTCCTCTCAAGGAGCTCACTATCGACGATCAGCCACGATTCGTTGAGGAACCAGTAGAGATTACTAACTGAGATGTTAAGGTTCTCAAGCGTACCAGAATACCTCTTGTTCGAGTTCGTTGGAACTCCCGTCGTGGCCCAGAGTATACCTGGGAATGAGAAGACCATATTAAACACAAGTATCCCCAGTTATTTGAGAAAAGTGCACCAATACTGAGGCTGAAGCTACTGTAGAATTTCGGGTTGAAATTCCAAACCAACGGGGGGATGATGTGACATCCCAGGAAAACTAGGAAACCACGCAACTTAACTAGCTTTCTCAGTAACCACGTGCTAAATTTCGGGACAAAATTTTCTTAACAAGGGGAGAATGTGACAACCCTTGTAATTACATGTATCCGTACGATTAATTAATATTAAATTGTGCTTAATGATTGTGCAGAAAATTGACTAAATGGTCCTGAATGTTTTCCCTAAGTGTTGAGAATTAAAAGTGTTACAAAAAGTTACATAAAAGACACTATACGGAACAACCTAGCACTTTAACGAACCGGTATCTAACCGAACAACTGGACATTACCCGGGGACACCAAAATATTGCAAGAAACATTGTTTAATTATTTCTTGGCTAGTTATGATCCCCGTACACCATAACACCCACTAGATATCTACTAATTAACACTAGTAACCTTATACTTGAAATTGAACTAATACTTACCTACTTACCATCAAAAGTTTCATTTAACCCCCCCCCCATGCCCATTTACGGTCGAAGGGACCTACCAAAATCACCACCATATCCCACTAGATCTTGTGTAATATTTTATTTAGATTTAGCTTGATTGAATGGACAAAATATTGGGAAAGAGATTATAAGTATGGTGCTCTAAGATCTCCATCATATCATATCTTCACACAACCTCACTCATCCCTCTCACTCTCACTCTCCCTCTCGGCTCACACCAAGGCCGCCACAACCACCACCTTGACACCACCATATTCATCAAATCCCAAGTTCATTCAAGTGTTAGAAGGTGATCCTTGGAGCTTGAAGCTTGTGGATCATCAAGGAGCTCTCTTACTTGCTTTTACACACCATTTTCATCATCTTTTTCACAAGTGTTCTTCCCTAGCTTAAAGCTAGTTGTAAGTTCTTGATTAACCCTTGTTTACTTCAACTTTAATGGTTAAAAGATGTGGTATGTTGATTAATACTAGAACCCTAAAAGACATGAACATGAACATAAAGATGTAAGATGATGAAATCTTATTAAAATAATGTTGTTAAATACATGCATGATCGTGATTGTTCGGTATGATGAATCTATTAGAAAGTAGCATACAACTGCTAAGGATGATACGAAAGTATTTATACAGTTGCTGAACATGATAAAGAAACCCAGAAACTTGTTTTATAAAAGGGTATGTGAAAACAGAAAACTGTTCAGTGTTTACAGCCAACTTCAGTTGGATATAACCAGGTCTTAACTTAACAAAAAATTGATTTTCTTGAGTCTATAACGTGTTATTTCGAAAAACGCTTCAAATGGCACTGGTATCATAGTTTTTTTAGGTCGTTTACTATTTTAAAGGGGCGTTTTTCACAGCAGCAAAAGCTGCATTTTTACTGCAGAAAATATGTGTAATGTTTTTGGTCATAACTTAAAATCTGTGTAGAATTAGCTCATGAAATTTGTATTGTAGATGACCACTGATGTCGTTGTAATTCTCCCACTGGAATTTCATCAATCGGACTTACGATAAATTTTAAATGAATTATTCCATGGACTGCAGTCAGAAAGTGACGAATCGGATTTCAGTCTGGTAAATGATTTTTTATAAAATATTGGTAATGAATTGGATCCCGATATTTTTACACAATAATACTTGGATCGATTAAAAAACTCTGTAAAAATTTGGAAATTTTTGGAGTAAGTTAACTATTTTATTAAAATTCTCAAAAACAGCCCAGTTTTGAATATTAAAGCTGAAACGACATAAGTAGTATTTTGTGTGTCTAAATGTTGGGTAGGTTATCTGAGAACGATCTAACGTGTTATATGTCAATGAAAGTGTGATGTGCAATATCGTATGTTTGATTTTGAATGGGTATAGATGGGATGTTTATATGGGCGTGAAATGTTAACATGAGTGCGTGCTATGTGATAGAAGTAATGAGTAGATAAATCGTACGTAGGATACGTATTATGCATGCACGTGAAACTGATTGTTATCTGTACCCTGTTAGGACATGCTTAATTCCTGATTATTAGAGTAACTAATCTAACCAAGCAAACCAAGGTGAGTTCACACTTTTTCTACAAAGCATGGTAATTCCCGGTGGGAATGGGAATGGGTTAAGGAATAGGGATTCCTCGTCCTGTTGGGACGTGTTCAGGAATGTGAATTCCTCGTCCTGTTGGGACGGATTTAGATTAACTAGACTAGAACTCTATCAATGAAGTCCCTCATTTTATATCGACTTAATCCCCGAGGCCAATGGCGAGCTGGTCATTAGTTAATAGCGCTATTAGGTTTAACAAACCTCACACCGTGCCGTTCGGACAGGCGTGTACTAATGGACTATGGCACATCGGTAATGATAGACACCGACGGTAGGGCACAACTTATTTTCGTTAGTAGTCGATATGGTAACGAGTCTGGTAGGTTAAAAAATGGGGTAGCCCCCACGGCCGGAGTGCCGGGCTAGATAGCCAGGGATTGTGAACTTGGGGTAGCCCCCAAGGCTAAAACGGCCGAAGTAAAAACGGGTTAACTAATAAATGTTTTCGAACTATGGGGTAACCCCCATGGCTGGATAGCTGGTTAAGATTAAACAACGTTTTTGGAAACAACTCTAAAATGGACAACTAACTGTGAACTCACTCAACTTTGTTGTTGTCTCGTTACTACATGCTTTGCAGGCCGTTAGGTATCAATGGAGCTTGCATGAGGAGGCGTGGTTGTTGTGGGACATGGATAGTCGTGTGCCATGCTAAACATTTAAACTTTATGAATTTATTAAACTCATGTTTGGGTTTTACGTTTTGTGCTTCCGCTGTTAACTTAAAGTTGGTTACTTTCTTTTTGACACCAATTATATTGTGGTTGGTTTTATTTACTTAATTACGTTGTTTAATATGATTGGTGGCTTGATCCTGGTCATGTCACGCCTCCAAGCAGTGATACTCCGCTTGTGGATTTTGGGGGTGTGACATAACATAAGGGCTCATACTGCAGTGTCAGGTGTGCATTCACGTGTAATGTTATACATAAGTGTACACTAGATATACTATGCAATAGTAAACAAGAGACGAACCTTGCAATCTAGAGCTGAGTGTCATGGTCGATTTCGGAACTGTTCGGTTATAGTCTGGTTTTATGAAAACGTTTTAAAACCAAGTTCACTATAACCAGTGGCTCTGATACCAAACTGTCACACCCCCAAAATACCACCCATGGGAAACCCTACTAGGCGTGTGACAAACCAATAACGAGCCTCTAATTATATTGAACCATTCACAAGTTGTTAAATAAAATCATCAATTATTACTGAAAAGTACCGTCAATAAGTTTAAATGGAAACCAACATGTTCAGCGGAAGCAAATAAAAGAAATCATAGTTTAACTGTTTCAAATTAAATGTATGTAATCAATAAACCCATCATTCGTATCCAATCAACACGACCCATGACCACTCCAGCTACATCAGACAGCAAGTTCCAAATCCATATAATCTAACGACCTGCGAGCATGCAACAAGTGTATCAGAGAACGCTAGTGAGTTCATAGTTTTACGAAAACGTTAGTTAACAAGTGTTTAGTTAATCCATTGAATTTAATTCCGAAAGTAATGTTGATAATACCCCGAATACAAGGCTTCTGATTTACATTGCCCTTTCTCCAATGCTCCTATCAAAGCATTGGTCATGACTAGGTCATTAGTTCAACACCCGTCCTCCCAGGTACGGGGTGAGGTTGCCAAACCTAAGTAGCGCTACTAACTAATACCATGTTACCTCCCCGGTAACCAAACAACACGGAGGGACTTTAAGGTGATAGGAAGAGTATATTATCCAACATTCCCGTTTTTACCCAAAAGACTTATCCCTCCCCGGGATACCCACTGACTGTCCCAACCACCGGGACGCATGCTCAAGAGAGATGAACTCACCTTTGGTTTGCTCGGTAGATTTAGCTACACGTTTATCAACAGTGGTCAACCAAGCCCTACCGTGGTTACTAGAGTTAGTCAATTTCATGCACGCGTAAAACATGTTTTCTTTGCATTCATAGCACAGATTACAATTAAACAGCAGGTACGTTTTTTTACGCAGATCATAGCAGGCAGTTAGGTCTAACAATGCAAGTTCATATCACTCAATAACATAAGTGGTTCAGTTTACATTTAAATACACTCGTTAATTGTAACAAGTATTCATGCATCGTAATTTAACAAGTCATTTTCATGTTGTTATTCAGCAGATATCTGAGCCATACTTGTAATTAATCCAAACAGTCCAACCAGGCATTTGCTATTGGGCCACTTCCTATCTGACCAAATACCTTTGATTCCCATTGTATAACACACGTGGCCCAACTATTCCAAATATTCACTATATGCTATCCAAACAACAACATGCGGCCCAATTCAGTATTTATCCCACGAATCATGTATGCAGCCCAACTAATAAATATAACTCAATTCATATGTGTGACATTAACCAGTGAATGGTCCATGTTCACTTTGTGGCTACCCATGAGTGTGTGACCCAATGAAAGGTGTGCAGCCCACCTACTCATACGGCCCAAAACAATCACTTATAGTTTTCTTTATTTGTTTGTGTAGCCCAGTTGCTGTACGAGGCCCATATCCAGATTTCATAATGTAATTTTCAACACTTTATTAATTCATGAATGGCAATTTACACATACCACTCATCCGAATCATATCATCATACATTCCTAAACCTGACCGGCCCAGTTGATGTTGTGTGGTCCAATTAATGTACTGGTTTGTTCTAATAGTTATTCCATTATGTTCAACTTCAATTAATCGGTTCCCCTACTCTTCTATATTCACATTATCATAAATAGTATTGCAATTACATAACATTCAACATAACAATTATCATAATCAATTATCATAACACTCATTATCCTCATAAATCGAATTGGATCCATTATATTATGCCACACACACTACTGTTTCTAGACACCCTCATCATCAAGATTACCAAAACAGTAGACACCAATCAACAATATTATGCCACCCTAATCATCAACTAACAGGAATACTTGGACATTATAATAAATCGATTAACAACCCTAGTGCTTATGTTCCATCCATACATGATAATAACATAAATTAGCCCATCTATAAAATCCATATGTATTCTAGTCTTATCAAAAAGCACATGCAATCTGACACTTCACATGCATTTATTTATGGCCGATAATCACTTTACATGCAGACTGAATTCACAATTAAAATGTCACATGCAAGAATCAGAACAAATATAAGGTGATTTGGCCGTATCTCTTGTTTACATCATCTTCATTAAATAAAATTCACATGGGTTGTAAGTCAACAAGATTAATGGCACGTAATAAATCGACATCATTTAATCATGTATAACAACACTGCATAATCATAATCAACTAGGCTTGACATCCAATAAACAACAAAGATTGAAAATACTATAAACATACTAACCGAAAGAATGCGGAAAATATAATGATGATGATCACGATGGGGGAGCGTTCTACTGCCGCACGTAGAGGATGCAAGAAAGTAGGGTTTGATGTTTTGAGTTTTGTGATAATTAGAATGAAATACGTAAACTTAAAAGGTAATAGTTTTGGGGCGGTGTCCCCTTTGGCCGAACATAATGCGCTCAAGCCCACCTAATTGGGCTGCCCTAATAACGTGCTAGATTGTTAACTTATGGGTCAATGGTGGCGGCGGTTTGGGCCTCTAATCCCATCGGGTTCTCTTGGGCTTCATGGGTTTGGGTTGCGGCCCATTAGATTAATAGTCTTAAACAAAACACAAGGGTGAGGCCCAATAAGCAACATATAATTTCTAACCATGTTACCACAATCGTTAAACGGAATCATACAAGTACGGAGCGTGAAACACATCAAAGAGGAATATCTAGGAGTTAGGGTCACGTTACTAACCTTGAAAGGTCGAGTTGTCACAATATTCTTAAATTCTAGCGATACAAAACTATAATCGGCACCGGTATCAAATAGTACAGATGCAAAACGTTGGTTGATAGGGAACGTACCAGTAACTACATTTAGATCCTGGCGAGCTTCCCTCGCACCAATGTTGAAAACCCTTCCATGAGCTTGGTTGATCTTTGGGCATTCCTGCTTGAAGTGCCCAACGTCTCCACAATTAAAACAACCTGGTCCTCGACCATTACAGTTCCCATTACCACCTCGATTGTTGTTTGCTCCTCGGTTTCCACTACCAGCTTGATTCCCAACATTACCACAATTTCCATTACTGCCATTTCCTCCTTGCGGGCGGTTTCCATTACCACTTCCATAACCTCTCTGACCACCACGACCTGTACCAGCCCAGCACGTCTCCTTCGAATGGCCAACCTTCCCACAAGACACGCATTTCCGGAATCTGCACTGGCCGGAATGATGGTACTGGCATACATCACATTTGGGAAGAGCGCCCATGTAACCCTTTCCTTTGTTTTCAACCCCAGTCTTGGCTTCAACCGGTAAGTACGACTCTTTCTTCTTGTTGACACTGCTGGTGCCCTTCTTGAAGTTTGAGAACTTCCTCTTGTTCTCACCCGATGACTCCACGTGAGTCTCCTTCTTCTTCTGGTCAGAGATCGAAAACTTGTTTAACCTGATAGCTTCTTCAGTCAGTGATACACTCAGATCGATACCCTCGGTGATCGTAGCAGGTTTTGACGTCATCACCATACTCATAATCTGAGGTGCCAACCCCCAAATGAAACGCTCAACACGATTGAATTCCGGGTTAACCATGTATGGGACCACATGAGATAGATCGTGAAATCTCTGCAAATATTTGGCGATCTTCGGGCCGTCCATCTTGAGGTTCCAGAATTCAGTTTCTAACTTTTGGATTTCGGCCCTGGAGCAATACTTTTTACGCATGAGTTCCTTCATTTCATTCCAAGTCAAAGCATATGCTGCTGCCTCTCCCAGAGTTTGGACTTGGAGATTCCACCATTAAAGCGCTCCGTCTAAGAAAAATCCGAAGATGTAGATTACTTGGTGTTCCGGAGCACATTTACTCATTCTTATCACCGAATCGGTCTTCTCCGTCCATCTAACAAAGGCCACAGCACCCCCGATGCCGTCAAAATTCAGCGGTTTACAGTCTAAGAACTGCTTATAGGTACAACCTGTAAAAGTAACGTCATTCACAGAAAGCATTAGTAACGCACATGGAATATCCAAATGTAACGTAATGTGTCTCAAGCGACTTAAACATTACCATGAGGTGGGTTGTTCCTCAAGGTACCCTCGCTAGTTTCAGCGCATGAGGCCTCGTAATCTGCTATCGCTCGTGAAATCCGTTCTTGTAACTCGGCCTCAGTAGTGGGCAATCGAGTTTCTCTTCATGGAGGCATCTTCTATAAGAAGATTGTATAGGTCAGGTCTTATGCATATAAGTATGTAGTATGCGTATGTAATAACATTTATCAATGCAAGTAAACACATAACATCCCATGTCATAATATAAACAAGTAATTCAACAATGTATGTAATGAGAATGTTGCGATTGAGCTTTCATATATCAATGACCACCATTACAGTTTTACAAGTTCACCAAATGTATCATATCACAACCAAAAAGGACTACAGGGTCACATCACCCTTGTCCAAACTATCCATTAAACTACAACAATCAAAAGTAAAAAAAATGTGGTCTTCAAAAAGTTGTGCAATCTGGTCTCAATAGCTGCACTCTCACCAAAAGTATGCTACCTGCATAAAACCAAAAACTGCTACGCTGATGGTAGTGGAGGAGGAGGTGGAGGAACAAAGAGCAACCTGCGCAAATGCGCTAAATCCTCCTCCAGAGCGAGAACGATACGTAGCAGGTAACTAACCTGCTGCTCCATAGTAAGAAAACGGACATCAACATCTGGGTATGGTAGGAGAGGAGCGGGTGGAGTCGCGAACGGTGACTGGCATGTACAGGGTGGAGGACGTGGAATCCTCTCTAACTCCATGACTCTCCTACACAACATCTCTTGCTGGAGCTGCAACGACAAAATCAAATCATCCCTCGTGTATCCAAAGTGGAAGGGATGGTATGGATCAGAAACAGGCATCGTGTTGGGCGGAAACCAAATCAGTGGTTCGCCCGATGGTGCAGAAACAAAAGGTGCAGTATGTGTAGCAGGCGCAAACGGTGGCATGAAAGGAAAGGTTGCTGACACAGGAGGAATATGACCAAGCTGCTGACTCGATGGACCTTCCCCTGGACGGGGAGGAGGGATATCCTGTAAGAACGTGACCGGTAGATCTGTGCGGTGAATGTCAGACACATGTGGCTGAAACGGGGTGATATCAGCTGGTGCATGTGTATATACAGGTAGGTGAGGGGGAGTTACAGGTCTAACAAAAGGAGGCAAGTCATCATCGTCCTTGATCCACCCATTGTGGGTGAATGCATATATGGGGTCAATCTGGGCAGCAAAAGGAGCATGATCAATAGGTGCAGGGATCGGGTCAGGCAAGGGTGGCGCAACAACTGGAATGTCAACGGGTACCGGATCATGGTCGGGCAAAGGATCGTGTGCAGGTATAGGCTCGGGTGCAATCATAGGCTCAGGGTCCACTGGTGCAAGCTCAAGATCAGCAGGTATATCAAAGAGCTGATCGTCAGGAACGACAGGTGCCTCAAAAGGCTGATCATCGGGGACAAACTCAATTTCATGCTCAGGGTCAAAGTCGTGTGGAAAGACAGGATCCAACTCATCATCAAACTCAAAATCATGATCAACACCGTGTGGACTATCAGGTGCAACAGACATAGCTATGTCAGAATTAGTATCGGTGGGATAACGCTGTAATCCCAGTGCGTGCAACGTAGTAGATGACACAGACTCGAATGAATCAGGGCCAGAATGGTCAGAAGAAATATCCACGACAGGAATCTCAATAAACGGAATAGCAATGACATCATCGACTGGGGCTCCATCATCCTGTGCACCCTCTGGGGGACCCTCAATAAAAAGATTGATGTCATCGTCAGACATAGCGTCAAGAGGCAGATCCTCAAGAGGAAATGCAGCAAGAGGAAAAGGAGCAGGGATCTGAACAAGAAGTAGATCCTCGCCAGGAAGACCATCAGCTAGCGGTATATCATCTCCAAAATCTGGTAAAGCAAATGGCTGGAAATCATCATCGTCGTCACTTGTAGTGTCAGATGTAAAAACCTCATCCTCTGGGATGATCTCATCATCCGAAACTATGGCCATGGGGTCTACTGTATCGGATACTCCACTCTCAGAGGAGGACATGGTGTCTGTAATAAATCAATCACAAGTATGCACATATATCAACAATCATCAAATACACATGTAAGTAGTAACAATGTAAGAATGTATGCAATCCTAGTCTTCCCAAGACTATCCCACCCAGCCTCTAAGACTAAACAACTTAGTCTCTCAGACTAAACCTCCCAGTTTATCAAACTGAACTACCCAGCCTCTCAGGCTAAACCTCCCAGTCTCTCAGACTGCCCCAACTAGTCTCTCAAACTACCCAGTCTCTCAGACTGCACTACCCAGCTAGTCTCTCAGACTAACTCCCCAGTCTCTCAGACTGTACTACCCAGCTAGTCTCTCAGACTAACTCCCCAGTCTCTCAGACTGAAATATAAATGAATTCTTTGAAATGTATTTTGTGTCTTTTATTTGTAAAAATGTTTGTTTCCTGGATCTGGACATTTTGTGTATGCAATGAAAACATGTTGTAAAAACATTTTCGTGAGAGCCCTAATGATCGTAGTCTAGACTCGAGAAAGAATCCTAGTTCGCTACGATCGAGGCTCTGATACCAAGCTGTTACACCCTGACTTTTGCGGAAGCGTGGTTATTGGTGTGACCTCTTAATACCATAGCATTCAATCATAACAATGCTATTTGATAAATCCATAAGATATTCATCCGTATAAATTAAGTTTGAAAATACCACATCATACTTGTTTGAAACATCGACACCAATTTATGTTACAAACCATAATATGTTTTAATGAGTTCACGAAGACTCGACAACTTAACTTAAACCAACTTGAGCTTAGGACCATGTATCTCGTCTAGGAGTAAGATAAATCTCCTAAACTCTAAAGACTTGGATGACATCTTTTATTTAAACGCAGCCTGAAAACACATGCATACACCTGCCAGATCCATTTAGTTCCCTGAAACACATCTAGTTTAAAAAAAAACATCAACAAAAGTTGAGCGAGTTCATGTGTAAGTGTATGAATAAACCTTTAAAGTAAGTATGTATGTATGTATGTCCCTGGTATGTAGCAATAAGGAAAAAGAGATCACCAATGGTTTGCAAGGCCATTGATATGTGTGAAATGGTGTAGGAAAACTCAAACCTAGCAAATTCGTACCAGGCCTCCGGCTGGAAGACATATTCACCACTATGGGCCACCCTGGTCCCCATGGTGTGGGCTCGCTACACCCAAATAGATCTATCACTCATGTCCCTCGATCCTACGACGAGGATTAATGGCCTTAAGTGTTATACCCACCTTTCACATGATCTAGTAGTAACCCTCCTTAGCTAACCATACCATGTATAAAACGTTTGTAATAATTGTAGCATGTATTTCACCCCCGAAGTATAAAGCTGGAAACAGTTAAAAGAAAAGGGGGACATGAACTCACAGTATTGCGTCTTCAGTACTGGCAACACAAATCTCCTCAGCAAACACGACTACCTACAGTGTACTAACGTCTATTAGACAAACAGGCCATGCCTTGGCTTGGAGTTTAATGTTTTTGAGTTACGTTTCTTATGTTCCCAATATTATTCTCAGACGAGCAGGGATCTCGGCAAAGAAAGAGGCACCGGTTAATTTTCTTAGAGACCCGACGGAAGGGAGGTCCACCCTACGCCCGGGTGACGTGCTAGTTTTTGGTTGGGAGGGCGGGAAACATGCTTGTGTCGATCTCACAGGTTTATCCCCCCTAGCCGGGTTTCGGGAAAATGGGTTTGTGGCAGGGCAAGCGGTATTGAAAGCAGAGTCTAAAAAGTGGAAAAGCACGCGAAAGTTTGTGAGGATAATCAGCATGCCTTTGTCCCCCTAGCGTTTGACACGTTCGGCTCCTTGGCGCCGGAGGCGGTTCGGTTCTTGGCTAGAGTTCAGCGTGTGGTCCACAGCAACCTTTCGACCCCTCAAGGGCGAGGCTTTGTTTTTAGTAGATTGGGGTTTTCCATTCAGAAGGGGATGGTGGCGTAGTTTGTTGCCCGTCTACCTGCTATTCTTATGTAATTTGCCGTGTTGATTGGAATGAAAATATATATTTGAAGATTAAATATAAAGAAATATTGTAAAAAAAAAATATTATTCCAAGTTATAATTACTTGTTAAAATAATAATTATTTTAACTTTAAATTATATTTAGCTTTGGAATGATTGTTTAAGCAATATTTTGTAATAATACTTCTCAAGTATTTATTTTCGTATTTCCTTCCCAAGGATGGGGGTATCTCATACATGTATATTTGTATTCGTAGCTCCAAAACAATATATTTTCAAGTCTCACTTTAGAAAATATATATAAACTTATTTTGTCCAAAAATAATGTATTTCAAGAAAATATATATTTTTCCCAAAAATCATATATCTTCTAAATATACTAAGAAAATATATTTTTACTTCCAAAAATAATATATTTTCTCCTTGTCAAAAATATGATACAACTTTGTAATCTTTACAAAAATCATATTTTCATTTCCTGTATCCAAAATAATATATACCAAAAATATATTTGTAACGGTATTTTCCGGAATGTTTTGTAAGTTATGTTCTTGTTTGATTTCACAATAATAAGTGTGTAACTTACATATTTATTCCTTGATATTCTTGGTATTATTTTGGATTGTAAATTTCATGGTATTTTGTTAAGTTATATTATTTTACCCTAAAATAATATAACTATTTCACCAAGTATACAAATATTCACACAAGTGTCTTTAATGTAAATATATATTCTAAATACATATTTATTCATTTTTATTTATAAAAACCAACCTCCAATACTTGTATTTTTGTAACAAGGTCTATGGCAAAGTTTATGTTGAAAACCATAGTTAAAACACACTTGTTAATATTTGTTTTAGAAAATATTTTTCTAAGTGTTTGTATTTTTAGAAAATTTCGCCATAGTTTTCCTTAAAAACGGAGGTGTCCATGCTATCAAAGCATATCAATTTCTTTTCAAAAATCATCACAACAATCAACAATCAATCCCTAAACAACTACACTTACCAAGTGCAAAAACAATGTTATTTGCACTACAACATGAACTTGAACTTTTATTAAAAACTTGTAGTAACTCGGTAGTATGTTTAGTAGACTTAGTTACCTTTTAAAGTGTGTTTACTTCTTTAAAAATCTCATTCCTGAAAGATTTGGATGTTTACAACTTGTAAACATGTTTTACAAAGACGTTTCTTTATTAAATCTTCTTGTTTCTCTAGTGTTTCTACACTTGTTTCATCACCAAAAATAGTATAAGTTTAAGTAAGCATCAAGATCTTCTAAAAATCACATTTTGAACTTGGTTCTTTTGGAAAACCATTCATAAATCTTAGATTCATATGATTACTAGCTTACTTTGTTTATTATTTTTCAAGAGATTATCTTATTATTCAAGTTCATGCTTATGTATGAGGATGATCTCCTTGTGTTAACACATAATCATCCTCTAACTTGCTAGATCATGTGTTTAATCACAATCTAGCAAGCTCCTTATGATGATCAACATCATAATCTCAAGTAAATAACAAGCAAGTATCATTCATACACTAAACAACATTATTTCATCAAGATTTCATCATATGTAAGCTTGTGTTAGAGTTTTATGAGTATGTCTTTTAATGTTCATCAAGAAAATCCATGTATATCATCTTTTAACCAATCAAAATTAGAAGTAACAAAGGTTATGAGAGTCTTACAACTAGCACAAGGGCTAGGGAAGATCACTAGTAGTTGAAGGTGACAAAGATGGTGGATAATAGCAATTGATGGAGGTCCTTCAAGATCCAAGACCACCAAGCCTTCTAATATAGCTCCTTACACCTTGTGTACACTTGAAAATGGATGAACTTGAAATGAAAATGGTGGTGGTGTGGGTGAAGGTGTTCGGCCGAGAGGGAGAGGAGGAGAAGGTGAGGTGTGGTGTTGAGAAGATGAAGTGATTATGATGAGTTCTTGGTCCATTTTATAAACTCTAATCCCTTTTATCCAATAGGTTTAATGTCTCTAATAGTACAAACACAATCTCAACAAATCTAAGCAAGATCATATGTAATCTAGGAGATCAAGAGAGATTTGGGGTGGGCCATTCCCCTTGGTGACCGTCAATCGTGAGGGGGGGTCTAGTGTAAGTTTGAATGATAAGTTAGATAATATAGTTGGAAGTTAAGTATAAAGTTTAGTGTTTAAGTGTATGATGCATTATATAGTGTGTTAGGGTGTTCGGGGATCATAACTAGCCAAGAAATAATAAAACAATGCTTCTAGCATAATTTTGGTGTTTCGAGTAGTGTCCGGTTGTTTGGTTAGATACCGGTTCGTTAAAGTGTCTAACTATTTCGTTTAGTGTTCTATAAGTACCCTTTGTGATACTTTTAATTCCTGACACTTAGGAATGCATTCAGGACCATTTCGTCATATTTTTGCATGTTACTAGCATGTTAAAATGCTGATTTTTGCTGATTAATGCATAATTCTGCACTTTAAGTGGGTTTTAGGCACTTTCCGGCACTCAAACTATTACCTAGTGAAGCAGTTTTGTGGTCCTTACTTCCCTACACACCATACTATTTTAGTACCTTGTCTCTGGCCCATACGGGGTCTTTGTAGGATCGTTTTCTGACCCGAAACGAGTCGTTCAGAGGTGTTCTACTCAATATGAAAGGCGGAAATAGACATATCAAGTTCGATTCAGCAAGATATACACTTTAAACTGTCTTTAGATTGAATTGACAAAGTTTTATAGTGAGACGACACTTCGGCAGCACTTCGGCTCCGGAAACACCCAAGTAATTTCGTACCAAATGACACGGCACTATCACAGATATATAGGTGAGGTGATTCCGCTTGAACTGGCTCAAACGAAATTACATTTCAAGCGGAATTACCATTTTCAAACGGAATTACCATTTCGAGCAAAATCAACTACTTGATTCCGTGTGAAATTGTGATTTCGTGTGAAATTGCCATCTAACCTATTTTTGACATTTTTCTTGAACTACGTGCCCTGATCTATCTACAAACATACAAGACTAGATACAAGACGAAGTTGGCAGACGTATGCACTAACAGACTCCCCCTCGGATGTCGACGAGTCTTCAGTACAAAACTTCAGCATCTTCAGTCTTTATCTGTCTTTACACTCTACGAAGAATCTGACACTGTAAAGCATCCTCAATCTCTTTCTTCTCTTTATCAATTAATCTTCCCCTCGGATGTTGATCTAATCTTCAATTCCAGAATTGCAACCTGGCTCTGGAGCATTATAATTCTCTTGATTCCTTAAGTTCATCAGCAACATCAGTTTGCGTGAACATCAGGATCTGAGTCTGGCTCTACTATCTTCAGATTCCCTTTTGTTAGTAGACTCCCCCTTAAGTTGTGCTATGAGATCATGATCTGTCTCAAACTCTGTCCACAGGTTCAGGAACGATTCCTGGCTCTAACCTGCACAAAACTCTACCTCACAATAAATTTCATAAATATAAAATTTGACAAATTTATATACCACCTGCAGGAAACGATCCAAAATGATTTAACATTTATAATCTCTGATGAACCACTAGAAGAAATATCATTTTTCTTTTCATATTCAAATAGAATCTCTGATGACCACTTGTAAGTAAATTTTTTCAAAAACAATTTTTCATTTCAAACAGACTCCCCCTCACCAATTGCTCATCATGTTTAGCACTTGGAATTTTGAAAATCAGCTTTTCAGCATCAGTTGTCGAAAATCTTTTTGAATTTTCCAAAATTTATGCTAAAACACACTGAAAATCTTTTTGGAATTTTGATTTTAACGAAAAGCAGTAAATAAATATATACAGACAATATTTTTGTGAGTTTGTGTAAGATGATCATATCAGTTTTTTGAGACAAATCACCAACACCATTAAGCTTTAAACATTTTAAGCTCTAGACGATTCACTTAGATTGTCAGTATACAGATCCACTTAAATTTTCACACAAAGTTCAACTGTTTCGAGATACGAGATTAGTGTTTTAGACACTTAAACTTATTCGCGTGTCCTACGTCAGAATATACTCCCGTATCCAGATCCCAATATTCAGTCTTACATGTGAATATACCTAGATGATATCTGTATAGGGTTAAATTGCGAGGGCCGTGAGAGCTCAGGCTATTGCTTCCGTAAAATCGGAGAGATGACGGCTTCGACTTTTGGTGTGTTCCCTTTAGAGAATCTTTTCTTCAACAGCACATGATTAGCATTTTGCAATGTTTCATCATTTTTATGCTGAGGGTGGTGCTATATTTCAAGCAAGCTTAAAGTATTATACGGGGACTAGGCCATTGCTTCCTTAAAATCAGATGTCCCTGGATAATACCCCAGATATCACTGATTATAAAGAACTAGTATCTCAGAAAGAGGGACCTTTCAAACAAGATTTTGGGGGTTACCCATATATCCGAGAGATGTTCCCCACGATATAAGTAAGTTTGAAATTTAGGTTTATATCTCGTTACAATCTACTAAATGTGTAAAAATCTACTGACACATCAGCAGTGAGACTGTTTATCACATTTTAACTTTCCAAATCTTTAGCATGTTGTGATAGTCCTCTGATGTACTATCATTTCCTCTTTTCTCAACAAAACTCATTTTTGAATTTATCATGTTTTTGTCTTTTTCAAATTTTCAAATTGTTAGTGCATACATCTCTCGTCTTCGTCTTATATCGAGTCTCAGGTTCGTTGCGGATATGAAAGAGGATGATGACATCATTATTGATGATGACATCATACTAATGACATCATCATATGCTTCATCACACGAAATATCATTGCAACATACACATGAAACAGAATATTACTTCACAAGAAGACAAAATAGAAGTTAGGTTCGTTTAAGTTATTAGTTGATGTGTTCGCTTGAAAGTATCTAGGGGTTTCTACTTGAACCAGTTCGCTTGAATGTGTACGTGTAGTTTCAAGCGGATAGGCATAGTCTATAAATAGGTGTCATGTGTGTCATTTAAAGCGAACAGGTAGAGAATTCAGATTTGATACCGAGGTGCTGCCGGTATTCGTTGTGATTGTAATCGTTGTTATTTTAATACACAAGATGTTTAAAGTGATAACCAAGCTGTTTTGAAGTCAGTTTCTTATTTTCCGCATCTGAAACTGAAAAAATCTCTTCTCAACGACTCGTTTGGGTCACAAACCGATCCTACAATTGGTATCAGAGCTCAGGAGGAAGAGATCTTGCCAAAACAGCCTGTTTTCGTCACTTTTTATTATTTCTACATCTTCTTTTTCAAAATTAAAAATTTTTTACCGTTAAAATTGGCTTAAATTCACACATATTATGCGCAATCATGTATTAACAAATCCTGGAAAGTTTCAGCTTTAAAATCGACTTAAAACTGGTTAAAATCATGCTTTCGCTTGAAAAGTTGTTCGAAATGCTGATGTCATCGACCTTTCGCTTGAATTTACATGTTGGTCTCGCTTGAAATAGACCTTTCGCTTGAATTTACGTGTTGATCTCGCTTGAAATAGACATCTCGCTTGAAATACGTGTTGACGACCGCTTGAAAACACTGTCCGCTTGAACTGTCTTTCACGTGATAAGTACATCGAGTTGTGTGTTTCATTAAACGAGGGTGTCAGTACATCGAGAAAAGATATCATGTGCCTTGTGTCAGCTTGCATGTGAAATTGTGTTGGTTCTATCAACGATCAGAATTCACATGATCACATAAATCGAATTGATAGAATCCTTGTGAATTCAATCTACCGGCCCAATCATATTTGTTTATCGTTTGAGGTTTTGTTGGTCCAATCAGATTTTGATTTCTATAGGTGCTGCCAGCCCACTACATACGTTGTGGCCCAATCAATTTTAAAACTACATATTACATTTAAAGGAGTTGTCGGCCACATTCATTTAAAGGTCCAATTAAATCATTCGGTTCATGTAAATCAGTTGTGAAAGTCAAAGTTTGTCTGATCCATTTATCAATCAATTAAAGTGCTGAAGCCCATGTTAGTTCATATCGTTTGCGGCCCAGATTATTGTTGGGTTATTGAAGTTTGAGGTCCAGTCATTCATTTAGAGTGTTGTGAGCCCAATCAATACTAAAACTCAATATATCTTCGGCTCAAGGTTTGGGTCAGTCCACATCAAATTCAATTCACATCAGTTCTTTAACAGGCCCATTCATTCAGCGATTTCACTTCATCAACATTGAAACGAGTCCACGAATCTTCGACACGAGTCTTAGATTGTTTTCATCAAAACACTTTTACGTATTAAGTCCATTTAAATTGATCGTTTGTTTGTTTGTTTGTCAGGTGTTTCACTAGGTGAACCAGTTCGTTTGAAAGCGTGTGTGAAAAATCCTTCGATATCAAAACATGGAGAACGAGTTTTATAACTCTTTTGCTAGTCCGATGACTGTAGCTCAGAATACGATGCTTGAAAATGAGACAGGGACCACACAAAAAGCACCGAAGCTCATGAATATTGAGGATTTCAGTGGATGGTCCGAACGATTTGAAAATTGGGTACAGGCGTATCATTTGGATGCTTGGGAACATACTGAAATTCAATATGTTAGATCAGTTAAGAATGGTATGAAGGTTCCTATTAGAGATTTTGAAGATGATGAGAAAAAAGATTACAAAAATGAAAAATTGATGATTAGTCTGCTACATCAATCTATTAAAGAAGACATACTAATTCTACTTCAACACAATGGGAGTGCATATTCAATATGGGAAGAATTAGAAAAAAAGTTTAATGGAAGTGATGAGATGCTCAAAAACAAAAAGTCGCTGTTAAAAAAAGAATTTGATCTATTTCGCGGGTTGAAAACTGAAAACACCAAACAGATCATTGAAAGATATTGCAATTTAGTGAGAAATATGAGCAGATTAAACATAAAAAAGGACAAAGATGAATTGATTGAAAAGCTTGCTGATGCATTGCCACATGATGAGTGGGGCACGTATATGATGATGTTAAAGAACAAACCAGGTTTTAATGATCTAACATTGGGTGATTTCATAAAACAACTTGAAGCACAGGAGATGGAACAAAGAAAGATAGCAAGGATGAAGAATTATGATGGAGAACAAGACATCGGATTGTATTTCAAAAGTGGTGTTAGTGATAAGACAAATTTTTCTCCAAAGGTTGGAACTGCTTTCAATGCAAAAGATTCTTCTGAAAGTTCATCTCAGGAATCAAGCAGCAAAACTGGATTTACTTCATTTCCAACTTTTGATCCACGTTTTTCTACAACAAAGAGTGGAAAAGTTCTTCATTGCAACATTGCTTTAAATCTTGAAAATGATCAGAATTATACTGAGGAAGTTGCTAAAAGTCACATGTCTCTGTTGGTAACTGTACTTGAATCCTATGGAGGGTTAGTTGCAGGAAAGATCGGGAATCCAATGCTTACAAAAGAGGATTACGATCAAATTGATGCTGAGGAGATGGAATTAATGGATATAAAGTGGTGTTTAGCAAGTGTGTTGAGACGAGCTGAGAAATTTAAGCAGATCACAGGAAGAGATGACTTACGTGAAGCTAATATTTCTACTTTAGCTTTTAACAAATCTAAAGTTACTTGTTTTCGTTGCAGGGAAAAAGGACACATCAAGAGGGAGTGCACTAATCGCGAAGCAAGTGGAGCTCAGAATCCCTTTGGAAACAACGACTATTATAGAAAGGCGATTTATCATCAGGTTGCTCAACAACCACATCATTAACAACAGCAGCAAACCGCTCATGGTAGGAGGGCGATTGAAGATGAATCATCAAAGAAAGCATGTTTTGGAAATTCATCAAAAGATTTCAATTGGGATAAATATATTCCAGCTGATAATAAAGCATGTCTGATAAACCAAGATGATGAAAGACTTCTAGAAGGATTTAGCTGGGATGACTATTGTCCAGAAAAAGAGATATTAAAAGCTAATGCTTTTGTTGCTCAAATTGTTAAAGATAATGATGATAATGGTCTTTTTAATGAATATTGGGCAGAAAAAATGGAGAAATATCTAGCCAAGCAGAAGAAAAGAGCTGAAGAAGAGGCCCAAGAGAGAAAATATGAAATTGAGAAAAAGAAGAAGATGGAAGAAGAAATCCAAGAAAGAAAGGTCAAAGAAGTTCCAACATTTGAGGTTAAAAAGGAAGATGTTGCAGAAAAAGTATAAGAGAATTGTGAAAACTGTGAGACAATGAAGAAACAAAACAATGATTTGATTCACAATATGAATAGGTTAAGAGAATCGTATAATGTCCTGAACAAAGCCATGAATAAATACAACGAGTCAAGCAGTGAACAAGCTACAACCATGAAGACACTCAAAAGAGCATATATGAGACAGCTTGATGATGTCAAATTTTATACTAAAAAATGTGCTGAGCTTGAGTTAAAATTAGAAACACAGAGAATCGAAACTGAGAGAGTAAATAGGTTGTTACAAAGTTACTCATGTTATAAATTTGTGGTTGACAGGATTTATCCGATCGTGGAAGAAATGAAGACGTTTAAAGAAGATTCTGAAGAAAAGAAATTTGAAACAAAAGAAGATTTGGAAGTGAAAGATTCCGGTAAGAAACCAAGTGTTGATTATAGCAAGTGTCCACCTCCAATTGAAAATGGATATTCTCCATGAAATCCAAATTCAGAAAGAGTCAAAAAGGCAACAAATTTACAGTGGGAGTTGGAGTCTTCAGTTAAACTACCGAAAAATATTGATGTGACATTTACATCATCTGACACTGATCATGAGTCCGAGTTAATAAAGAAAGTGGTCGATCATGTGTTGGATAAAGATGAATCTGAGGAGTCAAAGTCGGAGTCTAGTTCAGAGTCAAAGTCTGAGTCCAGCATTCCGGGTCAAAATGAAAAACAGGGCAAAATAGTTTACGACAAAGAATTCCTGTTATCAAAATCTAATTTGAATGATGAAGCATTTAAAGTGGCATATACTTTGAATGATTCGGACAAATTATATTTTGATGAGGAATTTCCAATAAGAGGTGTTAAGCCAGGAATGATTAAAAAGGTTTACAAACTAACAGAAATTAAGATTTCTGAAATAAAAGATGTAAATCTTTCTGAAAAACCTAAACCTTACACCTCAAGAGTTCAACAACGTTTAAACAAGAAAAAGGGTTATAGTTCTAGTTTTGGTTTTCAAAAGCAATCAAACCAAAACCGTAATTTCAAAAAGAAAGGTCTTGGATTTAATCCAACAGAAAAACAGAAAAATGAAAAATATGTATGTGATTTTAAATCAAAAATGACATTTGTTTCAGGAACTTCAGCAGAAGAGGAAGAAAAGAAAGAATTTTGGAGACAAACAAACAGTGAGTTCCTTGCAAAGAAGCAAGAAGAGATGAAGTATGCTGATCAGAAGAAAGATACGAGAACCTGTTTTCAATGCAACAAAGTTGGACATATTGCTAGGGAGTGTTCTAAGGAAATACAATTAAAACAGGGAGTATCTCGTAAACTAAAAGAAAAAGTTGTTGAGTTTGAACCACCAATTGACCGAACCAAATTATTCAAAAACTCAAAATTTGAAATTGGTGAATGTTCAAACAAGTTTTACAAGAAAAGAGCTAAATCTGACAACCAGAAATGGGTTGTTAAGAAGTCTGGTGGTAGCTCTAGCGATGATTCTGATAGGTCGAAATCAGAGGAGCTATCTTCTGGCGATGAATCTGATTCCACAAAATCAGAGGAGCTACAGGTTGTTGAAAATGGTGAAGAATCAGTTCCGAGTGTTGATGATGAGAATTTTCCATCATTCGGGCTGAAAATTATAAAATGAAAATTGGTAAAATGGAAATTTCAAACCAATTTTATGATGACAAAAAGGTTTTCGATGTTGAAAAGGCCTTTAACTCCACTGTAAAACATATTTTTGGAAAAATGATTAACAAAAAGGTCAAAGGGGTTAAAGAATTCTAAGAGAAAAAGAGAAAAGGTAAGAAACCGAGTGATGATGACTCGGTAACACCCAAGGCTGGTCAGGCTTGGGTGGATATTCTCTTTGAATAGAAAAACCTAACTTGCCGGAGTTCCCAGGTTGGTAAGCGTGGAACATGAATCGGCATCATTCTGTGTATTTGATTGTGTTTTTCGTACAAGTGGTAAATCAGGGACAGTAATTTGTACTTGATTTTCTACAAGTGGTTAAAGATAATATGATGAACCATGCTCCTACAATTGGTAAAATCAACAAAACTAATTTTCCGGAAAAACCATTTGATTAAAACAAACTTAAATGTTTTGAAATCAGTGGGAAAGTAGTTTGTTGTGAGGGAGAGTTCTGATTGTTTATGCCAAGTGAATGGCGATTTGAAGTGATTCGATGTCAGTTGTCAAGTTTATTGTACAATTTATTTTCAAATTTCCTAAAATGTGTTTGCATTTTAGGGGGAGTAAGAAAATTTTTCAGAAAATCCAAAAACATATGAAAATTTGAAAAATCCAAAAACATGATAAAATTCAAAATGAGTTTTTGTGTCAAAAAGAGGAAGTGATAGTACATCAGTGGACGATCACAGCATGCTAAAGAATTGGAAAGATAATGTGATAAACGGTTTCACTGATGATGTGCCAGTAGATTTTTGCACATTTAGTAGACTGTGACGAGATATAAACCTAAATTCAAACTTGCTTATATCGTGGGGAACATCTCTCGGATATATGGGTAACCCCCGAAATCTTGTTTGAAAGGTCCCTATTTCTGAGATACTAGGTCTTTATACTCAGTGATATCTGGGGTATTATTCCGGGACTTCTGCTGAATGGAAGTTCTGACCTAGTCCTCGAATAATACTTTCTACTTGCTTGAAATATAGCGCCACCCTCAGCAAATTGATGAAACAATAAAATTGATAGTCATTGCTGTTGTAATACAAAAGATCCTCTAAAGGGGACACACCAAAAGTCGAACCGTCATCTCTCTGCTGAACGGAAGTTCTGACCTGAGTTCTCACGGTTTCGTACACTCACCTGTAAGACTGAATATTGGGATCTGGATACGGGAGTATATTCTGAGGTGGGACACGCGATTGAGTTTAAGTGCTTAAGACATTAATCCATATCTCGAAACAGTTGAACTTTGTGTGAAAATTTAAGTGGATCAATATACTGACAATCTAAGTGAATCGTTTAGAACTTAAAATGTTTAAAGCTTAATGGTGTTGGTGATTTGTCTCATAACTGATATGATCCTCTTACACAAACTCAAAAAAATATTGTCTGTAAATATTTCTTTATTGCATTTTCATTACATTCAAAAATCCAAAAAGATTTTCAGTGTGTTTTAGCATAAATTTTGAAAAATTCAAAAAGATTTTAGACAACTGATGTTGGAAAACTGATTTTCAAAATTCCGAGTGCTGAACATGACGAACAGGTTTGGGAATGTTTGTTTTGACGTTGTTTGAAAAGATAACTTGATATACATGCAAGTGGTTCATCAGATATTTCTAATGGTTAATCATTTTGAAATTGTGTTTTTTTTTAGTGATTAGAGGAGAGTAAATTTGTTGAAATATTAAAATTGTGAAATTTATTGTGAGGTAGAATTTATGCAGGTAGGCCAGGTCACGATCCTGATCCTATGAAAGTCAGACTACAATTCCAGTACAAGTTGAGTGGGAGTCTGCTAGTGAGAGAAGGATTTAGAATAAGACAAGAAACAGGACAAGATTTTGAAAGCACAAAGACTGATAAAGACTAAAGATTGTGAAGACTCGATACTTAAGACTCATCAACATCTGAGGGGGAGTCTGTTAGTGCATACATCTGTCGTCTTCGTCTTATATCGAGTCTCAGGTTCGTTGCGGATATGAAAGAGGATGATGACATCATTATTGATGATGACATCATACTAATGACATCATCATATGCTTCATCACACGAAATATCATTGCAACATACACATGAAACAAAATATTACTTCACAAGAAGACAAAATAGAAGTTAGGTTCGTTTGAGTTATTAGTTGATGTGTTCGCTTGAAAGTATCTAGGGGTTTCCGCTTGAACCTGTTCGCTTGAATGTGTACGTGTAGTTTCAAGCGGACATGCATAGTCTATAAATAGGTGTCATGTGTGTCATTTCAAGCGAACAGGTAGAGAATTCAGATTTGATACCGAGGTGCTGCCGGTATTCCTTGTGATTGTAATCGTTGTTATTTTAATACACAAGATGTTTAAAGTGATAACCAAGCTGTTTTGAAGTCAGTTTCTTATTTTCCGCATCTGACACTGATAAAATCTCTTCTGAACGACTCGTTTGGGTCACAAACCGATCCTACACAAATGTTTTTGGATTTTCTGAGAAATTCTTACTCCCCCTAAAATGCAAAATCATTTAAAAGAAATTTGAAAGTAAACTGAGCTCTTGACCCACTTTTGTAGAACCAAATTTTGAAAACAAACTGTACACTAAAGTGACAACTGATATCGAATCACTTCAATTCGCCATCCACTTGGCATAAACAATCAGAACTCCCCCTTGCAACAAACTATTTTCCCATTGTGATTTCAAAACACTTAAGTTTGTTTTAATCAAATGGTTTTTCCGGAAAATAAATTTTGTTGATTTCATAGAACCACTTGTAGGTTGGGATTTTGTTCATCACTTTAAAAATTTAACAATTTTAGATTTTATCAACAGTACCACTTGTAGAAAATCAAGTACAACTTAATGTCCCTGATTTACCACTTGTAAGTCGAAATATCATAAACGTGAATTTCTCAAGAAAGATGCCGATACCTGCTCCACACTTACCAACCTGGGAGCTCCGGCAAGTCAGGGTTTTAGACAAACAAGATTGACACCCAAGCCTAACCAGTCTTGGGTGCTTCCGAGTTATTTTCACTCGGTGTGTAAATTCTCCTTTTTGATTCATAAAACTCTTTAACTCCTTTGGCTTTACCATCAGCCATCTTTCCAAAAATATGTTTCACCTTACCATTAAAAGCTTTTTCAACATCAAATTATTCCTTACCATCAAAGAATTGATTTGAAATCTCAACCTTTCCAACCTTTGATTTTAAATTTTCAGCACTTAATGGTGGAAAATTTACTTTATCCATTGGTGGCACTGAACTCTCTTTCTTTTGAACAACTTGTGGCTCCTCTGAATTTGTGGAATCAGATTCATCGCCAATTTTAACATCTGATTTCTTAACAACCCATTTTTGATTGTCAAGATTTGCACTTCTTTTGTAAAATATTTTCGAACACTCACCAACTTCATATGTTGAATTTTTAAACACTTTGAATTTTTCAGTTGGTGGTTCAGTTTTGTCAACAATTTTCTCTTTGAGTTTAGAAACAACTTCCTGTTTTGTTTTTGTTGCCAATGGACAGTTCCAGGCAATGCGACCAACTTCTTGACATCGAAAACAGGTTCTTGTCTCCTTTTTCTGTTCAGCTTCATTCTTTTCAAACTTCTGTTTTTCAGCAACGAACTCTTTGTTTGACTGTTTCTAGAATGAGCTCTTCTTTTCTTCCTCTGAACTTGTTCCTGAAACAAATTTAACTTTTGATTTAAAATCTTTAGCATATTTTTCATTTTTATGACTTCAGGTACATTAAAACCAAGACATTTCTTTTTGAAATTACCGTTATGGTTTGGTTTCTTTTGAAAACCTGTACCAGAACCGTAACCTTTTTTCTTGTTTAACCTTTGTTGAACTCTTGATGTGTACTTTTTAGGTTTTGAAAATCCCATTTTATCTTTTATTTCTGAAAATTTTACTTCAATCAATTTAAAAACTGTTTTGATATTTTCAATTTTCACATTTTTGATAGGAAACTCCTCATCAGAATATAATTTGTCTGAATCATTCAAAATATATGCCACTTTGAATGTTTCGTCATTCAAATTAGATTTTAATAACATGAATTCTTTACTTTAAACCCTTTTGACTGACGATTTTGGACTATCAACTGATGAACTCGAACTTTCAGACTCGGACTTTGACTCTGACTCCTCATCTTTATCCAACACCTGATCAACCACTTTCTTTATTAACTCAGACTCATGATCAGTGTCAGATGATGTGAACGTGACGTCTATGTTTTCTGGTAACTCATCAGTTGTTTCATATTTTAATTTTATATTGACAGCCTTTTTGATTTCCTCCTCATTTGACTTTCTACGTGAATAACCTTCCCAGATCGGAGGCGGACACTTGTTATAACTGACACTTTGTTTCTTACCAGTATTCTTCTTCTCCGGCTTCTTGTCCTGAAAAGCTTCAAAACCTGCAACAGTTGAATAAATTCGATCAATCAAATAATCAGAACTAGAATAACTTTGCAATAAACGCCTGATTCTTTCATTCTCAATTTTTTCAGTTTCCAACTCCTGCTTCAACTTAGCACACTCTTCAATATAGTGATTTATAGCCTTTTGCTTTGACATCATCGTTGCATTCCACATTGTTATAGCATCTTCTCTTTCAGAGTTTGTCTTTTGCAGGCTGTTAACTGTTTTGTTCAAAACATCATATGATTCTTTCACATACTTGACATCAAACAACAGTTTTTCTTTCATCTTGTCAAGCTCACTGTACTTCTCATCTTTTGCTTCACATTGTTCGCAAGGCTCCAAACATTTGAGACATGGTTTAGTGACTTCCACAATCTTTTCCACTTTGATAATCTTTTCAACTTCAATCACTTTCTCAACCTCAACAATCTTCTCTACAACTTTAACTTCTTGACTCTGTTCATTTTTCATCTTTTGCTTTTCTTTTGCAGCTCGTCTTTCTTTCAGCTTCTCCAATTTTTCTGAAAAATAAAATTTAAAACTTTCAGTAGATAAATGAACTTTTCCATTGTTTATTTGACTTTCTTCTTCATCATCACTGCTATCAGTTGATGATTGATCAAATTCTGGTGTTTTTTCTGAACTTTCTGAAGAAACAGACTCTTCATTTTGACTTTTCTCATCATCAGCAAAGACATCCATCCACTCTTTTATTAACTCTGGTTCTTGAATTATTCGTGCAATGAATGCTCCAAGCTTTGTACCAGGTGGAATGTATTTATCCCAGCTAAAACCTTCTGCCACTCTTTCATCATCTTGATCTACTAATAGAGCCTTTCTATTTCCATCTTCAATCTGTTTAACATTTGATGATGATGATTGTTTCTGATATGGTTGTTGAGCAACTTGTTGATATATAGCTTTCCGATAATAATCATTGTTTCCAAACCGATTCTGAGCTCCTCCTGCTTCATAATTGGTACATTCCCTCTTGAAATGCCCTTTTTCCCTGCATCGAAAACAAGTAACTTTAGATTTGTCAAAACCTAAAGTAGAAACATAAGCATCAAGAAAATCATTTCTTCCAGTAATTTGCTTAAACTTTTCAGCTCTTCTCAACGCACTCGCTAAACACCACTTAATATCCATAAGTTCCAATTCTTCTGCATCAATTTGATCATAATCCTCTTTTGTGAGCATAGGATTTCCGATTCTTCCAGCAATCAAACCCTCATAAGATTCCAATGCAGTAACCAGTAATCCCATATGACTTTTAACCACTTCTTCAGAAAAATTTTGACCATTTTGAAGTTGCAATGCGACATTGCATTGTAACACATGACCATTACCAACATTTGAACTTTGAATATTTGGAGGATTGACATTTGGATATGAAGAGAATCCACTAGTGTTAGTTGAGCTTTGATTCACTGATCCAGATGAGTTTCCTGCACTAAATGCGGTTTGAATCTTTGGACTTGTTTCAACTTTTTCAACATTTCCTTTGTAGTACAACTTGATGTCTTGTTGACCACTTGAATTGTTCATTCTTGCAATCTCTTGTTGTTCAAGATCCTGTCCCTCAAGTTTCTCAATGAATTATGCAATCGACAATCTACTAAACTCTCCAGTATTCTTCAAAATCATGAGATATGTACCCCATTCTTTTTGCGGTAAAGCATCAGCTAATTTCTCAACCCATTCCGCTGGAGTTTTAGTAATGTCCAATCGAGACATTGCACGCACTAAATGAAAATATCTTTCAATGAGATTCTTTGTTGTTTCACCTGGCACAGAAGTAAACAATTCGAATTCCTTCTTCAATAATGATTTCTTGCTATTGATCATTTATGTACATCCTTCAAATTTCTTTTTAAGTGCATCCCAGATCGAATATGCACTACCATCATGTTGAAGTAGTATGAAAATATCTTCTTTCACTGCTTGTTGAAGTAGACTGACCATCATTTTTTCTCCTTAGTACCTTTCTCTCTTTGTATCTGAAAATTCTGAGATAATCTTTTGAACCCCCACATCAGAACGTGGTCTAACATACTTAGTTTCAATACTTTCCCAAGACCTTAGATGAATTGCTTGAACCCAGTTCTCGAAACCATCTTTCCAACTATGATATTCTTCAATTCCCATAAGCTTTGGAGGTTTTTGTAAAGTTCCCGTTTCATTTTCCATGGTCATACTCTGAGCAACAGTAGCTGGAGTAGTCGGGGTAGCAAACGCGTTGTAAAACTCGTTCTCCATGATTCGGTAACCTTTTTCACAAAACTGACTTTCAAACGAGATTACAAGTTCAAACGAAATACACTCCTCAAACGGAATTACTTCTTCAAATGAAATAACCACTTCTCACGGAATCACTTTTCAAGCGAGATTAAGACTTTCAAACGGAATCACCTTTGGAGCGAAATACCCTTTCAAACGAAATCACTAATTTCGTGTGAAATACCTCCCTTTCAAACGAAATACCTAATTCCGTGTGAAATGCTGCTGACATCATCATCTCGAGCTAAAATTTCAAGCGAAATTACAATTATAACCAGTTTTAGTTCGATTTTTGGTCTGAAACTTTCAAGGGTTTGTTAAAACACTATTCCAAGTATAATGTGAGAAAAATAGCCGATTTTAACCGTGAAAAATTGTTAATTTTGAAAAGAAAGTGTAGAAATCAGAAATTTTGAGCTGAATCGGTAACAACTCCTCCTCCTGAGCTCTGATACCACTTGTAGGATCGTTTACTGACCCGAAACGAGTCGTTCAGAGGTGTTCTACTCAATATGAAAGGCGGAAACAGACATATCGAGTTCGATTCAGCAAGACATACACTTTAAACTGTCTTTAGATTGAATTGACAAAGTTTTACAGTGAGACGACACTTCGGCTCCGGAAACACCCAAGTAATTTCGTACCAAATGACACGGCACTATCACATATATATAGGTGAGGTGATTTCGCTTGAACTAGCTCAAACGAAATTACATGTCAAGCGGAATTACCATTTTCAAACAGAATTACCATTTCGAGCGAAATCAACTACTTGATTCCGTGTGAAATTGTGATTTCGTGTGAAATTGCCATCTAACCTATTTTTGACATTTTTCTTGAACTACGTGCCCTGGTCTATCTACAAACATACAAGACTCGATACAAGACGAAGTTGGCAGACGTATGCACCAACAGTCTTAAAACACTGTCTGTCTATGTACTAAACATCGTCAGCATTTTTGACGGTTCTCACAGATTTCTTCAAAACAACTTCTTTCTACCCACTTTTCTACACTTTTTCATCAAATTTACTGAGTTTTCACGGTTAAAATGATCTGATTTCGTGATATAACATGTGAAACATTGGTTTAAACAATCTGTGAACAAATTGGATGGTAAATCTACCTAAAAACTGGTAAAAATTTGACGTAATCATGAACTGTTGAACTTAGAATTTTCAAACAAGGTAAATTTCTTTCCAAACCGTTTGATTTTTTAGTCGAAACATTTGAAATCTGCCCAAACCGTTTGAGAAACACCCAGATCGTGTGAAAAGATTCCAGGTCGTTTGAAATTGGGCTCCAGGTCGCACGACCTGAATTCAAGTTGTGAGAAAAGTCTTCAGTTCGTTTGAAAGTGTCTCCAGGTCGCACGGTTTGAAAAACCAGACCGCACGAGGTGATTCAGGTCGTTTGAAGTTGGTCTAGGTCGTTTAGAAGTTTGTCTAACCGCTTGAAATTTAATCAGGACGCATGAATTAGTTCAGACTGCTCGAGCTCGTTTGAAACCTCAACTTGTTTAAGTTTACCAGATCATTTGAATTTCAGACTGTGTGAAATCAAACTCGTGTGAATCACCAGGTCGTTCCAAATATTCAGACTGTTTGAATTGTACGGATTAGAGATTTCCAGTTCGTTTCAAAACCCCAGCTTGTTTGAAATTTTGTTATTGTGATCTCTCGATACCGTAACATGGAAAACGAATTCCATAACGTGTTCAGTACTACCTCAGCTACTGCAAGTTCAGTTTCTCAGAACGTAAACATGGAAAATGAAACGGGAACATTGCAGAAACCCCCAAAGTTGATGAGCATTGAAGAATATTATAGTTGGCAAGAAAAGTTAGAGAATTGGGGTTCAAGCAAATCATCGATTGTCTTGGGTTTGTATTGAAACTAAGTATGTTCGACCTCGTTCTGATATGGGAGTTATAAAAATTATTTCTGAGTTTTCGGATAAAGAGAAAGAGACATGTACAAGGCAGAAAAATGATGATCAGTTTACTACAACAAGCTGTGAAAGAAGACATTTTCGTATTACTTCAACATGATGGTAGTGCACGTTCGATTTGGGAAGCACTTCACACAAAATTCGAAGGAACTAAGGAGATGATCAAGAAAAAAAAATCATTATTAACGAAAGAATTTGAGTTGTTTTCAAGTTTGCCGGGTGAAACTACAAAGACACTTATTGAGAGATATTGTCATTTAGTGCGTTCAATGACCAGGTTGGATATCAACAAAGATCGAGAGGAATAGGTTGAAAAATTAGCCGATGCTTTACCTCAAAATGAATGGGGTACATATCTTATGATTTTGAAGAATACCAGAGAGTATGATAGATTGTCAATTGCTCAATTCATTGAAAAACTTGAAGGACAAGATCTTGAACAACAAAAGATCGCTAGAATGAACAATTCAAGTGGTCAACAAGATATCAAGATGTATTTCAAAGGAAATGTTCAAAATGTTGAAGCTAGTCCAAAGATCCAGACCGCGTTCAGCGCAGAAAACTCATCCGGATCACTCAATCAAAGTTCAATCAACAACAGTGGATTTTCTTCATATCCAAGTGTTAATCCTAATGTTCAACTTCAAATTATTAGTCTCAAAGCTCAAATAATGGTAATGGTTATGTGCTACAATGCAACATCGCGTTGCATCTTCAGAACTGTCAGAATTTCTCTGAAGAGGTCGCTAAAGGTCATATGGCATTACTAGTTACCGTGTTAGAATCATATGAGAGTTTGGTTGCGGGAAGAATCGGAAATCCTATGTTAACAAAAGAGGATTACGATCAGATTGATGCTAAGGAAATGGAGATAATGGATATTAAGTGGTGTTTAGCGAGCGTGTTGAGGAGAGCTGAGAAATTTAAGCAGATTACCGGAAGAGATGACTTATGTGATGCTAATGTTTCTACTTTAGGTTTTGATAAGTCCAAAGTTACTTGTTTTCGGTGCAGGGAAAAAGGACATTTCAAGAGGGAATGTACCAACCGAGAAGCAGGTGGAGCTCAGAATCCTTTCGGGAACAATGAATATTACCGGAAAACAATATCTCATCAAGTAACTCAACAACCGTCATCATCCCGTACTATTCCGATTGAAGATGGAAAGAAGAAAGCTTGTATTACTATGCCTCCAGATCAAGAAGATGAAAGATTGCCAGAGGGATTTAGCTGGGACAAATATATTCCGGCTGAAAGTAACTCAAAGTTTAGATCATTTGTTGCACAGATCATTCAAGAGCCAGAGTTGATGAAAGAATGGATGGATGTGTTTGCATATGATGAGAAAAGTCAAGATGGAGAGTCTGTCTCTTCAGAAGATAGTTCAGAAAAGACACCAGTCTTTGATCAATCACCAATTGATAACAGTGATGATGATGAAGAAATTAATCAAATAAACATTGGTAAAACTCATTTATCTCCTGAAAGTTTCAAATTTTATTTTGCAGATAAATTGGAGAAACTAAAGGAGAAACGAGTAGCAAAAGAAAAGAAAGAGGTAAAATGTGAGAATGTTGTTCAGGTGGAAAAGAAGTATGAACAAAGTGAAGAAGTTAAAGTTGTTGAGAAGATTGTTGAGATTGAAAAGATTGTAGAGGTCACAAAACCTTGTCTGAAATGTTTGGAACCATGCAAACATTGTGAAGAGAAAGATAAGAAGTTTAGTGAGCTAGATAAGATGAAAGAAAAATTGTTGTTCGATGTTAAGTATGTAAAAGAATCGTATGATGTGTTGAACAGAACAGTCAACCAGTTGGAAAAAACAAACTCATAAAGGGAAGATGCTTTGACAATGATAAATGCAGTGATAATGTCTAGGCAGAAGGACATCAATCACTATATTGATGAGTGTGCAAAGTTGAAGCAAGAATTAGAGACTGAAAAGATTGAGAATGAAAGAATCAGACGATTGCTAATGAGTTACTCAAGTTCTGATTACTTGATTTATAGAATCTATCCGACAGTAGCAGGTTTTGAAGCTTTTCAAGATAAGAAGTCAGAAGATACGGATACTGGTAAGAAACAAAGTGCAAATTATAACAAGTGTCCGCCTCCGATCTAGGAAGGTTATTCTCCCAGAAAACCAAATTCGGAACAAGTCAAAAAGGCAGTCAATATAAAGTTAGAATCTAAAACAACTGATGAGTTACCAGACAACATTGACATCACATTCACATCGTCTGACACTGATCATGAGTCTGAGTTAATAAAGAAAGTGGCCGATCAGGTGTTGGATAAGGATGAGGAGTCAGAATCAAAGTCTGAATTTGAGAGTTCAAGTTCATCAGTCAACAGTTTGGGTTCGTCAGTCAAGAGTAGTCATAATAAAGAGATTCTGAAAACAGAAAATAGTTTGAATGATGAACCAATCAAAGTGGCATATACTTTGAATGATTCAGACAAATTATATTCTGATGAGGAATTTCCAATTAAAAATGTGAAAATATTAAAACATTTTTTAAATTGATAAAAAATAAAGTTTTCAGAAATAAAGATAAAATGGGAATTTCAAAACCTAAATATACTTCTATAGTTCAACAACGTTTAAACAAGAAGAAAGGTTTCGGTCCAGGTCATCAAAAGAAACCGAATCATAAAAGCAATTTCAAAAAGAAGGGGTTGGGTTTTGATGTTGAAAATAATCAAAATATTAAAGATTTTAAATCAAAAACTGTATTTGTTTCAGGGGCAAGTTCTGAAGAAGAGAAAAAGAGCTCATTCTGGAAGCAATCAAACAAAGCATTTCTTACAGAAAAACAGAAACATGAGAAGAATGAAGCTAATCAGAAAAATGAGACAAGAACCTTTTACCGATGCAAAGAAGTTGGTCACATCGCCTGGAACTGTCCAAAGGCAACCAACACACAATAGGGAGTGTCTTCTAAACTCAAAGAAAAAGTTGTTGATAAAACTGAACCACCAACTGAAAAATTTAAAATGTTTAAAAATTCAACATATGAAGTTGGTAAGTGTTCTAAAAAGTTTTACAAAAGAAGAGTGAATCTTAACAACCAAACGTGGGTTGCTAAGAAATCAGAGGTTAAATCTGGTGATGAATTTGTTTCTTCGGAAGCAAAGAAGCCACTTTCTGGCGATGAATCTGACTCGTCAAAGTCAGAGAAGCCACAAGTTGAGCTAAAAGAGAAAAGTCAGTATCGCCATTGGATGATGTCAACTTTCCACCATTGTAGGCTACAAATTTAAAATCAAAATTTGGAAAAGTGGAAATTTTGAATCAATTCTATTCTGAAAAGAAAGAATTCGATGTCGAAGTGGCTTTCAATGGGAAAGTAAAACATATTTTTGGAAAAATGGTCGATGGTAGGGCAAAAGGGGTAAAAGAATTTTATGAATCAAAGAGGAGAACTTACACACCGAGTGAAAATAACTCGGATGCACCCATGGCAGGTTAGGCTTGGGTGTCAGCATTCTTTGTTTGAAATCCTGACTTACCGGAGCTTCTAAGTTGGTAATTATGGAGCATGAATCGGCATCATTCTTGAAAAATGTTTCTGTGAAAAATCTACAGGTGATAGTTTTTACAAGTGGTTGAAAGAACAAAGTGATGAATGAATCCCCATGATGTGTGAAATCAACAAAACTAATTTTCTAGAAAAACCATTTTGATTAAAACAAACTTAAGTGTTTTGAAATTATAATGGGAAAATAGTTTGTTTTCAGGGGGAGTTCTGATTGTCTAAGCCAAGTGGATGGCGTTTTGAAGGAATTCACATCAGTTTGTCATTTTAATTGTATAGTTTATTGTTTTTACGTTCAAAAATTTTTCAGAAAATCAAAAATTGAAACATATTTTTGATTTTAGGGGGAGTAAAAATTTAGAAATTTTGAAAATTTGAAAAATCCAAAAACATGATAAAATCTAAAAACCAAAAACATCGAAAAATCAAAATGAGTTTTGTTGTGAAAAAGAGGAAATGATAATACATCAGTAGACAATCACAGTACGCTAAAGAATTGGAAAGTTAAAATGAGATAAACGGTCTCATTAATGATAAGCCAGTAGGTTTTTACACGCTTAGTAGATTGTTTTCGAGATATAAACCTAAATATCAAACTTACTTATCTCATGGGGAACATCTCTCGGATATATGGGTAACCCCCGAAATCTTGTTTGAAGGGCTTTCTATTTCTGACATACTAGGTCTTTGTGCGTGATGATATCTGGGGTATTATACCAGGACTTCTGATTTTGCGGGAGCATTAGCCTAGTCCTCGTATAATACTCTGCACCACTTTAATCATAAAGCCCACCCTCAGCATAAAAATGATGAAATATTGAAAAATGCTAATCATGTGTTGTTGAAGAAAAGATCCCCAAACGGGACACACCTAAAAGTCGAGCCATTATCTCTTTGTCTGAACGGAAGTTCTAACCTGAGCTCTCATGGCCTCGCATTACCCATTTACAGATATCATTAGTGTACATTCGCCTGTAAGACTGAATACAGGAGTCAGGAAATGGGAGTATATTCTGAGGTGGGACACGCGAATAAGTTAAGTCCTTAAAATACTAATCTCGTATCTCGAATCGATTGAACTTTGTGTGAAAATTTAAGTGGATCAGTATACTGACAATCTAAGTGAATCGTTTAGATCTTAAAGTGTTTAAAGCTCAACGGTACTACTGATTTGTCATAAACTGTTATGATCTTCTTACACAAACTCACAAAAAGATGTATGTATATAGTTTATTTCCAAAATCCAAAAAGATTTTCAGTATGTTTTAGCATAAAAATTTTGAAAATTCAAAAATATTTTATTTCATCTTATTTTCGACAACTAATGTTGGAAAGCTGATTTTCATAATTCCAAGTGCTGAACATGATGAACAACAAGGGTTAGGAGAGTTTGTTTGTAATGACAAATGAATTTGAAATGATTAAATGGTTCATTAATTTGAAACCAAATTTGTTTTTACAAGTGAATAATCAGAGTTTATCTATGTCAAAATTGTCTATCTTGCATATGTATCTAGATGATTAGACTATGCTGTCACACCCCGACCACGTAAAACAACAAATCGTGGCGGAAACATCGGGGAGTGTTGTAACAGAATTATTGTTTCACAACCATGGAATACAAAAAGTTTCATTTTATTTATTCATCAAGTAATTTACATTGTTTTAACACGAAACAAACAAGTTACATATCGACTATCATTGTTATTATGTCACTAAGGCCTCGTCCAGATCCTATGTGACTCATGCATCCTAGCAATCAACATCAAGCAACAACACCTGAAACATATGTAAAAACAAAGTCAGCAAAGAAATGCTGGCGAGCACATAGGTTTTATAAGAGTGTCGGATTCACGGCTAGTTTACCTGTTGCAATACCTTATTAAAAACCTTGTTTCGAAAAGGGTATAAATTGCAACGAAATTAACCAACTCAAATCAAGCGGGTTATAATTTATGAAACCTCGTAGCCATGATTCTTAACCCAAAAACATTTGTTTTAGTAAACCAAATTATAAAACATTTTGTAATAACTCGTTTAATAAATCTCGTATGGTTTATATCCTTTCGTAAACATCGTTATGTGACATCGTTTCAAAATCATTTACCCAAGTGAACTAAATAACGCCACGGTATGTAATATTTTGAAAACACTTATATATAAGAAGTACCAGCGGCGTATCTACCATGTTTTCACCATATTACACCCGTCCCGTTATCTAAACACTTAACCAAAAACCAATCGTTTATCCAACTCGTTTAATCTTTTTCAAATTGTTTCCAAATCGTTAACTCGTTTAAATCATTTAAATCATCCTCGTTTTAATTGTGAAAACTATTTTTGGTCGTCTCGCTAATAACATTCAAACCTTCGTGACTCGACTATCTCGCTTCTCGCATTAACAAACCACCAAAGGGTAAGTTAACAATCACAGATTCAGTCGTTACCCCCTAACCCACACATAACCATGGGTGCAGTCTGATAACGGGATTTGTCAGATCCTATGGTACCATAACCTAATACTGGTCGGTTCGGCCAAAATTAATGAATGTCATTCGTTATGTAACTACAACCAACAAGTTCATTCACATTATTGAAATCATTATTAGTTTAGTATAAGCCATCTTAATCGTTTTTGAAACCATTGTTAAAATATCGAAAATCGTTTTGATACATATGAATCACCCCAAAACAATTGAAAACAGTAAAATAGGGGAACTATGTACTCACATGAAGTGCAAAGTATCCTCAATCAATAGAACTTCAACAAACTCAAGTAAACCAGAGAAATCAAGCAGCACCTAGTAATCGAATCACTAGTCAAATAATCGACACCTCAATCAGAAGATCGGATAGAATGAGGTCTTGTAAACCAAATGAGTCTTGGAACTCATGTGATAAGGTTTAACAAAGTCTACATTCTAGATTGGAAACTAACCTAAGTGCTTTCGACCCGTTACGACCCATTAAGGTAGCTTACGCTAGTTTAACGCCTCGTGCGCGCATAAGCGCATTCGAGACGTCTAACTAGTCCTATAACAAGTATTATATGCCTAAACATGTTTAAATATGTTGCATAATCAGTTACGTGACAAAATTTTATGTTACATATGCTTAATTACCAATTATGCATGAAAAGGGCATTTGGGTCATTTACCTAAGGCATATAAACTACTTATCATATGACTACTTAAACTAAGTGACCATAAGGTATAACCTCGGAAGGTTATTCCCTACACAACTATGGTCACTATACATGCTTGGTTGGATCCTAATGATCAACCAAATGGGTCTAGTTCGAAAGTCTAAGCGGGTGTTTAGTCCGCTTGACTTACGACTCTACACAAGCACTAAACTAAAAGTGACGAGCTAAACATGCTAAAACATGTTTAGTTAAGTTTGAAAACAGGTTTTGGTATCAAAACAAACGGTTTTGATATCAAAACAAACGGTTTTGATACCCAAGAGTAGTTTGGTTACAAAATACGCACAAATGCGCATTTTGGCCAAAACTACGACTCGTCACTACGCCTAGTCAACGTGGTAATCAGCAGGTATAGTCACAAGGGACTATAACCATCGTGATTACGCTCATGTTGCAAAGTTCAAATGAACTTTGTGTTGACCATTGACTGGTCAAAGCTGAAAGTCAAACTCTGTTTGACTTTCATGCTTGAAATACAAGAATAAGCAAGAAGAGGACTTATAAAGGGTCCAAGAAGGTGTCTTGATTCGAAATATTCTCAGGTATGAAGTGATAAACACATCAACTTAGAGAAATTTCAGAATCAAGTGTGAAGAACCCAAATGAGGAAGCTTGCTATTTATAGGAAGTTGAGATCAATAGAATCATTCCATGTGTTTAGAGGGTGTAAATCTTGGCCATACATGTGGGTACATGGGATTAGAATACAATGGGGGTCGAAAACCAGCTCCAGGTATTGCAAAAGTTACATTAAAACCCCTGAATTTGGACCAGATTGCTGAATCTGATGTTTCTGTCTGACATATCCTCGCGGCCCGCGTAAAAGACAAGCTTCACCTTATGCGGCCCATGTAAGGAAGTTTCGCAGAATGTCAAAACAGGTCCCTGCACTTCAGAAACTTGCATTTTGGCTCATTTTTGACACGTTTAAACCCTGTTAACCCCGTTTCAAGGCTCTAAAATGAAGTTAAAGTATAGGGAACTCAAAAAATGCTCAAAAATATCTTGGATATCGGCTCGTTTGGTCGTACGGTTGCGTTGTTCGGTTAATTATGACGGAAGTCGTAACGAACGCAAAAACGATCCAAATTAAGCGACGAATGGATTTTTATCTTGCCAATCACTAAAATAAATATTTTAATGATTACATAAATTTTTGGATGTCCGGATATATTCAGAACGTAAGATATGCGCGAAAATGCAAACTTGTGCACTTTTTGACGCTTTTAGTCCCTATTGATCAATAAAGTTTATTTTAGCATACCGAACCCCTCAAAGCCCATTTCTAAGCTATGTAAAGGATATTTAGGGTATGTTTAACTTATGATCAAGTTCCGGAATGTTCGTTATTATACAAATCGATATAGTTTTGTAGTTTGACACAATTAGTCCCTGCGATCGAACAACTTGATTTCAACACACCAAACCATCCAAAGCTTATTTCTAAGTTATGTGGAGGTTATTTAAGGTATGTTAAGCCTACGTCACTATTCCGGAGTGTTTGTCATGTTATACTGACTGCGTTTACGCACCAGTTTGCGTATAACCTTCCAGAAAGCGATTTAAAGCTTGAAATCGGAATCGAATCAAATTGTAAAATCATCAAACATAATTACACACATAATAACACCAAAACACATATAATAACACCAAAGCACATTGTTTTATTAATAATTGATATTGTTTTACATTACACAATGATTACAGAGCACAGTTGTCACATATGAATGTTTTTAAAATAAAAAAAACCTTATGTTTTGGGTAGAGTATGTGCAGGTAAAAAGTTTTGAAAGAGCTAGGTTTCGACTCCTGAGGATTTTCCGCATAAGCGTATGCAGATTAGAGCCAGGTTTCCGATTCAAAGCTTGCAGATAGTGAATTCCAGACTGCGATCCCAGCTTATGAAAAGGGGGAGTCTGAAGACGTTAGAGCCAGATTCAGATCTTGGAATAACGTTCGAGATAGAAGCTGCTAATGCTAAAGAGCTTAATGAATCAAGATATCTGATCAAGAGAATTAGAAAGTTTGAATAGTAAGGTTGAGATTCTGGAAGAATAAGAGAGAGATTGATAAAGACTGAAGACTCAATACACTGAAGACTCGTCATCATCCAAGGGGGAGTTTGTTAGTGCAAATGTCTGTTGACTTCGTCTTGTATCGAGTCATGTAACTAGTATAGATAGACCAGGACACGTTGCACAAGAGAAACGGGAAACAGACCTGAACAAGCCACCCCTCATGAAGTGGCTAGGCCACCTCGCACAAGGTGATAAATTCATGGGGTCTGGCCAGTTCATGCGACCTGGACCAGTTCGTGAGGTCTGGTTCGTGGGGTCTGGCATCTCCTATATATATGTGGTCTTGGGTCTTCATTTAGAACTTTTGGAACTTTTGGATTCCGGTAGCGAAGCTCTGCCGAAGTGTCGCCAGCTCGTGTAACTTTGTCAAATCAATTCTATCGACATTTAAGTGATTCTACGTGCAAATCTAGCTATTATTACATCAATACGTCTGATTCCGCCTTTCATATTGATCGAGAACTCTTCTGATCAACTCATTTGATCGAATCCCGATCCTACAACAGTGAAGCGTAACTAAAGACACTAACTAATAATAAGTCAAGGCATGACCCACTCGTCTAATAGATTGTAGTACGTTGTAGGTAGTCGTGTACACCAGAGGAAACTTTGAGTTACAGTCGGACTGAAGAACGCAAAACCGTGAGTTCATGTCCCCCTTTTCTTTTAACTGTTTTCAGTTTTATAACTTTGGGGTGAAGTACATGTTACAAATTGTTTACAAACGTTTATATATGGTATGGTTAGCTAAGGAAAGGTACTGCTAGATCATGTGAGAGGTGGGCACAATGCTAAAGACCATTAATCCTCGTAGTAGGACTGAGGGACATGAATGATAGATCTATTTGGGTGTAGCGAGCCCCGCCCATGTGGACCAGGGTTTGGCCCATGAGGTGACTATGTCTTACAGCCGAAAGCCCGGTTCAAAATCTGCTAGCTTTGAGCCTTCCTGCATCACATCACACATATTAATGGCCTTGCAAACCATTAATCGATCTGTTTTCCTTGTTTGCTTTCATACCGAGTTTACAAATATACATACTTACAATGATTTCAAAGGTTTATTCGTGCACACATACAAAACACATGAGCTCGCTCAACTTTTTTTGATGTTTTCAAACTACATGTATTTTAGGGAATTAAATGTGGATCTGGTGGGCGTTTGGAGGTTTCAAGTAATGTTGGGAATAAAAGATGTCGTTCGAAGTCTAAGGGTTTGGATAGTGTGTCTTATCCTAAATAAGACACATCTTTCAAAGCCAGGTTTTATTTAAAGTCTTTTGTCGAGCCCTTATGTTACTGTAAACAATTTGCATGGTTTGTATTATGGATTTGAAGTCTGTGTTGGATTTCTAAACAATGTTGTTGTTATGTTTTAAAACTTAAATTAATGGATGGACATCTTTAGTTTTATCATATAGATGTTTGTTATGGTTGAATGCAATGATATTAAGCAAGTCACACATAATCACGCTTCCGCAAAAGTCAGGGTGACCTTATGTGGAAGGAGAGGAATCATAATATATGTACCAAATCTCCAACAATTACCAACTATGTGGAAGGAGAGGAATCATAATACTGCATTGTCAGTCACAATAAGGACAGTTGTGACCTTATGGTTCCCTGTCCAAGGTGGTGAGCTATGCTCAAGCCTCACAGTCTATATGATCAATGCGATCATGACTAATATCATCTCGTATGATGATCATATCATTTATCATCCTTAGTGATTTCTTGCCTACGGGCTATAACATATTGTTCATTTAAGATATTGACATTATGATCTTTATGATCCCCTGTCCAAGGTGGTGAGCTATGCTTAAGCCTAATAGTCTATATGATCAATGTGATCATGACTAAAAATCATCAATATGATGATTATATTTAACATCCTTAATGATGTTTTGCCTACGGGCTATATTATATTGTCCAATTATGACAACATAATTGTAATCTTTTATGATTCCTTGCCCAAGGGGTGAGCTATGCTCAAATCTCATAGTCTATATGATCAATGCGATCATGACTAATATCATTAACATGATAATCATACTTAACATCCCTAGTGTTGTTTCGCCTACAGACTATACTATATCGTCCATGTGAGACATTGACAGTTGTGACCATTATGGTTCCCTGTCCAAAGTGGTAAGCTATGCCCAAGTTTCGCAGTCTATATGATCAAGTGCGATCATGACTATATCATCAGTGCAATGACCATTAGTTTAACATCCTTTGTGATGTCAATCGAATTGCCTACGGGGCATATTACATCGTCAATTGTGACGACAGTTGTGGTCTACGACCCCTTATCCAAAAGTAATGAACTATGTTCAAACCTTAAAGCCCTTTGATCAAATGAGATCGCGACTTATATATATCTTAATTGTCCTTAGTGACAAGGCTTAGTGCCATATCTTCTAAATGTCCTATGTGGCAAGGCTTAGTGCCATGTCATTCAATGTCCTTCGTGACGAGGCCTTTGTGCCATATCCTTCATAATCCTATAACAGGCCCTTGTGCCATGTCTTTCATGTCTTTCATGATAAGCCAATGTGCTATATTTAAATATCCTTTATGGCAAGCCATTGTGACGTACTTAAACGTCCCTTGTGACAAGCCAATGAGTTATATGGCTAAGCCCATTACCAATTGTGGTAAGCAGGGCTAGTGAAGTCGATATATAAATATATAGATCTGTAAGATCTAATGCAAATAAATTGATTTGCTATTTAGTTCCCAAAGAATTACTGATGGTTTTATTATCTTCAGATAAACTTATGGCGAGCCTGAGTATTGGCAAAGCAAGTAAGAAAAACGGTGGTGATGATTTAGAGCACCAGAACCATAATGACGAAGAGAATCGTCTTTGATCCATAGTTGTCGATGAAGTTGGTAAAGCCCTGGCTGGAGTTATGGCCACAATTAAAGGGCCAAAGCCATCAATACAGAAAGAGAACTCCGTTTCTAAACCCCGTTCTAATACTCATAAAACTGAAAAGACTCATTTCTCCTCAACTACGAGTGAGCAGAGTATTAAGAGTATCAAGAAAGCTGAGTCACATAACTCTAAGAAGGGGTGTACATATAAATACCTTGTTTCTTGTAAACCCCGTGACTTTACGGGTGAGATTGGAGCAATTGATGCTCTAAAGTGGTTGGATGAAATGGAAACTGTTGTTGATATAAGCGGTTGTGCCGCCAAGGACACTATTAAATATGTGTCCCAATCCTTCAATCCACTGGCAAGGTTGCAATGTACAACCTGAGTTGTTCTAAGTTCATGGAATTGATCCGCGAGACTTATTGCCCACCTCATGAGGTGGAGAAAGTTGAAACTAACTTTCTAAGGCTGACCATGAAAGGCCTCGAGTGTCAAGCCTATGTATCTGAATACAACTCTTTATCAAGACTCGTGCCATATCTAATTACCTCTGAGTCTAAGCGCATTGCACGGTTTCTTGGAGGGCTCGCTCCAGAAATCAAAGGGATGGTTAAATCCTCCAAACCTGGAACTTTTAGATCCGCTGTGGATCTGGCTCTACCTCTTACAGAAGATGAGATAAGAGAAAAAGCGATTAAGACCGAGGAGGACCACAAGTGAAAGCGTGATGATACCCCAAGTAAGGATTACAAAAAGGGTAAGACTGATTCGAGTTATAACCAGTCCAAGCCGAATGAGGTAAAACCCAAGTGTAAAACCGGTGGGAAGCAACACTTTGGAAAATGTCTCCGTGAGCAGACCAAGGGATGTGGCATCTGTAAGAAGATGGATCACAAGTCTCATGAATGCAAAGACATGAAATACGCCATGTGTTATGGATGTGGCGAGAAAGGGCATATAAAGACCCGCTGCCCAAAAAGGGCGACTGACGGGAAGAAAAAGGCCATTGATGGCAAGAAAGGCAATGTTTGAGCCTTTCAATCTGTAATAGCAGAAGCAGTTCAAGACATATCTTTACGTGTCTGTTTCTTCTAAATATTTTATTTATTAGAAACTTGTTTTATGTGACAACTGGCACTTTTCCATGTATTCCGTAAAATAATGAACAGTAAATCGTACTTTGATGACTATGCATGATTGAATTAACAAGACGAATGAATTTCTGATTACTGTCATATGCATATAAATGCATTTCATGTTACAAGGTTTTTTTATCATTATTGCGTTTCAACACAGTATGGTACAATTAGTGCACAGAACAAAGTTAGCACAGTTATCAGACAGACAAAAAGTACTGACGGGAGTTCAGTACTCAGAAAGACATGATGTTAAGACACATAATGAGCCCGGAAACAAGAGTTACACTGGAATAGTGTGTAGGAAAGTAGGGATCATAAAACTGCCTTCCGAGTGATAGATTAAGTGCCGGAAAGTGCCCGAAACACACTAAAGCTGCAGAATTCTGCAGAAAACAACAAAATTCAGCAATTTTCAGCATTTTAACATCACAATATAATGCAGAATTATGGTTTAATGGTCCATTATACCTTCGTAAGTGTCGGGAATCAAAACTGTCATAAAAGACATCATAAAGCACACTAAACTGCGCAATTTAGCACCTCAACGAACCGGTAACCAACCGAACAACCGGACACCACCCGAAACATCAAAATTTCACTAGAAGCATTGTTTTAGTGTTACGAAGCTAGTTATGATCACTGAACATCATAACACATCTTAAAACCCTAAACACATATAATACTAATTAATACCCTTACTTTTTAACTAAATCTCCTAACTAGTATTTGAAAACAAACTAATACCCCCCCCCCCCCCTAATGGATGGTTAGACATGGGGGCCCCACATCTTGATTTTATTTCAATATTATATTAGATCATATTGGAATGATAATGAACACTTTATCTCTTGGTTATTCAAATGTTGGAAGAAGTCTTTATTAACCTCTAAACACATACACTATATTTCTAACTCACAAAATTCTTCTCTTCTTCCCTTCCAACTCATGGCCCAAGTACCATCTCCATACATCTTCAACTTCAATCCATTTTCAAGCATTCTAAGGTGATCTAAGGGTGTAACAAGTATACCTAAGAAGCTTGGAAGCAAGGGAGTTTGATGGACCTCATCTAGGAGCTTTTATCCACTCTATTTCTTCATCATCTTCATACTTGTTCTTCCCTAGCCTTAGAGCTAGTAGTAAGCTCCTTTAACCATGCTTTTACTTCTAATTTTAGTGGTTAAAAGGTTATGTAACTTGTTAATCTTAAGAATCACAAAGAAACATGAAGATGATCTTGAACATAAAGCTTAATAACATGAAAATCTAAGTTATTTTAGTGTATGTATGAAACTTGTTTGTTGATTTCTTGTGATTATGATTATGATGTTGATCATCATAAGAAGCTTGCTAGATGATGATTAAACACATGATCTAGCAAGTATAAGGATGGTTCTTGTGAAATTTGTGATGATCATCCTTTATGTTAAACATGAACTTGAAAATGAAATTGTTTTAGTGTATGATGATTATTTGTACAAGTTATAACTCTTGAAAATAAAAGATTTCAAAGATAATATTTTCAAGAAGACAAAGTTTAATACAAGATTAGCATGAACTTAGTTTTTAAAGAAATTAATCATGTTTTAAGTGTTAAAACAAGGCTAGAAAAGTGTTGGTAACAAGAAGAATACAAGAAGAATTATTTTTAGAAAATTATCATACAAGTTGTAAAGAACTAAAATTTACAAGAATGAGTTTTATAAACTAAAAACCATGTTTTTAGAGGTAACTACACTTACTAAACAACATGTGAAGTTACTACAAATTTTTACAAACTTTCAAGTTCATGTCATAGTGTAAAATGCACATTTAAAGCATAAGGTAAGTCATGTGTAAATTGTTGATGATTGGTGATGAGATTTTAAAAGAAAATGATATGCTTTCAAACATGGAAACCTCCAATTTTAAGGGGAAACTATGGCAAAATTTTTGTAGAAATTAAACACTCAGAAAAATATTTTTAAACTAGTGTTTACAAGTAAATTTTGATCATGGTTTTCATATAAAAATTTGCCATAATTTTTATTACAAAAATTACAAATATTGGAGGTTGATTTTTGATAATAAAAATGACTAAGTATATATTTAGGAGAATATATATAATATAACACACCAAAATACCAAAATTTGGAATACAAAATACTACCAAAATTCCAAGAAAATAAATATATAATTTATACCCGAATAATGGACAATCGGACAAACGGACATAAGGACTCTAAGTATATGCATTCTGGAAATAAATTCATAACTTAACAAAGGTGTCAAACGGTATCCTTGAAACCGAAGAAATGGAAAATATGAATTTTACAAGTGTTACAAAATATATCATATTTTGTCAAATAGAAAATGTATTATTTTTTAGTGGAGAAAAGTATATATTTTCTTAAACAATTTGAAGATATATAATTTTTAAGTGGAGAAAAATATATATTTTCTCAAACAAGTTAAAAATATATTATTTTGGGTGAAAATAGAAATATATATTTTCTAAAGTTAATCTTATAACTATATATTATTTTGAGATATATATGAAGGTATATTTATTTTTGCCAAGTAAAGTTATAAATATTTTTCTATAAAAATTCTCTTAAGATATGAATTATTTAAGAATATAATTTTGGTGATTTTTAGTTGTCTAAAAAGAATATTCTGGAAAATTAAATACAAAAATTAAGTATAAAATACTTAATAAATACAAGAAAACACGTATCCTCATACGTATAAATACACACCGGAATACACCACCAATACTTGCAAAATACACAAGTATAAGAATACACAAGTACAAGCATACCCATACTTGGGAAAATACATATGTGGAAATGCAAAACAAACCAAGTTGGAAATATATTATTTGAACAACATTCCAAATAATTGAATAAATATAATTTAAGTTAAAATATTATTATTTTAACTAAAAATTATATACTTTGGAATTATATAATGTACATCAAAGACGGAACTCAAAGTATACCAAGAATTCCAAAATAAGTCTTAATAAATGAATAATACTAAGAGTCGTTACACGACCTAAACGTCTAATAAAATGCGGCACGTGTGTAGGAACTTGTACGACTCGTAGAAGGACCTTTGAGTATACGAGATAGTAGGACGCAAACTTGTGAGTTCATGTCCCCCTTTCCTTTTAACTGTTTTCGGATTTATAACTCTCGGGGGTGAAATACATGTCAACATGGGTATGATTTGGCTATGAAATGAACTATTAGATCATGTGAGCATAGGCTGAAACTGAATGCCATTAACTCTCATAAGAATCATGGACAAAGGTTATATCTAACGGGTACGGCCGAGCCCCACTCATGGTCCTTGTGTGATCACTTAGAGTGCTTTTGTGTCCCAGTCGAGGTGATTCGACAACGGTCAAGGTGATTTGACACAGTCAAGGTGATTTGATACAGTTAAGGTGATTCGACACAGTCGAGGGGATTCGACACTAATAATTGTCTACTCGGGTTGAGTACTCCCTATGTCGTCACATATATTAATGTCCTTGCAAAACATTAATTGATTTGTTCGTAGACGCCTTACATACCGGTTTTCAAAGGAGTCTCTCAATTGTTTACAAGTTATTTGGAACTCATACAGAATATATGAACTCAAAATTACATGTATTTTACGAAACAAGATGGATCTTAGGCGCTGATGTTATCTCAAGTTTAGATGTCATCCACTTTTGTTGGTTTGTAACTTAATCAGAGGTTGTGTTGTTTGAAACTTAAATGACTGGTGTTTGTAATGTTTTAAACTTTATGAATGGATGAACATCATTTTAATCATATAGTTGTTTATTATAATCGAATGCAATGAAAACTGATCTAGTCACACGTACACGCTTTCGCAAAAGTCAGGGTGTGACATTTTAAACTCTGGAGCCAGTTAAAGCTTCATCGATTGTAAATTTAGTAAAATTTTAAATTCTGCCCTTTCAAGGCTTAAATATTAATTATAAAATTAAGTGGCCAAACTAGATGGTTTCACAAATGATATATCCTTCTCGAATCAATTTGTCTTTAATAATCTCTTATCTATAAATCCTACGGGATTCGATATGTTCTTAGACATGGATTGGTTAGTCCAAACACCAAGTCCGCTATGTCTGTAGTAAGAAACTTATCGAAATTTAAAATCCCCATCTGGTGATATATTCACCATCCTTGGAAGATCAACACTATGGATTACTCGAGGAAGCTTTTATGCTTGAGGCATCCAAGTGATTGAATGTAGAATATGTCATCCACATGACACAAGTAACTTTTGACAAATTAAGCTCAAAAGCCAAAGACTTTGTGTGGATGGAGTCCATAGCCGCCAGGAAGCTTAATGTTTGGAATGTTCACAAGTGAGTCGAACATAGTAGACCATTTGTGGTCTGCATAATGAACTGGAAAATCCCACATAGAATTGGGAAATGGTAACAATGGATCTAATCTCCAAGTTACCTAAGATAAATCGCGTCAATGACGCGACATACAATTATAGTCAACAAACTTACTAAGTTGACACTTCTTGTCAAATAAGGAAAATTTAAAATTCCGACAAGTTAAGCTGTATAATGACAACATCGAGTCTCCTTATAGAGCACCGTTGTCTAAAGTATCGAATTATGATACTAAATATATTCTTTTCTTCGGAAATTTCAGCGAAATGCTCAGCTGATAAGCACTTGTCATGTTTCGCCATGACATTTAAATCTGAGCATAAGGTTTATTGAAAAACCTTGTCCATTGTGGACCATGGAATTTAAAAGTCCCAAGTTTCTCTCGTAAATGAGAAATGGGATTCCCATTGTGGCCCAGGATACTCTTGAGAGGTTGAAACTTACTTTGATACGGAACTAACCGAATTACTTTGAAAAAATATCGTGGTCAAGTTTCTTTTAAGGGGGTGAGGATGTAACAACTTGTAAAATTATGTCCAATAATGTGTTAACATGTGTCCCTAATCCTAGTTATGTCAAATGTTGACTAGGAGGTACTATTTTTCCCAAAATTAAAAAGTACGAATGCGGAGGGACTAAATGTGACAACCGTCACTTTTCCGTACATTCCATACACTAAATGAACAGTGATATGTGCTTTAATGACTGTACATGATCTAGTTTACAAGACCAATAAATTTCTGATTCTATACGAGTGAATTCATGCACGATTTATACTACAAAATATTGCTTCATACATAAACAAGAGCGTTGCGTCAAAAATATTAGTAAACTCACCGGTAAGACACATTGTGTCAACATTACTGCAGAAAGCAGTTAGACAATAAAAATAGGGCCTAGGTGTAGGTCCAACGTCAAGAATACAATAAAACCCAAGAGTACATACAAGGGTTTACATATATACCATCCGGAAGCTAGAATACGCACTAAAAAGCACCCGAAACGCACTTTAAGTGCAGAATTTATTTAAATTCAGCTATAATCAGCATTATGACACTGAAATATTATGCAGAAATTATGACTTATCATACAGAATATTTCCCCAAGTGTCGGGAATTGAAAGTATCACAAAAGGGTACTTAAAGGGCACTAAACGGTGCAATTTAGCACTTTAACGAACCGGTATTTAACCGAACAACCGGACGTTACCCGAAACACAAAAATATTACTAGAAGCAATGTTTTTATTTTTCTAAGCTAGTTAGGGTCCCCGAACACCCTAACACACTATATAATTAATAACACACCAAAACCCACTAACTAAACACTTGATATCTAACTAGATTGGTAACTAAACAATTGAAATCCAACTAAACCAACCCCCCCCCCCAACCGGTTATGACACAAAGAACACCCCCATGATTTTATTCATTTGTTTAATGGATATTGTCTAGTACTAATGAAGCATTAGACACATTGGGTATTAGCTTGTTGGAGTTTATTTATAGAAACCACTAGATCTTGCACATTCTTCTCATCTTCATCATTCAACAAAAACCCCTTCTTCTCTCCTCCATGGCTACGACCCAAACACCCCTCTTTCACCCTTCACTCTTCAACTCCTTTCCATACAATCTATGGTGATTCTAAGGTGTCTCGAGCCTAATTAGGAAGGTTGCAAGCAATGGATCTTGAAGGACCTCTTCCGTGTGCTTTTATCCACTCCATTTGTCCTCTTGATCATTGAGCTAGTGTTAAGAACTTTAATCTCTTCATTTTTCATCTTATTTAGATGGTTAAAGAATGATACATGATGTTAATCTTGAATAACACTAAGAATCACAAGAAAAGAAACTTGAACATAAAGCTTTACATGAAGATTTACATGATGAAATGTTGTAATAGGATGTTGTAATGAACATGTTGTTGATTACTTGATGATTTACTCGTTAATATGGATGTTAAGGGTCGTTGTTGATCACTAGACATGTTAATGGAACAAATAGAACATGCGTTAGAACACAATAAGCTGAAAACAGCTTCTGTCCAAATATTACAGCCAACTTCAGTTGGCTGTAACCAGATCGTAACTTAACAAAAACTTGATTTTCTTGAGTCTATCACGTGTTATTATGAAATACGGTTCTAATGGCACTGGAATCATAATTTTTGGACTACGTTTACTATTTTTAAAGACCCTTTTTGTAACAGCAGCTAAAGCCGAGTTTTTACTGCAGCAAATGGGTGATATGTTTTTGGTCATAACTTGAAATCTACTTTGAATCAGCTCAGAAAAATTGCACTGAAGATGACCACTGATGTCGTAGTAATTCTCCCACTGGAATTTCGTCAATCGGACGTACGATAAATTTTAGATGAATTATTTCGTAGACTGCAATCAGAAAGTAACAAATCTGATTTCAGTCCGGTAAATAATTTTTTTATAATATATTGGTAATGAACTGGACCCCGATATTTTTACACAATAAGATCTGGATCGTATAAGACATTCTGTAAAAATTTAGGAATTTTTGGAATAAGTTAACTATTTTATTAAAATGCCCGAAAACAGCACAGATCTGTATAGTAAAACTGAAATGATAGAAGTAGTATTCTGCATGTCTAAATGTCGGGTTGGTTATTTGAGAACGATCTAACGTGTTATATGTTAGAGAAAATGATATAAGTAAGACACTTAGTTAAAAATATAAATTATTTTTAACACAAGAAAACATATACAAAAGATCGTGATTGTACTTGTGCGATACAAGTCTAGTGACTAACGTTAAGAAAACACGTATAGGTCACGAAGTTAATTAAGCAAATCCGGTGAAGTTTACGACGCAGGAACACAAAGTTGTGAGTTCATGCTCTCCCTTTTCTTTAACTATTTTTGGTTTTATAACTCTCGGGGGTGAAATACATGTTACAAATATTACAATGTTTTACAAATAGTATGATAACAAGAAGCACTCTTGGTGAGAACGAGTACCAAGCATGATGCGATTTGAGAATACAAAAATACAATAAGCACTCTTGGTGAGAACGAGTACCAAGCATGATGCGATTTGAGAATACAAAAATACAATAAGCACTCTTGGTGAGAACGAGTACCAAGTATGATGCGATTTGAGAATACAAAAATACAATATGCACTCTTGGTGAGAACGAGTACCAATTATGATGCGTTTTAAGAAATGCCTATAAAATACTAGATCATGTGAGCATAGACTTAATACTAAAAATGCCATAAAGTCTTGGTGAACACTAGTACAAAGCCATTAAAAACATTCATTAATTAGGGACGAGGGTTAGATCTAACGGGTACGGCCGAACTCCACTCATGGTCAAAACTAGTACCTAGTAGTGCTTCGGAGTCCCAGTCGAGGTTAATCGACACAGTCGAGGTTAATCGACACAGTCAAGGTAAATTAACACAGTCGAGGTTAATCAACACAGTAAAGGAGCCAACACTAATGCTCCATATGTCCTCACATGCCTTAAAGGAGCCAACACTAATGCTCCATATGTCCTCACATGCCTTAATGTATTTGTACAAACATTCAATTAGTACGTGGTGTACACAAGAAAACTTGATTTATACAAGAATACTTTATACAAGAATACTTTATTTACACAAGATGCATACCATGTTTTCATACAAGGTATGCAAAACGCATGAACTCGCTCAACTTTATGTTGATGTTTTCCAAAATTACATGTATTTCAGGTGACAGGATGGATCTTGGGCGCAAGTGTCGTAACTAGAAGTAGACTACAAGCTTAGATGTCATCCACTTTTGTTGAATTGTAACCTAGATGAAGGTTGTGTTTTAAAACTTAAGTAATTAAGTGTTTGTAATACTCAAAAGTTTCTGAATGGATGAACATCGTTTTAATCATGTAGTTGTTTATTATGATTGAATGCAATGATAACAAACTAGTCACACATCGTACGCTTCCGCAAAAGACAGGGTGTGACAGTTTGGTATCAGAGCTTCGATTGTAGTGAACTAGGATTCCTTCTCGAGTCTAGACTACAATCACTAGAGTTCTCTCACGAAAACATTTTCAAAAAGGTTTTCATTGCATTCACGAAAGCGCCAAGATCCACGAGTCAGACACTTTTCAAAAAGAGACAAGGCATGGACATTAGTGAGGAATACCCTTAGAATAAGGTGCCAATTAAGGCATAGTCTAAACAAGTTAGACTTGCCAAAGATAAAATACACTCTTGGTGACCACTAGTACAAAGTAGTGTTTCTGTCGTAAATCGACAACTAGAAAAATGACCCCCCAAAAACGAGAGTTATACGTGATATGATACATTAAATTGCTTGATTATGCTAAGTAGCATATATGTTATTGATATACATACATACAAATAAGTGTACGGAATGATTATTGACGTGAATAAGATACTTTCGACTCCGACTCCTATCACTGTACGTGACTTGCACGATGAAGCTACCGACCTCGCGTCCTTTGCAAAGCTCATGGCTGGGAGTGATTACCAAACAATATTCTGAGCTTGCTTCCGTAGGAAATGGCTGCTCTTCTCTCTCGATCACGAAGGTGCATAACTACGATGGAGACGACGAGGCAGAGGCGGCAACCTTGAACGAACTCTTAATCAACGGGACGAGATCCCTGCGGCTTATGTGAAGCAAGATTGACGACATACTTGACCAGAAAAGGAAGATGAAGTATTCATCTCGAAGGTGCCCCTCCAACCACTAGGAATTCTCTCTATTCCTATTCCATCTAATCATCATGCCTATACGCGCGTAACGATAATGAGTGTTAGCGCGTGGACCACCACAATGGTCCTTTTCATGACAAGAGGTATAAGGACAGTAGTGTCCCCTCCTTGATTATCATCTGCTTGGATGAGAGAACATTGGGGTAACTGTGCAAGACAATTTATTATTACAGGGGCCCACGTAATAACGACTTGTAGTGCACAGAAATCCTGGTGGACTCTGTGGGTCAAGCTAATGAAAACCACACAAAATTTATCTATAGGTGTCCTCACCTTCATCTGGTAGAACAACACATAGATCAGTGCTTTAGCACGTTAGAAAGTAGGAAGCCTGTCTTAGCCTACTTCATGACTGACACTTCTACCTGTATACGAGACGTTTGAGAAAACGACATTTAAGCAAGAGAGGAGGAATAACATTCAGAAAGAATCGGTGATGATACACTCTCTATCACCTCTACACGAACAACCCCAGCTAAGGGAAAATATACGCACCAGCAAAGCTAAAGACCTAAGAAAACCAATGTAGCAGGAAATAACTAAAACTTGAATGACCAAGGCGATGTAGCCTTGAGTTCATTCTATTACAAACAATAAGCCAAGTTGGCAAGCCTATGTGAAGGCTCAGTAACTGTTTTCCTCGCTCATACATTGATTATATATATACATATGAAATTGGGTGATTACATGATGGCTTATGGTGCTATGAGTCTCATAGACAATTGAAATGTTGTTTAACCTACTTCATACCATTTTGGCAGAAGAGAATGCCGCCCAGGCGAGACACAAACACCAGTACGTTGCCAAGAACAGAAGCCGAGCTGCAAGAACGCATCTCACAAGCAATTGCACGACATGAAGCCCTCCGCTCTAAGCACAGCGATGTCACTACTGGAAATAACCCTCCAACTGGCTGCACCTATAAACAATTCCTGGACTGCAAGCCGATGAATTTTGACGGTACAGGAGGTGCTGTAGCGTTTGTTCGTTGGACAAAAAAGACTGACTCCGTTCTAAGGATGAGTAACTGTTCATCCCAGCAGCAAGTTACCTATATCTCAGGGTTATTCTTAGATGGCGCACTCTCCTGGTGGAACCTTCAGGTTCAGACCATTGGTGCAGATGTTGCTTATGCACTGAGCTAAGACGAGCTCAAAGAAATGATGGAAAAGAAATACTGTTCTAGGGCTGAAATCCAGAAGCTTGAGGTGGAGTTCTGGAATTTGAAAATGGACGGACCAAAGATTCCTGAATACGTCCAGCGATTTCACGACTTGTCTCGGGTTGTCCCGTACTTAGTCAAACCGGAATTTAAAAGAATTGAACGATTCATTTGGGGACTTGCACCCCAGATCAGGGGCATGGTTACTACCTCAAAGCCCTCAACCATTGCAGAGGCTATCGATATGAGTGTCACTCTTACTGAAGAGGCTCTGCATGCGGGAAAATTTCCGGAATCTGAGGATAACAAGAAAGAGACTCACGTGGAGTCGTCAAGCAACAAGAAGAGGAAGTCCTCAAACCTAAAGATAAGCACTCAAGTCAACTATGGAATCTCTAAAGCAAACAAAATAAAGAGAGTGAACCCACCGCATGTCAGGAAAGCTTCTGAAACCACTAATAAGGTTGGTGATAAGATTTACTCGGGAACTAAGCCGAGGTGCGAGGAATGCACTTTTCACCATAAAGGTCGATGTCTGAGGCCTAAGTGCCGAAAGTGTGGAAAAGAAGGACACAGCAAGGATGCCTATTGGGCAAGGGACCCAGATGGAAGAGATAAGAAAATACCAGGTTGCTACAAATGTGGTGAAGCAGGGCACTTTAGAAAAGATTGCCCTAAGAAGAAACAAGCAAGGAAGGGTTTTCACGATCGAAACTCGTGAAGCACGCCAGGATCCAGATGCGGTTACGGGTACGTTCCCTATTAACCAACCTAATGCATCTACTTTTAATTAATATTGGCATCAACTTTAACCTTGCATGCTTAGAACATAAGAAACTGCTTGGCCTAGTTTCGAGTAAAATAGACGTTCCGTATTCTTTAGAGATGGGCATATAGAAGGCTAGTTTAAACAGTCAAAGCAATTAAGGATTGTATCTAGGGACTCAGAAGGCCGGAACCTTCTGTTACCATTAACTTAGGAAGTCATGATACGATAGTCAGCATGGGTTGGAAATCCAAGTATAGAGCTGAAGTCGTTCGTTATAAGGAAAAATCAGTCGCACCCCTCTTGCAAATGATGAAACATTATAGTACACAACCTTCTTGCAATAGGTGCAAGGATGCTAGGCCCCACAAGGCAGTGGATCTGCGACATCTCTCAGTGGTCGAAGAGACACAGAAACGTCTCCGAATAGACTACAGAGCCTGAAAACATCCCCGTGAGGGAAGAAGTTCCAGGAGCCTTTTCTGAAGACCTTCCAGGAATACCTCCGCAGCAACAAGAGAGGTTTAAAATAAATCTCATGTCAGGAATGGCACCAGTGCCGAATGACACCCTTAGTTAAGGACACAAAGAGAAAGCTGGCGGTCCCACTTGGCACAAATTTCAGAAAATTGAGAATCAGAGTCCTTTGTCAAGGACTGATGACATGAACAGACAAAATCGTAAGATCCTAGTTACCACTCAAGGATCAACTTGAGGACAGGATGTCCTCAACTGTGAATACAAGAAGGAAATATCCCTGAAACGACCTTTAGGACTCTCTTCGAGCATTACGAGTTCCTTGTCGTATCATTTGGCTTAACACATGCATCGACAATGTTCATGGACCTCATGAATCGAACGTGTAAGCCATACCTGGATAAGTCATGTACTTATTGACTACATTCTTATATGGCCAACGGCCAAGGAAGATCAGGAGCAACAGCTGCAATTTATCTTACAACTCTTAAAGAAAAGAACAACTATGTGCTATGATGACGAAAAACGAATTTCGAATTCGCAAAGTGAGAAACTTTAAGATACATGATGGATAAGAATGAGATTTATGACGACCCTGCAACCAAGAGCTAATGAGCCAGAGTTGCAATTATGTGACGCTTCTCGACAAAGTCTCGATTGTACGTCGATGCAACGAGACCACAACATTGCATACGCGGCACATTGATTAAGGAATCATGAGAAGAGACCTTGAGATATATACAGTAATTGCGTGCCGCAAACTGGACGTCACTACCAGAAAGAAAATGCTGCACGATCTTTACTGATCACAAAGATTGCAGCACACCGATGATTGTAAGAACTTGAATATGAACTGAGCTGCTAAACGATGCAGACTGTAGGAACACGATACGTGCTTGTGTGATAAACTTTGATAAAAAGCTGGAACACTCACTTGCCCTTAGTGGAGTCTTCCTACAACAGTATTTATCACACCGCCGTTTAAACCGCTTCATGTGAAGCTTTAGAAGGAACTTAATGAGTAAATTCCCGTCGTGTTGAACGGAGACCGGAGATAAACAATCTACTAACCCGCGTTGGTTCGGGAAAATCTAGAGGCAAGGTCGTTCAGATATGTGATCATATCGAGACAGCCCGCAGAATACAGAAAGATTACGCCGATGAGCGGCGAAAATCGTAAGAATTTGAGACAAGAAGTATGACAAAAACGAGAGCCTCGCCTAGAGAAGGCGTAATGTGATTTGGAAAACGAAAAGGTTGCATCCCCTGTGTAGGGATCAGAACCATTGTTCACAAGATGAAGCTTCCAGAAAAAGATCAGTAGTGATCGCGACACATTAATGTGTCTAGTGTTTAGAGGAGTCTGACTCAAGGAACAGTCGTTGTTCCCACAAATAAGATTCACGTCAATGACAAACGACAAAATTACTATAAAACCTGCTAAGGTTTTGGACCAAGAGTCCACAATGCTATAGAAACCTTTTAAGGTTTTGGACCAAGAGTCCACAATACTATAGAAACCTGTTAAGGTTTTGGACCAAGAGTCCACAATACTATAGAAACCTGTTGAGGTTACGGACCAAGAGTCCACAAGATACAGCAAAGACAAGATTGATTTACTTGAGTACGATAAAATATATGATATGAGAATACGAAGACGTGTTTCGAATATAAGTGACCACGTTTGATCCACAACTCCCCTACGACCGATGGCATCGCTTGAATTTCGGGACGAAATTCTATTAACGGGGGGAGACTGTGACAACCGTCACTTTTCCGTACATTCCGTACACTAAATGAACAGTGATCTGTGCATTAATGATTGTACATGATCTAGTTTACAAGACAAATAAATTTCTGATTTCTATACGAGTGAATTCATGCACGTTTTATACTACAAAATATTGCTTCATACATAAACAAGAGCGTTGCGTAAAAAATATTAGTAAACTCACCGGTAAGACACATTGTGTCAACATTACTGTAGAAAGCAGTTAGACAATAAAAATAGGGCCTAGGTGTAGGTCCAACGTCAAGAATACAATAAAACCCAAGAGTACATACAAGGGTTTACATATATACCATCCGGAAGCTAGAATACGCACTAAAAAGCACCCGAAACGCACTTTAAGTGCATAATTTATTTAAATTCAGCTATAATAAGCATTATGACACTGAAATATTATGCAGAAATTATGATTTATCATACAGAATATTTCCCCAAGTGTCGGGAATTGAAAGTATCACAAAAGGGTACTTAAAGGGCACTAAACAGTGCAATTTAGCACTTTAACGAACCGGTATTTAACCGAACAACCGGACGTTACCCGGAACACAAAAATATTACTAGAAGCAATGTTTTTATTTTTCTAAGCTAGTTAGGGTCCCCGAACACCCTAACACACTATATAATTAATAACACACCAAAACCCACTAACTAAACACTTGATATCTAACTAGATTGGTAACTAAACAATTGAAATCCAACTAAACCAACCCCCCCCCCCCAACCGGTTATGACACAAAGAACACCCCCATGATTTTATTCATTTGTTTAATGGATATTGTCTAGTGCTAATGAAGCATTAGACACATTGGGTATTAGCTTGTTGGAGTTTATTTATAGAAACCACTAGATCTTGCACATTCTTCTCATCTTCATCATTCAACAAAAACCCCTTCTTCTCTCCTCCATGGCTACGGCCCAAACACCCCTCTTTCACCCTTCACTCTTCAACTCCTTTCCATACAATCTATGGTGATTCTAAGGTGTCTCGAGCCTAATTAGGAAGGTTGCAAGCAACGGATCTTGAAGGACCTCTTCCGTGTGCTTTTATCCACTCCATTTGTCCTCTTGATCATTGAGCTAGTGGTAAGAACTTTAATCTCTTCATTTTTCATCTTATTTAGGTGGTTAAAGAATGATACATGATGTTAATCTTGAATAACACTAAGAATCACAAGAAAATAAACTTGAACATAAAAGATTCAAATATAAAGCTTTACATGATGAAATGTTGTAATAGGATGTTGTAATGAACATGTTGTTGATTACTTGATGATTTACTCGTTAATATGGATGTTAAGGGTCGTTGTTGATCACTAGACATGTTAACGGAACAAATAGAACATGCGTTAGAACACAATAAGCTGAAAACAGCTTCTGTCCAAATATTACAGCCAACTTCAGTTGGCTATAACTAGATCGTAACTTAACAAAAACTTGATTTTCTTGAGTCTATCACGTGTTATTATGAAATACGGTTCTAATGGCACTGGAATCATAATTTTTGGACTACGTTTACTATTTTTAAAGACCCTTTTTGTAACAGCAGCTAAAGCTGAGTTTTTACTGCAGTAAATGCGTGATATGTTTTTTGGTCATAACTTGAAATCTACTGCAGTAGATGACAACTGATGTCGTAGTAATTCTCCCACTGGAATTTCGTCAATCGGACGTACGATAAATTTTAGATGAATTATTTCGTAGACTGCAATCAGAAAGTAACAAATCTGATTTCAGTCCGGTAAATAAATTTTTATAAAATATTGGTAATGAACTGGACCCCGATATTTTTAAAAAACAACATCTCGATCGTATAAGACATTCTGTAAAAATTTGGGAATTTTTCGAATAAGTTAACTATTTTATTAAAATGCCCGAAAACAGCCCAGATCTGTATAGTAAAACTGAAATGATAGAAGTAGTATTCTGCATGTCTAAATGTCGGGTTGGTTATTTCAGAACGATCTAACGTGTTATATGTTAGAGAAAATGATATAAGTAAGACACTTAGTTAAAAATATAAATTATTTTTAACACAAGAAAACATATACAAAAGATAGTAACCGTACTTGTGCGATCCAAGTCTAGTGACTAACGTTAAGAAAACACGTATAGGTCACGACGTTAATTAAGCAAATCGGGTGAAGTTTACGACGCAGGAACGCAAAGTTGTGAGTTCATGCTCCCCCTTTTCTTTAACTGTTTTTGGTTTTATAACTCTCGGGGGTGAAATACATGTTACAAATATTACAATGTTTTACAAATAGTATGATAACAAGAAGCACTCTTGGTGAGAACGAGTACCAAGCATGATGCGATTTGAGAATACAAAAATACAATAAGCACTCTTGGTGAGAACGAGTACTAAGCATGATGCGATTTGAGAATACAAAAATACAATAAGCACTCTTGGTGAGAACGAGTACCAAGTATGATGCGATTTGAGAATACAAAAATACAATAAGCACTCTTGGTGAGAACGAGTACCAAGTATGATGCATTTTAAGAAATGCCTATAAAATACTAGATCATGTGAGCATAGACTTAATACTAAAAATGCCATAAAGTCTTGGTGAACACTAGTACCAAGCCATTAAAAACATTCATTAATTAGGGACGAGGGTTAGATCTAACGGGTACGGCCGAACCCCACTCATGGTCTAAACTAGTACCTAGTAGTGCTTCGGAGTCCCAGTCGAGGTTAATCGACACAGTCGAGGTTAATCGACACAGTCAAGGGTAATCGACACAGTCAAGGTAAATTGACACAGTCGAGGTTAATCGACACAGTCGAGGGTAATCGACACAGTAAAGGAGCCAACACTAATGCTCCATATGTCCTCACATGCCTTAAAGGAGCCAACACTAATGCTCCATATGTCCTCACATGCCTTAATGTCTTTGTACAAACATTCAATTAGTACGTGGTGTACACAAGAAAACTTGATTTACACAAGAATACTTTATACAAGAATACTTTATTTACACAAGATGCATACCATGTTTTCATACAAGGTATGCAAAACGCATGAACTCGCTCAACTTTATGTTGTTGTTTTCCAAAGTTACATGTATTCCAGGTGACAGGATGGATCTTGGGCGCAAGTGTCGTAACTAGAAGTAGACTACAAGCTTAGATGTCATCCACTTTTGTTGAATTGTAACCTAGATGAAGTTTGTGTTTTAAAACTTAAGTAATTAAGTGTTTGTAATACTCAAAAGTTTCTGAATGGATGAACATCGTTTTAATCATGTAGTTGTTTATTATGATTGAATGCAATGATAACAAACTAGTCACACATCGTACGCTTCCGCAAAAGACAGGGTGTGACACTAAAAGTGTTAACATGCTTAAACTAAGCATCTAAATGACCTTTTACGGTATTCATATTTTTTAACGAGCTACTTGTTAGACGTACGAAACCGTTTGTGATTTAATTCAAGAAGTTGTGATATTGAAGGTTAAAAGCGTCAACATGTTAATTCATACCTCTGAGTGACCTTTTAACGAACCTGGAACATTTGATGCTCGGTTATATCCCGGGTATACCTAATATCTTGTATGTTATTGATAAGGATGTAAAAATATCATTCGTTGCGCAATTTGGGTCGTTTTCACGTTCGTTAAAGCGTTCATCGTAATTAAGCGAAAAACCTGACCGTACGGCCAAACGAACCAGCATCCATGACATTTTTGGGCATAAACCAAGTTACTTATGCCTTAACGCCTTTACGCAACCTAGAAAGTGGGTTAAAAGGGGTTAAAAGTGTCAAAACACAACACATTAAGTACAAGGACTAAATATGCTAAACTTTGAAACCTATTTGGAGCCGTGGCGTTGTGCGACGACAGAAGGGTTTCGCCATGGCGTACGGCGACGGCATGGTTTTCATAGAATTCAACTTACAGCTGCAGGTTCTTCCTTGCAGCCCACACATATCACTCCTTCACTCACAAAATCGAAAACTAGGGATCTTAGCTGGTTTTTAACACCCGTTTTAACACTTAGAGTGATCTTAGAAGCCTCCTAAACACTTGGCATGATCCTAGAATGTCCACAAACACTATAAATAAAGGTAATCATCTACCCTCAAACCTTGCACCTTTCATGCTTTCTCTCTATCTTCTCTTATGGTAGTTCCTGAGCAATTGGGAGCATCCCTCTCAGTTCTATTAAGTCCCTAGGACCACTTGTAAGTGTTCCTTTTGTGACTAGTACTTTTATTAGGGTTTTAAAGCCAAAAAGTCAAGCGTTTACGATAAACGCTTTGACTTTTAGTTAGACCTTAAACGGTCAAGACATTGTTCGCAACGAACATGGCTACGTGATCGTAATTAGGTAGGTGTTAATCCCTCAAAAAGGCACCTCCTAAGAATCACGTTTGCTTGATCAATTGACGAGTCAACGTATTGACATTTTAAAAAGTCAACGGGTCAGATTTTAAAATAATTACGATCTGAGTTTAAGAGTGTTCTAAAATATGTTTTATCACTTAAAAAACTTGGTAATAATTATTAGAACATGTATAAACATGTTCGGCTCGTCAATTCCAGTTTTAGGGTCGGTTCGCAACCAAAAGTCGCGTAGTTTAACTTCTATGTTTACCTTTGGTTATAAACCAAATTAGACTAGTATACTACTGATTTAAGGTTCTGTTATGATCATAATATGATTTAGCATAACCCTATAAGGTTATAAAACATGATCATATTAGTAATATGAGTTTTATGCAAGTTTCTGTATTTATGCCATACTTTGACCTTTATGTCCTTTTTAGCAAAAATAAGGTTTTAGACATAAATAAGCTTGCAAATGATTTAAGCACTGATATGTTAACATGTTTAACATATTTTGATGTTACAATACTGATCATAAACTGAGTTTGCGCATAATGTCGTAAATTGTGCTTTAAAGTGACCAAAATGCCCTTTAGGCGCATAGATCAGTTTTAAGCATAATTCCTTATACCAAACTCATTGCCTACTAATTTAATATCATTATTAGGATATTTTGGAATATCAATTCAGATTATAAACTGAGTTTATACACAAGTGCTTGTATTATGTTCTTAAATGACGATAATGCCCTTATAACACATAAAATGGTTTTAAAGCATTATTTTCATACAAAACCTTTTTCCTACTAATATGATATATTAAATAACATATTTTGGTCATATAAACCTGATCATAACATCAGTTTTCCTTAAACATCGCACATATCGTCATTTAACGACTTTAACATCGTTTAGGCGCATAGTATGGTTTTAAACCATATTTATGAACCAAGATTTGTTACCTACTGATTTTATAAAACCATTTTAAATATTTTTTCAGTAGGTATAAGTCATGAACTCATAACCCAAATAAATTCTCAAAACTATGTGTGAAATGACCAAAATGCCCCTACGGCGCATAGTTTGGTCTTAGAGCGTAAACCACACATATATTTGACATCCTACTGATATTATCTCATAAATAAAGTGTTTTCACAGAATGTTTATGGTCGTAACATCAGATTGTACGCAAGTCTCTTTTATACGTCGCTAAATGTCCAAAACGCCCTTATGAGGCATTGTTTGATTTTAAAACATTAACGGGCATACAAGTTGATATCCTACTAATATTATAACTTGTTTAAAGTGTATTGGCATATGGGACTTGTTCATGACTCATCTAGTTACCCGATATCGCTTATACGCGTACGGTTAGACTTACGTAACTAGTTTACATAAGTTTACCGAAAAGGGTTTAACTTTATCATTTTTATCTCAAAATCCAGAATGTACATTGTTTACCCATATTATACAAGTCCTAGTACTTATTGGGTTTAAACCACATTCTTTTCAGTATACGCTTAATCTAGCGAACCTATTCTTAAGTATCAGTCATATCTAAAGGAACTACCTTTGGCCTGTATACATTCTAACAGATAATAAATCTGTTCATTCCAGACTATAGTACCCCCCAGATAATTGGACTTGGGTCAATAATACTTAGACTTACGGCTCTTTGCCAAATATAGTCTTATTGATTGGAAGCTAGCAAAAAGGTAAATACTCTTGACTTATTTTAGTGTAAACTTGGGATGGAAAATATGCCTATTGGGGCGGTTATTACATAAGTAAGTCGCCTATGATTGCGCAAAAGTGTAAGAATACGGTTTAATCCATTTACTTGATAATTGATATAATTGGGGGTCAATGATAACATGTCCGGACAACCCAATGGGTTAATCAAGTATATAATATCGTAACAAGAATAATCCCAAGATATATTTAAAGGATCACCTATGGGTTTTCTATATGTATAGACTCGTTTCGAAAAACAATTTTCCAAAGAGTCAGTTAATTGTATTTACCAGCTTTGGCTGACGTATTTTCAAAAGATTGAACAGCAGGTACCGAACCTTATTATAGGCTAGGAATACGGGTCGGCTAGAATGAAGGCTAAGGAATTTGCACTCCTGATGCTTAAGGCCTATGATGTCTAAAGCTCTGTTTATTCAGATCCTGCCTGTGGGCTTGTATCAACGCTTGTAATACATTTATACATTCAAGCTTTATTTTAATAATTTTAATCCAATACTTCCGCTGCATATTATTATATTGTGATAACTGTTATCCAACTGTCATGATTGTACCCTTCCGGGCCCACCGGAAATCGGGGTGTGACAGGAAGGAAGAAAGGAGGATGAAAGCGATAGACAGGAGACGCAACATGAAGGTGCGTTAAAGGCTATACAGGAAGAAAGACTGTAGCTACATCAAAGGGGGAGTTTGTAGATGCACTATGTCTGTACCTTTCGTCTGTATGTAGTCCATTTTGTCCTAGTTGTTGTCGTTGTATAGTTTTGTATATGTTATTTATTATATCCGGGACGAAACATAGTTTAACGTGTTTTGTACAGTCCATCCAGACGAATGGAGTCCATACGATCGGATGGACATAGCTCATCTGGATGAGTTGTGGTTTCTCCCGGATGGAGCTCGCCTATAAATAGGAGAATATGGTTCTCATTTGTAACATTCAGTTCTGACCTCTAAGGCGATGCTCTTGCACTTTCTCACCGGAACTTTGTACTTTCTACTACTTCTAATGAGAATGGATGCTTTAAACTGTATCTTCATTGTTGATCTTACTCCTACACCGCAATTGGATTCTGCACAATCATGGTGATCGCAGATCTGACCTGAGTGAGTTCATTCGAGCCGAATTCTTGGTCCTCACACCATTCTTATGTACCGCTAAAGCTCTCATAGATGTCTTCTTAGGCATAATTACACTTAGAGCGGGTGAGGAATCGGTGGTTTTTAAGGTTACAAAAGCGAGAGGGACGAGTGCTAGAGTGGAGGCAGTGACATCGGTGAGGGGGGAAGTGAAGGTTGTGAGAGAATAGAGAGGGATGAAGTGAGTGATCCTAGGTTAGAAGAGGTGATAGAACCAAAGTGTAGGGATCATTCGGATAGTAATGTTGAGGAATTAGAAAAACGAATTGAGTGGTTAGAGGCTAGGATAGAAACACTGAGTCAAGCTTAGTGTGGGGATGGATGGAAATTTAAAACCTCTAGTTTTAAACCGCCCAAGAATGAGTTCATAGTTTGTGTGGGTTATGAGAAAGTCTGGAGAGAGCCGGGGTTTAATTGGTGTGACAACTGTCAAAATTCCAGGTATCCGTACAATTATTAAACAATGATTAATGCTTAATAATTGTGTTGAATTACCATTAATGACTTGAATTACTTCCTGATTATTACCATATACATACATGTGCATCATATATTGCAAACGACATACCATTATTACATGCAAACTTTGTTGATTCAAATGATGCACGAAACACAGTTAGCACAGTTATCAGATAAATCAGATATATGCTGACGGAGTTCAGTACATAGACAGACATTGTATTGAGACACAGAATGAGCCAGAAACCAAGTATTACACTAGTATAGTGTGTAGGAAAGTAAGGATCACAAAACTGCCATCCTAGAGATAGTTTAAGTGCCAGAAAGTGCCTAAAACTCACATAAACTTTAGAAGTCAGCAAAATTCAGCATTTAACCACTCTAATATCATGCAGAAATATGGTTAAATGGTCTGGCATGCTTTCCTAAGCGTCGGGAATCAAAACTGTCACAAAAGGTAACATAAAGCACACTAAACTGCACACCTTAACGAACTGGTAACCAACCGAACAACCGGACACTACCCGAAACACCAAATTTTCACTAGAAGCATTGTTTTAATATTATCAAGCTAGTTATGGTCCCCGAACATCATAACGCACTATGTAACATCTAGTAACTAAATAACCTAACTAATACTTGATTTTTAACTACATAAACTAACTAATTGGTTACAACCTACCCTAAGACCCCCCACCTATAATATGCTAACACATGGCCCCACATGTGATTTTCTTTTGTTATTTTGTTAGATTATGTTTCACTTTGTAAAACACAATAACCATTAGTTTATCAAGTGATGTACTGTTATAAGATTAGCCATTAGGACATTCACATTCATTCTCAAAACAAACCAACACTTGCATACTTCTCCTTCCTCCTCTCCTTGCTACGGCCGAACATCACCACCCACACCATCATCATCATTTTTCATTCTTCATACAATCCATACATATACAAGGGTGCTAGAAGCCATACAAGGAAGCTTGGAACTCTTGGAAGCTAAAGGACCTCTCACATAAGCTTTTATCCACTCCATTTTCATCTAGTGATCATCCCTAGCCTTGAGCTAGTAGTAAGATCATTCTACTCTTCATTTTACATCTTGTTTTGGTGGTTAAACGAAGATACAAGTTGTTAATCATGATGAACACTATGAATCTTGAACATGAAAATATAACATAAGACTAAATACATAAGAAATCATGATGTTTAAGTATTGTTATGATTGTTGATTGTTCATGTTATTGATGTAGATCATCACGTGATCTTGCTAGATAGTGATTAAATACATAATCTAGCAAGATGAGAGGATGATTATGTTAAGATCAAAGTGATCATCCTCATGTAAATCATGAACTTGAAAGTATAAGTTTCTTGTTAAGTGATGACAAAGTAAACATAAAGTCTTGTAAATCTATGATTTCAAGAATGATTTTCAAGAAATCAAGTTTAAAATACAAAGTTTACTTAATCTTGGTTCTTAAAGAAATTAACCACATTTTTAGTGGTTAAACAAGTGTAGAAATACTTATGTAACAAGAAAAATTTAAGAAGAAACATTATTAGAAAAATGATTTACAAGTTGTAAAGGACTAATTTCTTTAAAAATGATGTTTTTAATTAAACAACCACACTTTAAAGGGTAACTAGGCTTACTAAACACACTAGTAAGTTACTACACATTTTTGTAAATTTTCAAGTTCATGAAGTAGTAATTTATGCTTGATTTTGGCAAATTGGTAAGTGTTAATTGGTTTATTGTTGATTGTGGTGATTTATAAAAGAAAATGATATGCTTTGAAAGCATGGAAACCTCCATTTTTAGGGGAAACTATGGCAAAATTTTTCTAGAAATTTAACACTTAGAAAAACATTTTTAAACAAATATTTACAAGTATATTTTAAACCATGAATTTTTATATAAAGTTTGCCATAATTTTTGTTACAAATATTATAAATATTGGAGGTTGGTTTTTGTAAATAAAAGTGACTAAATATGTATTTAGGAAATATATATTTAGATGTCACCATGTGTGTGCTTATTTGTATATTATGTGTATTAGTTTTATTATTTTAGGACTTTAAATAATATAACTCACCAAAATACCAAAAATTACAATCCAAAATATTACCAAAATTCCAAGAAATAAATATATAATTTATACCCAAAATTGGAGAAACCGAGCAAGGATTATAAACTACAAAATATTCCGGAAATAAATTCATAAGTATATTTTGGTAATTAGTATTTTGGACACCAAGAGAACAAAAATATGATTTTTATGATTATTACAAAAATATATTATATTTTTGACAAGGAGAAAACATATTATTTTTGGGTAAATAAAAATACATATGTTTTCTTGAAATTATTGGAAGATATATTATTTTTGGAGAAAATATATATTTCCTTAAATAAACATGAAATACATTATTTTTGGGTGAAAAATAAGTTTCTACATATTTTCCAAGTTAAACTTGAAAATATATTATTTTTGAGACTTAAATGAAATTTATAAATATTTTTGCCAAGGGAAAAATTATAAGTAATTTTTCTATGTAATATTTCTTAAATATATATTGGGAATATATATTGATGTATTTTTATTAGAAATATTATTCCGGAAAAGTTAATACAAAAATTAAGTATAAGATACTTAATAAACACAATAAAATACGTATAAATATACACTTGAATACGCCATCGATACTTGGCAAAAATATACAAGGATAAGAATATTAGTAAGAATACACCCATCCTTGGGAAGTTATACATATACAAGTAAATAAACATGTCAAGTTAAAATATATTATTTTAACTAATATCCCAAAATTCATAAATATAATTTAAGTTAAAATATTTATTATTTTAACAAATAATTATATAACTTGGAATAATATTGAAGACACAATGAAACATAACTCAAAGACACAAATTAACACTAAGTCAAGGCACGACCCGCTCGTCTAATAGAACGTAGTACGTTGTAGGTATTCGTGTACGCTAGTAGCAGCTATGAGTTACGTCGGATTATAGAACGCAAAACTGTGAGTTTATGTCCCCCTTTTCTTTTAAACTGTTTTGTTTTATAACTTCGGGGGTGAAGTACATGTTAGAAATTGTTTACAAATGATTACAATTGGTATGGTTACCTAAGGAATGTACTGTTAGATCATGTGAATGGGTAGGCGTACTCTTAAGACCATTAATCCTCGTGTTAGGACCGAGGGGCATGAGTGATAGATCTATTTGGGTGTAGCGAGCCCACACCCATGTGGACCGGGGTTTGGCCCATGAGGTGACTATGTCTTACAGTCGGAGGCCCGATACAAAATCTACTAGGTTTGAGCCTTCCTACGCTGTTGCACACATGTTAACGGCCTTGTAAACCATTAATTGATCTGTTTCTTTATTTGCTTTCATACCGACTTTACAAAACATACATACTTACTTATAATTATTACAAGGTTTATTCGAGCTCACACACTAAACACATGAACTCGCTCAACTTCTGTTGATGTTTTCAAACTACATGTATTTCAGGAAACTAAGTATGGATCTGGCGGGCGTTGAAGTTTTCAAGTGTTGTTTGGAATAAGAGATGTCATCCGGTGTCGAATGGTTTGGAGTGTGTATCCTATCCTGGATAGGAAACATATTTCAAAGCCTAGTTTTCATTAGTGTCTTTTGTGAAGTCCTTATGGAACTTAAACTTGTGGGTGTTGTATTCTGAATGCGAAGTTTGTGTTTTGGGATTTAAAACAATGCTGCATGTAATGATTTTAAAACTATCTATGGATGACCATCTTGGTTTTATCATATAGTTGTTCGTTACGATTGAATGCAATGATATTAAGCAAGTCACACATAATCACGCTTCCGTAAAAGTCAGGGTGTGACAGTTTGGTATCAGAGCTTCGATTGTAGCGAACTAGGATTCTTTCTCGAGTCTAGACTACAATCCTTAGGGCTCCCATGAAAATATTTTTACAACATGTTTTCATTGTATACATAAAACGCCCAGATCCAGGGAAATAAACATTTTTACAAACGGAAAGACAAGAAACACGATTGCAAGCTCACATTTGTGGTTTAGTCCAGGATAGACTAGGAAGGATAGAAAGGTTTCATGAGGAATGACGAGGATACATGATTTCATACACTGTCTTTTATTGCATGCTAAGTAGTAGTAGTTGATATATGTGCATATGTCATGATTGTTATGTTACATGCATTATATCTTCATCCGAGAACGGATTGTCCGATACCGATGACCCTATGGCTGTAGTCTCAGATGACGAGATTGCACCGGAGCCGGAGATCTTTACATCAGATACTGAGAGCGACCCAGCCATGCTATCAGACGACGAGGATGACTTTCAGTCGTTCGCGTTGCCTGACTTTGGAGATGACTTACCCCTTGCTGATGGTATTCCAGACGAGGATCCTTTTGTTGTTCCCATTCCAGTCCATGACCATCTCATCATTGGGCATCCCGATGGTGAGCATATCGTGGCTTCGATCCTCGATCATGTTCCTCTCGTGGTCATCCCTCCCGAGGATTGGCCTTTCGATGATTTGTTCGGTGATGACGTTGATCTATTTGTTGATGGTCCCCCTGATGATGCCCATGGTGATGGAGAGATAGATGAGGATGTTGTTGTTGTCCCACCTCTCGAGATTCTTGTTTTTTGAGTTATCCTCTGATTCTAGTTTGCACTCTGTTTCAGACTCCTTTGAGTCTGTGACGTCTTCATCTTTGCAGGCGGTTGGATTACAACGCTATGCCACTGATTCTGATGATGATACTGCGATGTCAGCTGTACCATCTCCTCCACACAACACCGAGCCTGGTCTTGAGCCAGATTTTGTTCCTGCTAATCAGTCTGATGTTGCACCATCTGATCCTGAGCCCATGCTTGATCATAACCCTATTCCTTTTGATTTACCGGACATTGCACCCCTCATACCTGACCCAGTTCCTGCACCCGTTGACCCTCCTATTATTAAGCCACTTATTCCTCCACCTGCACCCGCACCCACTGACGTTGCTCCTTTTCCTCATGTGGAGTCCGACGTTCATCGCATTGATTTGCCTATTGTGACACCCGGCCTCTCAGGCCGTACCGGAAAATAGTAATCTGTGTAGTGAACATATAACATGACAATTTTGACAGACTGTGATGTTAATATATGATATTTGATGTGTTGGTAAATTTAGATGTATATAAAAATTATGTTGGCAACGATAAAACTAACGCTTATCGCGTAACGTTTAAAATGCGAAACAAACGTCGGTGACTACTCGATCAGTGTTAAAATGCTAAAAATAGCCTGTTATGATTAGAATAATAATTTTAATCATATCCGTATGGAAAAATGATTTAAAACGCTAAGAAACTCTATTTTTCGTGTTTGAGCGCGTACCGGGCGATACTGCGCAAATTAGACAAAATACTGTCAACGCAGCCAGTCAAGGCAACTGGTAATTATTTCAGTAATAATTTTATGTGATTATTTTTATAGAATGATAAAAATATTTTAAAACGCACTAAAACGGGATTAAAACGCTAAATAAAATACCCGGTATTTAGTAAAATACCTGTTTTTGAGCTAATATACATATAACATATGTATGTATATATAATAGATGTGAGAGAGGATGAATGTGGCGGCACATAGGGCTGCCAAAACATTCTTGATTCTTGTAATTAGACACTTGTAATGATTATGGAATAGAAGGTGATGATTAAGACCAATGCATGCATCTATACACTTCCATTTTTCAAGAAACCCACATTCAAAATTCATTCTCTCTCTCTCCTCAAACATTTCGACCGAACACTCCTTCACCTCACTACCATTTCATTTTTAAATCCAAATCATGAAGAATCAAGGTCTTTACTTGGTGATTTGAAGTTCATAAGGAAGTTTGGAGGTGATTTCAAGTGGATTCAAGCAAGAACAAGTTTCATATCACCATCTTTTACCAAAAACCCATCTAAAATCTTGAAGGTATAATATATTTCATTAAACATTGTTCTTGATTCATAATGATAAAGGAGATAGTAAAAGTTTCTCTTGATTCTTGAATCTAAACAGTAACTTGAAACTACCAAACAAATAAGTTTTGAACAAAATAAAAATGGGTGTGTGTATATGTGTGTTTATGGCCGATTATGTGTGTATGTATGTGTATAAGTTGTATTTTGATTTTTGATGAAAAGATCTTGATTTGTTTGATTTCTTGAAAAATAAGATGATTAAAGGAATTGTTAGTTGTCAAATAAGAATGTTCTAAAGTGATTAGAGATTTGAAAGTGGAATATTGAAAAGTGAAATTTTGGAAGTATATGTGTGTATAAATTTCGTATATATATGTATGTATATGTGTATGCATGTATGTTAAAGTTGTTGTGTAATCATAAAAGTAAAAGATTTGAGTATCAATGAACATGAATGATTGAAGGATTTAAAGTGTTATGTATGATATTTGAAAGAATAAGATGTTAGTGAGATTTTGATGTATTGAGATCATATTAGATGATAAAATTATGATATGAGCATACTAGATGCATATACTTAGACATGCATGATGATATATGATCTTAAAAAGATGATTTGAGTATGATTGAGTAATAATCAGTTATGAGCAGATTATGAACACTAAAATGAAGTTATTTTAAAGTGTTTAGTTACTTATAACTTTGTCATAATGCTTGCTTGCTAGCTTTGCATGTTGTACATGGTGCATTAAAAGTTGTAAAATACGTGAAATCGCATGATTTATGTGATTTATACAAAAACTGCACTACTCTGATTATAACTATTATTTTAATCAGTAAATAACATGTATTGTGTTAAAATATCAAGTCGTTTCGAGTTGGGATGATTATAGTAACGTTTAACGCAAAACTATGCGTTAAAACGGTCAAAAATTGGCTTTTCAAGTGATTTTTATAAAACTGATTTAGATCAGTAAGTAAACTGATATTTTTAGTTTAAAAATAATTATTTTAACTAATTTTAAGTTTACTTGGTGTTTGGTTGGTCATACGTGACTTCCGACACCCGAAAACGTTACCGAATCGCTAAAATACGCATTTTTCAATGTACACTAGTGCGGGTAAAATTTTGTGTAAACTTTATGTGGCAAAATGTGTCATGTGATTTAAACATAAGAATATTAAAATATGATAAGTTTTTAACATGATGTTAGAAATCTAGCTTACGCATGTATGCATGTATGTTTTGTGCGGTAGAAACAGTGAAAATTGTGTTAGACATGAAACCTGTTTGTCGAGCATGAAATTTGATACATATATGATATTTTATGTATATTTGCTTTAAAAATGACAAAATAGATAAGTTAGAAATATGTCGTGTGTTTCGGTGTTAAATTATATGAACGTTTATGTATATATATTACGACGCGCAAATCGTAGATATATCACGTATAAACGGGAAAGTTAACGGATTTACACAATAATGGTCACCAATAAAATCATTCAAGTCGCAAAATCATAAAAAAATATATATATGGACTCATGTATATATTAATGTGCCAACATAATCCAAAAATAACAACTTTTCGAGATAATCTCAAAGTTATGTGATAATTCTAAGAAACGGAGAAACTTAGGATTTTTGTGTTATGCATATTGATTTAGTATCATTCCTATATTAGGACGTGTAGAAAATCAATCTCTGGGATTGCGCTATTTAAAATACGCACCCAAAGGTGAGTGTCACTTAACCCCTCTTTTTACTTCTTTGTATATATTTTGGGGGTAGAACACGTCAATGAAAGGGTTTAATAATGTTTTTAAAATAAAACATACCTTTTATATAAAATATATATTTTAGTTGAAAATATATGAAATTTGATAAATCATACATTTCGAAGTAAAAACGTTTTGATGAATAAATGTTGGACATTGGGATGATACGGTATTTCCTAGGCGAAACATGACCGTATAGTTGGGATGGATGCCGGCCTGGGTCTCGAATGATGTAGATTAAGGGGATTCATACAACATCGTGTATTAAATTATCATATTAGTAGGATATATATATTGTACGTGAGGCAGACATCATATTGTCCTTCAAAAGGACCCTGCGCCCATGATGTCGTTTAATCATTTAAGTATTGCACGCGATGAATTGTTGGTAGATCTATCGGGTTGACAACCCCGTCGTGACCGGTCGCCCCGTGTCAAGTCAATCGACGAATTGATATTCTGTTTATTGTCTAGCTTTGATTATCCCCGCATGGTTAATATATAGTTCGTATTGTCTAGCTAACATACGAGTCTAAAAATTGACGCAATAATTTAATATACAAAACCTGGGCATTATTACTGTTGTCGGATTGATGAACCGACGGAAGGCCCATGGATTTTATTAAGGAAGTAAAATGGACTTTCTAAAATTTATATGGATGTTTTCAAATAAACACCTAATCAGCAAGTTTTCCTTGGAATAATATTGTCTGTATGTGAATATGTGAACTCACTTTCCTTTGTGTTGACACTTGATTTTTAACGTGTTCCATAGGTACTTGAGTTTGGCTTCTGGAAATCATGGCGTATCTTGTGTTTGATGATGCATGTCATTTCGTTTAAATATGTTGGACATCTTTTAAACTTTCTGGGACGTTTGTCATAAGATCCACGAGGATCAAAACAACTTAACTTATGTGGTTGTGTCGTGACCTTTAAAATGTAATGTTTAATACTTATGTTTTAAAATATGTCAAAATGTCCAACAAATGAGTGCATCGTCCGACAAGGTATAAATGGGCACCAACTTCCGTCACCACTACGTTTTATATTCCGCTGCGACGTTTTTGGGGTGTGACAGAAGTTGGTATCAGAGCCATTGGTTGTTAGCGAACTAGATGTTTTCGGGGAAAACACTAGACTTCAACCGGAGAATTTTGAAACGTAAAGTCCAAATTTCTCAAAGCCAAGATTTTTAAATAAACATAGAAAATATTTTATCATCTATGAAAACCATTATGTGTTTTATGTGCATACGTGATTTTCTGTTTATTTGACCTTATTTGTTACTGTTTATGTTGATTACGCGCTTACTTGTACGGTTATATACGTGTCACAGATGTCGCACGAACACGAGGTCATCGAGATCCACGACTCAGGTTACGAGCCAGATTTCGAGACTTCACCCAGACCTACGCTGCCAGAGACACCTATCACGGCTCCACAGATGATTGGTACTACTGAGCTTACCTCATCTTTCCACGTCAATCCTGCTGCTTTTTCCAGCCAGGTAGACCCCCGATGCACTTTTACTAGCAACGGGTGGATAGATGATGATGATGTACCTCTCTCAATCCATGAGACGGGACGATCATATGGCACTGTACCAATTATCGATGACGTGATCGGGGGTGTCCCTACTGTCGGAGGATATTCTAGCATCACACCAGTGGTGGACGCCACTATCGTCACGGCTCGACCCTTAGAGCCATCAGTCGTCCCACCTGCTGCTGAGATCGAGTCTGTTACTGAGATCCCTCCACTTGTTTTGTCTAAGTCTTCTTTGCTTGTTTTAGAGTCACGCACTTCTTCGACGCCGCTGTTAGTTTATTATCGTCGTAGGAAGAGGATTAGGCCCGCTGGAGATAGGGTAGATTGATATTGCCATTGTGATTGACAGCTCGCCGCCTTGCGCAAAGACGTAGACATATCCAAAGGAAAGGCGAAGTACCTCGAGGAACAGATGGACGTCCACAAGGAGTTGAAGGTTATAGACGACATCGCGAGAGATGAGATGCATTGGAGGGTTGTGGATTTGGAGAAGCTTGTTCAGGAGATGTTAGAGTCTCTAGGTTTGAGGCGTTTATGATAGTTGTTTGTCTGTTTTTTTGTTTCGTTGTTTGATGGATTGTATTGTTAGACATTTTGATGTTCTTTGTGTCTGTGGCCTGCGTGCCAGCTTCATTTTTGGATATTATTTGGAAATTTTGTGTGAACTTGTTTATGGGTGTCGATGTAGACATGCCAAGAGTAGTCTTTTGTACTGAAAAACGAGTTTAAATAATTTCTTTAATAAATACCAATGATGTACTTTTGGTTTAAAATTTTTCTCATTAATATGTGGATAGTTTACATGCGCAATGTTTGGTCCACTAACATTTAATGATTGAATTATTTTTGGTTATCATCTTATGTGGATATTATTGTTATGATAATAGAAACGATGAAATGCCGCCAAAAGCAAGACAGGGTACCGGATTACCTACCACACCAGAAGAGTTGGCTCAACTCATAGCCCAACACGTTAATACTGCCATGGAACAGCTCAATGCTAACCAAAATGATGGTCAGGGATGTGGACGTGGTACACACGGGCAAGGTTTTGGTGGGGCACATAATGGAAATCCTCCAGGTAAAATGTGATCGGAAAGTTTTAGTAGCTCATGTGTTATGTTATCATTGGAATGAATTCCTGATTTCTATTAACATTAATGAGCAGTGCACGGATGTACATATAAAACATTCCAGGGCTGTAACCCACGATCATTTACCGGTGCTGAAGGACCCTTAGATATCACCCGATGGATTGAGAAGATGGAATCTGTCATGGCAATCAGTGGTTGTGCTGATGATCAAGGGTGAGATATGCTTCTTGCTCTTTTCTTGATGAAGCGTTGTCCTGGTGGAACTCGCAAGTTCAAATTTTGGGTGAAGACGCTGCCTACGGTCTGACCTGGAACGAACTTAAAGAGATACTTCTGAAAGAGTACTGCTCGCGCAGTGAAATTCAGAAAATCGACACGGACTTCTGGAACCTAACCATGGAAGGTCTGAATGTCAGAGCTTACACTTCTCATTTTAACAACTTGGTGAGGTTAGTTCCATGAATGGTTACTCCTGAATATGTAAAGGTAGAAAGGTATATCTGGGGATTGTCGCCACGAATTCGCAGTATGGTTACATCCGCGAAACCTACCACCTACCTGGAGGCTACTACATTGGAAAAATCATTAGCCGATGACGCTACTCGCAAAGGTAGTTTTAATAAAAATGAGGAAACAAGGAAGTCATCGGGCAAGGCCAAAGCAGACGAGAAATCTGAACGGTCGGGGCGTTCTGAGACTAAGACAGAAATTACGAAGAAGCACAAGTCCGAGAACTCGAGGAAGGAGACTGAAGAAAAACGTGACAGGAAACGCAGTTTGTCACACCCGCTCGTAGCGGAAACGCAAGGTGTGATCTGTATGGTTTTCATTGCATAAATATCGATGTACATGAACAAACTATATGAATAAATACAAGCTCCAATGCCATTGTCATAATTGTTTCAAAAGAATGCAACATAAGTTGAATGTATTGGTTACAAACCATCAAATGAAAATAAGTTGTCATCGTTTTATACATCAAAATGTAAGTCTTAAAATGTCAAGACTTTGACCACTATATCACCGCAAAGAGGCGGTATATAACAGGCAAACCCTTCAATAGTTGGCATGGAGTATTGATACTTGTTTTCCTTGAACTGAAATCGTTGCATTGGTCCACTAATTCCCTGAAATACATGTAAGTTTGAAAACATCAACAAAAGTTGAGCGAGTTCATGCAGTTTAGTTGTATAAGATGTATCTGTCAATTGTGAAATGTATTTGTATCAAAACCATGCGCTTTATCTGTATGAAATGTATTTGTATCAAACCCGCATGTAAGATGTATTTGTATCAAATGTAGTATGAAAAGCGTCAATGAAATCGTTGATCATTAATGTTTCGCGAGGACATCAATATGTGTGACGAAATAGGAAGCAATCCAACCCTAGACGATTTTAATTGTATCGACACCATGTCGTAGGGCAACAAATGCACTCCTAGGCAAAATGGCCATGAGTGGGGCTCGCCAACACCCATTAGATCTAAACCTTTGTTCCTTGGTCCAAACTGGATTAATGGTGCTTTAGTTATGGCCCTAATTTCTCACATGATCTAAGGTGTTTCATTCCTTGACTTATCATACTATTGTACATGTATTTTCCCCGATAGTTGTAAAGCTTGAAAAGCATTTAAGATGAAAAGGGGACATGAACTCACAGAATTGCATTCCGTAAACTGTATGTAACTGTAACCTCATTTGCATTGTCCTTGAATTGTATCACAACCTACAAAGGTCCTAGAATTGTTAGACACTACGGTCTTTGTATTGACTCATGTACAAGTCTTCTATCTTGAATATGTATTAAGACTTGTATGTCTTTGTTATTCGTTGAACTGTGTATTAGATGTATGAGTTGTTCAAATGTTATATATATATTTTTCACCAAATATATATATATATATATATATAACTGTTATCTTGTATCTTGCGAGTTGTATAGTCGGATCTAGTCCGTTGAATTTCGTGTCTTGTATGTATCAATTGTATAGTTGTGTTTCCAATAATGGTATCATTGGGCCAAGCCCATGTTTTCAAGTTATTGGGCTTAAATAGTGCTGGGCCTAAATAGTGTTGGGCCTCAAATAGTGTTGGGCCTCAAATAGTGTTGGGCCTGAATAGTGTTGGGCTTGAATAGTGTTGGGCTTGAATAGTGTTGGGCCTCAATAGTGTTGGGCCTAAATAGTGTTGGGCCTAAATAGTGTTGGGCTTCAATAGTGTTGGGCTTCAATAGTGTTGGGCCTAAATAGTGTTGGGCTTTGGCCCATATGTTTGGTTTTGGGCTTAGCCCATGTGTTTTGATAAGCCCGTTATGAAGTTAAGCCCATTTAGAAAAGTAAGGCCATTTGTATAAAATAGCCCATTAAGAAAAGTAAGCCCATTTGTTATAAAAATAGCCCATTAAGAAAAGTAAGCCCATTTGTTATAAAATAGCCCACATGTAAGATATAAGTCTTTCATTTTTATAAAAACATTTTTATAAAAATTCACTAAGTATACTTTTTAGTTAATAAAAACATAATAGTTTTTATTAGTTTCAAAATGTCTGAATTTTGTTAATGGTAACGAAATTCTTGCGTCCGCGTCGAAAGGTCGCCTAAGCATCGTAGTAACTTCTCAGAATGGCGATATGTTCATAAATTCGTCCGTCGTTCATTTTGACCATAATTGGTGTCCGATTATTCGAATCATCCGTAAGTTGTTTTCAAGTGTGTCTATATGTATTCTTGTAAGTCTTTAGTTGTAAGTATGTCTTGTATTTATTTGTGTCATTGTTATCAAGTCTCTTACTTGTATATATAACTAATACAAATAATAACACATAGCACATACTTGATATGTTCCATAAATATGTATTTTACCAAAATATATATTTATGTCTATTTTTATGATTAGAAAGACCAACTTTCTAATATTGTAAAGACTTTGTAAAAAAAAAAATGATAGTTTTGTTAACATAATGTTATTAAAAAAAATGGCCATATAACCTTTGTATTAATCATTTGGCCATGTTTCATAAACATATCATTTTCTTTTCCAAATCACCATCAATTTACCCAATCATCTTAACTAAAAACATATGAGATTTTTATAACATAAACTTATCAAAATGATCTCCAAATCATGTAGGGTTTTGTACATGATCATAACATGTACTAACTAGTTCAAAAACCAAGTTTACTTCTAGTTTTAACAACTTTTATAAAAATCTCATGTTGTATGTTACTTTTTATAATCTTGTAAAAGTCTTGTTTTTAAATAAAAACCTTAAATACTTTCACAAGATCAAAGGTTATGATCATCCCTTTAAACCTTTATGTTAAAAACCCTTTAACATAAACATGTATAATTGTTAGATCATATTTTTAAAACATCCTTTAACAATTTATTTATATCATAATCATCATAACAAGATCAAATATGCATATAACAAGTCTTAGATCACAATAATAACCAACATAAATATATCATGATTATTATTTTTGCTTCTTTGTATTTTTCATGTTTATTATGTATGATTATTTAGTTATTTATTAGTTATAATAACAATCATAAACATAATATAAGTATGAAAAAAATAGATCTTGAAGCTTACTTCGAGCACTTGGCTAGGGATGATCTTAGAAGATGATTAAGAAGAAAATAAGATGATGATCTTGATGATATAAGGCTCTTGAATGGATGAAAACCCTTTCTTTAACTTGTAAGTGATTTAGATCTTCTTATGTTCCATAGAAAATCATATTGATCATAAAATAAAATGGGTTTATGGTGTTCTTGGTGGATGATGAAGATGATGAGAGAGTTTTGTGTGAATAATAATGAATTAAGTGGTAAAATGCTAGTATTACTTAGTGGTTAAGTGCTGTAGCAAAGCACCAACTTCATCCACTTGTAACTAATAAAATATCTAGATATTTAACAAAAAAATTAGGGTGTGGGACCCCTTTAAAACCGTTCACAACCACATGGGGGGGGGGGGGGGTCTTGAATTGTTGAAATGTTATTAAGTGTTTAAAGTGTTAGAAACTTTTAGCAAAGTTTAGGTGTTTTGGTGTTTAAATGTTTCAAGTGTATAAATGTGTTAAGAAGGTGTTAAGTGACCATTACTAGTCTAATATGATCTAAATAATATTAGATGGTCACTAAAAAAAAGATCCGACATTGTTCGGATATTCGTTTCGAATTGTTTCGGTTAGACGTTATTTGAACGCTAAGTTGTGTAACTAGTGTGAATTGATGTAGTTATTGGCTCGGATGATACCCGAATGTATCCTCACATGAATTTTATGTTAAATAATATTTTTACATGTCGTAAAAATATTACAAAGCTGATTTCTGCAGAATTTCTGCGGAAAAGTGTAGAAATCGTCGCTTTTAGTGCTTTTCGGCAGTTTTCGGTGCTACCGGACATTGGTAGTATATTAAACCAAACCCTTGCATTCCCATATAGGGTTTAATGTATATTTGATGTTGGACTTTCGTCTGAGTCCTAAAGATGTCATTTAGATGGTTTCGCTGGATCCTGAGTTTTCGTCAGCACGCTAGTTTACTAGATACTACTCTAGTTGTTTCGATGCATTGTTTACATTGTTTCAAAGGTAACCAATAAAAATGAATCATGTGCATCATAATTGAATATGCCATAAGTATTCTAAGACGTATATTATGTAATACGCAGTTCGAGTGTTCGAAATGCATAAAAATGTAGCTAAAATGAGTACTTTAAGTGTAAGAAAGTTACCGAAAAGTGACAGTTGTCACATTCTCCCCCTGTTATTGAGAATTTTGTCCCGAAATTCAAGCTGAGTCATCCTTTGCAGGATTGTTCTCAAACAGGTGAGGATATTTGACTTTGATTTGATCTTCACGTTCCCAAGTATATTGGGGTCCGTGTCGAGAGTTCCAACGAATTTTTACTAATATGTGACGACTCCTTTGTATTTTCTGGACCTTCCGGTCCATGACCTTAATAGGTGCTTTGTGAATTGGAGTTTGTCATCAATGTGAATCTCATCCTCCGAAATGATAACCGTTTCTTGTGTTGGACTCTTCTCAAGATTCGACACATGAAATATGTCGTGTACTCTACTTAGTTCTTCTGGTAACTTCAGCTTGTAGGCAACGGTGCCAATCTTTTCTAAGATTTCAAATGGTCCACTGTAACATGGGTTAAGCTTTCCACGTTCACTGAACCTCGCTACGCCTTTCCAAGGCGAGACTTTCTACAAGACTTTGTCTCCAACCTTGAAAGATAATGGTTTTCGTCTTTTATCTGCGTAGCTCTTTTTTCGATCGCGAGCCGTCTTGATACGGTCTCGGGTCTGAAAAATTTTATCCGTAGTCTCTTGGACTAGTTTCGGACCAATTAATTAACTATCGCCTGTTTCCGCCCAACATAGCGGAGAGCGACACTTTTGACCATAAAGAGCTTCAAACGGTGCAGCTTGTATACTAGTATTGTAGCTGTTATTGTAGGAAAACTCAACTAAAGGTATATGAGTATCCCAATTGCCGCCTAAATCCATAACACATGCGCGAAACATATATTCGAGTGTTTGGATTGTCCGTTCGCTCTGGCCGTCAGTTTATGGATGAAAGGCCGTACTTGGATTCAAATGAGATCCAAAGGCCAGTTGAAATGATTTCCAAATTCTAGAAATAAAGCGACTGTCTTGGTCCGAAATGATTTAAATAGGCACTCCATGACGAGCCACTATTTCTTTGAGATAGAGTTCCGCTAGTTTCTTAGTATTATCCTTCTCCCAAATCGGTAAGAAGTGTGCGGACTTTGTTAGTCTATCGATGATTACACATATCATGTAGTGACCTCTTGAGGTCCTGAGTAACTTCGTAATGAAGTACATCGATATTTGTTCCCATTATCAAACGGGAATATCAGGTTGTTGTAACAAGTCTGAGGGATTTTGCTACTCGACTTTGACTGTCGCGCAAGTCAAGCATTCTCCGATATAAGTCGTGATATCCCTTTTGAGGTTAGGCCACCAGTAGTATTCTTTCACTACTTAGGCCTATGTGCTTCCTCAAAATATCATCTCGAAGGCCGCCAAAGAATAGAACCCAATTTCGACTCATATGGTATAAAGTTCCATCTTCTTTACACTAATCGTTCCTTCATGCCTCGAAGTGTTTCTGCTTGAATATGCTCTTCCTTGAGCGCTTGTGAATCATCTTCTCTAATGCTTGAACTCTCAGTGTTCTAACTCGCTCCTTGCGGCTCAAGGCATCTGCTACAACGTTTGCCTTGCCCAGATGGTACTTTATTTCACAATCATAGTCGTTTAACAATTCAACAAACATCGTTGACGTATATTTAATTCTTTTTGGTTGAATATGTGTTGAAGACTTTTATGATCCGTGAAAATAATGCATTGAGTACCATATAAATAATGTCGCCATAATTTTTAAAGCGAATACCACCACGCCTAACTCAAGGTCGAGAGTGGTATAGTTCTTCTCGTGAACTTTTTAATTGGGGCGACGTGTACACAATAACTTTTTCACGTTGCATGAGTACGCAACCCAATCCTTGATGCGAAGCATCATAGTCTACAACAGAGTCATCGGTATCGTCGGATAATGATAAGATTGTAAAATGCTATGCACCAATCTTAAGAATAAGTTGTAAGGCTATATCTTGTTTTTCGATTTGGGGCGAATTTATTGTCTTTAACAACTCTAAAATGGTTCTCAAATGTTGCTCATGTTCATCAGTCGATCGAGAGTATATCAAAATGTCATCAATAAACACTATGACGAATTTGTCGAGATACGGCTTGCACACACGATTCATTAAATCCATGAAGACCGCTGGTGCATTTGTTAAACCAAAAGGTATAACGAGAAACTCGTAATGACCGTAACGAGTCTTAAAAGCCGTTTTCGGTATGCTTTCCTCTTGAATTCGTAACTGATGATACTCCGATCGTAAGTCTATCTTAGAGTAGAAGCTAGAACCTTTCATAAACCATTTGAGTTAGTTGGAAATTCATTTGTAACATGGTTTAGAAATATGAATTTTCGTTCATCGAAATGTTGTGCATTTTTGCAAAACTTGCCTGTCTTTCCACCCCCAAAACCTTTATAAAGATGTATAGTGGTGAAGAGTGGGGGTTATGAACTCACAACATCCTTATTCGGTCAACTACAAGGTTCAGAAGGTGCTAATTGACATGGAGATTTGGCTATGGGTGTGGCTCCCGGTACCAAGTCGATGTGAAACTCGACTTGTTGATATGGTGGTAGTCCTGGCAAGACTTCAGGAATTTCTTCAGGAAATTATTTTATCAAAAGAATATCTGTCAGCTGTGGCCCAACGGCCTTCTTGTCTACAACAAGTGCTAGATAGGCAATACAACCTTTCTGTAAGCACTTATGTGCTTTCATGCCATTGATGATCCGCAATGGGGTGTCGCGCTTCTCTCCATGTATCACAAGTGTCTCTTCGTTCAGTAGTGGTAGGCGAATGATCTTCTAGTGACATAAGACTTTGGCTAGGTTATCGGATAACCAATCCATGTCAACCACTACTTCGAAACTACTCAACTGAACGGGGAAGAGATCGATATTGAATTTCAGCTCTAGACTCGACTAGTTTACTTTTTTCCAATTCTATAGAATGAGGAGACGTCTAGCTTACTTGACTCTAGGCCAAGTACATTTTAAATTCTGTGTGGCGAGGACTTCACTGTATAGTTTTAGAAACCCTATGTTTAAATGTAGGATAACCCAATCCATATGTTTAGATGTAGGATAACCCGATCCATATGTTTAGATGTTGGATAACCCAACCATATGTTTAGATGTAGGATAACCCAATCCCTAATTGTAGCTAGGACAATCCCGTCCCTAGCCATGAAACTCATGTATGTGAAATGTTGAGATGAAGCTAAAATTGCCAATTGTATAAAATAACATGGATGTGAAATGTTGACGAATAGGATACATACCGGTGGCCCTTAATGATTTGATATGTCTCAGCTAATTACCCATTAGCTAACTTGATATAGTAATGTGTGTCCAAGATGACTCTAATTCGAGTATATGCTTAACATTTAAAAGCAATAGCTAAGCTCGGTGTTGGTATTAAAAGAATTGATACATGATGATCGTAGAGTGTACGTACTCATGACTTCATTGGGATTTTGTGGAGTATTCATAGTTCTAACCACACACACACTTATTCACATTTAGGATTTCGGCAAGTTACCAGCATACATCCTGGTGCCAAAATCGTTTATGGCAGCAGTTGCCTTCATTTCTCTCATGGCGAGAGTTATTATTTGAGTGATCGAGGTAGGGAGGGATGATGCTGTCATGCTTCGGATCTCCGAGGCTAAACCGAAATGTAACACTCAGTGTGTTTGAATTCGGGTGTTTCCCAGTATGGAACAACCCTTGAGAGACCGTGCAAGCATCAAGTGTAACCATCAACATTGGCTCCAGTTATGATCGAGTTCTTTTATAAAATCATATGAAAATAGATATGAAAATCAGATGATATAAAAGAATGATGTATGGTTAAATAAATAACCAATAAAAATGTAGTGTATAAATATATCATGTCTTGAAATAGAATATTATGTCTTGTGTAGAGGATGTCGCGTCTTGTGCAAAAATGTCATGTCTTGTCTTTGTCGAAGAGATTTGAATAACACCACGATATGCAATATAACATAAGCACTTATATATAGGAAGTACCAGCGGCGTATCCACCATGCTTTTATCATATTACACACGTCTCATCACTTACAAATAACCACCAAAAATGTCTTGTGTAAACCAACATCAAATGATATGTATAACAATGTCTTGCGTAACAATGTCATGTATAAACCATGTCTTGTGTAAAAGCAATAGTTTTCAACACATAACTTTTAACTTAAACAATTGATTCTTTTGGCGCCATGATCTTTTTAATACACACTATTAAAAGAATCTAGACATGTATTTGAATAAATAAAGTCTATCATGTGCCCAAGAATGAAGAATACAATCAATCAGTCATGGAAACCTCAAGACCATATTGTTCATACATGTTTGAATAAATGATAATGTGGATAACCAAAACCAAAAGGTGTAATGCCTCTTGCGTGTATTGGTCATATGTTTAAATGGAAAAAGAAAAGAAAAAAAATCCGTTGAGGAGGGGAAACCAACCAGTGGTCTTCGTCTATATAATATGTATTCCCTACTCTATGGACCTCGATCATCCTAAGTAGAGAAAATCCTTTGTCTTACTTGTCCATGTGACAATTATGGTAATAGTGCTTGAGTTTCACGAGCTCTAGCAAAATTATTAGAATTTCCAAAGATGTCGAATAGAATGTAATGAGGGAGTTGCAGCATGGTTCATGCCATACCATCCCTTAGAAAAAGACAAATGTCAAACGACGGAATTTATTGTATCACTTCCAATAAATATGATAAGGTGGAATATGATAAAGTAAGGTAAGGTAAAGTAGGATAAAGTGTCATAGACACCCTGGAACCAACCCATGTTCAAGAATTTCGAGAATGTTGAGGAAAATCCTCCATGAGTAGCTAACACGTTTTGTTTGTTTAAATGACTAGTCTCAACTGAATCGTGATATAGATCGAATGTTAGGTGTGAACAAATATGTGTCGTCTTCCTGTATTGTATTGTATTGTATTGTATTGTATTGTATTGTATTGTATTGTATTGTATTGTATTGTATTGTATTGTATTGTATTGTATTGTATTGTATTGTATTGTATTGTATTGTATTGTATTGTATTGTATTGTATTGTATTGTATTGTATTGTATTGTATTGTATTGTATTGTATTGTATTGTATTGTATTGTATTGTATTGTATTGTATTGTATTGTATTGTATTGTATTGTATTGTATTGTAGGGTGTTATACTAACCACCCCCAGTTCGTGTTTTACTAGATAGGAAGAATTGAATCTCAAGTAATAACTTAAGAATTTTGAATGAATAGTGATCATTAGCTTGACCTGCAGAGTCCACCAGAATTTCCATGCACTACAAGTTGTTATTACGTGGGCCCCCGTAATAATAAATTGTCTTGCATGGTCACCCTAGCATTCTCTCGTTCAGAGTAGGCGATCAGTCAGAGAGAGGACACTATTGTTTATATACCTTCAACTTAGAAGGAAACTTCGTGATAGTTCACGTGTCAACGTCCGTTGTTGTTACTCGCAGGACGGTACGACGTTAGATGAAATAGAAATGGAAAGAATCTGTAACAATAACAATTGAAGGGGCACCTTCAAGATGAGTACTTCATCTTCCTTGTAGGGACAAGAGTATATCCACCTTGGTTAGTATGAGTCACATGGATCTCGTCCCACTAATGGAGTTGTCGTCCAAGGTTACCACCTTCGCCTCGTCGTCATTATCATGGTCAGGCATCTCAGCATTCGCGAGAAAGCAACCATATTTTACGGAATTAAGTTTAAGATTTCACTTAGGAATCATGTTCGCCATAAGCTCCGCAATAGACATGAGGTCGATATTTTCATCGTGTGAGTAAAGAATAATAATAGAGTTTGAAGTCGAAGGTATTTTGTTCTTGGCAAAATATTTCATGCAACATATATATGAACCACCTATATATATAATCATGTAAAATCCTATCAATCAAGGATTTCTATCTTGTATAAGCTGAACTTGTAAACTGTTTATAATGCATAAACTGATAATGTAATGTATTGTAGGCACATAGTCTATTAATGTATTGTGTCTGTTTCTCATAGACTTCACCCATGGAAATGTCCTCGCTTGATTTATGTGAAATGAATTTTTGTTGTAGTGGACCTTGACAAATGTTTATGCAATGAAAACCTTTTGACCTGTCTAATTTTATTTATAATCTGTTCAACATGAACAAGAGGTTTTCGTGAGAGATCCCTAGTGATTGTAGACTTAGACTCGAAAAAGAATCCTGGTTCACTACAATCGATGCTCTGATACCAATCTGTCACACCCACTCGTAGCGGAAACGCAAGGTGTGATCTGTATGGTTTTCATTGCATAAATATCGATGTACATGAACAAACTATATGAATAAATACAAGCTCCAATGCCATTGTCATAATTGTTTCAAAAGAATGCAACATAAGTTGAATGTATTGGTTACAAACCATCAAATGAAAATAAGTTGTCATCGTTTTATACATCAAAATGTAAGTCTTAAAATGTCAAGACTTTGACCACTATATCACCGCAAAGAGGCGGTATATAACAGGCAAACCCTTCAATAGTTGGCATGGAGTATTGATACTTGTTTTCCTTGAACTGAAATCGTTGCATTGGTCCACTAATTCCCTGAAATACATGTAAGTTTGAAAACATCAACAAAAGTTGAGCGAGTTCATGCAGTTTAGTTGTATAAGATGTATCTGTCAATTGTGAAATGTATTTGTATCAAAACCATGCGCTTTATCTGTATGAAATGTATTTGTATCAAACCCGCATGTAAGATGTATTTGTATCAAATGTAGTATGAAAAGCGTCAATGAAATCGTTGATCATTAATGTTTCGCGAGGACATCAATATGTGTGACGAAATAGGAAGCAATCCAACCCTAGACGATTTTAATTGTATCGACACCATGTCGTAGGGCAACAAATGCACTCCTAGGCAAAATGGCCATGAGTGGGGCTCGCCAACACCCATTAGATCTAAACCTTTGTTCCTTGGTCCAAACTGGATTAATGGTGCTTTAGTTATGGCCCTAATTTCTCACATGATCTAAGGTGTTTCATTCCTTGACTTATCATACTATTGTACATGTATTTTCCCCGATAGTTGTAAAGCTTGAAAAGCATTTAAGATGAAAAGGGGACATGAACTCACAGAATTGCATTCCGTAAACTGTATGTAACTGTAACCTCATTTGCATTGTCCTTGAATTGTATCACAACCTACAAAGGTCCTAGAATTGTTAGACACTACGGTCTTTGTATTGACTCATGTACAAGTCTTCTATCTTGAATATGTATTAAGACTTGTATGTCTTTGTTATTCGTTGAACTGTGTATTAGATGTATGAGTTGTTCAAATGTTATATATATATTTTTCACCAAATATATAGATATATATAACTGTTATCTTGTATCTTGCGAGTTGTATAGTCGGATCTAGTCCGTTGAATTTCGTGTCTTGTATGTATCAATTGTATAGTTGTGTTTCCAATAATGGTATCATTGGGCCAAGCCCATGTTTTCAAGTTATTGGGCTTAAATAGTGCTGGGCCTCAAATAGTGTTGGGCCTCAAATAGTGTTGGGCCTGAATAGTGTTGGGCTTGAATAGTGTTGGGCTTGAATAGTGTTGGGCCTCAATAGTGTTGGGCCTAAATAGTGTTGGGCCTAAATAGTGTTGGGCTTCAATAGTGTTGGGCTTCAATAGTGTTGGGCCTAAATAGTGTTGGGCTTTGGCCCATATGTTTGGTTTTGGGCTTAGCCCATGTGTTTTGATAAGCCCATTATGAAGTTAAGCCCATTTAGAAAAGTAAGCCCATTTGTATAAAATAGCCCATTAAGAAAAGTAAGCCCATTTGTTATAGAAATAGCCCATTAAGAAAAGTAAGCCCATTTGTTATAAAATAGCCCACATGTAAGATATAAGTCTTTCATTTTTATAAAAATTCACTAAGTATACTTTTTAGTTAATAAAAACATAATAGTTTTTATTAGTTTCAAAATGTCCGAATTTTGTTAATGGTAACGAAATTCTTGCGTCCGCGTCGAAAGGTCGCCTAAGCATCGTAGTAACTTCTCAGAATGGCGATATGTTCATAAATTCGTCCGTCGTTCATTTTGACCATACTCGAATCGTCCGTAAGTTGTTTTCAAGTGTGTCTATATGTATTCTTGTAAGTCTTTAGTTGTAAGTATGTCTTGTATTTATTTGTGTCATTGTTATCAAGTCTCTTACTTGTATATATAACTAATACAAATAATAACACATAGCACATACTTGATATGTTCCATAAATATGTATTTTACCAAAATATATATTTATGTCTATTTTTATGATTAGAAAGACCAACTTTCTAATATTGTAAAGACTTTGTAAAAAAAAATGATAGTTTTGTTAACATAATGTTATTAAAAAAAATGGCCATATAACCTTTGTATTAATCATTTGGCCATGTTTCATAAACATATCATTTTCTTTTTTCCAAATCACCATCAATTTACCCAATCATCTTAACTAAAAACATATGAGATTTTTATAACATAAACTTATCAAAATGATCTCCAAATCATGTAGGGTTTTGTACATGATCATAACATGTACTAACTAGTTCAAAAACCAAGTTTACTTCTAGTTTTAACAACTTTTATAAAAATCTCATGTTGTATGTTACTTTTTATAATCTTGTAAAAGTCTTGTTTTTAAATAAAAACCTTAAATACTTTCACAAGATCAAAGGTTATGATCATCCCTTTAAACCTTTATGTTAAAAACCCTTTAACATAAACATGTATAATTGTTAGATCATATTTTTAAAACATCCTTTAACAATTTATTTATATCATAATCATCATAACAAGATCAAATATGCATATAACAAGTCTTAGATCACAATAATAACCAACATAAATATATCATGATTATTATTTTTGCTTCTTTGTATTTTTCATGTTTATTATGTATGATTATTTAGTTATTTATTAGTTATAATAACAATCATAAACATAATATAAGTATGAAAAAAATAGATCTTGAAGCTTACTTCTAGCACTTGGCTAGGGATGATCTTAGAAGATGATTAAGAAGAAAATAAGATGATGATCTTGATGATATAAGGCTCTTGAATGGATGAAAACCCTTTCTTTAACTTGTAAGTGATTTAGATCTTCTTATGTTCCATAGAAAATCATATTGATCATAAAAGAGATGATAAAATAAAATGGGTTTATGGTGTTCTTGGTGGATGATGAAGATGATGAGAGAGTTTTGTGTGAATAATAATGAATTAAGTGGTAAAATGCTAGTATTACTTAGTGGTTAAGTGTTGTAGCAAAGCACCAACTTCATCCACTTGTAACTAATAAAATATCTAGATATTTAACAAAAAAATTAGGGTGTGGGACCCCTTTAAAACCGTTCACAACCACATGGGGGGGGGGGGGTCTTGAATTGTTGAAATGTTATTAAGTGTTTAAAGTGTTAGAAACTTTTAGCAAAGTTTAGGTGTTTTGGTGTTTACATGTTTCAAGTGTATAAATGTGTTAAGAAGGTGTTAAGTGACCATTACTAGTCTAATATGATCTAAATAATATTAGATGGTCACTAAAAAAAAAGATCCGACATTGTTCGGATATTCGTTTCGAATTGTTTCGGTTAGACGTTATTTGAACGCTAAGTTGTGTAACTAGTGTGAATTGATGTAGTTATTGGCTCGGATGATACCCGAATGTATCCTCACATGAATTTTATGTTAAATAATATTTTTACATGTCGTAAAAATATTACAAAGCTGATTTCTGCAGAATTTCTGCGGAAAAGTGTAGAAATCGTCGCTTTTAGTGCTTTTCGGCAGTTTTCGGTGCTACCGGACATTGGTAGTATATTAAACCAAACCCTTGCATTCCCATATAGGGTTTAATGTATATTTGATGTTGGACTTTCGTCTGAGTCCTAAAGATGTAATTTAGATGGTTTCGCTGGATCCTGAGTTTTCGTCAGCACGCTAGTTTACTAGATACTACTCTAGTTGTTTCGATGCATTGTTTACATTGTTTCAAAGGTAACCAATAAAAATGAATCATGTGCATCATAATTGAATATGCCATAAGTATTCTAAGACGTATATTATGTAATACGCAGTTCGAGTGTTCGAAATGCATAAAAATGTAGCTAAAATGAGTACTTTAAGTGTAAGAAAGTTACCGAAAAGTGACAGTTGTCACACAGTTCGAAGAAGGCATATGCAGCAAGTACTAGTGGAACTAGAAAGGATGGCACCAGAGATAGCCGACGCGAATCTGAGAGAAAGACTCGCAAAGAAGGACAGAAGAAATGTAACCGATGCGGACGAAATGGGCATGCTACCCACGAATTCTATGCCAAAAGTACTTTGGAGGGAACAATGCTTGAAGGATGCTTCCAGTGCGGGGAACAAGGACATTTCAAGAGGGATTGTCCTAAGACAGGAGGTCAGAATGCCAGGGGTAGAGCGTTCGAGCTAAACGCAGGGAAGGCACGTGACGATCCTGCTGTTGTCACTGGTATGTTTTTGATCAATAACCATTCCGCGTTCGTACTTTTTGATACTGGAGCTGACTTGAGTTTTGTCTCAAAAAACTTTGAACCCTTCCTGTGTTCACCTACAAGTAAGCTAAATAAGAAGTACTCGATAGAACTAGCGAATGGTAAACTGATAGAAACTAGCGAAGTCGTACACGACTGTAGTATTCTGTTAGGCGATCATAAATTTAGTATTGATTTACTACCAGTAGAGTTGGGAAGCTTCGATGTAGTTGTGGGGATGGATTGGTTGTCCAAGAACAAAGCGGAGATTGTTTGCTCGGAGAAGCAAGTGCGGATACCTCATCCTAGCAGTGGCGAAGCGATAGTTATCCATGGAGATCATTTGAGTCGTGTATCAAGTCTTGTCAGTGTTATGAAGATGCTCCAGTTGTTGCGGAAAGGGTATCATGCGTTCTTAGTTAACGTGATGGATACAAAGGCCGAATGTAGGAAGATCGAGGAGATTCCTATTGTTCGTGATTATCCAGAAGTTTTTCCTGAAGACTTACCTGGATTACCCCCTGCGAGACAGATCGAGTTTCGAATCGATCTGGTACCTGGTGATGTGCCAATCGCAAAATCTCCCTATAGGTTGGCACCGTCTGAAATGAAAGAAATGTCGAACCAGCTTCAAGAGCTACTAGACAAAGGTTTCATCCGACTGAGTTATTTGCCGTGGGGTGCGCCTGTTCTGTTCGTAAAGAAGAAGGATGGATCCTTCAGGATGTATATAGATTACAGGGAGCTGAACAAGTTAACTATCAAGAATCGGTATCCTTTGCCAAGGATTGATGATCTGTTTGACCAGCTTCAGGGATCCAGCTACTACTCGAAGATAGATCTGCGTTCAGGTTATCATCAGTTGAAGGTTGCTGACGAAGACATTCCAAAGATAGCCTTTCGAACACGATACGCCCATTATGAGTTCCTAGTCATGCCATTTGGTCTAACTAATGTGCCAGCTGTGTTCATGGATCTCATGAACAGGGTATGCACACCCTACTTGGACAAATTCGTGATAGTATTCATCGATAATATACTTATTTATTCACAAACCAAAGAATATCATGAGCACCATTTGAGGTTAATTTTGGAGTTGCTGAAGGAAGAGAAGCTGTATGCCAAGTTCTCTAAATGTGAGTTTTGGATTCGAGAAGTTCATTTTCTCGAACATGTCATAAATGAGAAAGGTATACATGTAGATCCGTCTAAGATTGAAGCAATAAAGAATTGGGAAGCGCCAAAGACTCCGTCGGAGGTGCGGAAATTCTTAGGGCTTGCTGGGTATTACCGGAGGTTCATTGAGAACTTCTCCAGAATAGCACAGCCATTGACGCTATTAACCTAAAAGGAGAGGAAGTTTGACTGGACGGAGAAGCAGGAGAAAACTTTTCAGTCGTTGAAGGAAAAGCTCTACAGTGCACCTATTCTTTCCCTTCCTGAGGGAAGTGATGATTTCATTGTTTACTGTGATACTTCACGTTTGGGTCTTGGATGCGTTTTAATGCAAAGAGATAAAGTGATAGCCTATGCGTCCAAGCAATTGAAAGTGCACGAGAAAAATTACCCAACACATGATTTGGAGCTTGGAGCTATTGTGTTTGCTTTAAAGATATGGAGACACTACTTGTATGGCATGAAGTGTACAATTTACACGGACCATAAGAGCCTCCAGCACATCCTCGATCAGAAGGAGCTCAATATGCGACAACGACGTTGGGTGGAGTTACTCAACGATTATGAATGTGATATCCGTTATCACCCGGGGAAAGCAAACGTTGTTGCAGATGCGCTCTGTAGGAAGGAGCAGGAAAAGCCTCTACGTGTGCGTGCTTTGGGTTTGACCATACAAATGAGTTTGACCGATCGAATTCGTGATGCACAGCGGGAAGCTTTGAAGGATGATGGTTTGAGAGGTGAAGGTTTGAAGGGCTTAGAATGTAAACTGATATCGAAAGCAGATGAAGTAATGTACTTCATGAACCGAGTCTAAGTTCCGCTTAAAGGTAACCTCCATGAATTGGTTATGAACGAAGCTCATAAATCCAAGTATTTCATTCACCCAGGTTCTACCAAGATGTATCAGGATATTAAGGAGTTTTACTTGTGGCCGAAGATGAAGAGAGACATTGCGGCCTATGTGAGTAAATGTCTGATGTGCTCTAAGGTTAAGGCTGAGCACTAGAAGCTGTCTGGGCTTCTGCAGCAACCAGAGATTCCTAAGTGGAAATGGGAACATCTTACGATGGACTTTATCACCAAGTACCCCGTACGTCGCATGGATACAATATGATCTGGGTAATTGTGGATCGATTGACAAAGTCTGCTCATTTCCTGGCACTCAAGGAAATAGACAATATAGAGAAGATATCGCAGCTGTACCTTAACGAGATTGTAGCCCATCATGGAGTACCAGTGTCAATCATTTCGGATAGAGACGGACTATTTGATTCCAGATTTTGGCGATCTCTCTAGAAATCGCTGGGTTCTCGTATGGATATGATAACTGCATATCATCCTCAAATGAATGGTCAGAGCGAAAGGACCATTCAGACGTTAGAGGATATGATGAGAGCGTGTGCGATTGATTTTGGTGGAAGTTGGGATACTCATTTGCCCTTGGTAGATTTTTCTTACAACAATAGTTACCACGGCAGCATAAAAGCCGCTCCATTTGAAGCCCTGTATGGAAGAAAGTGTCAATCATTGCTCTGCTGGGCTGAAGTCGGCGAGAAGCATTTGACCAGACCCGAGATTATTCAGGAGACCACAGACAAGGTTGTCCAGATCAAGAATAGGTTAAAGGTTGTCGCGGATCGACAGAAGAGTTATGTAGATAACCGAAGGAAACCGCTGGAGTTTCAAGTTGGTGATAGGGTTATGCTGAAGGTATCGCCATGGAAGGGCGTTGTAAGGTTTGGAAAATGGGGAAAGTTGAGACCGCGCTATATAGGTCCCTTCGAAGTTGTCTCTCGAGTTGGACCAGTCGCGTATAGGCTCAAGTTGCCACTGGAGCTGAGTGGAGTTCATGATGTATTCCATGTCTCCAACCTGAAAAAGTGTCTGTCCGATGAGACACTAATTATTCCCCCCGGAGAGGTTCGAGTGGATGAAAAACTAAGGTTTATCAAAGAACCAATGGAGGTTCTGGATCGGAAAACCCAGAAACTCAGGAGGAGTTAGATTGAGTTGGTCAAAGTCCGTTGGAATTCTAAGCATGGACCCGAGTTCACCTGGGAGCGACAAGACCAAATGCAATAGAAATATCCTCACCTCTTCCCACCAAGTGCGAAAACGAAACCTGTAAAGTAGAATTTCGGGGACGAAATTCCCTAAACAGGGGAAGACTATGACACCCGGCCTCTCAGGCCATACCGGACAATAGTAATCTGTATAGTGAACATGTAACATGACAATTCTGACTGTCTGTGACGTTAATATATGATATTTGAGGTGTTGGTAAACTAAGATGTATATAAAAATTATGTTGGCAACGATAAAACTAACGCTTATCGCGTAACGTTTAAAATGCGAAACGAACGTCGGTGACCACCCGATCAGTGTTAAAATCCTAAAAATAGCCTGTTATGATTAGAATAATAATTTTAATCATATCCGTGTGGAAAAATGATTTAAAACGCTAAGAAACTCTATTTTTCGAGTTTGAGCGCGTACCGCGCGATACTTCACGAATTAGACAAAATACAGTCAAAGCAGCCAGTCAAGGAAACTGGTAATTATTTCAGTAATAATTTTATGTGATTATTTTTATAGAATGATAAAAATAATTTAAAACGCACTAAAACGGGATTAAAACGTTAGATAAAATACCCGGTATTCAGTAAAATACCTGTTTTTGAGCTAATATACATATAACATATGTATGTATATATAATAGATGTGAGAGAGGGTGAATGTGGTGGCACATAGGGCTGCCAAAACATTCTTGATTCTTGCAATTAGACACTTGTATTGATTATGGAATAGAAGGTGATGATTAAGACCAATGCATGCATCTATACACTTCCATTTTTCAAGAAACCCACATTCAAACTTCTTTCTCTCTCTCTCCTCAAACATTTTGGCCGAACACCCCTTTACCTCACTACCATTTCATTTTCAAATCCAAATCATGAAGAATCAAGGTCTTTACTTCGTGATTTGAAGCTCATAAGGAAGTTTGAAGGTGATTTCAAGTGGATTCAAGCAAGAATAAGTTTCATATCACCATCTTTTACCAAAAACCCATCTAAAATCTTGAAGGTATAATATATTTCGTTAAACATTGTTCTTGATTCATAATGATAAAGAAGATAGTAAAAGTTTCTCTTGATTATTGAATCTAAACATTAACTTGAAACTATCAAACAAATAAGTTTTGAACAAAATAAAAATGGGTGTGTGTATATGTGTGTTTATGGCCGATTATGTGTGTATGTATGTGCATAAGTTGTATTTTGATTTTTGATGAAAAGATCTTGATTTGTTTGATTTCTTGAAAAATAAGATGATTAAAGGAATTGTTAGTTGTCAAATAAGAATGTTCTAAAGTGATTAGAGATTTGAAAGTGGAAAATTGAAAAGTGAAATTTTGGAAGTATATGTGTGTATAAATTTCATATATATATATATATATATATGTATGTATATGTGTATGCATGTATGTTAAAGTTGTTGTGTAATCATAAAAGTAAAAGATTTGAGTATGAATGATTGAAGGATTTAAAGTGTTATGTATGATATTTGAAAGAATAAGATGTTAGTGAGGTTTTGATGTATTGAGATCATATTAGATGATAAAATTATGATATGAGCATACTAGATGCATATACTTAGACATGCATGATGATATATGATCTTAAAAAGATGATTTTAGTATGATTGAGTAAAAATCAGTTATGAGCAGATTATGAACACTAAAATGAAGTTATTTTAAATATTTTTGTGATTTGTAACTTTGTCATAATGTTTGCTAGCTTTGCATGTTGTACATGGTGCATTAAAAGCTGTAAAATACGTGAAATCGCATTATTTATGTGATTTATACAAAAACTGCACTAATCTGATTATAACTAATATTTTAATCAGTAAATAACATGTATTGTGTTAAAATATCAAGTCGTTTCGATTTGGGATGATTATAGTAACGTTTAACGCAAAACTATGCGTCAAAACGGTCAAAAATCGGCTTTTCAAGTGATTTTTATAAAACTGATTTAGATCAGTAAGTAAACTGATATTTTTAGTTTAAAAATAAGTATTTTAACTAATTTTAAGTTTACTTGGTGTTTGGTTGGTCATACATGACTTCCGACGCCCGAAAACGTTACTGAATCGCTAAAATACGCATTTTTCAATGTACACTAGTGCGGGTAAAATTTTGGGTAAACTTTATGTGGCAAAATGTGTCATGTGATCTAAACATAAGAATATGAAAATATGATAAGTTTTTAACATGATGTTAGAAATCTAGCTTACACATGTATGCATGTACGTTTTGTGCGTTAGAAACAGTGAAAATTGTGTTAGACGTGAAACCTGTTTGTCGAGCATGAAATTTGATACATATGTGATATTTTGTGTATATTTGCTTTAAAAATGACAAAATAGATAAGTTAGCAAAATGTCGCGTGTTTCGGTGTTAAATTATATGAACGTTAATGTATATATCTTACGACGCGCAAATCGTAGATATATCGCGTATAAACGGGAAAGTTATCGGATTTACACAATGATAGTCACCAATAAAATCATTCAAGTCGAAAAATCATAAAAAATATATATGGACTCATGTATATAACGAGCCAACATAATCCAAAAATAACAACTTTTCGAGATAATCTCAAAGTTATGTGATAATTCTAAGAAACGGAGAAACTTAGGATTTCTGTGTTATGCATATTGATTTAGAATCGTTCCTATATTACGACGTGTAGAAAATCAATCTCTGGGATTGCGCTATTTAAAATACGCACCCAAAGGTGAGTGTCACTAAACCCTTACTGCTTTGTATATATTTTGGGGGTAGAACACGTCAATAAAAGGGTATAATAATGTTTTTTGAAATAAAACATACCTTTTTAATATAAAATATATATTTTTGTTGAAAATATATGAAATTTGATAAGTCATATGTTTCGAAGTAAAAACATTTTTGATGAATAAATGTTGGACATTGGGATGATACGGTATTTCCTAGGCGAAACATGACTGTATAGTTGGGACAGATGCCGACCTGGGTCTCGAATGATGTAGATTCAGGGGATTCGTACAACATCTTGTATTAAATTGTCGTATTAGTAGGATATATATATTGTATGTGAGGCAGACATCATATTGTCCTTCAAAAGGACCATGCGCCCATGATGTCATTTAATCATTTATGTATTGCACACGGTGAATTGTTGGTAGATCTATCGGGTTGACAACCCCGTCGTGACCGGTCGCCCCGTGTCAAGTCAAACGACGAATTGATATTCTGTTTATTGTCTATGTTTGATTATACTTGCATGGTTAATATATAGTTCGTATTGTCTAGCTAACATATGAGTCTGAAATTTGACGCAATAATTTAATATACAAAACCTGGGCAATATTACTGTTGTCGGATTGATGAACCGACGGAAGGCCCATGGATTTTATTAAGGAAGCAAAATGGACTTTCTAAAATTTATATGGATGTTTTCAAATAAACACCTAATCAGAAAGTTTTCCTTGGAATAATATTGTCTGTATGTGAATATGTGAACTCACCTTCCTTTGTGTTGACACTTGATTTTTAACATGTTCTACAGGTACTTGAGTTCGGCTTCGGGAAATCATGGCGTATCTTGTGTTTGATGATGCATGTCGTTTCGTTTAAATAAGTTGGACATCTTTTAAACTTTCTGGGACGTTTGTAATAAGATCCACGAGGATCAAAACACCTTAACTTATGTGGTTGTGTCGTGACCTTTAAAATGTAATATTTAATACTTATGTTTTAAAATATGTCAAAATGTCCAACAAATGAGTGCATCGTCCGACAAGGTATAAATGGGCACTAACTTCCATCACCACTACGTTTTATATTCCGCTGCGACGTTTTTGGGGTGTGACACCTATTGTCTTCCTTCAAGACATACCCGCACCCCGTCCAGGGGAAGGTACTTCAGGCCAGCAGCCTAGTGATGATCCTTTTGTTTCAGCAGCTTTTCCACAGATCCCCCAGTCTACACCGTTTGCTCCTTTTACTTCTTCACCACTTGAAGAGCCATTCTGATGGTTCCCACTGTATTCTATGCCGATCTCAGATCCCTACCATCCCTCTCATTTTGTTGGCTACACACAGGATGAGTTGCTTTTCTCACTTCAGCTTCTGTTTGAGTTTATGAGTCGTAGAGTTTTGGAGCTTGAGCTGACACCGTGTCCTTGTCAGCCTGCTTTTGTTCCCCCTCGTTCGTCACTGTCTCCTTTTGCTCATCCACCTGCACCTCTTACTCCTTTTCCAGAGTTTGATGCTCGTTTCCTTACTGTCAAGCATCAGATCAGTTACTTGCTTCGTCATGTGTGCAAGCTCGAGGAGGAGCTCGCACATGTTCTCAGTTTGCTTTTCCTCCCTCCACCTCCTCCGCCATTAGTACAGTAGGTTTTTGGTCTTATGCAGATGCATTACTTTTGGTGAGAGCACTATTATTGAGCCGAGATTGCGAGGACTTTTGAAGACCACTTTTGACTATGTGACTTTTGTATACTGACAGACTTATTAGACAAGGGTAGTGTGACCCTATGTCCCTTTTGATGTAATGTACTCGTAGACAACGTAACTGTGGTTGGAAATTAATGAAAGCTCAATCGTCATGTTCTCACTAAACCCATTGTTAGGTTACAAATTTATGCTATGATTGGGTTGTTGCATGATTGTTTGATATGATGATTGTTTATATATATGTGTACATACGACCTCTAGACAATTACTTATTTATGTAACAAATATGACCTGACCTATCCGATCTTCTTCTTAGAAAATGCCTCCTTGAAGGAACATTCAGCTGCCCATGACCGAGGCAGAATTACAAGCGCGCACCAAACAGGCCATCGCACAACACGAGGTTCTTCGCTACAGACGCAACGGAGGTACCTCAGGGAATAACCCACTTAACGGTAATGTTTAAGTCACCTAAGACACATTACAATACGTTTGGACATTTCCGAGTGTGCTTTGTTAATGCTTTCTGTGAATGAAGCTGCTTAGGTTGCAGGCTGTTCCTACCAGCAGTTTCTGGACTGTAAGCCTCTAAACTTCAACGGCACTGGAGGTGCCGTAGCTTTTGTAAGATGGGTCAAGAATATGGATTCTGTTTTACGAATGAGCAAATGTACTCCAGAGCAACAAGTCACGTACATTTCTGGACTGTTTCAAGATAGGGCTCTGTCATGGTGGAACCATCAGATTCAGACATTGGGCGAGGCTGCTGCGTATGCTTTGACATGGAATGAGCTAAAAGAGTTGATGCGTAGGGAATATTGTTCTCAGACGGAAATCCAGAAGCTGGAAGTTGAATTCTGGAATCTGAAGATGGAAGGTCCAAAGGTGGCGGAATATGTGTAGAGACTTCATGATTTGTCACGAGTTGTTCCATATCTGGTGGAACCAGAGTTTAAGAGGATAGAACGATTCATCTGGGGATTGGCGCCTCAGGTTCTGAGCTTGATGATAGCATCAAAGCCTCCAACAATTTTCGATGCGTTTGACTTAAGTGTGGCGCTCACTAAAGAAGCAATTAGACTGGAAAATTTTTCAACCCCTGACAAGAAGAAGGAGACTCATGTGGAGTCATCTGGGAAGAACAAAAGGAAGCTCACTGATTTCCAAAAGGGTACTCGGGCAAATAACAACAACAATGCCAAAAACAAAAAAATGGTATATGGGTATTATACCTAAGTGCGACAATTGTCGACGTCATCATACCGGGCAATGTAGATATGGAAAATGTGATAACTGTGGCAAAGTGGGGCATGTCAAGGAGATATGTTGGCATGGTACTGAACGTGGAAATGGAGGTCAAGGTGATAGCGGAAATCGAGGAGGAGACAACCACAACAACAACTATCAAGGCGGAAGTGGTGATGATCGAGGACGTGGTCAAGGTTGTTTTAACTACTATGATATGGGGCATTTCAGTAAGTATTGCCCTAAAAACAATCAGGCCGGTGGTAAGATTTACTTGGAGAATAAGTCGGGATGTGATGAGTGCAAGTTTCACCATGAAGGTCGATTTCTGAGGCCTAAGTGCGATAGGTGCGGAAAGGAAGGACACAGCAAGGATGCCTGTTGGGGAAGTATCCCAGACAAGGAGGAAATGATGATGGCAACCTAGAGGAAACTATAATGGTAGAGTTCCAGGTTGCTTCAAATGTGGGGACGTGGGGCACCTTAGGAAAGATTGCCCAAAGAATAATCCAGCCCGTGGAAAAGCGTACAACATCGGAGCTAGGGAAGCACGCCAAGATCAAAACGTGGTTACTGGTACGTTCCCTATTAATCAACATTTTGCATCTGTGCTATTTGATACCGGTGCCGAATATAGCTTCGTACCTCTAGAGTTTAAGAATATACTTGGTTTAGTAGAAAATAAGTTAGATATCCCGTACTCAATAGAGCAAGCTAATGGGAAGCTAGTGGAAGCTAATGAAGTGATTAGAGGCTGCGTTATAGAGCTTGGAGAGTGTGAGTTTTTGTTAGATATTCTGCCAGTGGAATTGGGAAGCTTCGACGTAGTAGTTGGGATAGATTGGTCGTCGAGTAATCGAGCTGAGATTGTTTGCCATGAGAAGGTTATCCATATCCCGATGGCGAAGGAAGAGACGAAACGTGATTCATGGGGAAAATTTGGATACGTCTCTATGGATTATTAGTTGTCGACGCAGCTTCAGGAGCTACTGGACAAGGGATTCATTAGACCAAGCTTCTCGCCTTGGGGAGCTCCAGTTCTGTTTTTCAAGAAGAAGGACGGTGGTTTTCGTATGTGCATTGACTACCGATAGCTGAACAAGTTAACCATCAAGAATCGGTATCCTTTGCCGAGGATTGATGATTCATTAGATCAACTCCAGGGTTCGAGTTACTACTCCAAGATCGATCTTCGATCAGGTTATCGCCAGCGGTGGATTCAGGAAGAAAGTATATCGAAGAATAGTGAGTCAACAATTTGTTTTAAACATACGCTAATATTGTGTTTTACACATAGTACACAGAACAATTATGCACAGAGTACAAAACTTGGAGAACCTAGGAGACTTGTACTTAGGACCTTCGGGAACTTAGGTCAAAACTCATTAAAGGTTTTCACATAGGAACCACGTCTATTAACCCGGCCAAACATCATTATTCTGTCATGTACGCTATTCTGGTTGACCTAACAGGTGAAGTACTCAAATTTCTTTTATTGAAATTCCCAATTTTGTTTCTAGTGAGTAGATTTTTACATCTCTACTTCTCTTAATGGTAGTTGCATCACGACAATTTTCTTCATTAGAGCGAACACCCATTTGCTTTGAAACTTGATCATTTCATATGTTACACATGCATCGTTTGTTACGCATGTGGCTTCCCTTCTAATGATCGTTTTCATCAAAGTTACAATTATCATTTCGCTATATCCAGTTATTGCCTTTTTGTCTCGGATAATCTGCATTGTTGTAAGTATCGACCCCTTGATAATGAGTCAACAAAACCTTCTTGAAATTTCTTTTTCTTTCCAGTTACATACATGGTTTATCCTTGTAACCATGCCAAAATTCCTTTGTCGATACATGTATTTATTGTCGGATTGCGCTGAAACCAAGTTCAATTGCTTGAACTTGTCCATCTCGTATATTCAATTCAAGACATCATATGATGTATTGAAAACATCATATTCAAATTCATGTTTGCAAGCATTTCATCTGTTCCGAGTCATAGCAAACTTGTTTGGTCTACGTCTCCATTAAATCGTTCGATGATTTCGACACCTTGTGGTGATGCTTTCACTAAATTGAAGCTTGCGCTAATCTCGTTTACACATCGCGCACACGGATTTAGTCGTTTATTTACTGACTTGCTCTAAATCCGTTCTGTTTTATCATGTTTAAAGCAGTCCTAACACAATCATGTGTTAAGACAATGGTACATAAATTCATTTTATATTCCAGTGTACCTCCTAACGGTTCTTTCACTATCGATCGAATGCCTTGCAGTATTTATTGTCTTTTCATCAACGATCGGAAACAGTAGTTCTTTGGTGATTTATATTCAATTGAAAAATCCTATGATGCCGTTTGAATCAAATTTTCAGGTTTGCTTCATTACACTTTCATTTGATTTTAAACACGGTGAACTTGTTCGGTCACCGATATTATTAAATTATGTCATTCATTACGACACCTTGTGGTGTCGGTATAAACTTGTAGCTTGTGCTAAATCATGGTCAACCGATTCATACGAAACTACACATACTTCTGTTTGACTTGTCAATTAAACATCCTTAATGCAACTACGAACTTAGACAATGACACACCAGATTCGGTTGTATTCCATTTCGGTGTATTATCGCAATTCAACAATGTCAACACACTAATTTTATTCATTTATTTGTTCGAAAGTTGACGGAACGTTTTCATATTACATTTGAGCTTGCTGATTCTGAGTTCATCTAGCGGATGTTATTGTTTCTAGAACTCGTTTGCATATTGTAAACGATCGTTTGAAATTCTATCGGTCAAAACTCCTCTTTTATTGAACCCCTGTTAACTAGGTCACACTAGATTATACATCTATACGTCTCGTATCTTTTGACATCGAATTCTGAAACACATACCTTTTAACCGTTGGGTTCCTATTATTGTAATATGTCCTTGGATTCACCTAATTTTAATAAGTCTTGTTTCGGTTACTTGGTTAATCGCCTTGGTATTATTCATATCCATACACGCTTGACGTAACCCTAAGGAGTTAATGTAGATTAAATTTCGAGGATGAAATTTTCTTAACAGGGGGAGAATGGGACAACTGTCAAAATTCCAGGAATCCGTACAATTATTATACAATGATTAATGCTTAATGACTATGCTGAATTACCATTAATGACTTGAATTGCTTCCTGATTATTACCATATACATACATGTGCATCATATATTGCAAATGACATACCATTATTACATGCAAACTTTGTTGATTCAAATGATGCACGAAACACAGTTAGCACATTTATCAGATAAATCAGATATATGCTGACGGAGTTCAGTACATAGACAGACATTGTATTGAGACACAGAATGAGCTAGAAACCAAGTATTACCCTAGTATAGTGTGTAGGAAAGTAAGGATCACAAAACTGCCTTCCTAGAGATAGTTTAAGTGCCGGAAAGTACCTAAAACTCACATAACCTGCAGAAATCAGCAAAATTCAGCATTTAAACACTCTAATATCATGCAGAAATATGGTTAAATGGTCCTGAATGCTTTCCTAAGTGTTAGGAATCAAAACTGTCACAAAAGGTAACATAAAGCACACTAAACTGCATAGTTTAGCACCTTAACGAACCGGTAACCAACCGAACAACCGGACACTACTCGAAACACCAAATTTTCACTAGAAGCATTGTTTTAACATTACCAAGCTAGTTATGGTCCCCGAACATCATAACACACTATGTAAGATCTAGTAACTAAATAACCTAACTAATACTTGATTTTTAACTACATAAACTAACTGATTGGTTAAAACCTAGCCTAAGACCCCCCCCCCCCACCTATAATCGGCTAACACATGGCCCCACATGTGATTTTCTTTTGTTATTTTATTAGATTATGTTTCACTTTATAAAACAAAATAACCATTAGTTTATCAAGTGATTTAGTGTTATAAGATTAGCCATTAGGACATTCACATTCATTCTCAAAACAAACCAACACTTGCATACTTCTCCTTCCTCCTCTCCTTGCTATGGTCGAACATCACCACCCACACCATCATCATCGTTTTTCATTCTTCATACAATCCATACATATACAAGGGTGCTAGAAGCCATACAAGGAAGCTTGGAACTCTTGGAAGCTAAAGGACCTCTCACATAAGCTTTTATCCACTCCATTTTCATCTAGTGATCATCCCTAGCCTTGAGCTAGTAGTAAGATCATTCTACTCTTCATTTTACATCTTGTTTTGGTGGTTAAAAGAAGATACAAGTTGTTAATCATGATGAACACTATGAATCTTGAACATGAAAATATAACATAAGACTAAATATATAAGAAATCATGATGTTTAAGTATTGTTATGATTGTTGATTGTTGATTGTTCATGTTATTGATGTAGATCATCATGTGATCTTGCTAGATAGTGATTAAAGACATAATCTAGCTAGATGAGAGGATGATTATGTTAAGATCAAATGATCATCCTCATGTAAATCATGAACTTGAAAGTATAAGTTGTTTTTCTTGTTAAGTGATGATCAAAGTAAACATAAAGTCTTGTAAATCTATGATTTCAAGAATGATTTTCAAGAAATCAAGTTTAAAATACAAAGTTTACTTAATCTTGGTTCTTTAAGAAATTAACCACATTTTTAGTGGTTAAACAAGTGTAGAAATACTTATGTAACAAGAAAAATTCAAGAAGAAACATTTTTAGAAAAATGATTTACAAGTTGTAAAGGACTAATTTCTTTAAAAATGATGTTTTTAATTAAAGAACCACACTTTAAAGGGAAACTAGGCTTACTAAACACACTAGTAAGTTACTACACATTTTTGTAAATTTTCAAGTTCATGAAGTAGTAATTTATGCTTGATTTTGGCAAATTGGTAAGTGTTGACTGGTTTATTGTTGATTGTGGTGATTTATAAAAGAAAATAATATGCTTTGAAAGCATGGAAACCTTCATTTTTTTGGGAAACTATGGCAAAATTTTTCTAGAAATTTAACACTGAGAAAAACATTTTTAAACAAATATTTACAAGTATATTTTAAACCATGAATTTTTATATAAAGTTTGCCATAATTTTTGTTACAAAAATTATAAATATTGGAGGTTGGTTTTTGTAAATAAAAGTGACTAAATATGCATTTAGGAAATATATATTTAGATGTCACCATGTGTGTGATTATTTGTATATTATGTGTATTAGTTATATTATTTTAGGACTTGAAATAATATAACTCACCAAAATACCAAAAATTACAATCCAAAATATTACCAAAATTCCAAGAGATAAATATATAATTTATACCCAAAATTGGAGAAACCGAGCAAGGATTATAAACTACAAAATATTCCAGAAAAAAATTCATAAGTATATTTTGGTATTTAGTATTTTGGACACCAAGAGAACAAAAATATGATTTTTATGATTATTACAAAAATATATCATATTTTTTACAAGGAGAAAATATATTATTTTTAGGTAAATAAAATTACATATGTTTTCTTGAAATTATTGGAAGATATATTATTTTTGGGAGAAAATATATATTTTCTTAAATACACATGAAATACATTATTTTTGGGTGAAAAATCTATACTATCTATACTATATATAAAAACATCTATACTATATATAAAAGCATATTAGAATGACTTCTTAAGGTCATTGTAATTTCCTTAAAACTCCCCTAAAGCATGATGTACAAGTCTTTTAAGCACCAGAAAGCATCACTTTCCACTTATACCCTTCTACTAAAAAACACGGGATACATTAGGGTTTCACCATTTCAAAACATTCAAAATCGCCCGCTTCCCTGCTCCTCTCTCTCTCTCTCTCTCTCTCTGGCGATTCCATATCTAGATCTGGATCTGGATCTAGGATTTTCCTCCAAGGCGATTCAAGCTGCTACTCAGAAGGATCTTACATCTGGTACGCAATATCTTCTTCCTATCAACCCTAAACTTAATGGAAACGGTGGAAAGGGTGGTCGGATATGTTCGAGTTAAAATCTAGAGCTTCCATGCCGTTCGCAACCAAAACACTTCGATTAGGTATGATCCGATGCAGTATCTGTTCATATCAGAGATACCTACACCCTGAATATTTCTCAAACCCCTTCCTATTTCATAGTTTTTCGCTTCAAAACTATTTGTACGTTGTGTTTGTAGTTTCAGCCTCTTAGGCTGTAATTTTATTTCGTACCTTTTTTGTAATCTGGATTTAAAGGTTTAATTGTTTTTTTTTCTAGGGTTCTGTGTGAGAGATGGTGCTGAAAAATGAAGCAACTTAAGAACCATTAGCAGTGTGCTTGAAGACGAGGTTTGTTATCATTTATATTATTAAGATACGCATAAACTTGATCTAAAATCTCTTTATTTTTCTTTTGAACAATTTGTGTATTTATACTAAATAGTAGGTACAGAAGCTCTTAAGTGCCCTCGTGAGGATCTTGTTGAGAATCCATCACCAACTGTTGCTGTTGCTGCCTACGGTAACCACTCAGGCGTATATATATTTGTGTTTTGTTTTTGACGATTGAATTCAGTTACTGTTTGTGTGTGTAATAAGAAGTTTGTTGTTTAGTGTTGGTCAAAAAGAAGAAGAAAAAGAAAATAATGAGAAGTTTCAATAATGTTTCCTAAAGTCACTCAAAACTTTTTTAACTTTTAAAGTTGTTCCTTTGTTATAAAAGTTTTCATAACAACAAACAGGACGGACAGATGGTTAGCAGCGGATCCATTCATGATCAAACTCACTCTTAGGTTTTGTATCATATGTGGTAGTTGTTTATTTATTATATTAATAATTATAATTAATTAAATAGTAGGTGCCAAAGCTGAAGTTAGAGGTTTGAATTCATCAGCAGCATCAGGATTTCCATTTTCATACCCATATGCATATGCAGATCCAAGTGCATCTGCATCTGATGATTATCCAGGCTACAATCCTTAAATTAAATATTCTTGGCTTAAAAGGAAATAATAATGTGATATTTGTTTTATAGGGAGGGAGTTGAACAAATTATTAAGAATATATTTTCGTTTACAAGTGAATTTTTTATGACTTTTTAAAATTCAGTTGCAATTTTAAATGACCCTGGCTTGGTATATTTATGAAAGTTAAAATACAGCAATGAATCTTAATCTCAATCTCAAGGCAAGTACGCATATTCCGTAGAGGATGATGGTCGCGTAGTTCTAAAAGTCGATGAATGTGTTGCACCCCTTATTAAGATAGGTGGTATCAGCTCTTCTAAAGTGATACAAGGAGGAGTTTATTACACTCAAAAGGTATTATAACTGTCTTCTCACCTTTTATTTTCTACGACTCTCATGGCGATAAACTATAACGCTTGCATTTTTCGGTTATTAGGTGCCAAAGATTGTGGAGGTAGACGAGTCCACGGGAAACCTCGTTTATTGTCATCTTGTCGAAACAGCGCAATCTGTGAATATTTGTCCACTAATCTCCCATACAAGCTATCTCCGGACGACGTGTACATAACAGCAAGGTGCACACAACCTATAGAAGTTGCTATATCAATTCTAGCCTCACCAAATGCAAACATCTTGGTTCCAAGACCAGGATTCCTGATCTATGAACTTTGTGCAGCTTTTAGAAACGTTGAAATACGCCATTTTGACCATCTACCCGAGAATGGTTGGGAGGTTGACCTTGATGCCGTTGATGCGTTGGCTGATCAGAATACCGTAGCTATTGTAATTATAAACCCCGGGAATCCATGTGGTCGTTTTGCATACTACATAAAGGATTCTTATTTCAGTTTTTTTATTTTTATTGTTTTTCTATTTTTTATTTTTTATTTTTTTTGCAATTGGCTAATGATTTGAGGTACTAATATGGGATTAATTGTTTTTATGTAAGTAGATTGCTGAAACTGCCAAGAAGCATAAGATTGTTGTTATAGCAGATGAAGTTTATGGCCATTTAGCGTTTGGAGCAAACCCATTTGTGCCAATGGGTGTTTTTGGGTCCATGGTGCCTGTTCTTACACTCGGGTTTTTGTCAAAAAGATGGATAGTGCCAGGTTGGCGGCTCGGGTGGTTTGTCATGACTGACCCTAATGCCATTTCAAAAATGCAAAGGTACGTGAACCAGGAAGTTAACTTTTACCATACAAATGCTTGTTCTAGAAAACCTATACTGAAAGCTTGAGTTACAATTGTTTAAATAACTAAAGAGTAAAGTACACTGTACACGGATAGTCCCTATTCCAAAATTTTGGATTTGGTCCCTAGCTTTCTAAAAGTACACGGATGGTCCCTATGGTTTGCACTTTGTAACGCATTTAGTCCCAATCCAACAAATTTAAAGGTTTCAGGCGGTCTAAGTTATGGACTAAATGTGTTACAAAGTGCAAAACACATGGACCATCCATGTGCTTTTGGTAAAAGTTGGAGACTAAATGCCTTACAAAGTGCAAACTACAGGGACCATTCATATACTTTTGAAAAGTTAGGGACCAAACCCAAAATTTTGAAAAACCACAGGGACTATCCGTCTATCTTACTCATGATTAAATGTATATTTATGTACAAAAGAATTGTTTAAAGTTGAGTTATCGTGAAGCTTTCCGTTATGCCTGAATTGGTTACAGTTTAATAACTTGTTTCTAACTGTCTTTTCAGACCGTTGAGCGCCTCAAGAAGTATTTTGATATTTGTGGAGGTCCAGCAACATTTATACAGGTAGATGTTTTTATAGTTTCTTTATATTTTTACGTATCTACTCATGGTTTTAAAAGGCACGACATGTACTCGTAGGTCAAAATTAGAATCTGTAGGAGGCTGATACGTAAAAACAACAACGAAAGGGATGAAAAAATAATGAAAGGTTTACTTGATAATATACAATCTTAACGGTTTGTTTCAGGCAGCAGTACCTCGAATTCTAAAGGAAACAAGTGAAGCGTTCTTCACAAGAACTTTGAACATACTGAAATACACATCAGATCTTTGTGCGAACAAAATAAAAGATATTCCTTGCTTAACGTGCCCGACAAAACCTCAAGGATCCATGGCCATGATGGTGAAGCTAAGCATTCCACTACTAAAAGATATCAAAGACGACATCGATTTCTTTTTCAAGCCACCTAAAAAAGAATCCGTGATCCTTCTTCCAGGTGACACATCAAAAAAGATTTAAGCTTTCACTCATGTTAAGATATGCATCAGTGAGTTGTACTAAGATTGTTAAATGTGTCGGTCGGATGGATTGAGTAACGGGTCAAAATGGGTAATTTTTGTTATGTGTTCAAATTAGGTCGGTCCCGACAACACATGTGGCTACTATAAAAACTATGTTATTAAACGAAAATCAATATTATATAATAAAACTTTATAGGAGGCTGTAAACATTTAAAACACTTTTGGCCATATTCAACCGTTTATAAGTTTTCAAGTTATACATAGGGCTGCAAACGAACCGAACTTTCAGCGAACAGTTCGTGAATCGTTCGACGAGAAGTTCCTTTAATAAATGAACAACCACAAACAAGAAATTTCGTAGAAGGGCTCCACATCAGCTTCCCGAGCTCTCTCCCAATACCACACACAAGCCTTATAAAAATGTAGGTTAACTAAAACATTGAAAATTAAAATACTAAGTTTTAGCGAAATAATAAAAAGGAAAAGAAAAAAACAAAAACAAAAAAAAACTAATTATAATGGAATACATATGGCAAAATTTAATTAGGTGCATCATTTACAAACTAACAATTACAAGGGTTCACTACAAGAATAACACACTTTTACCGGCGACAGCTTTAGCGGCGACAGGTCAAATGTCGCCGCTATTGGTCGATCCGCGTGACAGGTTCTCAAACCAAACCCCATTCGTTGATCAAAATCACGATCTGACGGTTGGGGATATATAAAGCATTACCGGCGACAAAAGTAGAGTAATAGCGGCGACAGCTGGTCTCGGCTAAAAGTAAATGTCAGAACTTTAATCCCTAGCCACACAAATCTTATCTCTGGTCAACTTCATTAAAGACATTACCGGCGACGTTTGACAATACCGGCGACAACTTGTCGCCGCTAAAAGTTGAACGAACCAAACCCCTATACAGCGCCAATTTCTCCCTCCTCTTTCACTTTTCACCCAAAAAAACCTCCGAAAACCGCTGCTAACTCGCGAAAATCGTCCAAAAAGGTTAGTTTCACTTTGTTTTTGTTAGATTTATTCTCTACATTTGTTATATACATGCTATGGGCTTTAATTTTTGCTCTTTTTTGTGTATTTTTGTGTTTGTGGAAGAAAATTCGGCTCACCACCATCTCCGGTCACCACCTTCACTTCTACGGTCACCACCTGAAAAACCGGTTAGTTTTTTTTTTTTTTTTTTTTTTAAGTTTAGAAATTGTATAATTTTTAGTTTAGGTATGTAAATTGTGTATGTTAGTATGTATGTTTGTATAATTTTTAGTATGTAAATAGTATAATTCTTAGTTTAAGTTGTATGTGGGTATGTAAGTGTATGAATGAATGTATGTATGTTTGTATAATTGTTAGTATGTAAATTGTATAATGTAGGTGTATTTGAAAAATGTGTATGTAAATTGTATAATGGTTAGTTTTTTTTTTTTTTAAAGTTTAGAAATTGTATAATTTTTAGTTTAGGTATGTAAATTGTGTATGTTAGTATGTATGTTTGTATAATTGTAAGTATGTAAATTGTATAATTTTTAATTTAAGTTGTATGTGGGTATGTAAGTGTATGAATGAATGTATGTATGTTTGTATAATTGTTAGTATGTAAATTGTATAATGTTAGTATGTAAATTGTAAATTGTTAGTATGTTTGTATAATTGTTGTATGTTAGTATGTTGGTGAAAAATGTGTATGTTAGTATGTATGTTTGCATAAAGTATGCAAATGTGTGTGTAAGGATGCAAATGTGTAGGTTTGAAAAAAATGTTAAAGTTTGATAATTTGTATATTTGTGTTTAGGTTTTAAAACATTTATATTTAAATTTGACAAATATATATTAGTTAGGAAATACCCTCTTTATATTAAAATCATCATTTAAAACATAAGGAGCTATGAAAATACCCGCCCGAAATATAAACCATTATGAAGAACATTACGAGCTTAAAAATCGTGTCTGATATTGAATTCATCATTTCAAACATAACGAGCTAAGAAAACACCCAATCGAAATTGAAATCATGATTTAAAACATAACGTTCCGCCCAAAATTTAAAACAATCATTAAGAACATAACAAGCTTAAAAAACTGTGCCCGTGTTTGAATTAATCATTTTAAACATAGCGAGCTTAGAAATACCCGCCCGAAATTGATTTAGAAATTAATTTCGGGTTGTCCCCGTTTATCTTGGGACTGCTTTTTGAATACTTTATCTCATTTAGGATGTGAATGTGTATTACATGATTGTTTGTTTAAGAAGGATTCGGTTATCATTTTCTCTTTGCTCCTCGGGTATATATATCATTACATATATACTTGGGAGCTAAGAGGAAATGCTGCCGAATTTTTCTTAAACAAACAATCATGTAATACACATTCACATATGAGATAAAGTGTTCAAAAAGTGGGTTTAGCAGCCTACCCTTGTCTTGTTAATCCTAAATTAGATTTTCTTTCAGTTGCATAATGCCTATCGATAAAAGTTGGATTGACTCCCCACGTCATTCACCTCAATACAAGCAAGGACTCGCGTCATTTATCGAGATGTGTGAAAGAGTGATAAAAAACCACGATGAAGTTAGATGTCCGTGTACCAAATGTAAAAATTCCGGCTTAAAAACTATGGCAGAAATGAAATACCATTTGAGTATTAACAGTTTTTGGAAGGAATACACGAAGTGGACCTATCACAGGGCCACAACTCCAATTGCAGAAGTAAACGATGTTGCGCCACAAGACGGTATGGTAAACGTTATTGAAGACATTAGGGGGGAGCGTATGGAAGAAGATACATACCTTAACCAAGAGAACTCGAATGGAGATAGTAGCGGTGTTGTTGATGATTTTGAAGACCTGGTAAAGGAAGCTGAAACAGAATTATATCCTGGTTGTACCAAGTTTTCTTCTATCGACTTTTTAGCAAAGCTTTTGAATATAAAGGATACGTACCATTTTCAAAATGAAGGAGTAGATCGACTCCTCTCGTTGTTGCGAGAGTCAATGCCAGAAGGCAACAAGATTCCCCCTTCGTATTATGTAGCTAAGAAGACATTTAAGAAGATTGGTTTGGCATATGAGATGATAGATGTGTGCACAAATGATTGTGCTCTCTTTTGGAAAGAAAACGAGTCCTTGCAAAATTGTCCCGTTTGTAATGAGAGTTGATTCCTGGCCCTAAATCACCGGGGAAAGACATGGATGTTTTCCTTAGACCGTTAGTGGATGAGCTTAAGCAATTGTGGCAGACAGGTGTACGTACTAAAGACGCAGCAACAAACACATACTTCACAATGAAGGCGGCGTTGTTATGGACCATAAATGACTTTCCAGCCCGTAGTAGTCTATCAGGTTGGAGCGGACAAGGCTACATGGCATGCCCAACTTGTAACCAAGACACTCCTTCAATACGTGTAACTGGTAAATGTGCTTATGTTGGTCATCGCCGGTTCTTAGATGCCAACCATCCTTGGAGAACAAGTCTCGACTTTAACGGGAGACCCGAGACACGAGACCCTCCGAGACAGTTTAGCCCAGCTGACATAGAAGCTCAACTCGGTCGTTTAATTAATCGTCTACCAGGCAAGCATCCGGATTTTGGAGGTGGGAGGATAACCCGGTTAGATTTCGAGTTGAACTGGTCCAAAAGAAGCATATTTTTTGACCTTGAGTATTGGTCTTCTCTGCAGCTGAAACATAACTTAGATGTAATGCATATAGAGAAAAATGTGTGCGACAGCTTGCTCGGTACTCTTCTAATGAACGATAAGAGCAAAGACACGCCAAATGCGCGGTCCGACTTGGAAAAACTAAACATTCGGCCGACACAATGGCTGAAACAATCGGGTGGCAAGTTCTTAAGTCCCCACCCAAAGTACTCATTCAAGTCCGATGATCGAAAACTTTTTTGTCAGTTTATAAAAAATGTTAAATTACCAGATGGGTTTGGATCTAATATCAGTAAGAGGGTGACAGATAACAATGCTAACATTACCGGGTTGAAATCTCATGACTGTCATATCCTCATGCAACGTTTGATACCGATTGGGGTTAGAGGGCTTTTGACTAAAGATACATCTACACCAATAGTAGACCTTTGTATGTTCTTTAAGCAACTTTGCTCTAGAACACTATCGGTGGATGATATGAAGAAAGCAAAGGATGACATTGTTACCATCTTATGCAGGTTAGAGATGATCTATCCACCTGCGTTTTTTGACATTATGGTTCATTTACTTGTGCATTTACCTGATGAAGCGATTGCAGGAGGTCCAGTAGCTTTTAGATGGATGTATCCATTTGAAAGGTACATGAAAAAACTAAAGAACTATGTCAAAAACCCGGCAAGGCCTGAAGGTTGTATAGCTGAACATTATGTGTTTGAAGAAGCTCTAACATTTTGTTCAATGTACCTTAAAGATGTTCAGACTAAGTTCAATCGCCCAGATAGAAACGCTGATGTCGTTGTTGAAAAAAGAAAGTTATGGGTGTTTGAGTCCAAATGTCGTCCTGTTGGCGCAACAAAGGACAAATATCTATCATTCATCGAAAAAAGCAAGATGGAATGGTTTGTCCTCGAAAATTGCGCAGAAGTTAGGGAGTACATGAAGTGAGTGCTTCTATCTTTAACTTTTCATAATCTGTTAATTGGTATTTTTCATTCCTTTCTTATATTTGTCATCAATGTAGTGAATTCAAACATACACATCCCCAAGATGATCTTAAAACCAAATTTCCGGGATGGTTTCTCCATAAGGTATAATACATATATAACACTCATTACTCTACACTTGCTAGGTAATACATATATAACAAACATTATTACTCTATATTTGTTAGGTACATTCGATGAAAACACAAAATTCTCCAGAATTCCACCCGGAGTTGTATGCTCTTTCAATTTGTGCGAAAATGACTGCATCCACTTACACTGCTTGCATAGTCAACGGTGTTAGGTTTAAGACACTTGAACGTGATGCAAAATGCACAACGCAAAACTCTGGGGTGGAAGTGGTTGGAGAGAACGGTGTGAAATTTTATGGCCAATTAGAAGAAATTATTGAGTTGCGTTATACAAATAATTATTCCACTGTCCTATTTCGGTGCAAGTGGTTTGATACTCGAAGGGGTGTAAACCATGACAATAATATCACCAGTATAAGAACTGAACGTGAATGGGAGAAAGACGATCAACTCATATTTGCTTCGCAAGCCAAACATGTGTTCTTCATCCAAGAAACGTCTCGAAACCAAAAAAACAAACATAGGTGGGTAGTCGAAAATGTTAATCATCGAAGAATTTGGGATCAGCCATTAAGTGATGATGACCGCGTCAATAAGGTTCAAAATGTTGACAAAGGCTTAGAAGATAATGACGTTGTCGACAACAACTCTTCATCTGACTGTCCACTTGTCATTGACTTGACCCAATACTTTCAAATTGGATCTTCTCATGTTACTGCGGGTGAGCCTTCAATTGAAGTTGATCCCCCAACGGCTACCGTCGATGAAGTGTTTGAGGTCAAGACTGATTGTGATGAGGTCGAGGCTGATTGTGATGAGGATGATCCTGATTATGTGGAGTCTGACTAAAAGAAAAGTTATTGTAATTTATATTGATTTGTAATTGATAAACACTTGTTTGAAATATTTATTTGAATTTGAGTTACACTTGTTGTACTTTCCCTTAATTTCTATTAGATACACATGCTGTAACATTTGTAACTTTATAGGGATTATGTTTTCGGTACTGCTGATATTCGCTTATTTGATGGCCGATGTGGCCCCCTGGGGACATGGGGGTGACGGCGCTGGTGATCCAACGCCACCTCCTGGTGGGATTCGTGGCACACACGAGACAGACGGTAAGTTTTTTACTAAATTATTTTGTAGTCCTTATATTTTATATATTATAAATGTTGTTACTAATTATTTTTGTTTTAATTGCAGCGGTTCCCCCAAAGAAGGTTAGGGGGAAAGCTAAAAACGAAGCACTACCGCGTCTAGTAAAAGCGGGGGGGGGGGCCTGTGTCGCTTACATTTGATCGACAGGTGACGTTTACCCCTGTTGGTAGATCAAGAGACATGTTTTCAAGGGAGGCCGGCTTGTATATGTGGCGGGCCATCCCGTTTGATAAAATTGGATGGGATGCTGTTGAACCACATTACAAGGATGCCGTCATGAACCACTTACGGGTAAATAAGTTATATGCATAAAATTTTATAGCACATGCAAATCTAATTTATATATGATATTTTAACTTTTTTATTTAATTTGTATGAAAATTTCAATCTTGATGAAGTGGAACGTGATTATGACGCGAAAAACTTGAAGGGTGGTATAAGGACTGTGCTTATGAAGCGATACAATGACCGCAAGTATGAAGCTAGACAATTATTTGATAGCAAGGGAGGTTACGATGATCTTGAGAGTGCAAGGGCATACCATCCCGTGGATATGCCCTATGAAAACTGGTTGAGAACCATCAAAGGTTTCCGGCAAGAAAATTATATTAAAAAAAGCAAGGCCAACAAAAAAGTACGCGATAAACAACAATTCCCATACCGTGGGGGGACATCTTCGTACGGTAGCACCGCCTATAAAAATGTAATGTTTTATGTATGTGTGCGTGTGTGTAAGCTTTTGTTTATTTAATGTCTAATCTAAGTGTAATGTTAAACAGAATTTGGATTGGGTACCTATGTATGCTAAAACCCACACGGACAATAAAGGGAATTGGGTTGATCCGGTTGCTGAACAAAATTACGTAAGTATTTCTTTTAAGTATTATATTCTATAACAAATATATATATATATATATATACACACATATATATTTAATCATCTTCGTAAAATACAGCGGAACATACAACGGGCCACAGATGAATGGAGCGGCGATGGTCCTCCAATTGCCCCGTATCAAGAAGCGTTGGGAGAGCGCCGAGGATGGTATCGCGGGATGGGGCCTAAACCTTCTTCCAACACGTCCTCGCACTCGTCATCTAACATGTCGTCTTCGCAAGCTCGGACGCAAGAACCCTTTTCCGAGGTAAACTACGCAATTTATAAAATGACAAACGAACGCATGTTTCCTTGTTAAATATATGTTGGTAGCGTTAATTAATATGCTAATATACGTTTTGCTATCTATTATTGTAGGATTTTGTTAACAGCTTGTTTCAAACCCCGTCATTTTTGAACCAACTTAACAACTATCTTGCTTCACAAGGAAAAGGAAAAGGAAAGTCAAAAGACTACGATTCTGACAACTTATTCGATAATGAATCCGACGATGAACCCAACGATAACGATGACGATGAGTGACTTGTTTTTAATGTATGATTTAGATTTAATTAAACGTTGTAGGATATAATGTACGACTTAAACGTAGTTTTTAAGTATATTACCTTTAGTATATGTTGATTATGTTCATGGCGTATGCTTGCGTTGTTTGAAAATAGGCAGGTTTTGTTTTTCGGCCGTAAAACTGGCTGGACAGCTGTATATCCAGTTGCTGTATTAAAAAAAAAAAACAGACTTTTAGCGGCGACATCTGTCGCCGCTATTGCCTTTCAACCTTTAGCGACCAGTATTAATACCGGCGACACTTTTAGCGACGACATTTGTCGCCGTTAAAAGTGAAGGAACAATACCGGCGACAACTGTCTTTACCGACGACAACCGGTCAATAGCGTCCTAGCAATACCGGCGACGTTTTACCGGCGACATGTCGCCGGTAAAAGTCTATAGCGGCGACAAAGTTGGTCAATACCGGCGACACCTGTCGCCGCTAAAGGTGCCCTGTTCTTGTACTGTTTATTGTACAACCCCTTGTAAAATGTATGATATACCACACCCACGAGCCTTATAAAGATGTAGGTTAACTAAAACATTTAAAATTAAAATACTAAGTTTTTTAGTGAAATAATAAAAAGGGAAAGAAAAAAAAACAAAACAAAAACTAATAATAATGGAATACATATGGCAAAATTTAATTAGGCACATCATTTACAAACTAACAATTACAAGGAAGGAAAAAGATGGATTGATGAAGATAATTACTAGACTTTTCACTGTAGAATAGATAGTTATTGTCCATGGCTTTATGGCCTAGTGGTATCTTGGGTTGGGATATGGCTTTGAGACTAATAGGTCATAGGTCTATTTCCCACAAGTGGGGTTTTCCCATATTTATTGGGATTCCTCCTGAATTGGTGTATAGGCATTATACCTACCTAGTGGAGATTAATATGATTGGGAGGTTACGCTTGTGACACCATGATACTCCAATGGTACGTCAGTGATCCAAATTTGTCGTTAAAAAAGATAATTATTATTGCTAGTGGGAACTTTAAAGATTAAAAGGTTGCAATAATTTAGAGGATATACTTTTAATAAAGTTACTATACTATTAATACGATAAAGGTTATTATATAAGAGGAAAAAAGTGTATGAAGTGTAGCAGAAAAATTATTTGTAAGATTAATGGTTGAGATTAAATGTTCCTTAAATTTAGAATTTACATAACTAAAAACAAGTAGGGAAAGGGGGAAAATCCAATATTATTGGCTCAAAAACCCACATCATATTTGATTTTTAAACAACTATAACTTTTTCATACATTAATATTTTTTATAAAAATTACAACTTATTAACGAGTATTTCATTCTTTTTAATTCGAGCAGCCTATTATTATAGCTTTCTTAAAGAAATGTAGGATTTTGAATACTCATTAGGTGATTAAGTGATGTTGGGTCAAAACACGATGCATTTTGTAGTAGTTTGCGTTAATTATGAGTGCGTTAATACGTTTATTAATATGTGTTTATATATTTATTGTGTGTTTGGTGTTTTGGCTTAATAGGTGCTAAAAAGGCGGAAAAGAGAAACCGAGCTAAAAAACGGGCTTAACAGGTCGATACGGGAGCTGTAGTGGAAAAAGCTCACCTGGGTAGCCCAAGCGACACGCGGCAACTGTCAAGTACTCTCCTGCGATGCGCGGGAGAGGTCAATTACGGGAAAAGTTATAAATTACCCTGATTCGCGTTTTAGGTCATCAAATCTTCTTCCAGCTGTCCCATACGAATCATAGGGCGATTTTGGCACTCTTCTTCCATCTTTCAAGCTGTTCTTTCATGTCTGATCTCAATGACAACTGAATCTGTGATGACTTTCATGAGTGGCTAAACGCTTGGTGACTCCCACTCGGATGAACAATTGCTAGTTTTGATATAATACTTTGTTTCTGATTTTTGTTAACTGGTAAATCTTGACCACTTGTGTTGATTTTGTGCAACGTTGATTATATTTGAATTATTTGTCATTTATTAAGCGTATTGGCGATATACTTGCATCGTTAGCGGGTTAATAGATTAGTGGGTAATTGGTATAATTGAACGGGTTGTTAGGTTGTATAGTGAGTCTTAAAAACTATCCCTAATAATTAATCAAGGTCATTAATTCCATGACCATGTCTATGTGGTGTTTTGAATCAATAAACAAGTGTTTATGTTAAGAACGGGTAATTGGGATTCTGGGTGGAGGTTAATTTTTTTCTCATCTTGATCACTATTTTTTTAATTAGTTTCTTGTTTTTCAAATCAATTAAGCAAACCCCCAATTTAGATAACTTAATTTTTAGTTAAAATCTTTACATTGACCACAAATTCCCCGTGGATACGATACCCTGCTTATGCTATCTACGTAGTTTATTTAGGTTTTTTATTGTCCCTTACGACAGTCATCCTGTAGGTCCATTTTTCGGAGGATCGATCACGAAACCAAATCCCTGTTTATAACAAACACAATCACGACTGAGGAATCCTCGTGAAGATGCAAAACCAAACACAGAATATCAAGACACAAAGTAACCAAAGATTCACAGTCTATTGATTAAACGGATGAGAACAACATCAAACATATACACACAATGCTTGAAGATAAACTCACAGTAGGTTATGCTCTCATGACTTCACACAGAAGTCCAAGTGTGGTTTATATAGGCAGCCCAACCCAATCATGACGAAAAACATAATGGGTCTGACGAAGAACCGTGGTCGACGAAAGACCAGGTTCTTCGTCACTATTGCGACGAAAAACAGTGTGATGAAGAAAGAGATTCTTCGTCACACACAAGTACGACGAAACATGGTCGTTCATTGAGAGGCTGCAAAATAGAACAGCTGCAAACTGTGAAACAGTTTGTAGCAGAACTTGAATAAACACAGACCCAAACATAAACTACATACTAAATGCAACATGCATCAGTTTTAAATTTACATAACAACGAGACAACTGTCGTACCAAAGTTAGATAGGAGGATATCCGACTTGGTCGACTGACGAATACATACAGACTCGATAAATAAAAGACCATAAAATAACAACTCTACTAAAGAACAACTTACAGACACAAAAATATGCACCAACAAACTCCGCCTTGTCTGTTACTTGGTCTTCGGTCTTCAATCTTCAGTTTTTCTCAGACCAGGAACTGCCAGCATGGATCCCACAATAATAACAAAAGCAAGCGACATGCTGAAATCGTAACGCTTGATGCGCGTCCTTGTCTTCGTAAAATATATCGTGTCCGAACAACTTGTTGATGTCGGACGCGGACATATTCATTATCCACATTGGTTCGTGCATGCGGAAGTTTTTGCGATTGTCCTTTAACACAATAACGGCCTCGTGCGTATCCGAGTCGTAACACCATAAATCCATGTTTTCCAAAAAGTTTTGTTTCATCGGCATCAAAGGAATCTTGTCCATAACTTTCGCCGGCTGATAAACAAGCTTGTATCGTGCCGTGTTGGTCGATGGATCTAAGGTAAACTTGATCTGCTGATAGATTGGAAACTGAGGCTTGTACAACTCGTCTTTCCAGCCTGTCCTCTTGTTCATCTTTATCTTGCGAGCAAACAACGTTGCTCCTTCGAAGTTTGAGCGATTAATGAGCTCAAGCTTTGTTAAGGCTGCAACGTCATCAAATGGTAAGGACAAAATGCTCAGCAGCGACCTGAAATACTGAATACCGTATTCGCGTTTGATGGCCATGCAGTGGATCTCTTTGACAAACATCCAGCAAAGAATCTTCCCATGCAAGTTCTCTTTCTCGCACTTTAGGTAGTCAACTTGAACTTTAACTGGCATAGGCTTGGAAACTTTGGATAAGAACTGCTTTCTCCACTCTGTGAACGCATCCGAGGCATTATCAGAAGTATCACAATTTTTCAATTGTTCATCGATGGCATCCACGTTTTCCTTCAACCATTCTTCATTAAAGGGAGTAAACTCAGTCCCGTCATCTCGCACATAGGTAGACTTCTTATCATTGCCTTCAAAGACAATCTCTTCAACATTTTCTAAATTTGCTGTTTCCGGCTCACTTGGAATATCATCAATCGCAGCATCATCAATTTCCTTCATCTCATTCAACGCTAACAACTGCTCGTGCGAAAGATCAGCAACAAACTCTCCCTCTCTAGAACTTCTCCAGTAATAGGATGCACAGCCTTTAAAGCAAGATCAGCAGAGCTAGGAACAGAGGATGTACCAGCCATAGAGTTTTCAATGTAAGAACTGCTCTCTAGTTGTTGTACTTCTTCTACGGTTCCACCAGAGGTTCCTTGTGTAGATTCAATCTGTGAGGGCTTGAAGACAACGATTTGAGTAGATGTAGTGGCTGGCTGTTGCTCAGATGTCGCAGAAGGGTCAGGGTTACCCGGATCCTCAGAATCATGATCCCATTTCTTTAAGACTTCTTGTTGTTTGCATCGGTCACCCCAGAAAATGTTAACACGCTTTCTGACAAACTCAAAACCATCAGTGATCTGCTTGACCCCATCTGTTATCTTGGTATTGCGTGAGTTGTACCACTCTCTCATATCATCGTGATTTTCTTTAAGAGTGTTGGCCAACCTTTGAACCTCGATGCTTCTTTCTTTCAAGCGGTTCATATCAATACCACGATTGTTATCTGCAGCTTGCATTTGTTGCAATTGACGTTCTCTTTCTTAATCAGCAGCCTTCAAGCATGTATTCTCAGTCTTCAGTTGTTCAATCTCTGCTTGTTGGCATGTGATCTCAGCTTGTTGACGCCCAACAGTGGAATTTAACGTATTTATCTCCAATTGTTGTTTAATCATGTCGCTTCTTGTAACATTGATCACCGCCGATTGCCTATCAGACTGACCTGCAGCAGCTTGGCATTGAGTAAACAAGAAATCTACCTTTTCATCTTGCTGCATTTCAGAGAATCTCCTTTGTCTGCGCCCTGAGCTCGGCTGAGAAGTAGTTGCTCGAATAGTGGACGCTATTGAGCATGCTGGTTCTTGTGGTGTCACTGTTGGAGTTTCAGGAGCTGACGTGACTACAGGAGTTGGTTCGGATGATCTTGGAGGAGACGATATAAAAGTAGCATCTTCATTAGCCGTGAATCCAAGGTTTGGATTCATATCAGCTTCTTGAGTAGGCTCTTCCTGTGGAACAGTTTGATGCACAGATGAGGAACCGATGTACTTCCTTGCCTTTTTCTTTCTACGTGCAGCAGTTTGTTTCCTCTTTAAGTGTTCTGCTTCAGTATCCGAAGGAACCTAATCAGCATCATCTTCCTATCTAATCTTCCTGACTTTTCTCACACCACGTTCATCAAGATAGAACTCGTATCCAGGCTCAGGTTGATTATCATCAGATTCTGTATCCTCTTCATCACCTCCAGCTGAACTACCACCAGCTGTACCAACAGCAGATGCACCAGCAGCAAATACATCAGCAGCAGATACACCAGCAGTACCAGCATCTCCACCATCACCACCTTCATCATCACCATTATCGTCACTGTCGCTTTCGGTAGAATCACCGAAGATATTAATCTTTTTCTGACCAAACTTATCTTCCATCATCTTTTTCAACTTTGGCTCCTCATCGTCAGATTGGCTGTCATTATGACGCCATTTGTCATTTTTTGGAGCGACGTAGTCTGTCTTATCAAGAGCATCGATCAACTTCCTTGGCGGTTTACTTTCTTTGTACCTATTCGTTGCAACGCCCCTGAATATCTTTAATGAATGCTCTATCATAGTATCTATCTTCAGAATATCATTATCGGCTTTCGGAAGATTGGGATGTTGGACATTCATGATCATTTGTAAAAATCAAGGATACATCTAGAACTTATTCCCTGTCGTACGACCACCGGTTCTTTTCATATTTTCTTTCATGTTTGCATAAATGTACTTCGAAATGCTAAACGGCTTGTTTAGCACCAAGGCCACCATGAGTCCCACTAGATCATTGCCTGCCATGTCGTAGCCAGCACATTTGTTGCTAAGACATTGAATGAGTACAAGTAGTAGAAACTTGTAGCGCATTGGCAAATCTCCTATGTTGATTTGACTGCTAAAAATATCACCAGTACATTTCATCCTAAGCAAACAACCGCGAGTGCACATAATTGGAATAGAATACGGTGCATTCGGATCATCTTGAAGTTCCAGTACGGTGTTTAGGATATCTGGAGAGACATTCACATTCAGTTGGTTAACTTGCCCTTGTATAAGCTCAGTTCCGTCAACTTCGATAACGCTCGCTGAATTCCAGAATTCTTTGATGAGAGACTTGTACACCGGTGTTGAAAAAGTAACGGCTTTGTTGATCCGAGATTCCCTTATCCATTGAGTGATCTCCTTCAGGTTTGTTGAAAAAGGTAACGGCTTTGTTGAAAAAGGTATGCAACCATGTTGTGACGTTTTTCAGACATGACTTGTTCTTCTGGTTTGTTGGTTTTCTTAGTCGCCGGCTTACGTTTATGTCCTTTAGAAGCCATTTTGTATTTGAAAGCACCCACAGTAAGTCATAATGTCATAATATGTGCAATAGACATATGTCTATATATGTTAATGCATAAAGTGGACAGTGAACATGTATATACATAGGGCTGTAAACGAACCGAACATTCAGCGAACAGTTCGTGAACCGTTCGGCGGGAAGTTCGTTTATGTTTGTTCGATTAGCTTAACGAACGAACACGAACAAAAAAATTCATTCAGTTAGCTTAGAGAACGAACACGAACACATGTCTCGTTCGTTCGATTGCGTTCGTGAACGTTCGGTAATATGTTCGTTTGATTATATTAAAAAATAATAAATAACAAATATTTTATCTAAACATATTGAAAACTTGAAACCCTACTTTTTTTCTAAGTTAGCTAAAATTTGGACATTTTAAGACATTTTTGGGGATAACTATGTCTAAGTTAGTTGAACTTTATTCATCGTTTGGTGGTCAGGTAGAATTCTTGTGTTTTGATTTATCATTTGATGGTTGTATTTAACTACTTATATCCAATTTTTAAGGATAACAATGTTTTCATTTTTTTTATTTTCAAGTTAAATGTTCGTTTGCGTTCATTTTTATTTGCTTACGTTCGATTGTTTCGAGACCAGTGTTCACGAACATATTAATTTCCTTAACGAACAGTTCGAGAACATAATAATTTCCTTAACGAACGAACACGAACATGGCCTTGTTCGTGTTCGTTCGGTTCGTTTACAGCCCTAATATACATATATACTGTGAAGGTGCACCCAAACTGAGAAATTTTCTAAGTGTTGGACGACGAAAGACTATGACAGCGATGAAAAACATCTTTTATGGCGAAAAACCCTTGGTCAAACAAAGTCAACATTGTCCTTTGACCCTGGGTTTTTCGTCAACGGGCTTTTGACGAAAAATGTTTATTCGTCAAGCAGGTTATTTGTCGCAGATAGTATGAAGAAATATGCATTTCGTCGAAAAAGTTGTTTTTCGTCAGTTAGGGTTTTTCGACAGACTGAAATTGGGGGTTTTCAAAACAGAGGGTTTTTTCGCCGATAGACGTTGAATCAATGATTGATTCAGAACAGCAAACACAAATGACACTTTGTTAAACCCAAACATGAAGCAAACAATCCCAGAACTGTATCCGACACGAGTTCGACCGGAAAATATACTCAATCCCGTTTAAACATCAATCAATAACCCATCCCCTCTTTTAGTACCTAAAAACATAAACCCAAACCAGTGTACAAATCTACATTCAAACACTAGATTTATCAGATTTGATGAAAAACAAAGAGAATCAACAAAGTATTATATGCAGAAATCAAACATAAAGGGTGTCCGAGGGTTTTTCAAACAATTTCGACCAAACAGAGAGGTCCTAAAGATTCAAAACATGTAAAAGATCCCTTTGAATACCTGATTTGATGAAAATTTTGGAGAGAAACAAAGGGTTTTTGAGTGGGCAGAGAGGTATGGGGGTTTGCTTGTGGAAGAAGGTGAACAGGATAGTTGGTTTGAAAAACTGAAAGGCACTGATGCACTGGGTCCCCTTTTATAACCTGACCCACAACGAAATACCAGTCCCCGACGAAAAACATGTTTGGTCGACGAAAAACCTTGATGGGCTTGTACAGTAAGCCCATGATGAAAGTCCATGAAGCCCAAGGTTTTTCATCATGACCTCGATGAAAAATGGGTATTTCGTCATGAACCGATTTTATTTTAACCAAGACTGCAACACCGTTGACCTTGAATGGTTTTTCGTTGACCTTTAAGTCTTTCATGGACCATTAGGTTTTTCGTGAAATATTTTCACCTAAAATTACCAAGTCACTGAATTTTGCAAGATTGAACAGATTTTACTGATTTGAACAGATTTTCCCTTGTAATTAAGTTTACCAAATGCAAAAGGACATTTTATGAAGAAGTGACATAACAAACAAGTCGGTTTCAGGCTTTTCGACAGAAATCTCCAAGTTTCAACTTCGGCTAATCAAAAACGAACTTTACAACTTACACTAGAACAAAATTTAAAGTGCGGTAATCTAACGAGAAGCAATAAAAAACAGTAAAAGACTGTACAATGTCAAACTTTTTGTGAGTTTCAAGGAAAAAGAATCACACCAGCTTATGGTCTTTCTCAACATGGTTTTTGTTTCGGTTTAAAGCTTTGGATAAGTATACTACCACGATTATCGATATTGTTGTCCACATAAGCTCAAACTGATCAGATGTAATCATAATTAGGAGATACGATTTACGGTAAGAGTTATACTTATAATTCGATGTTCATCCACTCATGACACATTCCCGTATCAAGGCATGCACGAGAGTTCATCTTACCGATGAGTATACCGTTTATCATCTGTTTGACCGTATAAAAGATGTGAGAAACTCACTTATTTTGAATGAAAACAAGCCCTATGTGATAGAATCACTTGTTGATGAGGAACTTGATTTTCATATGCATGAGGGCACAGGAGCAAGTTCGTGAACAGGTCAATACTAACGTACAGCAAAGAGACGAATTTGACTCCAGGATAAATGTGATATATTATCACTTATTTTGTTTGGACATGTGATTGTTGATCACTTATTAAGGTCGAACACAATATGTACACGTATGTATAGTATCATGGAAGATCTAGACTTCGTCTCCGTTATTTTTCGGTAAAAGATACAACCATGATACCCAGATGATAAGACAGCATAAAGACCGAATATCTCTGAACCTCGGCAATCAATCAAATGAAATTTCGGTACCAAGACTATATGCCAATGAATGGTTCCCACCTGACTTGAAGTCTGTTAGGTTTGTATCATCCTGCACATTTTAATCTGATTGTGAGCCTACCGATACATCATTAGTAGAGATACTTATCATTTCTCAATTTTTCATCATACAAATTGACCATGTTGACCAACCACACCAGTGAATCTCATCATTTTCCCTTATCCAAGAAACTCATTTTGATTTTCTAATTTTTTTGAATTTTTTCTTTTCTAATTTTTTTGAATTTTTGAATTTTCAAACTTAAAGACAGAAAGTAAAGACATATTTTTGGATTTTTGACTTTTCCAAATGTTTTTGTATTTCTTGAAATTTCTCCCCCTAAAATGCGAAAAAGGTTACAAAAATGAAAGTCTTTTTGTATTTTTTAGAGTTTTTAAAGAAAATATTTACAAAAACAATTAGCCAAAGAAGTTTTACTCGGGTATCACCTTAATGCCATTGACCAAAAGAAGATAATCAAATCGTGATTTATCAAAAGCTTTAGTGAACAGGTCGGTACGTTGGTGATCAGTGTGGATTTTAACAACATCGATGAGTCTTTTGTCAAAACAATCACTTATGAAGTGATATTTAATTTCGATGTGTTTGGTCTTGGAATGCTGCACAGGATTTCTAGTGATCTGTAAGGCAGCATTGTTATAAAAAAAAATAGGAGTAGATAGGAATTCAAAACTGTAGTCGTGCATTTGTTGTTGGATCCACAAAACTTTGGAGCAACAACTTAAGGCAGCAATGTATTCAGCTTCACAAATTGATGTAGCGACACAGGTCTGCTTCTTGCATTGCCACGTGACCAGGCGATTTCCTAAAAACTGACATCCAGCCGTTGTTGATTTGCCATCGATTTTGCAGCCACCAAAATCAGAATCACTGAACGTGATCCAGTCAAAGCTATCATCCCTAGGGTACCAGAGACCGATGTCCGGGCAACCCTTCAAATAGCGGAAAATCCTTTTAACAGCTCCCAGATGCGAGGCCTTCAGGTTGGATTGATACCTTGCGAGCAGGCACGTAGGATACATGATGTCGGGCCTCGAGGCTGTGAGATACATTAGAGATCTGATCATTGCGCGATAGTATGAAGAGTTGATGCTTTCACCCTTCAAATCCGGAGTAATCCCGTGATTCTGCGGAAGTGGGGTACCAATGGGCATGGCATCAGACATCTGGAACCGGCTCAAGATGTCACCAATATATTTAGTCTGATGAATGAATATTCCAAACTCAGTTTGTTGAACTTGTAGGCCCAAGAAGAAATTCATTTTCCCCATTGCGCTCATCTCGAATTTATCCTGCATAACACACTCGAATTGCCTGGACAAATCATCGTTAGTTGAACCAAATATGATATCATCAACGTATACATGTGCCAACAGAATATCTCCATCCTGTTCTTCGATGAAAAGAGTGCAATCGATAAGACCTCGCTGAAAACCATTCTCCAGCAGATAATTAGATAAGGTTGCATACCAAGCTCTCGGTGCCTGATGTAAACCATAAAGAGCTTTGTTTAGCAACCAAACCCAATCAGGGTGAATAGGATCTTCAAAACCCGGAGGCTATTCGACATACACCTCTTCTTCAACCACACCATGTAAGAATGCACTTTTCACGTCCATCTGGTATACCTTGAATCCTTTAAAAGATGCATAAGCTAGAAAGATCCGAATAGCCTCAAGACGTGCAACCAGTGCATAAACTTCATTGTAGTCAATTCCTTCGATATGAAGAAACCCTTGAACCACTAATCTCGCCTTGTTTCGAATGACTACTCCACGATCATCCTTTTTGCATTTGAAAACCCAACGGGTGCAAATTTTCTTGTAATTTTCAGGCCTTTCAACAAGTTTCCAGACACCCAGCTTTTGAAACTGTTGCAGTTCTTCCTGCATAGCTTCCACCCAAGAATTATCCTTTAGCGCTTCTTTCCAATACTTTAGTTCTTCTTGTGAAACATAACACGCGAAGGACCAATCATTTTGTAAGCCGGATTCTTTGATAGCTGAATACAACCTAGCATTTTGGTTGTTTCTCAGCTGATTACGCGTCTGCACTCCACTATGGACATCTCCAATAATATTCTGCTGCGGATGAGTATCATGAATTCTCGTTTCAACGACATCAGGAACACGAGTATTAATACCCAAATTGTTAAGATTAAGATCAACAACCAAATCCACGCCTGGCATCGACGTAGATGTGGATGCATTCCCTTCAGCAGTGTCTACATTCTGCACATAAGTAGTTGCTTCAGAAGCACCTTGAACACGAGCAGCTAGAGCCGAAGTGCCTTCATTCGCATCGTGGAACTCGTCATCTTCCGACGACGCATTGTAATCAGTAGCATCTTCAAATTCCTCATTTTGAACAATGTTATTAACCGAAGTAGAAGCTTGAGAGTTAACAACAATTGGTCGAACCAAAGATGAGTCAACAGCATTATCACTTTCTAGTAACATTTGAGCAGCTGCAGACGCTTCATCAAAGGTTGGCAGATTAAAGGAGTCGAATAGTCCATCATAATCGAACATCCAAGGATCACCCGGAGCTCTAACAGGATTAGTATACCTTTGAACCTTCACTTCACTCCATAACTCAATCTTTTTGGTTTTCAAATTCCAGACACGAAAATTCGGAGTAGCATATCCAAGGAAGAAACCCTCGATAGCTTTGGCGCTAAACTTTCCGTGCGGTTCAATCATAGTGCATGGAGCACCAAAAGGTTCTAAGTGAGAAACGTCCAGTTTCCTTTTGTGTAATAGTTCGAAACAAGTCTTGTCATGCCTTTTAACTGTGAGAAATCTGTTTAAAGTGTAGCAAGCAGTAGCCACAACTTCCCCCCCCCCCCAAAACTGAACAGGAAGCTCTGACTCTACCAACATCGTTCTCGCAGTTTCGATTGTCGTCTGATTTTTCGTCTAAGTGACACCTTTTTGTTGTGGAGTGTAGCGAGAACTGTACTCATGAAGAATGCCCTTTGAAGTACAGAACTCATCCATTATGCGATTTTTTAACTCAGTGCCATTGTCGCTGCGGATCCTCTTCACTTTCAATGAGTACAAATTTTCTAGAAGAGTGAGAAGATTCTTGAGGATTTCAGGAGTTTCACTCTTGTGTGCCATAAAAGATACCCAAGAAAATCTAGAGTAGTCATCAGTAACTACCAGACAATAAGCATCCCCAAAGTTTGTCTTGTGTTTCATAGGTCCGAAGAGGTCCATATGAAGACGTTCAAGAGGCATGCTGACAGTGTTGACTTTCTTAATCGAGTGAGACTTCTTCATTTGCTTTCCTTTCTGGCACGACACACAGACATCTTGTAGATGAAAACTTCTCACAGGCACACCATTCACAAGATTGTTTTTCACCGAATGGTTCATTTTTCTCAAGTGAATGTGTCCCATTCGCCTGTGCCAAGATATAGACTCCTTTTCTGTGGCTTTCGAGACAAAACATGTGACTTGTGCAGATGTCGTAATCGCTTGGCTCATGTCGAGAATATAAATATCATTTACTCTTGGAGCTGATAAGAGAATCCATTCTTTTGGAATTTTAAAACCGGGCTTCAGCATATAACAACCGGCATCATCAAAATGCACGGTGAGTTTCTTATCATAGATCTGCGAAACACTCAGAGGATTGTGATCAATTTGTCATACATAATTGATCTTATCGAAACACACAACACCATTGGAGATTTTTCCTTCTCCAGTGATGTATCCGCCTTTGTCTCCAGCAAATGCAACATAACCTCCTCTAATGTTTTTCACATCATAAAGAAGCCGTAAGTCGCCCGCCATGTGCCTAGATGCTCCACTGACAACAATCCAATGACTATTAACAATTCCTCCTGGAACATCCTGCACAGTTCATTTAACAATCAGTTGAAGTTGGGGACCCAAGCCTTACTAGTCTTGGGTCATCCCTGATCATCACAAAATGTGATTTCGATTTCGTGATGATTTTGAAATATTGTACCTCCCCCTGAACCTTCACCCGTTTTAGGTTTCCAAGACTGATTTTGTTTACCAGATTGAGTTTTATGAAAAGATTTTGAAATTTCTAGTTTTAACGGTTGTGATTAACTTGGTTCCCTTTTAACAGATTTGACTTCCGGTTTTAAAGCCTTTTCTATTGCCTTGACGTTTTGACGTCGTTGTTTTGTTTCTTGTTCTTTAACAGTTCGCTTATCTAGTTTAGGTGAAACAGAACGACGTTGTTGGTGACCTTTTTCAGGAGGGGCTCTCTCAACAAACTTTTCTTTGGGAGGATTTGTACAGTTTTTAATGATATATCCAAACTCCCCACATTTAAAAAAAGTTCTCCTTTCAACATACTTAGGAGATTCCGATTGACGAACAGATGTCGAATCTGTATATCCAGAGGTAATAGTTCCTTCATCACACCCATTTGGGTGTTGGGTGTAGTTGTTTTGATAGTTACGTTTTAAAATTCTGACTTGTTGAACAAAATCGGTATTTGATTTATTTTCAAAAGTCTCCACTTTATCAGTACCTCTTGATGCTACAAATTTAACATCACTGCTTTTCTTCTTGTAACGAGCACCTTTTGTTTCAAACTTTGATTGAGAAACTTTAGGCTTTTGAGCTCCTGTTCTTGCTGTTTACCCTTAGAAGCAATAGGTTGTTGCTTTGTCGGCAATCTTTGATTTCCAAATTGTTTTCTAATTTCAGATTTTGGAATAGGATCACACTGAGTTACAACAACTCCAGGGATCGTCTTTCCCAAAAACTTACTGGTATTATCTTCAAACACTTTATCAATCAAAGATGGATTAACGTTTTTAATTGGAAAATCATTGTTAGAATAGATTTTAGTATCACCGACCAGGGTATACAACACATTATTACTTTTAACGGCAGACACAGATTCCTTGACTTCCTTGACAGGATCTATCACTTGTTTGGCAACAGGTTGCACAGCAGGAGTAGGAGGCTCACATAGAATATGATTCTCAATAGGAATTTCTACTCCTTTCGTCTTATCAAGTGATTTATCCTGGTCACTCACATCTGATTCATCATCAGACGAATCATAGTCCTCAATAATTGGAGCACTTTGATTCATAGATGTTGAAGTTCCCATTCCTTCAGATGAGTTACCCAAGGAACTGTCCGGTTTAAACCCTAATCATGTAGTAACTTCCTCATAATCAAGAGGCACACTTGGTTCAAAACGAGGCATTTCCTCTTCATCAGGCATCATGGTATAGTTGTGTCTCAAAGGGGGGCGGACACGACTTATACCCAACGCCTTTCTTATTCCCTTTCAGCTGTTGAGCGTCTATAATGTGATCAAGCACATATCGGGAGTTAGAATAACTCTCCAATTTGAAATTGATTGCATCATGCTCGCATTTCGCCATGGCTAGCTCTTTCTTTGTTTCCTCAATGATATTAATGTAGTTATTAATACCAATTTGTTTGTTGAAAACTGTTTTTGTCAATTCGGAAACACTTTTCTTTAAAGTTTCGATTACTGATTTGAAATCCTTTTCATTTCGAGCTAAAGCCATGTTTGCATCTTTGCATTTTGATAGCTCAATAACCAAACTTTGATTGTGACTATGAACCTTTTCTGATTCAAGTTTCAAATTTGCACAATTACTGCATACACTAGGAGTAGGAGGGTCAGAATTTACCCGACTTGTCGAGGCTGTGACGTTTGCCATAAAGGCAGTTTGATAAGAAAAAAAAATCCATTTTCAGAGAAGAACTTCTCCATTTCCTTTGATGCAACAGCAGCCTTCTTTACCAGAATAGATTTCTGACACTTTAACTCCTCAGCTTCCTTTAACAAGCTATCAACATCAGAATTCATTTCCTCCTTCACATCCGATTCTGAATGATAACCTCCCACACTCGAGCTTTCTTCATCCGAACTGCCACTATAACCCGAGCTATCATCACTTTCAGAAAACTCTTCTTTGTGAACATGCTTGATGTGATTTATGATCTTGGTATAACATGCAGTTCCTTCTTCTCCTCCATCACCATCTCTAAACTGTACGGACCAGTTACACCCTTCATCAGCTTGAACGACTAATTCCCGATTGGTGTTTGACAGCCCAGACTGGTCTTGGTTGGTTGTGTTGTTCACAACTACTATCCCTCTTTCACGGTTACCTTGATTTGTGTTGAAAGTACTTGTCTGATTTCGGAAGGGATTTTGGTTGCCTTGTGTGCTTGGTAGAGTGCACTCGCGCTTGAAGTGACCCTTTTCGCCGTAATTAAAGCACGTAACTGCATCCTTGTCGAAACCGTACTTTGTATCATTTTTGCTTTCCAAGGTAGTTCTCCCAGTTCGTTTCATAAAATCCTTAGCCCTTCGAACAGCACTCGCAAACGCCCATTTAATGTCCATTAACTCCATTTCATCACGGTCTATCTGTTGATAATCTTCATTGGTCAAATTAATGTTTCCAATTTGACCTGCGACCAATCCACAGTATGCACTGAACATTGTATTGAGAAGTTCCATATGTTCCTTTGCAACTTCTATACTGACTTTTGAAAGATTGGAAGTATCAACTCTGACGGTGTTGGGGTTTTGGGGTTGAAAGTTGTTACCATAACATGCTTGTTGTGGTTGGGCTTGTGGTGGTGGCGAAGGATAGGTACTTGGATCAAATTGAGGTTGAGATGTGGAAGTTTGAGGTTGAGGTTGGGGTTTAGGGAGCCAGGCACTCGGATCTAATTTAGGTTCTGGTGTAGGAACTTGTGGTTTATTGAAATAGACATATGGATCGAATTGAGGTTTTGAAAGGGCATGGGATTGTGCAATAAGATGTGGTGGTGGGTGATAGGCACTTGGATTGAAAACCTGAGGAGCTGACTGGGGAAAGGGGCTTGTATTGGACACAAAGGTCGTTTGAAGTTTTGGTTGCTGACTGGAACTGGATGCAGGATTAAACCCTCCAAGGTACATTTCCGGATTTTGAGGAACTGAAATGCGTTTAGCTTTCCGGATTTCTTCTTCATCCTTGTTTTCCAATTTCTAAACGAACTCATAGATAGTGACAGTGTCTAAAACACCCGTATGCTTTAACAATTCAATGAATGAACTCCACTTTGGGGGTAGGGCATCAGCCAACCTTGCAACCATTTCCTGTTGAGTTGCAGTGACATTATAAGAATACATTTCACTAACCAAATGATAAAAACGAGTTGTCATATCATGTAATGTTTCGTTTTCCATGAATTGAAATGCTTCAAATTCCTTTTTCAACAAATCGTGGCGTGTCTTTCTTGTAGCCGCATTTCCTTCTCCTCTTGCTACCAAGGCGTCCCATAAGGCTTTCGTGGTAGTACAATAACTGAATTGATGATAAATGTCTTTGTGGAGTGCTTGTGTAAGGATAGCAAACGCCTTCTTTTCCAAAACATATGCCTTTTTTTCGTTTTCTAACATATTTGCCAAGGTCCCTGCGGTTGATCCTGCTTCTTCAAGAGTTGTGTTAAATGGTGTAGTGAAACACGTCCATAGCTCGGTGTTTTGCCCTATAACATAAGTGTGAAATCGACCTTTCTAAGATGGATAGTCGTTCATATGATTTAGCTTTGGCGGGCGATTGTTGCTACCCGTTTCACTTTCACTTAATAACAAATTCTGAATGCTTTGATTTTGATTCGTTACGCATGCCCATTGACTTGCAGTAATTGATTATTGTGGCATCATCATTTTCATCCAAGCCGCTACGAAGGTCGGATCTGGACCCGAGCCTAAGCCAGTGTTCCTGTTAGTGCATATGTCTGTCGACTTCGTCTTGTATCGAGTCTTGTACTAGATATGTTAGATCAGGGCACGTTGTACGAGAAAATAGGAGGTTTTGAGTGAAATTGAGCTGATTCCGCTTGAAGCATGTTATTTCGCTTGAAAATGAGATATGCAATTTCAAGCGAAATCAACATTAGTGATTCCGCTTGAAATGATCACAGTCACTTTCAAGCGAAATCAGATCTCTATAAATAGCATTTCAAGCGAGATCATTAGTAACTTTTCAGAATTCTGGTACCGAAGTGCTGCCGACGTGCCGATTGATTGTAAACAGTTTATAATCAATATACAAGGCTTTTTAGAGAGTATTAAGCTGTTTTTCACATCTGTTTCTTAGTTTCCGCCTCTGAAACAGACAAGAACTCTTCCGATTGACTCGTTTGGGTCACAAAACGATCCTACAAGTGGTATCAGAGCTCAGGAAGAAGAGTTCTTGCCGAAACAACCTTATTTTCTCACTTCTACACCTTCTTTTTTAAATTGGACAAGATTTTATGGTCAAATTGGTTTGAATTTCACACATTTTAAGCGAAACAGTGTTTTAAATAATCCTGGAAAGTATTGGACCCTAATTCGACCTAAATCTGGTAAATTTACCTAATTCCGCTTGAAAATCAGATCGTATATAGTGACGTCAGCAGCATTTCAAGCGAAATCAGCACTTGATTCCGCTTGAAACTATTATTTCGATTGAATATTACACCTGATTCCGCTTCAGAGTGTAATCCCGCTTGAATATATTATCTGATTTCGCTTGAAACACTTGATTTCGCTTCAAGTTGATTCCGCTTGAGTGTTGAGTTTGTTGAACTTGTGATTTTGCTTGAACTTGTGTTTGTGGAAAAATTTGTCGAAACATGGACGAGGAATTTTATAATGCGTTTGCGACTCAAATTACACCAGTCACTGCTGCTGAAACTTTGTACAGTGAAAATGAGACGGGAACCTATCAAAAACCGCCTAAGCTAATGTACATTGAGGATTTTCAAGGATGGAAAAATCGTTTTGAAAATTGGGTGCAAGCTTATAAATTTGACGCATGGTGTTCATTGTTGAAAGATTATGAGAAACCAAAGAATGAACGTGGGATTGAAAAAGGTATTGCTGACTATTCAGAGAGTGACAAATTGAAATTTACAAGTGAGAAAATGATGATCATCATTCTTCAACAAGCGATTAAGGAAGATATCTTTGTTTTGCTCCAACATAATGGTACGACTAGATCAATTTGGGAAGCACTAATTCAAAAATTCAAAGGAAGGGCAGATATGATCAAAAACAAAAAGGCGTTATTGAAGAATTCATTTGATATGTTTACAGCTTTTGACCATGAAACAACAAAACAAACCATTGATAGATAATGTCATCTGGTATTGGAAATGGGAAGATTGGATATTAAGAAAGATGATGATGAATGGGTTGATAAACTAGCCGAAGCATTACCACAAAATAAGTGGGGAACTTATTTGATGATTTTGAAACATATGAGGAAGTCTCAAGATATGAATTTGGCACAATTTATTCAGAGAATTGAACAGCATGAATTGGATATTCAGAAAACTGCTATCATGACAAATCCAAATGCTCAGCAAGATGTTATTTTGTATTACAGAGGGAACAAGTTTGAGGCTACTCCCAGTCCCAGTCCAAAGATTCAAACTGGTTTCAGTGCTGACAGTTCATCTGGAACAAAGGGTAGTAATGTAACTCAGAGTGGTGGATTTTCGTCTTCGTATTCAAGCTTTGATCCAAATCATACAACACCCAGTCCGCAACGACAGAACTCAGCAAATCTTCAATGCAATGTTACTTTGAACATTCAAAATGGTCAAAATTTGGATCCAGAAATTGCCAAGCAACACATGGCATCACTTGTTGCTATGTTGGAATCTTATGAAAGTTTGATTGCTGGCAAGATTGGAAATCCGATGCTTACAAAAGAAGATTATGACCAGATTGATGTTGAAGAACTGGAGTTGATGGATGTAAAATGGTGTTTAGCTAGTGCTTGGAGGAGGGCAGAAAAATTTCAACAAATTACTGGTAGAGATGAGTTTCGAGGGATGGCTACTTCTCCTTTGGGTTTTGATAAATCAAAAGTCAACTGTTTTCGTTGCAAAGGAAAAGGACACTTTAAACGAGAGTGTACAAACAAAGAAGACACCGGGAGACAAGAAAAGAATGATTATTATCAAAAGTCAATTTTTCATCAGATTACTCAACAAAAGGAACCACAAACTGCTCATGCATGTCCCATTTTAGATGATAAAAAGAAAATGATCGAATCAGCAAATAAGAAAGCTTATTTTGGTATAATAGACCAGGATGATGAATTTGTTGCAGTGGGATTTAGCTGGGATAAATACATTCCATCTGGTTCAGGTTTTGTTGCTAGAATACTGGGTGAAGATGAGGCTAATCAGAAAAGAATCCCAATTTTTCCAGATTTAGGAAGTGATATTGATACTGATGATGAAGAAGAACATCTTAACAAAGCTAGAAAAGGTATAGATTCTGACAGCTTTAATTTTTTCTTTGCAGATAAAATGGAGATGCTGAATCAGAAGAAGATTGCCAGATTGAGGAAAGAGTTAGAAGCAACAAAGAAAGAGCTAGCTGATGAAAAGGCAAAGACAGGAACTGGAGAAGCAAATGTTGAACCAGCAACTGAGAAAGTAGGAGAAAAAATCATTGAAATGGAGAAAGTGGTAGAGAAACTTGTTGAAGTAGAAAAAATTGTTGAAGTTGAAAAACTCATTGAAGTTGAAAAGACTATCGAGGTTGAGAAGATAGTTGAAAAAATGGTTGAAGTTGAAAAACCATGTTTGAAATGTTCAGAATCTTGCAAAGTTTGTGAGAAGAAAGATGAAAAGATTGCTGAATTAGAGAAGATTAAAGAAGATTTACTATCAGATGTGAAGTATGTGAAGGAATCTTATGATGTGCTGAACAAAACATTTGATTGTCTGAAAAAGACAAATTCAGAAATTGAAAATGCAATGGAAAAAATGAGTGCAACATTAATGACTAAGCAAAGTGTCATTAATGCATATATTGAGGATTGTGCAAAATTGAAGCAAATATCTAGAACTTGAGAAGATTGAGAGTGAAAGGATTAAACGATTACTGTTGAGTTATACTACTTGTGATTATTTGATTGATCGTGTTTATCCTACTGTTGCAGGTCTTGAGGCGTTCAAGGAGAAAAGACTGAAGATACTGATACTGGTAAGAAACAGGGTGTCAAGTATAACAAGTGTCCACCCCCGATCTTTGAAACTTATTCTCCCAGAAAGCCAAATGAGGAACGTTTAAACAAGGCTCTAAACATCAAGTTAAAGTCTGAAACCATTGATGAGTTACCAGATAACATTGATGTTACATTCACAGCGTCTGACACTGATCATGAGTCTGAGTTATTAAAAAGAGTAGTCGATCAGGTGTTGGATACGGATGAGGAGTCAAAACCGGAGTCTAAGTCTGAGAGTTCGAGTTCGTCAGAAAAGAGTCCGAGTTCCCCGGTTAAAAGGGTTTACAATACAAAATTTCTTCTATCAAAGAATAATTTGAATGATGAAACATTCAAAGTAGCATATACTTTGCATGATTTGGAAAAATTATTTTCGGATGAAGAATTTCCTATAAGAGGTGTTAAACCAGAATTGATTAAACAGGTTTTCAAATTGATAGAAATTAACATTTCTGAAATAAAAGATTTAAATCTTTCTGGAAAACCTAAATCTTACACTTCAAGAATTCAACAAAGAGTTAACAAAAAAATGGGTTACGGTTGTGGTTATAATTTTCAAAAGAAACCAAACCACAACAGTAATTTCAAAAAGAAAGGTCTTGGTTTCATTCCACCAGAAAATTATAAAAATCAGAATACTTATCAATAAAAAACTAAATTTGTTGCAGGAGGAAGTGCTGAAGAGGAACAGAAGAAACCTTTCTGGAAACAATCAAATCAAGAGTTTCTTGCTAAAAAGAAGAAGAATTTTTCAAAGATCTCTGGAAAAAGAGTTGATAGAAGAGTTTGTTTTAACTGCCAAGAAGTTGGTCATATTGCTTGGTATTGCACAAAGCAAATCAACAACAAACAGGGAGTTTCTTCAGACTCAAAATTGAAACAAAAATGTGTTAATGATGAGAAACAATCAATTGAGAACTTTAAAGTGGTTAAAAATTCAACTTCTGATAATAGTGAAAACTCAAAACGTTTTTACAAAAGAAAAGTTGATTTAAACAAACAAAAATGGGTTGTTAAGGGTTCTGAAAGTAGTTCTGACTATGAATCTGATTCCACAAAATCAGAGGAGTCATCGGTTGAGAAAAAGAATGAAAATTCCGTTCCAGAAGTTAACAATGAAAATTTTCCCAAATTATCGAAGGAAAATCTAAAATCAAAAGGTAGGTTTGAGATTTCAGATCAATTCTTTGTTGGTAAAGAAGAATTTGATGTAGAAAAAGTCTTCAATGGAAAAGTTAAACATATTTTTGGAAAAATGGTTGACAGGAAGGTTAAAGGTGCAAAAGAATTTTATAGAAGAAAAGCAGGATGGAGTGATGATGAGGTAGAATCACCCAAGGCTGGTCAGGCTTGGGTGAAATTATTTTCTAACTGAAAAAACCTGACTTGCCGGAGCTCCCAAGTTGGTAATAGTGGAGCATGAATCGGCATCATTCAAATGTTTTTGAAAATTAAAAATTGGTACAAGTCTTATTTGCCGGAACTCCTAGGTTGGTAATTGAGGAGTAGGAATCGACATCTTTCTTGAGAAATTCACTGGTTGGTAACTGTGATATTTCGATATTCAAGTGGTAAATCAGGGACATTAAGTTGTACTTGATTTTCTACAAGTGATATTTGTTGATAGATTTTAAATTTGTTAATATTTTCAAATGGTTGATAGAGCAATGTGATGAATTAACCCCAACTTACAAGTGATAAAATCAACGAAACTTATTTTCCGGAAAAACCATTTGATTAAAACAAACTTAAATGTTTTGAAATCAATGGGAAAATAGTTTGTTGTAAGGGGGAGTTCTGATTGTTTTTGCCAAGTGGATGGCGATCTGAAGTGATTTGATATCAGTTGTCACTATACTTTGTATAGTTTGTTTTCAAAATTTGTTTCTACAAAGTGGGTCAAGAGCTCAGTTTGTTTTCAAAATTTCAAGAAAATTCAAAAACATTAGAAAATTTGAAAAAAACAAAAACATGATAAAATGAAAAATGAGTTTTGTTGCGCAAAAGAGGAAATGATAGTACATCAGTGGACTGTCACAGCATGCTAAAGAAATGGAAAGTTAAAATGTGATAAACGGTCTCACTAAAGATGTGACGATAGGCTCAGCTAGACTAGTAGATTTGTGATAACGATACAAACATAAAGCAAAAAGCCTAGTTCTAGTGGAAAACATGGTCGAAAGCATAGTACTTAGTTTTGTCCTTCTTGACTGTGTGCCTGCTCAGTAATCACTGATTGTCGAAAGACATAAAACTGGTTAAGACTGTGAACTTTCACAACTTTGCTAAAAAGTCGCTGTGATTGTGCATTTCTTTTTGCAAAGATTTAAACTTGTTTTATTTTTTTTATTTTGTTTAAGCATTGGACATCCTCTGCGTATACGTGAGTATCGACCTGGATGTTATTGCCTAAACGTTCTGCTTTATTTTCTTTGGTGTTTCGTTTAAGCTTTGGATCACCTCTGCGTATACGGAAGTATCGACCTGGTGGTTAAAGCCTAAACAACTTAAATTTGTTTTTATTTTCTTATTTTGTTTAAACATTGGACTTTCTCTGCGTATACGGAAGTATCGACCTGATTGTTAATGTTTAAACATTCTGCTTTGTTTTCGCACATATCACAGTTGATGAAAGTTTAAAGGCATTACTTAAGTCAGTGTATTGCATGATGAGGGGATATGCTGAGATCGTGGGGTCCATAAGAAATTAGTGCAAAATTAATATACCTTAACGTATCGGTAAGCATTTCGAAAGTTTTTAGATTGAGTTTAAGAGGACAAATATATCGTCAATCTATGTGAATCGTTTAGAACTTAAAATGTTTAAAGCTTAACGGTGCTAGTGATTGGTCTCAAAAACTGATATGATCCTCTTACTCAAACTCACAAAAAATATTGTTTGTAAATATTTCTTTACTGCATTTCATTTTATATCAAATATTCCAAAAAGATTTTTAGTGTGTTTTAGCATAAAGTTTGAAAAATGCAAAAAGATTTTAGACAACTGATGTTGAAGAGCTGATTTTCAAAATTCCAAGTGTTAAACATGACGAACAGGTTTGGGAGTGTGTGTTTTTGAAAATTGATATTCATACAAGTGGTCATCAGAAATTTAAAATTGTGATATAATTAATTGATGTCTTGAACTGAGTTAATCAAGTGGTTAGTAGAGTTTCTAAATTTGATATATCTTATCTTTTATGATACCTATGTTTTGGTTAGAGAATTTACAGGTGAGCCAGGAATCGATCCTGAACCTGTAAACATGTGAGCAGAGTAAAAGCCAGGTTCCGATACCTGAGGACTCTGTGATTTAGAAAGCCAGGTTGATATTCTGATCCTGTGAAAGCCAGATTACGATCCCAGTACAAGTTAAGGGGGAGTCTGCTTACAAAGGAGAGTTTGTTAAAGCATAGAGCCAGCGTTCGATTATGGAAATCAAGCTAGCTGCTGATGCTGATAGATCATCAGAGGGAGAAGATTATCTGAAGAAAGTTAGAGTGAGATTAGAGCCAGATCAAGATTCTGGAAGCCCGAAGACTGATAAAGACTGAATACGTTGAAGATTCGACACATAAGACTCGTCAACATCCGAGGGGGAGTCTGTTAGTGCATACGTCTGTCGACTTCGTCTTGTATCAAGTCTTGTACTAGATATGTTAGATCAGGGCACGTTGTACGAGAAAATAGGAGGTTTTGAGTGAAATTGAGCTGATTCCGCTTGAAGTATGTTATTTCGCTTGAAAGTGAGATATGCAATTTCAAGCGAAATCAACATTAGTGATTTCGCTTGAAATGATCACAGTCACTTTCAAGCGAAATCAGATCTCTATAAATAGCATTTCAAGCGAGATCATTAGTAACTTTTCAGAATTCCAGTACCGAAGTGCTGCGCACGTGCCGATTGATTGTAAACAGTTTCTAATCAATATACAAGGCTTTTTAGAGAGTATTAAGCTGTTTTTCACATCTGTTTCTTAGTTTCCGCCTCTGAATCAGACAAGAACTCTTCCGATTGACTCGTTTGGGTCACAAAATGATCCTACAGTTCCAATCCCATGGACTAGTACTCATGTTTGATGTATGAATGAGAATACCTAGTCACACAATTGAAAAGAAACTGTTAAATGACTTTTGCAAACCTTCTGTTGAAAATTTAACAAGTGACACCCACGAAAAACTAGGTTTTTCGCGAAAGACCAAGTAAGACGAAAAATGGTTTTCCATAAAAAACAATTGCTACGAAAAACAGGTTTTTCGTCAACAACTCTTTTACGAAAAACAGGGGTTTTCATCAAGAGCAATTTGACGAAAGACTATGTTGTTCGTCGCCTGGGTTTTTCGTCAACAGATGGTCACAGACAGAGAGAGTTGTTGAGATTTTTCAAAAAGTAAATCTTATCTTGTACTCTAACAAAGACACCCGTTCAACCTAACAACACACCCATCTCACCAACCCATCATGGTGTAATATTTTTTAACAAATATATTTTAAATTAAACTTAAGAACACTTTGAAGGTTTGAAGGATAACTGATGAGGAAATGAAGTTTCCGGCCCAACTTTTCACCGGAGAATTTTTCCGAAACACAAATTTGCTTAAACTTTCAATGAAAACCCAGTTTTATCACGTGAACAAGTAATATAACACAGGTTTTTGATAAAACTTTTAGCAAATATCAAGATCTTGACAGATGTTGAGAACCATTTTCCAGAAAATTATGAAAAACAAAGATCACAGTTTCAGAAAGTCACATAAACACTTGATAAAAACACAACTATGTTTGGTTTTAAACAAGGATAAGACCCAAGGCTCTGATACCACTTATAGGTCCATTTTTCGGAGCATCGTTCACGAAACCAAATCCCTGTTTATAACAAACACAAACACGAGTGCGGAATCCTCGTGAAGATGCAAAACCAAAGACATAATATCAAGATTGGAAGTAACCAAAGATTCACAGTCTATTGATTAACCGGATGAGAACAACGTCAAACATGTACACACAATGCTTGAAGATAAACTCACAGTAGGTTATGCTCTCATGACTTCACACAGAAGTCCAAGTGTGGTTTATATAGGCAGCCCAGCCAAATCATGACGAAAAACATAATGGGTCTGACGAAGAACCGTGGTTGACGAAAGACCAGGTTCTTCGTCACTGTTGCGAAGAAAAACAGTGTGATGAAGAAAGAGGTTCTTCGTCACACACTTGTACGACGAAACATGGTCTTTCATCGAGTGGCTACAAAAAAGAACAGCTGCAAACTGTCAAACAGTTTGCAGCAGAACTTGAATAAACACACACCCAAACATAAACTACATACCAAATGCAACATGCATCAGTTTTAAACTTACATAACAACGAGACAACTGTCGTACCAAAGTTAGATAGGAGGATATCCGACTTCATCGACTGACGAATACATACAGACTCGATAAATAAAAGACCGTAAAATAACAACGCTACTAAAGAACAAGTTACAGACACAAAAATATGCACCAACACATCATTAAGTGATTTGAATACCTAGTAAGTGACTATGTGATTTTGAATACCCATATTACGTGATTACGTGATTTCATTATGGTATTTTATGTGAAACCCCACTAAGTGATTACGTAACAATCGATGATTATGTCTTATTACGCGAGTACGTAATTTTGAATACTCATTTGGTGATTAGGTGATTTCATTATAGTATTCATGTGAAACCCCACTTTTACGTAAAAACAAAACATATAATACATAATATTTCATATGGAATACCTAATATTTCATGTATAATCACATATTAAGGATAAATTATATACAAAACATTAGCCAAATCAACCTATAATAACCACATAATGTCGTATATTGGAGATTTAATCACGTAATAAAGCATAAACAATCAAGTTCTTATTATTGAATGTGTAATCACGTAATAAGATTAATTGTATTAACATTAGTTTATTACAAATCACATTGAATGTGTAATCACGTAATGGGTATTAAAAAATCACGTAGTGATGTACGAGTATTCAAAATCATGTAATGGGTATTCAAAATCCTGTATTTTTTTTAAGAAAACTATAGCAATAGACTGTTCGGATTAAAGAGAATGAAATGCTCGTTAATAATACGATATAATTCTTTTTTTAAATATTACCGTATGAGAATGTTATAACCGTTTGAAAATCAGGGGAAACTAGTTCACATGAGAAAAGACTAAGATACCATTCCTGCCAATAACACTTGTCACTCCCTCCTTCTCATCTATGCTTCGCATGGGAATTCTTTCTTGTACATGATCCAAACACCTATTAATATTTCCCTATGTTAATTTGCTGCAGGTAAACGTGACATGCATTCATGTCGGTTAGGGGTGGGCTAACCTTGCCTTAGACTGTGTCGGGTTCATCTTTTCAATCATGGAACGACAAAGTGGTTGTAGGCAACCATAAAAGAGTTAATTCGGTCATATGGCCGGAGACTATAGAGAAACTCTAAAAAAGTTACAGTCACATCAGATTCTTCGCAAACGAAACATTAATTTTTTTATGATTAAATTTTTTAATAAAACTAATATCTAGAACTCAACAATATTAAATATAAGATATAATAACAAGATGAAAATACAAATGAACAAGAAAAAATAGTTTGCTTCTACCTTTCATTACCATAAGACATCATTCATGTGATCATGTCTAAGATAAAAGGAAAAAAACAAGGACTCGTACACCCACTTTATTATTCCTTTCACCATTATTGGCACCTTTTTAGACATGTAAAGCCCAAACTCGAGCTAATTTAATCAGTGGCGGAACCAGAACTTTTAAATGGGGGTCGAATCATACTTTTACTACGTTCGCTGGTGTGCATTAATTCCTTTAGTGCCGTATATTCCAACTGGCCAAAATGATCAAATCAAGTTTCTTTAGGCGTCGGCCAAATTCTTATTAGGAAATTTGACTTTTGGTTGAGAAAGGTTTTTTGTTAAGCGTTGTCGCCCATCACTTTACTTTCTCATGAATATTAATTGAATCGTCATTCCTCAACGTCGAATCAACAGCAATAACATCTTTTAATAATTTAACATCTTATAACTCTTTTACCTTTGGCTTTTATTAAAGCTTAATGAATTAGATTAAACCTAAGTTAGTTCGGTTGAATTTGTTTGCTAAAGTGTATTCTCGAAAAGGCGTCTCTTTATAATGAACTACAGTAGAAACTCTATAAAATAATACACTTGGGACCACCAAAATTTATTAATTAAAAGAGTTATTAATTAATCGATAAATTAATAATTATTAATTTATATATTAATTAATATTTTATTAATTTATAATAGAATACTTAGTTTACAAATACATTTCAAGCTTCCACTTAATTATTGTATACAATGCATGTATATCAAATGAACGGCCCAATTTGAAAGAAACCTTCAATCTCCCACCTTATTATAAAGATGATATCGATGAAGAAGATGATGAAAGTTCTACAATGGAGCCTCCTTCGTGAAACGAAGCTATTAAAGCGGCAATCGCATTGAACAATTTCTTGTTGAGCTATAAGAAAACAACACCAGAAGTTCTTACCATGCTAAGAAAAATTAGAGACGAGATTCAAGGGGAAATTGATTTCAACAAAAAACAAAAGACAATTGAGTCATTTTTCAAGAAACCTTCATAAATCATTCATGTAATATGCTATATATAAGGAATTATTAATTTATATTTTATATGGGGTCTAAAGAAATTATCAAAAATGTATTATCTTATAATTTTAGCGAATTATTAATTTAGCACCCTATCCCCGAGTCGGGACCGGCAAAAAATATTATCTTAGAGAGTTTATTAAATAATCGAGTATTAATTTATCGAGTTTCTACTGTAGTTATAGATATTTTTGAAAAATAATAATAAATTATAAAAATAATAAACTCTATATCAAATAAATTATTAATTATATAAAGTAACTAAATATTGTAATCAAAAAGGTTAAAATATAAAATAAAACAGAAACAATAAACTTTACTGAAGAGAAACTATTAAATATTAAATAGTTAATATGTTTGTGGTGTAATTTTTACCAAGTTGTGTTTTGTCTTTTCCCGTAAATACACACAAAACAAAGTGTAAATTATTATTAGTTTTTTAATCTTTGATAAGATCATCAATTCATCATCTTCTCTACGAGTCTACCCAGAAGACAACCGGATTAAAGAGGTGCCCACCGGAATGCCGGAGAAAAACTCGATGGTCACATAATTTTTCACTCTTCTTGCTTCACAGTACTACTCTCAAGACTCAAGAGACATTGTTCGAGGGTCAAACTACTAAGACGGTTTTTGTCCAGGATGCTCCGGTTAACTGAGATTTGGTTGTTCGGAAGGTCAATGGACCCTCCTGACCCCCTGTGGTTCCGCCTCTGAATTTAATATGTATCTGGTTTAAGCTTTTAGCGAGTCAGTCTCAAATATCTCCCGAGCAGCTTGAATTGTTTACACCCTACACACCCTACATGTGGTCGTTCATCCACACGGATGGCTCCATCTCTTCTGCCAAAAACACACAACTGACAGAGAGCTCGTCCATGGCAAACCCATTTTGATCACAATTATTGCAGTACGGCCAAAAGGAAGTAGAAAAAGATAAAGGATAAAAAATAATAGAGTTATAAATGAAAAAAAAAAACGACCTTCCTCCACTCACTTTCTTCTACCTTTCTTTCATATTTGTTTCACCATTACTACATATAGTTAGACATAAGGGAAAAAAAGAAAATGAGATATACACCCAACCCTAGGGATGTAAATGAGCCGAACTTTGGTTCACCTAAACTTGAGAGTAGGTCAATTAAATTAAAAAAAGCTCGATCCCAGATCATTTCATTTGGAGCCTATTTTTAAAGCTCGACCTCAACTTAGGCTTGAATTGTTTGTTCTTTATTATTATTTAGTTACAAGTTATTTTATTTATATATAATCATGATTAATTTTATATATGTTTATGATTTAACATTTATATGTAACCCAATATCTATTATTTAATTATCTTTATCATATTGTTGTAAATGATAATACTATGTTAATATATATTAAATGCATAAAATAATAATTCTCCTATATATTAATTTTAGAACTGAATGAACAGTAAGTTCAATAAGGGATTAACAAATAGCATTGGGTACCGGTACCGGTATCCGCTTTTACCAAATCGGGTGTATTTTCGGTACCGGTTCGGCACCAGTACTCACCGCTTTTTACCCTCAAATACCGGTGTCGTATCAGTACCGACCAGTACCGAGCCGTACCATACCAGGTATATTCGGTACCGGTACACACTTTTGGAGATTTCGGTAACGGTATTTTCGGTATCGGTTGGTACCGAGCTCATTAAATCCTTTAGCAACGTAGCAATGCAAGTAATTGCATCGTTTAGATTATTTTTCATACACACAGTAACTTCATTAAGGGATGAACAAATAGTATTGGGTACCGGTACCGGTACCCGCTTTTACCAAATCGGGTGTATTTTCGGTACCGGTATTCACCGATTTTTACCCTCAAATACCGGTGTCGTATCAGTACCGACCGGTACCGAGCCGTACCATACCGTACCAGGTATATTCGGTACCGGTACACACTTTTGGAGATTTCGGTTACGGTATTTTCGGTACCGGTTGGTACCGAGCTCATCAAATCCTGTAGCAACGTAGCAGTGCAAGTAATTGCACCGTTTAGATTACTTTTCATACACATAGTAAGTAAACTGTATTTCGTTTGATTGAGATTTTATATACACCACTTATTTTGCTTTCTTTTTTGTCTTTTTTCTGTAATGAATGAATTGTAGCATGTAAAATTAACTTGGATATTTAGATCATTGATGAGCAAATCGTATCAAATCCTGTAATCAAACCGGTATCGTATCGGTACCAAATTTTCTATTACCAAATCATTTTCGTTACCAATTTGGTACCCACCTTTTGGCGTTTTCAGAATCGTTACTTTCGGTTCGACACCGGTCTAGCACCATACCTGTATTTATTGATTTTTACCTTCAAATACCATACCGTATTGTACCCAGCATTTTCGGTGCCGGTACCCAATTTCGATGATTTTCCGGATCGGTACTTTCGGTGCCGTTACCGGTACCGAGCTCATCCATATTTTAATGTGTTAGCACCGTAATAACTAAATTGAAAACAACCGTATTTTCAACGTGTAGGACGTGTGGGTCCTATTATTATATATTAGGTTATTTAAAATCGGTTTTTTAGGACGGAGTGACCATCCTTACTGCGTCATTTTTATTTATGTTTAGATATTCGGTATCTGCTGCTGACACGCGTTTTGCAGACATTGGGTCCCCGCCGCAACGCGCGGGCGGAAAATCAACTAGTTATATAAATAATATATTTGTTACGTGAAACTTGGCCCCATGCATGTTTATTAATGAGCTCACATGTGTGATCAAGTTTCGTTAAACTAACTCAATTTAATTCTTAGTGATTCATTCTCGAGTAGTTTACAAACATTACGACTTACTTGCATAAATGAGATTAGGATGAAGTGATAAGGTCTAGTTGCCGTATGGTCCTTCTAACACCTTTAGTCACATCCTAGCTCCTCATTAGGCACATGGTTAAATTAAAAGAGCATCTTTGACATTTGTTGATCAATACTAGCCCCCCATGGGCCCATATAAGGGTGTGGACGGTTGGGAGGGGGGGAGGGGGTCTTGCTTTCTTTTTCAAAGTTAAGTGTTTAAAAGGTTTAAGTGTTGCATCTTGCAAGTTAATCATGGTACATATCAATTTATATTATCTTATGATTTAAGATGAGTTATACTAGCCTTATATTGTCCAAACAATGTCAACTAGTTTATAAGTTATGTCTAGTTAGTGTTCGGATGCTTATTTGGGTGCTAGTTTTGTTAACGGATCGCTAAAAGTTAACTTATGTAACTTGTATGGTAAAATGTGTTCATATATCCTTATTATATTGTCAATGTCTTTCACGTTGTTTATGATGTTTAACATCATTTATAGATCTTGTATTAATCATAAAATACTGAGTTTTGCTGATCATTTGTCACACCCATTTCAAAGGCGGAAGCACGAGGTGTGATCTGAGTGGTTCTCATTGCATACGATAAGTAAACATGCTACATGAATTAAAACAAACTCCATATTGCCATTCAAGTTTAATAATTCCCAAAATACAGAATTTAGTTTAAGGTTTACATCATAATTAAAAGATAATAATTTGAAAGTTCACAACACCATTTCAAAACAATAATCAAGGTTTTGTTTCCTATATCACTACAGAAGGTGGGATATAGTAAACAAATCCAAAAAAGATGGCAACGGAAATTAGACACTAAACATCTTGACAAGGAGCCCACGAACATCATCCACTAATTTCCCTGAAATACATGTAAGTTTAAAAAATCGTCAAGAAAAGTTTGTGTGAAATCATACAGATTGTGTAAAATGTAACATTTGTAATTCTGTAAAAGAATGGTATGTAATTTGTAAAATGTAAGTTTGTAAAATTGTAATGAAATGGAATCGAGATCGCTAATGTTTCGCAAGGACATTAACATATGTGACGACATAGGAAGCATCCAAACCTAGGCGACTTTTAATATCGTTTACCCCATGACTGTGACCCAAGACACTCCATGACTATGTGTTGTCAAGAAAGTGAGGCTGCCCAGACCTGCTAGATCTAACCCTTGTTCTTTCGGTCTAAACTAGATTGATGGTGCTTACGTATACCCTATTCGTGACGTGATCTATGTATGATTCCTTTGTTTTAAACATATCAATTTGTACATGTATTTTCCCCAAAGTTTAGAAAACATTAAAAACGTTTAAAAGTGGGGACATGAACTCGCTGCTTTGCGTCTTGAGCGTCTAGCTGCACCGGCTTCTGCTACTTGAATGTCGTGACCTATAGACGTTCTAGGTATGTTAATCACCTAACTTGTAAACGTCTAAGTACAATTTACTATTTGGATTTAAGGTGTCTTACTTGTATTGTTTCTTGTCTTATTTGTATATGTATGTCACATTATATTATTTGTTATATATTTTTATTCCAAAAATATATGTCACTTATATTATTTGTCAAAAATAATGATAAGTAATTTTTTAAATAATATTTCTAATATTATTTTTAGGTGCAAGTATACTTAGGAAAGTATACTTGTATTTTAAGTGTAAATACTTGTATATTTGTATTAATTAACCGAAATCAATTCTTTGATTTTTATTACTTTCCGGAATTTTATTTTTAAAAATAATAATATTTTTAAGGTTTATTGGTTATATATATTTTGTCACACATTACTTGTCAAATTTTGTAACTCTTCCATTTCTTGTAATAATTTTTGTATAAGTCCATAAATATATATAATTGTCCAATAAGTCTAATGCTGGTCCAAATCCTTAATTTTTGTAGGAAATATATGTATATGAATATATATTTTTATATTTGTCCATGTATCTTTTTATACGTAATTTTTTATACTTGTATCATTGTATATTTCTTAAGTATCTGTATTTGTATTTTTGTAGTATACTCCTTGGGAGTATTTAATGTATTTTTCAAGTTCCTAACATCACTAATACATATAATACACATAATATACGCTTAGCACATAATCTTGTAACCACTAAATATATATATTTTCCCTAAAAAATATACATACTTAATATTGTTTTTATACTTGACGAAATCCTTATTTCTTACTTGTAATTTTTGTATAAAAATTAGGAAACCTTTGTAATTATTTTTAGGTGAATTTTTGGGGAATAAGTTTCACCAAAACTTATGTTCTTTTAAGTGTCAAAATTTTATAAAAAAGTTCACATAGTTCCCCATAAAAATGGAGGTTTCCAATGTTTTAAAACATGTGTTTATTTTCTTTTGTAAGACCCTAATTCGTATTTGACAAAAAGTCGCAGCGGAAATTCGTGCCATAAATTTTTTGTCATTTCAAAAGTCTTGACTTACTTGAAAGTTCGTTTTAATATGTACCTTTTACAAAAATAAAGCATAAGTCCTGTTTACTAATAGTACATACTCAATTATTCCCGTACAATCTATCTTGTGACTCGGTCTTCGATCTCTATTCCTTGTGATAATCGCCCGTTATCTGTACAACCTGCACTCACCACATACATTCATAACATTAGCACACATTATATAAACAAGATTCATTCACGTACACTTCACAGTTCGTCCTTTTTCAAACTTTAAGCATTTCATTTGCGTATCCATTTCCTGGTGAGGCTTCAATAATGTACCTGCATTACTTCTCATCCTCAAGGTACACCATTAGTAACGTTAACACTCAACGTGTCTAAATCATGCATACATACGTACTTACATACATACATACCTACACATGTACATACGTACATACCTTTCCTACATCTTTACATACATGCATACGTTCGTACATATCCTTATACATACATACATACACATCTACATACGTACATACCTTTCCTACATCATTTCGTATATGCATACACTCGTACATATCCTTATACACACATACATACACAACTACACACGTACATACCTTTCCTACTTCTTTACATACATGCATACGCTCGTACATATCCTTATACATACATACATACACAACTACATACGTACATACCTTTCCTACATCTTTACATACATGCATACGCTCGTACATATCCTTATACATACATACATACACATCTACATACGTACATACCTTTCCTACATCATTTCGTACCCTCATGACATTACACATACATACATACACCCCTACTTGCATCATAACAAACTCATACATGTCTACTCGCATACATACCGTCATATATCCCCGTACTTGCGTGCATACTTATAAACGTACATACATACCTATCTACACATGTTCATACACTTAAGCTTAAAAAAACGTAAGTTAAATTAGTCTCACATAGCTTAAAACACGTTTAAACGAGCTTCCCAGACCATACACGTGAAAAAAACAAATTTCGGAGAAACATAACCCGTCGCGTGGCGCGACCCCCCGTCGCGTGGCGCGACGCCCCCTTTTTCCCAGAACAGATGCAGCTGATTGCTGCATATTCTCAGCACGTTCGGATTTTACGGAAACGAGCACAACTCTCTCGTTTTTAGTCCGTTTTACCCGATTCTTTTTCCTACGCGTCCGTAATTTCATTCTCCATCTAATGGAGTTAAAATCCTACATCCGACATAATAAAATTTCAGACTTTTAACTCTTCGGTTTATTACCCTCTTACCAAATTTCGACCCGTTCGTGCATTTATCAACATAACTTGTTTGTTCGACCATAACTTCTTATGAACCTAATAATATTAGGTATGTCTATCATAAAAGGCTAAATTCTTGGATGTCTTACATCCTCTTAATCCATTATCGTTCATATGATTATTTTGACCCGTTAAGGGTATTTACGCATTTTAAGGTCTATGACTTACAAAACCATACTCCCTACTTCCATACTTGTCCAAAACATTATACTCAATCGAATAACTTGTTTCTAAACTACTTTTAAGATAGTTTGCCCAAAATACCCTTCAAGGGCATTTTGGTCAACTTTAATCCAATCATTTACGACGAAAGCCTACAACACATGTTTGACCTCAAACATCATGTTTAGTTAATTAAAACACCATATTACTTAATCGAACTAAGAAGTGATTACGGAAATCACTTACCTTATGCGTCCGTACTCACATCCGCTTCCACGCCCCTTCTTGACCCGTTAGCCTTTCGCGCTTGAGTCCGTCGCGACATGATTCCTATACTTTCATATCATCGCAATTACATTCTTGTTAGCATACTCATTGCACATGTTAACGATCATAACAATTACATCTTTTACATTTGACTTTAATTAGTCAATTCCAACAAGCATAGATCATGTGACCAATTTCACATTCTTACAAGCTCATGTAATTCATCGTATCATTCCATTTAAAAACGTACTGTTATAACATGTACCATACGACTTCCTATAATCCTATCTCTACGACAATGAGTCAAATCATGTTTCTTGTTCGTAGTTGACTTTCAGAAAGTCAACAATTCATTTTATTTAACTTTCGACTTATCATTTTATACCCGTATCATCATAATCGACTATACGGATGACACCATATACATTTTATCATACGCTTGGTGTGCGTACCACCTTTTAAGCATAACGTACAACTAATTCATGCATAATCTTCTAAACTCATACATAATTCATCAAATCATCCTACTAATCAACATGCATTATTCCTAAATAACATCAAACACATTATCATCATATTTCTTCCAATTTATCTAACAAGAATTCATCATACACATCATGATACATCAACATTCAACAAGAATTAGACATGGATGACGATTCAAGTCACTATTCTTACCATAACTAATGGGTTTCACCTCTAAACATCAAATTAACCCAAACCATACATAATCCATGTTCTATATGATGATTCTAACACATACACATACTCAATTTCATACGAATTCGCGATTTGCAACATAACCCACTTCCCACATGATCACCAATCTAACTTTTAAGACATACCTTATGATCCCCTTGTGATGGTGATCATTAATCCAAGTTCATTCACGAGTTTAAGCCTTGATTCATCCTTTGATTTGAAGCTTTTTGAAGAACTTGGGTTTGGCTCCTTTGGAGCCCTTCCTGGTCGTTCCAGAACACACACGAAATGTGTGCGTTTGTGTGTATTGTTTTGTTTTATAAAACATAAGTTTCTCATGTTTACAAATTAGCCCCTCATGTTCGCCATTTAAATATAATTGGCACAACTTTCGTCTTTCAATACTTTTGACCATACCCTTAACTAGGTTAAATAGCCTAGTTATTGTTGGTGCACACATCTGTCGTCTTCGTCTTACATCAAGTCTTCGGTTCGTTGCGGTTCGAAACAAGAATGATGTCATCATTCTTGATGATGACATCATCCAAGTGACCTAAATGCTTGCATGATCTACTTCAAATGCACATGAAACAAGATGACAAAATAGAATGCAAACGTTTGAATCAGTGTTGCATGTTTCACTAGAAGGCAAAAGTGTATACATATTTGTTGATTTCGCTCATCATGCATATCTGATTCCGCCCGGAATCTAAAAGGTGATTCCGCTCCTAAGTCGATGTCATTAAGGGCGGAATTAGAAGCACTATATATAGTGCACTTGAGAGCGAAATCATTAGTAATTCCTTGTATTCCATACCGAAGTTCTGCCGGTGTGAAGAACTGATTGTATTCGGGATTTTTTCAATCAAATCAGTGAATTAAGTGAATTGCTAGCTGTATCTAAGTCAGATACTTGTTTTCCGCACCTGTATCTGATTAAAACTCCTCTGAAAAGACTCGTTCAGGTCGGTACACGATCCTACAAGTGGTATCAGAGCTCAGGAGGAAGAGTTCTATACAATTCAGCCGATATTTCTGTTTCTACACCATTCTTTTTCAAAAATCAAAACTTTTTATGGTCAAAATTGGTTCAAACTTTCACAGCATGCTCGGAATTCTGTATTGACAAATCCTTGAAATTTTCAAAGCTAAAATCGATCTAGAACTTAGGAATTTTGAGGTTTCGCTTTTATGAACTCGTGTAAAAAGTGACGTCATCAGCTATTTCGCTCATAGATCAGAGCTGATTTCGCTCTTTTGGACATAAAGACTAGTGATTTCGCTCATGTGAACTCTTTGATTCCGCTCATGTGAACAATTTGATTCCACTCATAGTTATCAAGTCTTGATAAAGTGAATGAATGTAAAAGATATTAATGGAATAGTCAGAGTTCACATGATCAGTTGTATCGGCACATGTCTTATGTCAGTATATTGAGAAAAAAATCACATGTGTTAGTCGAGGTTTGCATGTGATAGTGGATATGTATAAGACCATGTGAAATCCATCGATTCATGTGATCTTTTATTGAAATTGTCAGAAAAAGTTTTTGGTATTGAATTTGTCGTCCACGAGAATGAATAGGCAGCTTTGTTAATTGAGTGTGTTTCTTGGTCCAATCATTTTTCATTGAATATTCAAGTTGTCGGCACCGCCCATGTGATTATACTTGATGATGTCAGTTTTAGTGGTTGTGTCGGTTCATTAAAGTCAAGTTGGAAATATCATTTTGAGTGTTAGTCAGCCCTTCATATATCTTTAGCATATTAAAGTCAAGTTTGGTGATATTATTAAGTGTGTTGTCAGCTCAAGTAATTCAAAGGCCCAAGTTTTCAACGTTATAAAGTCATCAGCCCAAGTCTCTATATCATTTACAGCCCAACTGTGTTGATTAAAGTTCACAAGAGATGTTTCAGTTTGTTTGAATTCGAACTCTTTTAGGTTGTGTGGTTTAGTCAGGTCGGTTGTTTTTTATCCGGGTCATATCAATTCGCACGGTTTGACATCAAATTCAGTTCACACAAATTCAGTTCGCACAAAATATTCACCAGTCCGAGTATCAGTTTTTGTTTCAGTTGTTTAATAGCGTTTAAACTGATAAGTGTTTGTTTGTTTGTCTGTCGTTCGTTCAGGTGATACTGGTGATTTACGAGGTGAATCAGTTCGTGTGAAAGCTTGTTTGAGAAATTCTTCGATTCTTAATCATGGATACCGAGTTCTACAACGCGTTTGCAACACCGTCTGGTCCAGGCACTATTGCTCAAGCCATGAGTTTGGAAAATGAGACGGGAACCAGCCAAAAGCCCCCGAAATTAATGAGTATTGAAGAATACTACGGGTGGAAAGATAGATTCGAGAACTGGGTTCAGGCTAACCATCTTAGGTCATGGGAATGTATTTTGAAGAAATATGTTTTGCCACAGACTGATATGAAAGTTGACAAGAAAATATCTGAGTTTAGTAATGAAGAACGTGATATGTATAGATCTGAATGATTAGTCTACTTCAGCAGGCTATCAAGGAAGATATTTTCATTTTGTTACAGCATGACAAAACTGCAAAGTCAATCTGGGATGCACTTAAAGTCAAGTTTGAGGGTAGTGAGAACATGATCAAAAGTAAAAAGGCACTGCTCAAGAAAGAATTTGATCTATTTACAAGTTTTCCCGGGGAAGATACAAAGAAGCTGATTGAAAGATACTGTCACTTAGTGCGATCTATGTCACTGCTTAGTATAAAAAGGAGTCTGAAGAGTGGGTAGACAAATTAGCTGATGCGTTACCACAAAAAGAGTGGGGAACTTATTTGATGATCCTGAAAAACACAGGGGTTTATGATGGGTTAACAATTGGTCAGTTTATTGAGAAAATTGAAGGTCAAGATTTGGAACAGCAGAAGATCGCAAGGATGAACAGTTCAAGTGGTCAACAGGATGTAAAGATGTACTACAAAGGTAGTATTCCGGTTCCAGAAGCTGAGAGAAGTCCGAAAATCCAGACTGCTTTTAGTGCTGGAGATTCATCGGAAAAAGCTGATCAAAGTTCAAACAAAAGCAGTGGTTTCTCATTATATCCAAGTGTCAATCCAAAGAGTTCATCAGAAAGCTTTCAGTCTCAAAGCACAAAGACAGGAAATGGTTATGTGATTCAGTGCAACATCGCTCTAAATCTACCAGAAGGTCAAAGTTTTTCAGAAGACACTGCTAAAGACCACATGGCTCTACTTGGTTTTGTGTTGTTATCGTATGAAGGTCTAGTGGCTGGTCGGATCGGAAATCCTATGCTCACCAAAGAGGATTACGATCAAATAGACGCCGAAGAGATGGAACTGATGGATATCAAATGGTGTCTAGCGAGTGTTCTTAGACGTGCTGAAAAGTTCAAAACGATTACCGGAAGAAATGACTTTCTTGATGCTTATGTATCTACTTTAGGTTTTGATAAATCTAAGGTTACTTGTTTTCGATGCAGGGAGAAAGGCCATTTCAAACGGGAATGCAAGAACAGGGAAGCTAGTGGTGCTCAGAATCCGTTTGGATAAGATGATTACTATCGGAAAGCCATTTATCAGCAGGTTGGTCAATCACAAGAACCACAAACGGCTCATGGTAGAAAGATTGAGGATTCAAAGAGAGCGTGCATTGTGGATTTCAACTGGAACAATTACATATCACCTGAAAGCAAAGCATGTATAGTCGATCAAGATGATGAAAGACTACCTGAAGGCTTCAGCTGGGATATGTTTATTGATGAAAAAGGAGAATTCAAAGCTTTCATTGCTAAGATTTTCAGAGAACCAGACATGTTTGCTACGTGGATGAAGTCTATTGGTGAAAAAGTGAAAAGCATGGATGAAAAGTCTGTTGTTTCTGATGAAAATTCAGAAAGTGTTGATGAAAGTTTACAAAGTTCAGATGAGAGTGTGCAAAATGATGTTACTTCAGAAAAGGAAGTTCTATTTGATCAAACACCGTCAGATTCTAGTTTATCAGATGCTGATTCTGAAAAATCTGCACAGTTTGATAAATCATATCCAGATGATAGCAATAGTGATGATGAGGAGGAAAAATACATTAATGATGCTAAAATTCATTTATCTCCTGAAAGTTTTCATTTCTATTTTGCAGATCGCTTGGAGAAGCTGAAAGAGAAACAAGATGCAAAAGAACAAATGAAACAGAAGTCTGATAGTAGTGATTAAACAAAAGAAGCGGTTCAGAATAAAGAAGTAAAAAATGTTGCTGAGGAGATGGATGAAACTGAGCGAGTAAAGGTAGAAGAGAAGGTGATTGAAGAAGAAAAAGCGGTTGAAGTGGTAAAGACAATCGAGATTGAGAAGATTGTTGAAGTTGTAAAGCCTTGCGAGAAGTGTTTGGAAGCATGCAAGGATTGTGCAACCAAAGACGACATAATTGCTGAGTATGAGAAGAAGAAAGAGCAGTTACTGTTCAACCTTAACTATGTGAAAGAATCTTATGATGTCTTGAACAAAATAGTAACTGGTCTCTAAAAGACAAACTCAGAACGAGAAAAAGCACTTACGATGATGAATGCTGTGATGATGACAAAGCAAAAAGCCATCAACTTTTACATCGAAGAGAGTGCTAAGTGGAAGCAAGAGTTGGAAATAGAAAAGATTGAAAATGAGAGAATTAGACGTTTGTTACAAAGTTATTCTAGTTCTGATTATCTCATTGATCGTATTTACCCAACTGTTGCAGGTATGGAAGCTTTTCAAGACGAGAAGCCAAAGAAAAAGAAAGATAGTGGTAAGAAACCGACTGTTAGCTATAACAAGTGTCCGCCTCCAATTTGGGAAGGGTATTCTCCTAGAAAACCAAACGAGGAGCAACTTGAAAAAGCAGTCAATATAAAGCTAAAAACCGACACAACTGATGTTTTACCAGATAACATTGATGTCACGTTTACCTCGTCCGATACTGATCATGAGTCTGAGTTAATCAAAAAGGTGGTCGATCAGGTGTTGGATACTGAGGAGGAGTCTGAGTCAAAGTCTGATTCTGTAGGGTCAAATTCGTCTGTTAACAGTCCAAAGTCGTCGGTTAAATGGTCTTATAGTAAAGAATTTTTGTTATCGAAAGCAAATTTGGATGATGAAGCATTTGAAGTTGCATACACTTTAAATGATTCGGACAAATTGTACTCTGACAAAGAGTTTCCAATAAGAAGTGTTCGTTTTGACATGATCAAAAAGGTTTTCAAAATGACAGAAATTAATATTTCTGAAATAAAAGATTTAAATCTTACTGAAAAACCTAAAAAGTACACTTCAAGAGTTCAACAACGTCTAAACAAGAAAAAGGGTTACAATTCTGGTTCTGGTTTTCAAAAGAAACAAAACCAAAATTGTAGCTACAAAAAGAAAGGTCTTGGATTTATTCCACCAGAAAATCATAAAAATTTGAAAAATTCTAAAACAAAAACAGAATTTGTGTCAGGTGGAAGTGCAGAAGAGGAACAGAAGAAACCATTCTGGAGACAGTCAAATCAAGAGTTTCTTGCTGAAAAGAAGAAGAATGGAACTGAAATGTTTTATTCAAAAGAAACTAGAACCTGTTACAAATGCAATGAAGCTGGTCACATTGCATGGAACTGCCAAAAAAATGCCAAGTCAAAACAGGGAGTTTCTAACAAGTTGAAAGGAAAAGTTGTTGATAGTGAACCACCAACAGAAAAATTTAAAATTTTTGAAAATTCAACTTATGAGGTTGGCGAGTGTTCTAAAAAGAATTTTTATAAAAAGAAAGAGAATGACAACCAAGTGTGGGTTGTTAAGAAAGTTGATGTGAATGTCGGTGATGAATCTGGTTCCACAAAGCCAGAAGAGTCACAGGTTGAGATGAAAATTTCAGTGAATGATGATGAGTTTCCATCACTGAAATTTGAAGAAGTTAAACAGAAAGTTGGTAAGGTTGATATCTCGAATCAGTTTTACAACGAGAATACTAAGTTTGATGTCGAGAAAACATTCAATGGAAGTGTTAAGAAAATTTTTGGGAAAATGCTGAATGGGAAAGCAAAGGGGGTTAAAGATTTTTATGCAACTAAAAAGGCAACTTACAATCCTACTGCGCAAGAGTTGAAAGCCATCAAGTCTGAAAAGACTTGGATGGAAGTCTGTTTCCCATGAAGTCTTAGGACTATGCCGGAGATCCCAAGTTTATATCGTGGATCAGGAATCGGCATCATTCTAATGTTTGAAAAGTTTGTTTGAAAGATTTTTGAAAGTTGTTTAAATTTTACAGGATAAAGGACTACGCCGGAGCTTCCAGGTTGGTAAGTGCGAAGCAGGAATCGGCATCCTGATTGGTAAATGATGCATGTAGACGTAACATTCCTACAGTTGGTATTAGTTAGTCATACCTACAAGTGGTATTGTTTGTGATCCTAAAAGTGGTAATTTTTACAATTAGTACAGAGGTTGCTTAATTGCAAATGGTAAATCAGGGACATTAAGTTGTACTTGATTTACTACATTTGAGATTGAATGGACAATATGATGAACCAAACCCCTATCCTACAAGTGGTAAAAACAAACTTATTTTCCTGAAAAATCATTTCGATTAAAACAAACTTAAGTGTTTTGAAATCATTATGAGAAAATAGTTTTGTGAAAGGGGGAGTTCTGATTGTTTATGCCTAGTGAATGGCGATTTGATGCGATTCGATGTCAGTTGTCAAGTTTCTGTATAGTTTTGATTTTCAATTGGGTTAACAGTTTAGATAGTTTTCAAATTTCCTAAAATGTGTTTGCATTTTAGGGGGAGTAGAAAATTTTCAGAAAATCCAAAAACATTTGAAAATATGAAAAAGACAAAAACATGATAAAAATAAAAACGAGTTTTGTTGAGAAAAGAGGAAATGATAGTACATCAGTAGACAGTTACAGTATGCTAAAGAATTGTATTGTTTAAATAGAGTTAAACGGTCTCACTGATGATATGCCGATAGGTTTTTACACATTTAGTAAACTTTTTCGGGATATAAACTTAAATTCAAACTTGCTTGTTTCGTGGGGAACACTACTTGGATATATAGGTAACCCCTGAAATCTCGTTTGAAAGGTCCCTCTTTCTGAGATACTAGGTCTTTATGCTCAGTGATATCTGGGTATTATCCCGGGACTTCTGCTGAAAGGAATTTCTGACCTAGTCCCCGGAGAATACTTTCCGCATGCTTAAAATAGCGCCGCCCTCAGCAAATTGATGAAACAATAAAATTGATAGTCATTGCTGTTGTAATCAAAAGATCCTCTAAAGGGGACCCACCAAAAGTCAAAGCCGTCATCTCTCTGCGTATCAAAAGATCGACCTGAGCTCTCACGACCCTCGCAATTTAACCCCTGACAGATATCATCTGTGGTATATTCACCTGTAAGACTGAATATTGGGATCTGGATACGGGAGTATATTCAAGAGGTGGGACACATGAATGAGTTTAAGTTCTTAAAACACCTAACTCATATCCTGAATCAGTTGAAATTTGTGTGAAAATTTAAGTGGATCAGTATATCGGCAATCTAAGTGAATTGATTAATTCTTAATGTGTAACTAAGCTCAACGGTACTTGTGACTTGTCATAAACTGATATGATCCTCTTACACGAACTCACAAAAATATTGTCTGTAAATATTTCTTTATTGCATTTCTTTCTTTTAGAAAAATCCAAAAAGATTTTGTGTGTGTTTTAGCATAACTTTTGAAAAAGTCAAAAAGATTTTCGACAACTGATGTTGGAAAGCTGATTGTCAAAATTCCGAGTGCGAAACATGATGACATTGTTGTAAGGGGGAGTGTGTCTTAAATGTCAAAATATGTTTTCTAAATCAACAAGTGGTTCATCATGTGTTTGTGACCTGAGGGAAAGTCAGTGTTAGTGCATACATTGAATTGTTAAATGTGTGAAATTTATTTTTAGGTAGAGTGAGTTTATGCAGGTTTAAGTATGAGCTGGATTGATGATCCTGAGCTGGATGAGAGCCAGATTACGATCTTGGAACAATCTCAGAAAGAGACAGCCAGATTACGATCCTGAAGCAGATGATGCTGAAGATCTAACGGAATGCCAGCACATTGCAAGGGGGAGTCTGTTAATTTTGAGAGAAAGAATGAAGCTCAAAGACTGATCAAGACTGAAGATGAAAGACTCGACATGTGAGACTCGTCAACATCTGAGGGGGAGTCTGTTGGTGCACACATCTGTCGTCTTCGTCTTACATCGAGTCTTCGGTTCGTTGCGGTTCGAAACAAGAATGATGTCATCATTCTTGATGATGACATCATCCAAGTGACCTAAATTCTTGCATCATCTACTTCAAATGCACGTGAAACAAGATGACAAAATAGAATGCAAACGTTTGAATCAGTGTTGCATGTTTCACTAGAAGACAAAAGTGTATACATATTTGTTGATTTCACTCATCATGCATATCTGATTCCGCCCGGAATCTAAAAGGTGATTCCGCTCCCAAGTCGATGTCATTATGGGCGGAATTAGAAGCACTATATATAGTGCACTTGAGAGCGAAATCATTAGTAATTCCTTGTATTCCATACCGAAGTGAGGTTTCGTCCTCGAAACCTTTCTTACCTTTATTTAACACTAATTATTCCTTTTCCACGTCCCTTTGACATGACCGCGAGCCATCACAATGACTATCCTCCCTTTTCAAGAACCCATCCCAGAGTCCTTATTAATGTTTCTTTCACTAAATAATGCTTGCTGCTGTCGCACTTCATAGCTTGCGGTTCATTCATCATTTTGTTTGCTTTGAACAATTAAAACTTCCCATTACTAACATTCCTTTATGTTTAGTTCATTATTCGTATCATTCTTGGTGACTATACGATCTTAGTTTGTAATTTGTACATACACCTCTACATTTAACTTTGATAGATACATTATAATGCTAAGTAACTATCCGTTCCCACTTCAAGACTATTCATATGATTGACTTCTATCTAACAGGTCCATACTTTTCATACTTTATTTCTACATAACATTCTCATTTCTTTGGCCCGTTTGTAGAGGGTCAATATACATTCTTTTCTGACACGTCCATCTCTAGTCGAGTCATAACCTCCTATTAAAGTTACAACCCTTTTTATACATACCTGACGGAAGTAGATTCCATTGATTCATTATCCTTATCTTACGTTAATCATTCCCTTCCGATTGGTGACATTGCGTGTTCATTCATCAAGCTCACCTATGAGTACAGAACTTAACAAATCAAAACATTAACTACCGAGTTCAAATGGCGATCACCATCTGACCCGTATGACCCATTCATCCTTTCAACCATTCTTGCATGCAACGCATTTGCATAAATATATTCATATATATATATATATATATGAAAGTTTAAACATAATTTGAATCATATCACTTAAGGAATATTTACTTGTTTTGTCCGTAATTACTTACACATTCGGATATTTTCATTCCTATCGTTCTTTTGTTCATTTGCTTTACATTTACTTATATGACTTGTTTGACGCATACATGGTCAAACCATCGACTTCTTCTTATGTAGACTAGTTCCGTCTTTTATATCTTAAATCTATTTCACGGATTCGAACACAGTATTCATAACTTTCGTACCTTCTATGTTTTGAATCCGTCTCGCGGATTCAAACATTGCATTCACATCTTTCATTCTTTGAATCCGTCTCGCGGATTCAAACATTGCATTCATGCCTTTCATCCCTTGAATCCATCTCGCGGATTCAAGCATTGCATTCACATCTTTCATTCTTTGAATCCGTCTCGCGGATTCAAACATTGCATTCATGCCTTTCATCCCTTGAATCCGTCTCGCGGATTCAAGCATCGCATTCATATCTTTCATTCTTTGAATCCGTCTCGCGGATTCAAACATTGCATTTACGCTTTTCATCCCTTGAATCCGTCTCGCAGATTCAAGCATTGCATTCATACATTGTTGATCCGTACTTTCTTACGGATTCAACATTCTTCATTCTTATCATTCATATTTTTCATTCCTACATAGTACTCTCAATTTCCCGAGAGTCTTACTACCCACTTCACCCGCACGCCCACATGCTACCCAATTCTAACGGACATACCTGCGATAATTACCACGGTCTCACGAATGTCATATGCTTCTTGCGTACTGGCCAGGTGCGCAATTCACATACTAATTTCGTGCCTCCAGGTAATCATCGCCTTATGTCTGCAGTAGTGGGTCTCAGTTCGTGCTACATTTTACAATCTTATCAAGACAATATCGTTGTCTTCCATTTAGTACTTACCCTCCCAAGGAGATTTCTTCCTTTTTCTTTTAACACCGGTACCATACATATTAACATTGTGTACCTGGGGTCCGTCTGTCCATTCTCATCCTTGCCTGCCTTAGCATTCATCCTAGACTGCATTCAAGGGTCATCTTCTTCAAACACTTATACTTACCTTGCACATAACATACCGTCAGTTTCTTTATACGTATATATAAGTACATACTTACATTCGCTTCTACCTTTGGATCTTGATTGAGTCTTAGATTGTACGGGTTCCTTATCATAAGAGCACACAAGTTTGAGTTCAAGTACTTACTCTCTTGTACTTGATTCTCTCAAACCAGGGCTCTGATACCAACTTGTAAGACCCTAATTCGTATTTGACAAAAAGTCGCAGCGGAAATTCGTGCCATAAATTTTTTTTCATTTCAAACGTCTTGACTTACTTGAAAGTTCGTTTTAATATGTACCTTTTACAAAAATAAAGCATAGGTCCTGTTTACTAATAGTACATACTCAATTATTCCCGTACAATCTATCTTGTGACTCGGTCTTCGATCTCTATTTCTTGTGATAATCGCCCGTTATCCGTACAACCTGCACTCACCACATACATTCATAACATTAGTACACATTATATAAACAAGATTGATTCACGTACACTTCACAGTTCGTCCTTTTTCAAACTTTAAGCATTTCATCTACGTATCCATTTCCTGGTGAGGCTTCAATAATGTACCTGCATTACTTCTCATCCTCAAGGTACACCATTAGTAACGTTAACACTCAACGTGTCTAAATCATGCATACATACGTACTTACATACATACATACCTACACATCTACATACGTACATACCTTTCCTACATCTTTACATACATGCATACGCTCGTACATATCCTTATACATACATACATACATACATACACATCTACATACGTACATACCTTTCCTACATCATTTCGTATATGCATACACTCGTACATATCCTTATACATACATACATACACAACTATACACGTACATACCTTTCCTACTTCTTTACATACATGCATACGCTCGTACATATCCTTATACATACATACATACACAACTACATACGTACACACCTTTCCTACATCTTTACATACATGCATACGCTCGTACATATCCTTATACATACATACATACACATCTACATACGTACATACCTTTCCTACATCATTTTGTACCCTCATGACATTACACTTATATACATACATACACCCCTACTTGCATCATAACAAACTCATACATGTCTACTCGCATACATACCGTCATATATCCCCGTACTTGTGTGCATTCTTATAAACGTACATACATACCTATCTACATATGTTCATACACTTAAGCTTATAAAAACGTAAGTTAAATTAGTCTCACGTAGCTTAAAACACGTTTAAACGAGCTTCCCGGACCATACACGTGAAAAAAACAAATTTCGGAGAAACATAACCCGTCACGTCGCGTGGCGCGACGCCCCCTTTTTCCCATAACAGATGCAGCTGATTGCTGCATATTCTCAGCACGTTCGGATTTTACGGAAACGAGCATAACTCTCTCGTTTTTAGTCCGTTTTACCCGATTCTTTTTCCTACGCGTCCGTAATTTCATTCTCCATCTAATGGAGTTAAAATCCTACATCCGACATAATAAAATTTCAGACTTTTAACTCTTCGGTTTATTACCCTCTTACCAAATTTCGACCCGTTCGTGCATTTATCAACATAACTTGTTTGTTCGACCATAACTTCTTATGAACCTAATAATATTAGGTATGTCTATCATAAAAGGCTAAATTCTTGGATGTCTTACATCCTCTTAATCCATTATCGTTCATATGCTTATTTTGACCTGTTAAGGGTATTTACGCATTTTAAGGTCTATGACTTACAAAACCATACTCCCTACTTCCATACTTGTCCAAAACATTATACTTAACCGAATAACTTGTTTCTAAACTACTTTTAAGATCGTTTGCCCAAAATACCCTTCAAGGGCATTTTGGTCAACTTTAATCCAATCATTTACGACGAAAGCCTACAACACATGTTTGACCTCAAACATCATGTTTAGTTAATTAAAACACCATATTACTTAATCGAACTAAGAAGTGATTACGGAAATCACTTACTTTATGCGTCCGTAGTCACATCCACTTCCACGCCCCTTCTTGACCCGTTAGCCTTTCGCGCTTGAGTCCGTCTCGACATGATTCCTATACTTTCATATCATCGCAATTACATTCTTGTTAGCATACTCATTGCACATGTTAACGATCATAACAATTACATCTTTTACATTTGACTTTAATTAGTCAATTCCAACAAGCATAGATCATGTGACCAATTTCACATTCTTACAAGCTCATGTAATTCATCATATCATTCCATTTAAAAACGTATTGTTATAACATGTACCATACGACTTCCTATAATCCTATCTCTACGACAATGAGTCAAATCATGCTTCTTGTTCGTAGTTGACTTTCAGAAAGTCAACAATTCATTTTATTTAACTTTCGACTTATCATTTTATACCCGTATCATCATAATCGACTATACGGATGACACTATATACATTTTATCATACGCTTGGTGTGCGTACCACCTTTTAAGCATAACGTACAACTAATTCATGCATAATCTTCTAAACTCATACATAATTCATCAAATCATCCTACTAATCAACATGCATTATTCCTAAATAACATCAAACACATTATCATCATATTTCTTCCAATTTATCTAACAAGAATTCATCATACACATCATGATACATCAACATTCAACAAGAATTAGACATGGATGATGATTCAAGTCACTATTCTTACCATAACTAATGGGTTTCACCTCTAAACATCAAATTAACCCAAACCATACATAATCCATGTTCTATATGATGATTCTAACACATACTCATACTCAATTTCATACGAATTCGCGATTTGCAACATAACCCACTTCCCACATGATCACCAATCTAACTTTTAAGACATACCTTATGATCCCCTTGTGATGGTGATCATTAATCAAAGTTCATTCACGAGTTTAAGCCTTGATTGATCCTTTGATTTGAAGCATTTTGAAGAACTAGGGTTTGGCTCCTTTGGAGCCCTTCCTGGTCGTTCCAGAACACACACGAAATGTGTGTGTTTGTGTGTATTGTTTTGTTTTATAAAACATAAGTTTCTCATGTTTAAAAATTAGCCCCTCATGTTCGCCATTTAAATATAATTGGCACAACTTTCGTCTTTCAATACTTTTGACCATACCCTTAACTAGGTTAAATAGCCTAGTTATTTATTTCATGACATTTCCTATATGAACATACGGCAAATATAAACATTCGGATTTTGGGGCGTTACATCTTTTCATCATCAAAATCAATTTTCAACAAGTTTCACAAGTAACATACACTAAAATCACCATGTAAAACCTTATGATGAACTTGATTTTTGGTAAAAATGTGTAGTATTTTAGATCTATACGTTACATACAAGGATCTTCTAAAAACAAGTGTTCTTGTTAACTTTAAACAAACTTTTTATGAAACTTTAACTTACTAAGTAAAACATCCATGAGTTTTAGGGTTTCAAAACTATGAAAAACATATTCTAAAACCATTTTTATATTCATTTAAAAGATCTTTATGTTCATCATCAAGTTTCATCATGGATCTTTCAAGATCCATGCTTAAACTTGTTAGATCTAAGCTTCTAACAAGCTTACACATGATGGATCTAACCAAAAACACAAGATCAATGTTCACAACCTCATCGCATACATCAAACAACACTAAAAACACTTGTTTTTCTTTAGATTATGTTAGATCTTCATGTCTTCATCCTTTAAAGTTTAGTTTCTTAGATGGTGTAACTTGTACATAACACTAACATGAAGTAAAATAGAGTTTAGCATGCTTACTACTAGCTCTAGTGGCTAGGGAAGTGGCAAGAACAAGATCAAGATGAAGATAGAAGAGAATGAGAGGTTAAAAGCTCCACAACGTGGTCCTTGAACTTCCTTCACTTGTAGCCTTCTTAGATCATCTTCCTTCACCTTTGTACAACTTTGGATTATTTGATTTAGGAGTGAAAATGGATGTTGTATGGTGTGGTGATGGTTGTCGTAGGTATAGAGAAGAGAGGAAGAAGAAGAAGAGAGTTTGAAAATGAGAATGATAAAGTGAAGACCACTCTTGAGATTATGTTCCTTTTAACCACCCACAAGTGTTTAACCATGAGATCAAGTGTCCCATATCTAGCATACATATGAATATTTTAATGGGCTTTGTTGGTAGGGGCCACTTGGGCCGGTTAGGGATAGGGGGCTAAGTGTAAGTTTTTTGGAAGGTTAAGGTTATAAATGTAAGTTAGAAGGTTATATGTAATAATAAGTGTGTGTATGTGTTTTTGTGATTTTTAATGTGTTCTAGCATTATAACTAGCTTTATATCACTAAAACAATGCTTCTAGTCTATTTTCGGTATTTTGGGTAGTGTCCGGTTATTCGTTTGGTTATGGGTTCGTTAAAGTGCTAAATTGCGCAGTTTTGCAAGATTTGAAGTACCATTTATGACAGTTTTCATTCCCGACACTTTACAAGTTATTCTGGACTTTTAAACCTTAAATCTACATAGTATTTTGATGTTAAATTGCTGTTTTGCTGAATTTATGCAGAATTATGCATTTAAAGTGTGTTTCGGGTACTTTTTAGTGTCGGTTTTAGCTTTCAGAAAGTGTTTATGTTAACCATTGTTCACCTACTTAGTTTCCAATGTATTTTTGATGTTGGACCTACTTCTAAGTCCTAAATCTATTGTCTGATTGTTTTCTACATACATGCTGACGCAGCTTATCTAACCTATGAGCTTACTAATCAACTCGACGCAACAGTATGATGTGACAGTTAATATATGATGCATGCATGAATTCAATTGCATATCAAATAAGCACATAATGTTGACGTGTAAGCACATAGATGCAGGTAATAAATACTAATTAAAATAGTACGGAAATAACTGGTTTTGGGCTAGTTGTCACGTCATTTGCTGAAAATTGTTATTTCACGGTTCAAATCAGACAATTGTAGTGTTTGTATATTTTCCAAAAAGTGTTAACATGTATCCTTTTTTTCCCACTTGGGGTTTTGTATAACCATGATGTTGGACCTAATTCTAAGTCTTATGTTTGTCGTTTAGGTGAGTACCGGAACCGTGCTGACATAACTAGTATAGCCGGTCAATCTACCAATAGTTTTGTGCATAGTTTATATGTTTCGTGACACGGTGAATAAAAACATGTGATATGAAAATAAAATATATTCCTTGAGATTTCTAGACTTATGAGACTTAAACATATTGAAATTGTATAATTCACATAGTTGTTAAGTGTACGGAATTATTGGAAAAATTGTTGTTTGTCACATACTCCCCATGTTAAAAAGAATTCAGTCCCAAAATTCAAGCTGAGTCATCCGTTGCAGGAGTGTTCTCGAACAGGTGTGGGTATTTTGTTTTGATTTGATATTCATGTTCCCATGTATACTTGGGTCCATGTCTAGAGTTCCAACGAACTTTGACTAGTTTAATATGACTTCTCCTTGTCTTTTGGACTTTCCAGTCCATAACCTCAACAGGTTCTTCTATGAATTGGAGTTTGTCGTTGATGTGTATTTCATCCGCAAGGATGATAACCGTTTCTTGTGTTGGACTCTTATTGAGATATGACTCATGAAATGTGACGGTACCAACCTTTGCTAAAATTTCAAAAGGGCCTATTTATCACGGGTTTAGCTTTCTGTGCTTTCCGAACCTTGCTACGCCCTTCTAAGGCGAGACTTTCAACAAGACTCTGTCACCGACCTTGAAGGATAATGGTTTGCGTCATTTGTCCACATAGCTCTTTTGTTTGTCTCTGCTTTGATACGGTCTCGGATTTGAAAGATTTTTTCGGTAGTCTCTTTGAATAATTTTGGGCCAATTAATTGCTTGTCACCGACCTCCGCCCAACATAGCGGCGATCGGCATTTTCATCCGTAAAGAGCTTCGAACGGTGCGACTTGAATACTTGTGTGGTAACTATTGTCGTATGAGAACTCAACCAAAGGTAGGTGAGTATCCTAATTGCCGCCTAAATCCATCACACAAACACGAAGAATTGACGGCTAGAGTATCCAATTTAGATTCTTCAGTGGCTGAGATAAAAGACATGTTGAAGATATTGGTACAAAAATCTGCTCCTCCTACAAATGCAATACTTGCTGAGAAAGTTTGGATTCATGCCCAATCATATCTCCAACTACAAAAGCAGTCTACAGATGCCACTCACAACATTCACATTGAGTTAATCGGAAATATAGTTGATGCAAGATTTTCTGATACATAAGCAGAGATTAAAGCCATAAAAGATCATCTTTTACAAGCAACAAGTTTTGTTCCATAACCCAGGCATCCTGCATATGATGCCAAAAAGGGGGAGAATAGTGTATACCTAAAAAAGCTTCCACCTGCAAATCCAGCCAAAAAGGCTAAGGTTACTCAAACCACTATTCCATCATCTCTAACCACTGTTTCATCCATTCCATCCCAAACCACTGCACCCACTACATCTCTAACGTCTATTGGCATTGCAAAAGTACAAACAGATGTTATAGCAACAACACCACTCACTACATTACTACCACCTATTCCTCAAACCAAAAAAAAAAATGACTACTTCACCTATCAAAATATCAACCACCAAAATCACAACATCTTCCCAACATCTTCACCACCATCATCATCTATAACTTTTGCAAGTCTTCCTAGCCCAACCAGTATTGAAGAATACTTATAATTGAAGAAAAGGCAGACCAAAAGAATGGTATTAGAAAGAAATAAAAGGAAGATGATAAGCAAATCTTGTAGACTCTAATAGAAGAATACAGAAAGGTAGAAGCTTTGAGAGGCTATGTCGACATGATCTGCAGGAACCTATCCATGATACCATAACTGATGCAGATCTAAAAAAGCTGCTAAGAGAAGATTACCTTAATCACATCATGGTGACAAAACCATATGATGCTGATAAGGAATAATTTCCTGGATGGCCAACTAAATCTTTGCTAGATGAAATAGTAAGGATTGAAAAGTTGAAGCTATTTCCAAATATCACTCCTTCAACCCCAAACAGGAAAGATCGAAAAAAGCCAAATGACATAAGGGCTCTGAAGATAAGGATAATGAAGGAAGACTTGTCTGCTACAAAAATGGGCCCCGTGAAAACAATGACAAAATGGAATGAGTCAACAACCTTAGAAAGTTATAAACAGTTGGAAATCCAAAGAGAAAATGATCTCTCATTGCCAAAAAGGTCAGAGTATGAGCAGCTAGACTTTCCTATCAAAACATTAGTTAAACATTCTAAGTTTCCATCAACAAGAAACATTGCATCAGCTGTAGGGGAATTTCTCAAAAGAAAATATGAACATAAAAAGGACATCAGGAAAAAAGACATAGCCGACACAATAATGGTAAGACCAGTCTCTCATAACTCACCAACAATAACTCTGGTCCTGGAAAATCCTTCTAGTTAGAAAATTCTAAAACAGAAGTCAAACAAAGACACCCATGAACTGACTTTGCTCAGGGCTAGTGGGGAGGTGGAGAAGATCACAATGAAAAGTGCCTCAGGCCTAAAAATTGAAGATCTCCAAGACTTGATAAATCTACCACTAGAAAGAGACCTAGAAGACACTGTTTCTCTTGACTTTGAATTACAATTCAAAGGTCAAATAAGAGAACAATTGATGAAAGAATAAAAGTTGATCAAATAAACATATGTTTTGGCATCATCTGTTCTAGGGGAGATTGTTGGAACTACAAAAGAACAGGTGATATTCAAAAGCCAAGACATGAATCAAGCTCAAGAAATAAATAGTTGATGAAGTAATTCTCTTCCCAAAGATAGTGAATCTTGAACACCTAATCAGAGCAACTTTTCAAGAACATGGCAAACATCTGATCAAGGCTTAGAACCACTTCAAGAGGATACAACATTTGTTGAAGCTAAAGACTGTTGAATTCCAAAGAACTGGTGAAGTCAAAGGTCTGCTGAAAAAGACCAAACATCTGTATGGCCAAACAAATGTTTGGACGACTGCAATAGAGGATAACTTAGACAGTGTTTTCCCAATGTAACAATATTTATCTTGTATCAGTGTTTAGACTGGTTAGAATAGATGACAGGATTTGCACATATGTTTGCAAATATCTATGGAATCTTTTCTGTTAGGAATGTTAAATATCATTATCCGGGTGATGTCAGCACATCACGAACAAAGCTTTAGTACTTAGTATAAATAGATCTCACCTATTAGAGATCTATTCATCACTTCACCCATTCTCGTTTGTACGAATAGCTCTAGTGAGTGATCGGCTGAGGGGGAGATTGTAGAATCATTTGTGTAAAACTTTTGAATCAATTGAAAAACAGTTTCTGATAATATATATCTACTTGTGAACTATATTGTGATAATCAATATTTGTTCATTAAGTATCAAACTTAGAACCTAACAATATATGCTTCCATTTTTCCAGCATGCGTTACCGACGGGTTAAATTTCTCTAGGAGAATTTGGTATGGGTTCTGCACATACCGTTTCACCCATTTTTCCCACTTTATTTTAATTTTAAGCATCTTTGTATGTTAAACATACGATAAGTCATGGATTGTAACTGGGAAATACTGTTTGGGTTTGTAGAGCAATTGGGTTTATTTTTTGTCACACCCCGATTTTCGGTGGGCCCAGATGGGTTGTGACGATTGGATAACAATATCACAAATAATAATGCAACGGAAGTATATGAGTAAAAATATGCATTTCAATAAAAACTTGAATATATATAAAACTTGTACAAGTATTCGAGTACAAGCCCACAGACAGGATCGAGATAAAAAAAAGCTTTAGACATCAAAGGCTTTAAGCTGAGGAGTTGTAAATTCCATAGCCTTTATTCTAGCCGACCCGGATTCCTAGCCTATTATAAGGTTCGGTACCTGCGGTTCAATCTTTTGAAAATATGTCAACTTTCACTGGTAAATACAGTTAACTGCTCGTTTTGAAAACAGATTTTCAAAAAGAGTTTTATACATAGAGAAAACCTGTAGGTAATCATTTATTATTTCTTGGGATTCTTTCTTGTCACCAGATTTACATACTTGTCATACAATGGGAACCAGAGATCAGAGCCGGTCATTTCAGTGCTATAACGATTAAGGGTACACACCAAAGTTGAATAGACGCGTCTTACAGTCGGTATGCCTACCCCTGCACGCTATTCCGTATGGCCATAATAGTTAATGAGTCGGGACGCCCGGACACGGTACCGATAACCACCAATTGTTTCAGTTATCAAGTAAAACAGATCAAACCGAGTTCTTATATTTATGAGCAATCATAGGCGGCCCATTTATATAATACCTGCTCCAAGTGGTGTATTCACCATACCCCAAGTTTTTAAAAAAATAAGTTAAGAGTATTTACCTTTTGCTAGCTTCCAATTAAATATTATAATTTAGCAAAAGCCGCAAGTAAAAGTATTATTGACCCAAATCCCATTATCTAGGGGTTCTATAGTCTGGAATGAACAAATTTATTTATTTGTTAGTATGTATACAGGTCAAAGGTTAGTTCCTTTAGACATGACCCGTTACTTAAGAATAGATTCACTAGATTAAGCGTAGATCAGACTAAATTTGGTTTATGTCTATCCTAGTACAATGACTCTTTTGACGAAGGTCAATTAAGCAAACATTCTCTTTTGAAGTGATTTTGAAGTATTTAGACCCGTTACGCCTAAATTATACAGACTAGGTTCGTATAACTAGTTATGCACGTAAAAGCGGGTTAGGAAGGTCGGTTGGGTCTTATGACAAGTCCAAGGTGTCAAAACACATTTTATAACATTATACATTCTCTTTTAAAGTCAGAATGTTAACTACTTTGGTTTAAAAACCGTTTCTTTAGCTTTTAAGATATAAAGGGCATAATCGTCCTTTTTAAAATATAAATACTAGACTTGTCATTTGACCTACCAAATAACATGACCAAGAGGTATAACTTCAAAGGGTTATACCTTATACTAATATGGTCATAATATTAGTTTTAAATAAGTTCTAACGTTAACCAAACGGGTCAAAATTGAAAGTAAAAGCAAAAGTCAAACTGCTTGACTTTCGATATAGAATTGAGCTCTAATCAAGAAATGACGAGTTGGATGTGACACCCGGCTATTTAGGCTGTACCGTACAAATGTAAAATATGTTGTGAATGAATAAAGGCTGTATTTGACTGATATTAATGTTTATGTGTGATATTTGATGTGTTGGTAAATCCAAACTTTGAAAAAAAATTATGTTGGCAATAATAAGATAAACGCTTATCGTGTAACGAACAAAATGCGAAACGAACGTCGGTGACTGCCCGATCTATGTTAAAATCCTAAAAATAATATGTTATAATTAGAATAGTAATTTTAATCATGTCCGAAAAGAAAAATAAATTAAAACGCTAAGAAACTCTATTTTTCGAGTTTGAGCGTGTACCGCGCGATACTGCGCGTATCTGACAACATACTGTCAACGCAGCCAGCCAAGGCAACTGATAATTATTTCAGTAATAATTTGCCGATTTTATTTTTATAGAGCGTTAAAAATAATTTAAAACGTTATAAAACGGGATTAAAACGTTAGTTAAAATACCCGGTATCTAGTAAAATACCAATTTTGACCTATATATAATATATATATATATATATATATATATATATATATATATATATATATATATATATATATATATATGTAAGAGAGGTGGCAGCTAGGGGGTTCCCTCTACTCACTCTTCCACTTGGAAGTCTTCGAATACACTATGTAATGATTAAGCCATTTTAGCAAATCTTCCATATCTTGCAACATCCAAGAAACCCCATTTCAAAAATCAAACACCTCTCTCTCTCTCTTGAACACCTACGGCCGAACACCCCTTCACCCATAATCATTTTCATTTTCCAACTTGTTTCTTGAAGATTCATGTTCATACAAACTCATTTCAAGTTAGTTTGAACATCCAAGAGGGTTTTAAAGGTGATTTCAAGAAGGTGCAAGCTCCATATCATCAAAAGTTTATCAAAACCCACTAAAAATCTTGAAGGTATAAACTCACTTTAAAAATCTTGTTCTTGATTTATGGTGATAGTGATGGTTGTGAGGACCGGGAGTTCGGTTTGATTGAACACGCTCAGGTCAGATCAGCAGCAACACGATCGTGCAGAATCCGATAGTGATGTAGGAGAGAGATAGACAACATAGACATCGTTCAATGCATTCATTCTCATTGAAGTTGATGATTCGTACAAAGTTCCAGAGAAAATTTGCAAGAGCTCCGCCAGAGGTGTCAACAACAGATGTCTCAAATGAGAACCAAGACCCTCTATTTATTGGCGCGCTCATCCGGGAGAAATCTCTGACCGTTCAGATGATCATCCATCCGGATGACTATGTCCATCCGATCGGATGGACTCCATTCGTCCGGATGGACTTACAAAACTTCCAAACTTGCGTTTCGTCTCAGAATTAATATAAAACACATACAAAACTATACATAGACAACAACCAGGTAAATATAGACTAAATACAGGTGAAAGCTACAGACATATGCATCTACAGACTCCCCCTTGGATGTAGCTGCAGTCTTTCTTCCTGTATAGTCTTCAACATGCCTTCCTGTTGCGTCTTCTTTCCCTCGCTTTCCTTCTCCTCCCTTCTTTCCTTTCTTCTAGCATTCTCTGCCTCAACGGTCTTCCAATGTTATTCCACCATTCACGATAAACTGGACCACCATCTCGAGCTTTAGACCACCTTGGGATCTTTTTCTCTTGAGACTCGATTGGTGTTTGATCGGTTTCAGGCCATTTCAACTTCCAGCTTGCACGTTGAGCAGCTTTAGCTCTTATCGCTTTCATCCTTTCACTATGATGTTTCTTCTTCAAGAATTCTTCCAGCTCAAGATCTCTAAACTTTGACTCCCAGTAACCTACAGAATTGATGTCTTTCGCAAAATAGACATTCACCAACTTCTGGTACTGTTGAGCTTGAACCTTGTCAGCTTCATTGTAAATGATCTTGTTAAAGAATAAGCATTTTATGTCTTTCTTTGAACAGTTGACCAACCACATAGGATCTAATATATGAATGTGCCTCCAGTCACCCGTCTTTGCATCCAATAATGTAATCACAGCTTCACAAGTACTAGGGTTGAAAATCCAACCTTTAAAGTCTTTGTAAAAGTCTTGTTCCATTTCACATAGAGGCATGTTCTTCAAACACCTAGGTTGTCTGATCTGTAGCGTGATATCTTTTTCTCTAGTGTTAGGATCAATCTTTACTATCTACTTCGGTTGGTGTGGTTTCCAATCGGGAAAATTCAGTTTTGCTTCCAGCTTTATGTAATCCCACAACCTCTGCTCATGACATTTAACCTTAGACCCGTAGTAGTACTGCTTAATATTCTTCTTCACCAATTCCTCTACATCCCACCAAGTTAGAGTTTTAATGTCTGATAAGAATTCAAAATACTGTACCCTAAACTCTCTCTTGATTGCATACACTTTCAGATATTCTAAATACCCCCATGATAGAATATCACCAAGAGACTTATCTGGATGTCTCGTGAAAAACTGTAACAGTCTCTTGAACTTCCTCTCCTCAGACATCACCTTAATCCATCTCTTCTTTTCTTCAAAAAGATCTTCTTTAGATATAGTTTCTAGAACACCTTTGGTAGAAATCTTTTCAACTACTTTCCTCCTAACTTCATCTTCGTTATATGATCGGAACAATTCATCGAAGGTAGGAAAATCATCATTTAAACCAGAATAATGAAACGGAGTGTCCTGGTCAGAATCTAATCCCTCCTCAATGATTACATCATTAAAGTTATCAGCTTCGTTCACAAACTTAAAAGTATACTCCCGTTCTGGAGTTGGTGGAATCTCCTCTTCAATATCAAACTTAAATCTGTCTTCTTCTAAATCCAACCTGTCTAACATGGACTCCCTAGTCTAGTTTTCGACTAACTCCCCCTCTTCCTCAGTACGATTTAAGTAAATAACTTTAGGAAGATTAAGGAATACCTAGTGAATATCAGCATGTTTGGTTCCAGACGAAGACTCCCCCTGATGTTGATCTTCTTCACGTTGCTCATTTAGCTCATCATTCAAGAAATCTTTAATAGTACTTGGACTTGATGGCTTTGTGATCAACAAACCACTAGCACCATCTTGATCATCATCATCACCCTTATCATCCTTATCATCTTTGTTATATTTGTTATCTTTATCATCTTTGTCTTCATCTTCTTCATCTTCATCTCCAAACATTTCTTTCAACTCTTCATCATCGTCATCAACTTTGTACTTATTCAACTTCGCTTTCAATCGACGACGTTCGACTTCAATTCTTCTAAGACTAGCAAATTCACTATGAATCACATCCTTCACTTCTCCAACAGGAATAATAGCAAAATTTACTTCAATATCTGCCTCAACCTCTACCTCTGCGTCTTTCATCTCAACATCATTAGTATTTACTTCAACGTTAGAAAAATTTACCTCTGCATCTGGTTGAGATGGTTCAGGTTGACTTGTCGACCCCAGAATTTCTTCAGTATCGATCACAAGACCCTTTCTTTTATCCTTAAGTGCTTCAGCAGCTTCTTCAGCAATTCTTTTCTCTTTTTCCATCCTTCGAGCCTCGACTCTTTGGATCTCTATCTCGTCATAAGCTGCTTGAACATTAATTCCAGGTTTGTTTTCTATCATGGTATACAACATATTGAGTTGTTCATCTTTGATTTCCTTATCTGCTCTCAACGCTTCTAATTATTTCTTCAGAATTTCATTTTCACTTGAAGTAGATGTGTGCAGATCACCAACCAACTCCATCAATGTCTTGTTAGAATCATCCATTGCTTTGTATTACGCATTAACCTCCATAATCTTTTCTGCTAGCTCTTCAACTACGTCTGTCAGCTCTTCAACTCCATTTTTCAAAACAACATTCTCAGCTTCAACATCTTTAAGCTTTTCTTTTGCAGCTTTGAGCACTGCTTCAGCTTCAACTTTGGCTTTCTCCAACAAACTAACTTTCCTCGTCAACGCATTAATCTTGCCATCATTAAACATATCACCAAAATCAGAGGGAAGATCATAAGGAACCTTTAGAAAACCATGGCTTGAGCTTTGAGGTGTTGGCAGTTTCTTTGATGCCAAACTTTGTTCTTCCACAGTCTTTGGCGGTTGGGAGTTTTCTCACGTACTTCTTCTTGAATATGAATTGATTGTTGAACATGTGAAGATGGAGGTGTTGCCATTCTAACTTCAGTTTGAGCTGGAATCTCCACTTCAGCGCTTTCAACTCTTTCAAATTCTGGAACTTGTTCTGGAATGGAAGTTGTAGCTTTTCTATCTTTCTTTCTTCTTGGCAACTCTGCAGTTAGACGTGCCTTTCTCTTTCTAATTCCTTTCTTTTTGATCTTTTCTTTCTCTGCAGGAGTTGCCTCGTATGTAGCATCTTCCTCATCAGACGCTTTCTTTTTCTTTTGAATTTTCTTCAACTTGAGCTTACCACTTACGTATGAAGTAGGTGCCATCTGAGTTAAATCAATTTCACTTTCTGTTTCACTCGAATCCGTGTGCACCTCTCCTTCAACAAATGTTTCTTTCAAACCTTTTCCAACAGCTTCTGCTTCAACATTCTCAGCACTCTTTTCAGCATCTTTAGCTCCTTGAGCAGTAGATAACTTTTCATAATCAGCAAAAGACATTTTGAGAAGATCAACTCCTTGAGCAATCACTTCTTGTGGAGAAATCATAGGCTCATCAACCAAGTGAGGTGGTGATTTCTTCTTCTTTGTATCTGCAACATAAACATTAACATTTTTAGTAAGAAATTCAAATGATTTATCTACCAACCTTTCCGGTGATTCCAGCTTCTTTGTTTTACCCTTTATAACAACTTTCGGCGTTGTCACTTTTGGTGTTCTTTTCCTTGACCTTTCTTCTTTCACGAACCACCATCTTGTCTTCTTATAAACCAACGACTCCATTCTTCTTGCCTCGTCGTCCTAACCACTATTATCATGTCTCCAATTGTCACCCTGTGGAGCTACATAATCAGGTTTCTTGATAGCAGCAAACTTTTGTCTATGCTTCAGCTCATTTTCTTTCTTAATTCCTCTATAAGCATCCAAACATTTCAATGTTTCACTATCCGTGTGATCTAAGTATAGTTCATCACTATCATCCTTCTTTGGCAGATTCTGAATTTGGTCATCGATAAGCATCTGCACAAACCTCGGATATTGGATATATCTTTAACCTTTAATGTTGTCCAACATGTGATTGAATATGACTTGTGAAATGATATTCATGATATAATCCAAAGCTTTATCATAGGCACCCTTCCTATGCCCTAAGGCATGTATCATTGACAAATCCAGAATATCCAATTCTTAACCAGAAGCCTTTGCACAGTCGTTCCGAACCAATAATGGGATCTTCATCCATATCCTTCAAGTCCAACACTCTTCTAATATCACCCACTATGATCTTCACAGGTAGATCAACGTCTTTGTCATTCTCATCCTTGATCCTCACCGCTGAGTGTATTGCCTTCTCATCCTTGACGTAATAAGTAGCATTCCAGAAAAATCTTACATGTGAACCATAACACTTATATCTATCGGTCAATGCCTTATAAATCCTACTATCCTTAAAAAATGGCACTACGTCTTTGAACGGTTCAATGTTTGGATATGTTTCGTCCAAAACACAGCAAATATTGTGCTTATTATGAAAGTCAGAAGCCTTTGCCTGCAAAAAATTTATTATCAGAATATGCATGTTTATCGAGACACATAGTACACAGTGAAAATTTTCAACACTTGAAATATTTTCTAACACTTTTACACTGTGCACTCCATCCGGATGGACTTGGTCCGGATGGGAATGGTCCGAATGGCAAAAGTTCCGAATGACAAATGGTCCGAATGACCATTCAACCGGATGGCAAAGTAATCAATTTGATAACATGGTCTGGATGGTCATCCGCTCGGATGGTCATACAATTGAAACTGATGAACATTCAAACACATCAATTCAAAATTTTCAAAATTTTGAAAAATTGAAGCCAATTTCTCTCAGGGAATGTGCCGATTAAGACTATTCTAAGTTCAATTTCTCCAAAAACGGTCTAATAAACCCTAGATCTAACAAAAACCCCATGTCGTATGTCGACCTATCGAATGAGTCTAAGTTCAATTCTAATCATGTTTTGATGAAATTGGAACCATAAACTCTTAAATCTAAGGCTGATGAACAAAGATCTATGATCAATTTTACTAAAAGTCAACAAACAAAGCCTAGATTTAAGCCTATCCCACTGTCAGCTTGTCCAAACGTCAAAAACTGGTATTAAACGATGAAATCAGAAGAACTTACCTTCACCATAGTGAATGTTGTGCAAACCAACAAGCCTAGGAAAGAAATCTGGCAAAGTAATGGCTTAGAATCAAAGTATGAATTGAGAAAAAAAGTTGAGTGTGTCGGATGACTATTCGGTCGAATGACAGATCATTTGGTCGAATGGCTATATATAGCCTTGACATCCATTCGGATGGTCATCCGCTCGGGTGAGTTTTTCAAAACTATCTTTTTCAAATTTTTCAATCTTTTTAATTTTTTATCAGTTTTTAACATCCGCTTAAGTATCCAGGTCCAAGTTAATGACCCTAGTTACTCGATTTGTCGACCAAGTCCAAGTTAATGACCTTGGTTGACCCGATTCGAACCAACTGACATTTTTAATCAAAATTTTCAACTTTTTCTGAAAATACAAGTTTCAAGTTAATGAACTTGTTTAACATTTTAAGTTTCCCAAACCTTCAGATAAGCTCCCAACCCAGTCATTCAGCAAACTTTCTCTGCATCGCATATGAGATTCTGAAGATCAGCTTTCCACAATGGTTTGTCAAAACTAAAGCAGAAATAAAATCGTTTTGAATTTTAGAATGTTTATATCAAAACACACTGAAAATATTTTTGGGTTTAAGCTGAATGAAATAACAGAAAACTATTTACAAACATATTTTTGTGAGTTGTGTTAGAGGATCGTATCCGCTACCGACGTCTCACAAGCACCGTTGAGCTTATATTTCACATTAAGTTTTAAACGATTCACCTAGATTGTCGATATACTGATCCACTTAAATTCTTACACAGATTTCAACTAATTCAGGATACGAATTTAGTGTTTTAAGAACTTAACCTATTCCCGTGTCCCACCTCAGAATATACTCTCCTATCCAGATTCCCCATATTTAGTCTTACAGGTGAATATACTATAATGATATCTGTTTTCAGGGTAATGCGAGACCATGAGAGCTCAGGTTAGAACTTCCGTTAAGTCAGAGAGATGATGGCTCGACTTTAAGGTGTGTCTCACTTAGGGATCTTCTTTACAACTGCACTTGATTTGTATCTTTCGATAGCTATCAATTTTTATGCTGAGGGAAAGCTTTATATTTAAAGCGCATAAAGAATTTTACGAGGACTAGGCCATTGCTTCCGCAATATCAGAAGTCCTGGTAAAATACCCCAGATATCACTAAGTATATAGACCTCGTATCTCAGAAACAGGCAATCTTTCAAACAAGATTTCAGGGTTTACCTATATATCAGAGAGATGTTCCCCACGAAATAAGTAATATATATGATTTAGGTTTATATCCCGAATACAGCTTACTAAATGTGCAAAAACCTATCGACACATCATCACTGAGACCGTTTAACGATTTTTAGTTGTTATAAATCTTTAGCGTACCGTGACAGTCTAGCTGATGTACTATCATTTCATCTTTTTACACTAACTCTTTTTGGGTTTTCTATTGTTTTTTACATTTTGAAATTTCTATTGTTTTTGTATTTTTACATTTTTTAATGTTTTTGGATTTTCTATATAAAACTATCTCCCCCTAAAGACCAAAACATCTAAAAAAGTGACAAACTAGAGCAGATTGCTTCCCAATGTCCTCTACTTTGGAATGACCATCAACACCATCAACAACTCCCCCTGACGACAAAAGCTTCATACCGTTTAGTTTTAACAAATAATGAAAACGTGATTTATCAAATGGTTTTGTGTGATGGTCAGCTTTTTGTTCGTCGGTGTGGATTTTTTAAATTCTAATCAACCTCTTCTCGTAGCAATCATGGATGAAGTGATGTCGAATTTCAATATGTTTTGTTTAAGCGTGATGTACCGGGTTTTTAGTTATGTTGATTGCTGCCTCATTATCTACAAAAATAGGAGTAGTAAGAAATTGCAAACCATAATCCCTCATCTGCTGTTGGATCCACAGATTCTGAGAGCAGCAACTGCTTGCTGAAACATACTCTGCTTCACACGTTGAGAGTGCAACGGTAGTCTGCTTCTTACATTGCCAAGTCACCAGACGTGGTTCGAAAAACTGGCATCCTGCTATTGTAGACTTTGAGTTCAGTTTGCAACATCTAAAATCAGAGTCAGAGTAACCTTCCTGTCTGAAATAACCATCATTTAGATACCATAACCCCAAACTTGGATTTCCTCTCAGGTAGAGTAGAATCCGCTTGACAATGACCATATGTAAGGCTCTAGGACTTGACTGATAACGGGTCGCGAGGCAGGTTGGGTACATTATATCGGGCCGAGATGTTGTGAGATTCATTAACAAACCAATCATTGAGCGGTAAAGTGTTTCATCGACCTTCTCTCCCGTGAGATCAAGATTGATACCGTGATTAGTTGCTAATGGGGTGGACATAGGTGCAGTCTCGGACATACTGAATTTCTCCAGGACATCATGGACGTACTTTGTTTGATGTATAAAGATCCCCTATAGCAGTTGATCGACTTGCAGCCCATGGAAAAACTTCATCTCACCCATTGACGACATCTCGAACTTCTGCTTCATCACGTTCTCGAATTCTTTGAAGAGTTCCTCGTTTGTGGACCCGAAAATAATAACATCAACATATATTTGCACGATCAGAAGATGTCCAGCGAGTTCCTTTGTGAAAAGAGTGACATCTAGCTTTCCTCGAATAAAGTCGTTGGATAGCAGGTGCTGAGAGAGTGTTTCATACCCGGCTCTCGGGGCCTAGTGCAATCCGTACAACGCTTTGTCCAAGAGATAGACTTTATCTTTGTGAATCGGATCGATGAAGCTCGGTGGCTGACCGACGTAGACCTCCTCTTTCACTTTGCCGTATAGGAACGCCGACTTTACATCCAGCTGATATACTTTGAACCCTTTCCATGATGCAAATGCGAGAAAGATTCTGATAGCTTCTAGTCTGGCAACTGGATCATAAACTTCTGTGAAGTCTATTCCTTCTTGTTGACTGAAGCCCTGAATAACTAGGCGAGCTTTGTTTCGAACGATCACGCCCATATCATCCCTCTTGCATTTAAACACCCATTTCGTGTTAATCTTTCTGTGGCCATCAGGAAGATCAACCAGCTTCCACACACCAAGCTTCTCAAACTGACCTAGCTCTTCTTGCATAGCGTTAACCCACGACTCCTTAGTCAGTGCCTCTTTGTACGTTCTCGGTTCAACCTGTGAAATAAAGCAACTGAGTGAAAAATCGTTTTGTAACGGTGCAATTTTAGTATAAAAACAAGCAAAGCCTTGGTCGATTTGGTGTCTTGTTCTAACTCCTGACTGCAACTCTCCAATAATCAACTCTTCGGGGTGATATGATAGAGTCCTCGGCATAACTTCACAAGGAACATTCACATTGCTTTCCAAATTACTAACATTTTGATCTGCAACTTGCTCATCGACTTGAGTTGTCTGATCTGATGATTGGATCTGCTCCCCCTCAGGTTCTGAATCACCTCGATCGAAGGTTAGGCTATCCGAGTCAGACTCTGATTCATCAAATATTGCAGTTTGATTTTCTTGGGCAGGCTCCTGTTCTGAAGTTGTCTGAGTTTGCTGCAAATCTGCATCACTTTGACCGCTTTGACTAGGACCAGCTTCATGATCATTTATATTCTGTTGATGCTTGGAAGACTTGGTATAGCTTTATCTGATCAATAAACTCTGGCTCTTCAGGAAGATCGAATGACTCCCACAACATTTCATAGTTGAATCTCCATGAGTCACCAGGTTTCTGTGGAGGCATGGTATAACCTTGACATTCCACATGTTGAGCTTCGATAATTTTTCCAAGACTTGGAACAAATACTCATCTAAGTGGACTAGAAGAACCCACAAAGATTCCCTCCAAACTCTTAGAACCAAACATCCCATCAGGATCTAAAACCGTGCAGGGTGACCCAAACGGCTCTAGATATTCCAGATTTGGCTTTCTTTTGTTGAGCAGCTCAAAACACGTTTTGTTATACTTCTTCACAGTTAACACCCGATTCAGAGTATAGCAAGCAGAAGATAGGGATTCTCCCCAAAAATTCACAGGAAGCTTTGAGTCAACCAACATTGTTCGTGCTGTCTCTATCAGTGTCCGGTTCTTCCTTTCTGCCACTCCATTTTATTGCGGAGTGTACGGAGCACTGAATTGCAAAATACCCTTTCTGTCGCAGAATTCTTCCATCTGACTGTTTTTAAATTCGGTACCGTTATCGCTTCGAAGTCGACATATGCGCCTTTGGTACAAATTCTGTATCTTTCGAAACAGATTCAGCAAACTCGTATAGGTTTAATCTTTTGACTTCAAGAACATGACCCACGAATACCTCAAATAATCGTCTGTAACCACTAAGCAATATAGATCACCGGTTATACTCTTCACATTCACAGGACTAAAGAGATCCATGTGAAGTCTTTCTAGCGGTCTCGAGATCGAGTTTTCCATTTTCCTGGGGTGAGACTTCTTGGTTTGTTTACCCTTTTGACAGCTGGTGCACTCTCCTTCCAAGTGAAAACTTTTCAAATTCACACCTTTGACCAAATCATTATGCACTAAGTGATTCATCTTTCGCAGGTGTATATGGCCCATCTTTCGATGCCACAAGATTAACTCTTTCTTGGTAGATTTGGAAACGAAACACTGAGGATGACCCGTAGTTATAGTCGCTATGCTCATGTCTCCTTGGTGCTCGCATGATGATCCATTCTTCGGGGACAACAAACCTTGGCTTCAGAATCAGATACTCTTTGTCGGTGAAGTGAGTTGTATACATTCTGTCACATATCTGGGAAATGCTCAGCAAGTTGTTCTCCAGCTCTGGAATGTAGTTGACTCTTTCAAAAGATACGACACCATTTGATAAAGTGCCCTCCCCGATTATTCTTCCACCTTGGTTTCCAGCAAAACCAATATATCCTCCATTAAAACCTCTTACACCATATAACAGGGTTTTCCGCCCTGTCATGTGCCTTGACGCTCCGCTATCCATTGTCCACTTTGATATCGATCTCGGGAGCTCTTGTAACAACCCGAAAACGGGTTTGGTAATCAAACCACGTTAATACTAAAAGACGGGTAAATTACCATTAGTGGTAAAATTTACCTGGAAAATATTAGGATTTATATAACTAAACCTAATATTTAATAAAAAGGAAAAATAATGTTTTTGAGAAAAATAAAGTTTATAGAAGCCCGAGTTAACGGAACTTGAAATAAACTGAGTCATAAATTCCCCGAACATACTAATTTAACTAGGAATGTTTAACCTAGTTAATAAGTAAGAATATTGTTAGAAATTAAATGGGCTGTGGCCTACTTAATAAACTAACCAAACAAGAGGGGCTAAAGTGGACAAACTTGAAAGTTTAATTTTAAAAGAAAACTTACAAATTAAAACACACATTTAGTGTGTGTTCCAGGTGTTCTGTTCGAACACAGGAGAAGCCCCAGGAGCTTAAACCCTAGCTCCAACAAAATCGTTCAATTGGAAGGCCAAATGAAGTCTAAATTCACAATTGAACATAAATTAATGATCACCCAAGCTAGGGGATCATAAGGTATGTAAAATTTTAATGATTCCTGAAGTTGTGAAATTTGATAAATCTTATAATCTGTGAATTTTGGATAAATTATTGAAGATATGGCTGAATTATGATGTATAGTTGCTTAGAAACAAAACCCTAAGTGAAAATTATACATATATTGCCATGAATTGAATGATTAGATGATTTACCACACTAGGATAAGTGGGTTTTAATCATATGATGAAATAAATGATATAATTATGATTATAATCATGATATCTGAAATTAATATGATGATACTTGAACAAATTAGGTGTTTAAGTATATAAATCATACTTGCTAAGTAGTAAGTTTAGTATGATAAGATGAAAAATTGATGATATATTCATGTTGAATGATGTATGATATCATTATGTGTTAAAAATGATCAAAGTTGTCTTAAAATTTATTTAAATACGATTACATAGACTTGGTTAATAAAGTGGTTAAAAACGATAGCATAAGAATGATGCTTACAGTGACACCTGTGCCTCCGCGACCATCAAACAAAATATTGTGTTTCATACTTGGGATTTGTATAAATATGTGTATCATTTGCACATATCAATTCTCGTTCGATTTCGAGCTCTAAATCGCTTTCTAGAAAGTTATACGCGAACTGATGCGTAAACGTAATCAGTTTAACATGACAAACACCCCAGAATAGTGAAATAGGCTTAACATACCTTAAATAACCTTTACATAAATTAGAAATAAGTTTTGGAGGGTTTGGTGTGTCAAAATCAAGTTTATTCGCTTACAGGGACTAATTTCGACAAACAGCGAAAGTATGCCGATTCGTACTGTAACGAACCTTCCAAAATATGATCATAAGTTGAACATGCCCTAAATATACTTTACATAGTATAGAAATAGGCTTTGAGGTGTTTTGGTGCGCATGATAAAATTCCACTCGTCGCGTAATTTGGATCGTTTTTGCGTTCGTTACGATTTCCGTCATAATTAACCGAAAAACGCAACCGTACGACCAAACGAACCGACATCCAAGATATTTTTGAGCACATTTCAAGTTCCCTATACTTTAAATTTATTTTAGAGCCTTGAAATGGGGTTAACGGGGCTTAAAAGTGCTAAAAAATAAGTTTTATAAGTACAGGGGCCATTTTTGAAATTTCTAGCAGATACATTGAACTTGGTCCATTTTTGAGGTTTTGATGGTTTTAACCAAAGGTTTTGCACTCTATTGGCTGGAATTTTATGGTTTTAAGTATTCCCATGGTTTTGAAAACCATGTGCCCACATGGAGGGTCAAGATCAAGGCACAAAATGCGAGAAACGATCCTAACGGTTCTCGGAAATCTATAAATACCCAAGCTCTCATTCCATTTTCCTCACACCTTGATCTAATTTTATGCTCTAAGTTGAAGCTTTATGCTTCATACCTGAGTATTTAGATCAAGTTCTTCCTAGCTTGGACCCTTTGTAAGTTTCTTTCATGCTTTTATGCGTTTTAAGCGTAAAAGTCAAACAGTGTTTGACTTTCTGCTTTGACCAGTCTATGGTCAACACGAAGTTCGTTTGAAGTTCGTAACGTGAGCATAATCACGATGGTTATAGTCTCTTGTGACTATACCTACTGATTACCACGTTATTTAGGTGTAGTGACGAGTCATAGTTTCGGTCAAAATGTGTTGGATCTGAGTTTGGTTTTGATTGTATTTTACGTTTGAAATTAAGATGGAAATGGATGAGTGTGCAGCGGAATTAAGATGGAAACAAACTTTGCATACAATCAAACGAGAGTATTGCTTTGATCAAACATTTTCCACAATGAACCGAAAGATTGAATTTATTTCAATTACGATACAATGCAAATGATTGAATACAAACTCCCCCTCATCCAGAGCTCAGTGTTTGTTCGTGCAGAGAAGACGGTGTTACAAAGAGCTAATAGAACAGTACAGAGCATTGTTCTATTTATAGGCACTAGCAAACCACTGAGCATCTAAGCTGACGTCACCATGAAAGTGAAATCTAACCTCCTAACAAACTCTAACCTCTGATCTATGCAAACACTGCTATAACTACTACTTATTACATTACATTACATAAAGACAGAATAAACAACTGCTGCATCCCTCCACTGCTGTGAACCCAACAGTACTTGTCCGGATCAGCAGTGCTTGAACCAAGGCAATAGATTGAACAGCAGAGCTTTAGTCTTTTATCAGATCTTCACTTGAGCAGCAGTTTGATGGTCAGTAGCTTGTACGATCAGTAGATAGGAGGTCAGCAGATGTTGAAACCACTTTCAAGGGGAGAGACTTGTATGTAACATCTGCTTATTTTGGATCCACTGCTCTGATCCAGTTTTGGCTTTCATTATCTGTTCCTTTGGTAGGGTTCAATCCCAACAATCTCCCCCTGGAACAGATAATGCCAAAAATCTTCATTATTGTGGAAGTTTATTGCCTCATCAACAGCTCCCTTATCTGACCTTTAAATTGTAGCTCAAAGTCTAAGGCATCTGTATCATCTTCATCCCTACCAAGTGGAAGAATAAGGAGATCCTGCATATCTTCAAGACTCAGGCCAAGAGCTTGTTCCCTTGTTATTTTCTTCACTTCTCCACCAGACCTGAATAGAGTCAATAGATGGGTCTGTTTGTCAGTTACCCACTTTAGTACTTTTGAGCCTGGTGGGTTTCTTGGGAGATTTTTATTTGATGAGGTATTTGGTGAAGCTGGCCTATTCATGACTAGCTGAGCAGTACTTGCAGGTTGATCCAAACCAAGAGTTTCTATGATCATTTTGTTTATACCCTCTTTTCCAAGGTCTTCACCTTCCATTAACTCTTTGATGGTTTCAGCAATTAGCTGTTTCTGTGGCCTTCTTTATAGACGGCTGCACCAGCTGGAGCTGTGGATCTTTTGACTTGCAGCTTTGGTGGTCTTTTTGAGACCTCTGCTTTGGAGTAGTCAGGCTTTTGTGGAGCAGTAGGATCAGTCTTTCTTAACTTCTCCAAACTTTTGTAAGTAGCCCTGACTTTATCTTCTTTCCATCTCAACACTTGTTGCAAAGACCCATAATCAGCAGCAGCTAATTCCTCTTCCATTCTCCTTAGCTCTACCTTTTAATCAGGTACATTCTTTTTAAACTTTGCCCAGTCATGAGGAGTATGAGTGACTTTCCTTTTTATCATGTCTTGAATTCTGGCTGCTTCATTTTCAAGCTCAGGAATGGTCCACTCTTTGTACATGTGTTTCTCTCCTTTGTATTTCTTGTGAGCCATAATGCTTTCAATGTAGTCTTTCTTCAGAGTTTCAGCAGCTCTCTCTGAGATTTGTTGACTGACATTTTTTGCAAATTGTTCTAGGGATCTGACTTGTGTGAGCAAATATTGATAGTTCTGCGAAATTTCTTTGTCAGATTTCCCTTGTGTGTTTCTCTTTGAGATATCCTCTGCTTGCTTAGCCTTGATTTCCAAATATTCATCAACATTTTTAGGCCTAGGATATCCTTCAATTGATGGCAAACTCCTTTTGGCAGGGTCATCCTCATAATAGAAAGATTTGATTTCATCTCTAACTGCTATAAGTTCAAGAGGAAATTGAACACCTGCAAGAGGTAAGGGCTTGTGTATTTTAACGGAGGAGAGAGGAACATGTTTTGGTATTGTGACAAGTGCAAGAGATTTTGAAGATGTTGGTGGTGGTGAAGTGTCATCATCTTTCAGAATTAGCCTTCTCCTTTTAGTGTGAGGAGGGGCTGATGATGTTTTGGATGGAATAGTGGTGGTGGATGTAGTAACAGTGGTTTGTGATTGACTAAAAGCTGTTGAAACAACTGGTGTTTCAACCACTGTTGTCATTACAGCAGATGTTGTAACATCTGCCGTCTTCTGCTTTTTGGCAAGATGTGATGTTGTTTTTGGTGGTGATGATGGTAAAGCAGTGGTTGTGGTGTGTGTTGAAGTGAGAACAGATGTTGAAACCACTGAAGTACCAGCAGTAGTTGATACAACAGGAGTTACAACAACTGTTTTGGATGGTGGTTTTGGAGCAGACTTTGAACGTCTGGTTGGGATGGATTTGGGTTGCCTTACTTTTCTAGTAGGCTTCTTCTTTTCATCAAAAGGATTTTCTTCATCCTTTGACCCAGAAGTACCCTGATCTGGATGATCTTCCTTGGCTTTCTTCTTGGCCTCTCTATCCTTTTTGACACTTATAACTGCTTCTGCCAGTGCATTTGTGGTCTCATCAACTTTCTTGCTACCATCTGGCATAGGGATATTTTTGGTCATGTTTTCCCTTTCTGGTTCAAGGTAAAGACCATCATCTATTCCCTTCTTCTTCCACTCCTTAATTTTCTCCCCCTTTTTGGCATTATCTTCAGGGAGTTGATCAATGAATAAGACAGTTGGAGGAGCAGTGCCAGTGGTATGTAAGATCTGGGCTTTTAGAGTCTTGAGATTAGCCTGTGTGTTCTTGAACCTAGACTCCATGGTGTGTCTCAGCATTTGTACATGTTTTTCATGTTGCTGATCTGCCATTTGCGCTTGTTGTTGGAGAAAAGGTTGAAATAAGTTCCAGAGCTCATTTGTAACAGATGCTTGTGGTGGAGCAGGTGCTTGAGGTGGAACAACAATAGATTGTACCTTTTGTACTTGTAACAACTGTTGAAGCATATCTTTGAGTTCTGCAACAGAGTTATCAAGTCTTTCAACACGTTCCATCAATTTCTGGTACTTTAAACCATCACCCAATTTAATGGGATCATCTGATTTCCCACTAGCAGTGGTTTTATCAGTGGTTGAGGTAGGGAGTGTACTCCAAACATTAACCACTGATGCCCCTTTTTCTCGGTACTGGGGTCTTCTCCCTTCAACACTTGACAGTCTTTTGATGTTGCTAGTAGCCAAGAAAAGTCCACTGGTAGATGTCAGAGGTGCTATGGAAGGAATTGCCTCCAAGGAAGTCTTATTAATGTAACCACTGTCCAACTGCAAACCAATGGGTTCAGCAATTGTAGTGGCTGCTTCACTTGGATTACCACCAAGAGTTACTTGTAACTCAAGGGGTGTAACCTCCTCAGGTTGTGTTGGTGGGTTAGCAAAGATTGATACATCAGGCCCAGTCATTTGTTGAGGTATATTCTCATTGATGGGTGATTGAGAAGGATTGTTTAGTGCCTGGTTCAAATCAATTGCATCCAACAGAAGTTTGGTTGGTGAGGGAATTTTTGATGTGATGTTTGGTGTAGAAGGAGGATTTGCCCCGGGTTGTGGGCTGTGGATGATAGAAACGAGTGTTTCCAGAGCATCATGATGTGGAGACCCTATTTGTACAACCTGTTCTTTTTGAGAAGAAGCAGGAGGAGTTTCGGTTATGGGTTGAGATATTTGTACCAACTGCTGTGAGGAAGAAGCAGCAGTGGTTTCTTGTGACTTTTGAGTTGTCACAGGCATTTGCTCTGGTATCTCATCCTCCAGAGTTGCCTTTTTGATTGGTTTGGGGGGTTTTTGATTTTTCTTTTTCTGTGGCTTTTGGTGATTTTAGGTGTGGGTTTCAAAGCAGTTGTTCTGCTGCTTTGATCACCTTGAGTAGTGGGCTCAGCAGCAGATACCTGAGGAGCAGTGGTAGCTGCTAAATTCTGCTCAGGCACCTCTGCTTGTGTTTTGCAAGGTGCTAACATTCTTGAAAAAGTTTCAGCAGTTAAGCTGTGCATTTGAAAATATTCACCTTGGTTTATTGCAGCAATATCATCCTTACTGAATTTCTTTTCAAAATAATAACTTAAAAACCTTGGAAACAGTAAGAATGATTTTGTTTCAACATTGTTAACCAAATCATTAAAGATTTCCCAAGAATAATTAAAATTTTCTTCTTGAAGTATAGCATATCCCAGATTTTGAATCTTTAATGGTATTTCATTGAAAGAAGTGGTTTTGTTTGAAACACACATTAGGAGGGTATGGAATAAAAATCTTGTTGCAGAAGGAAAGAAACCCTTTTGTAAGGTAGCTTTCTTCATCATTGTGTCAGCATACCCTCTTTCAATAAAGTCAATTTTTAACTCATTTTTAGGGAAAGAAGTTTTACCTTCCTGATCCTTGAGTTGAAAGACTTCTGAAATTGATTGTGGTGTAATCTTGACAGCTTTACCCTTTAGAGAAGAGTTGATGGCGGTTACATTGTCACCTTGTTTTTCAAGGGTTGCATTCTTCCAAAACTCTCTTTGGGTTGTCAAGTAAATTGGTGCATCCACTGTTATCAAAGTTTTGTACTTTGATGCGGAGATGATAGCAAGGATCGAATCGAAAGCATCTGTAGTCCCGGGTTTTGTAAGGAGACCCAGAAGATTGTGAGATGGTTTGTGTGGAATTTCAGTGGGTGTTGCCTTTTGAGAGGCCACTTTCGAGGATGATTTGGAGGTGGATTTTGCAGATGGCTTCGATTTTGTCATTTTGAGGATGATCATCGAAGAAAGTGATGAAGGAATTTGATGAAGAAACTGCTTTGAGAAAAGAATTTTTGAGAATTCAATTCGACAGTAAAACCCTGTTTTTGATGTGAAGTGGGGGTTTTATAGAGGAAAAAGTGAAGGCCAACGTGGCAGCGGTTACAAAAGTACTGACCACTATGTACTGCCCACATGCCAAACCCTGGTGAAATGAAGGACAGTACTTTTATGAAAGATACTGATGAAGGCAGTGGTTACAACGGTAAAATGGAAGCAGTGGATGATTTTCACTATCAATGGATAGCATATCAGTGGATAAGACACTACTTTTGAACAACAGAGTTTATCATGAGAGAACAGGGGTTGGCTTTTAGCAGTGGACAGACTTTTGAAGTAGAGCAGACTTTTGAAGTAGAGCAGACTTTTGAACAAACAGTGGTTATGGCAGACTTTTAAGGATTTTAATGAAAACTTCATTTTTAGCTATTTTTAAGGATAGATTTTAATGCTTTTATTCATAGAAAAACATGATTTTGCTTGTTATTCCATGTTTAGCATGCCAATCCTAGAGACCAAGCTTTCAAAAGTGGCTGTGTCTAGTGCTTTTGTGAGCACATCTGCCAGCTGGTCTTTAGTTGGAACATGATGCAGAGAAATCAAACCTTTTTCATAGCAATCCCTCACAAAGTGATGTCTGATGTCGATGTGTTTGGTGGTTGAATGGGAAACTGGATTTTTGATGATATTTTCTGCTGCCTGGCTATCCAACATGAGTGGTGTCTTTAAGGCAGTGATACCAAAATCCAGCAACTGATTTTGAAGCCACAGGAGTTGGGCTGTACAGCTTGCAGCAGCAATGTATTCAGCTTCAGCAGTGGATGTTGAAACAGCTGCTTGCTCTTTGCTTTGCCAAGAAACTAAGCAATCACCTAGAAACTGGCACCCTCCTGATGTGGACTTCCTTGTTGTGTTACATCCAGCAAAGTCACTGTCTGAAAAGCCTGAAAGCTTGATATTCCCAGTAGCTGGATACCAGATACCAAGTGTGGGAGCACCTTTTATGTATCTGAATATCCTTTTTATAGCAATAAGGTTTGATTTTCTGGGAGCTGATTGACTTCTTGCACAGACACATGTTGCAAACATGATGTCTGGTCTAGATGCAGTTAGGTAGAATAAAGACCCAATCATGCTTCTATAAAGTGTTTGGTCAATCAGCTCATCCTTTTCATCAGACATGACAAGCTTATTTGTGGCCATGGGTGTGCTGCATGGTTTACAATCATTCATATCAAATTTGTTTAAAAGATCTTTAGCATATTTGCTTTGATGAATGAAAGTTCCATTTTGCATTTGCTGAACTGGGAGACCAAGAAAGCATTGCAGCTCACCCACTGCACTCATTTCAAACTCAGCTGTCATGAGTTCTCTAAACTCTTCACACATTTTGTTACATGTTCTTCCAAAAATAATGTCATCCACATAAATTTGGACAATCATTAAATCCTTCCCTCTCCATTTTAGAAACAATGTTTTATCAATGGTACCTCTTTTGAAACCATTTGAGAGTAGGAAGTTGGAAAGAGTTTCATACCAGGCCCTTGGTGCTTGTTTCAGGCCATACAAGGCTTTGTTTAACCTATAGACATGATCTGGATAAAATGGATCCTCAAAGCCTGGAGGTTGACAAACATACACCTCTTCTTGAATTGTACCATAGAGGAAAGCACTTTTGATATCCATTTGAAACACCTTCATGTTGTGGTTGACACATTATTTTACATTTTGAATTGTTTTGAACCGTTGAAATTATTTGGTTTATGTAAACTGTTTGAATCTGATTAATTATGTGAACCGTTTGAATCTGACTGATTATGTGAACCATTTGAATCTGATTGATTATGTGAACCATTTGAATCTGACTGATTATGTGAACCGTTTGAAACTGTTTGAACCGTTGGGTTAGGGAAGTGATTAGGTAACGGGGTGGGGGTAATGTGTTAAAAGCATGGTGGATACGCCGCTGGTACTTCCAATATATAAGTGCTTTTAACACATTATATATCGTTGCGTTATCTAGTTCACTTGGGCAAGGTTATCCAAACAAAGTTATATTACAAGGTTTTTCTAACAATATAAAACATTCGAGTTTTATTTCAAAAACGATTTACAATTTGGGTTTAGTTAAACAAATGTTTTGAGTAAGATTCATGGTATCGAGGTTTTATAAATTATAACAAATCTGTTTTAACTTGGTTATTTCAATTCACAATCTAAACATTTTACAAAACTAGTTTTTTTAATATCGAATAACAAAGCTGTTTGAGTTATTTCAAAAGGTAAAACGAGCCATGAATCTGACACTCACATAAAACCTTTGTACTCACCGACATTTTTATGCTGACGTATTTTCACATGTGTTTCAGGTACCATAGTTGATGATGTTTGATGATGATATTGATGCATGCTCACATAGGAATGGACGAGGCCTTAGTGACTTAATAACAATGAAAGTCTATTTGTTCATGTTTTGTTACTAATTTCAATGTAATGTAATACATTTAATTTAATAAAATAGAACTTCAATCCATGTGTTATGAAACAATAATTCTGTTACAACACTCCCCGACGTTTCCACCATGATTTGTTTTTTTATCATGGTCGGGGTGTGACACTTACCGTATAATTGATCAATGATATGATCGAATGAAATTCGACATAAGAATCGTAGGATGGAATAGTCGTAAATGATTATGACAAATCTAACCATCTTACAAATTTCAATGATAGTTTGACGCTTGACAAGCTAGGTGGAAGCTTGGGAATGAAGCGGGTCAAACGAGTCAAGAATGAAGGAAAAGCATAATTTGGATGCAAGGTAAGTAGAGCTTACACTCTATTTATTTAATACCTATTGATTTTATAGGTTCTGAATAATATAAAGTCTTGTTTGAATTCTGATGTTCTGACACGACATCTGCGGTTCGAAACAAAAGACAATAAAGATAGACCATGTTTAATGGTTAAAAAGAGCTAATACGGTAATTTAGTCATGAAAGGACTAATAAATAACGAGTTTTGAATAATTACCTTATAAGGTAAACTAATACAAATAATAAAGGTAAAACGATAATTCGATCACTCGTTGACGATTACCGTTAGTTTGTGAAAGACACTTTATAGTGTAAGTTATAATGGATCAAAAGAGTCAATAAATGATTTATAAGGAAAATGACCGTACGGTGTAAACCGGAGCGAGTCATGTAGACGAGATAGTAATAAGCATCATCACGCCAATAAATTCGGTCACTTAGACTAAACGGGTCAAAAGGTGAAGATATTACCTTTTGACAATATCGACTAATGACTATTGTCGAGTTATATTATTTCAGGAGTAAATATCAAATGGATATTAGCATCGCTATGAATTAGTGACTATAAAAGAAGGGTAGGAAAAACGGGTCAATATATTGATCTGAGCCAGGTATGTGTAATAGAGTGATACTCATTTGGAACGTAAGGTTCAATGAGTGTTAAATAATGACTTTTCAAACAAATTCATAGTTAAAAAGAAGAATGTAAACCGAATATTTCAAATAGTAGACATTGCATTTGAAAAAGCATAATGACTTTTCAAACAAATTCATAGTTAAAAAGAAGAATTTTGGTCAAACATGCTTTCAAAAGTCCTTCATCGTAAATGAAAGGTTAAAATGGACCAAAACGCCCTTGTAAGCGTAATTGAATAAATGATCTTTAAAGGTTATTTGGAAACGAGGTTTATGATTAAGTAAATACTTAGAATAAGTATAAAAAGCGAAATATGTAAATTTTTGGTCAAATGACTCTATATGAGTCTTTGCCGTAAATTAACAATCCGAGGAGTAAAACTCGGATTATATAGATCACCACATTGAATCCACCACAAATATAGTTGTGGTGGGAGATCATTTGATAAAAAATGTGGACATATGAAATTAGAAGCGAATGAAAGCGATTCGTGCTTAAAATATGCTTAAATACCCTTAACGGGTCAAAATAAGCATATGAGCGAAAATGGGTTTAAGAATGTATATGAACCCATGATTGGAACCTAATATGATAAACATTAGTGAATTTAATAGGTTCATGAGAAATAGCGGTCAAACAAACTTGTTTGTTTGATAAATGCGTGAACGGGTCGAATAATTTGGAAAACCCCTACTGTACAGTGAACACTCCTACTGTACAATGAAAACTCCTACTATTCAGTAAAAACCCCTACTGTTCAGTGAACACTCCTACTGTACAGTGAACACTCCTACTGTACAGTGAAAACTCCTACTATTTAGTAAAAACCCCTACTGTTCAGTGAACACTCCTACTGTACAATGAACACTCCTACGGTACTATGAAAATTCCTACTATTCAGTAAAAACCCCCACTGTTCAGTGAACACTACTACTATTTAATGAACATTCCTACTGTTGGGTGAACATTCTTTAGAAAGGGGTTAAACTAGAGCCCTCGCGGCCCGCGGAGGCTAAGATCCATCTCGGTCGCGCCCCGCGACAACCTAAATGACAGTAAAAGTGTGCTGGTTGTTAAAATGTAGCTGGGAACTCGTTTAGACATGTTTTAAGCGCTATATGACTAACTCATTTCATGTTTTATGAAATGTAGGTACTAACTGAGTTACCGGAGGACGATCAAGCTCAACGAAGAACCAAACACATAAAGAACAAAGCTTCCGCGAAATAATTCATGGTCACGTTTTAAACGGCGAATGTTTTATAAAACGTGGAAATGTTTTATTTCTTAAAATGTTTTGACGAACCTGTATTTTTAGTGTATGGTTAACCGTAAATACATTATTATAGTCGAAATTTATATAATAATCGTATAATTGGACTAAGGGTCTTACAAGTTGGTATCAGAGCCATGGTTTAAGAGATTCAAGTATGGTGGGGAAAAACTATGCTTGAACTTAAACCTTATGCTCTTGATAAAGATTGGTGTTCGGTTCAAGACTTGATCGCAAAATCCAGTAAGTTATTCTGTATATTAACGGTCTAGCATATAAAGTGTTGAAAACAACACATAGGGTTATCATGTAAAACATGTTACCCCAAATAAAGCGATAAAAGACCAATATAGTTAAACGAATTACATGTGTTAACACGTGTCGTAGAAAGCATTGTAATATAATACGAGTCCTTGCATCTGAAGATGATGAGAGTCTAAGGATCTATGGATACTATGAAGATATGGTCTGAAGTATGACAAGTAAGTCATACATGTTAAGGACATGAATCAATAGATGATCACGAACGAGAGATTGAACAAGAAAGTTATCAGGGCAAGTATCTACAAGGTACATCTCTTAAACTTATAGCATAAACAGAAATATGCAACAAACCTATAGTGAATGACAGTTGCATATAGAATATAAAACTTGGAAAACCTGGATAGGTTATCCATCCAGGATGACAATTCCAAGATAAATTCAGTAGAGATATACATTATTCACAGTCGTGAATAATAAGACAATACTGAACTTAGTTAAATATAAACTTGGATGAAAATAATCATCCAAGTATTCTCAATATAAATCTTATTGAGAAAAGTAATGATCACATCAATGAATCTGATTGTATAAATGGGTATAAAAAGGGATAATTATATGTTCAAGGATAAAAATGGATAAAACTAATAATTGTTAATTGGTAATTAAATAAAGTTTTACCAAATGAAATAAATCGAGAGGTTACTTACATGGGACGTGATGTGGTAATTATAATAAGGTCATGTGTACCATGTGTTGATCGCTTACTCTAGCCAAGTAAGTAGTGAACACGTGATACCATGAGCTTATTATAATGAGCACAATTATGTCCAATGTGGTAAGGTCGGGACAAATGAAAAAGTTAAAAGAATCTTGGGGTCAAGAAGGCTTATGGGCATAGTCGTATAAATGGTTTTCGAGGAAACCATAAAAACGATGTATGGCGCGTATAGAAATAAATGACCCAAGTATATAGTGAAATAAGTCATAATGGACGAAAGAGCCATGGTCGACAAAAAGCGGCGTATAAAACCAAAGGATAAATGACCCGCAAGGTCATAGAAACGAAGGTATTGCTCATACAAAAAGACGTTTGAAGTCATTAACTTTGGCCGTAGTAAAGAAAGGATGATGATGATAATCATCATTCAGAATTTATAAGACCATCAAGCATGGTCACATAAAGAATAAAGGTTTGGTTAAAAAAAGCGATGGATTTCGCTAAGAAAACCGAACAAGTCAAAACGAAGTCTTAATGCATACCTAAATGGTTGCATTAATGATGACTTCACTAAATCACCCGGTTGATGGGTAGGGAATCAAACAGATGCGTAAACCGAGAGAGGGGAACGCGGATTGAAAGTCAAAAGAATCGGATTATGATTTATGACTAAAAGACTATAAAATTTTGCAAACAAAAATTTTAATAATTATGTTCAACTATTGTGAGGTTGAACAGGGTGAATAAAGAACAAAGTTTGACTGTTCACAAGTAATGGATTACACATGAACAAGTCAAACGGGTTAAATACAAAGTAAGGCCGGATGGCATAAGAAAACGATTGTAGATACGGACTACAGTCACACTTAATAAATTTAAAATATGAAAACAAATGAATTTCAAAAATTTAAAGAATGATCTACGGGATCATCATAACCTTCGGGTTGCAAACAGTGTAAAGGTCTACAGGACCAAAATGACCCACGGGTCATGAATAGAAAGAAATAGATTATAAAGACCTCGCCTTAAAGAGGTGAAAGTATAATGAAATAGCCCACGAGGCTAAGTGATAGAACCTACGGGTTAATTAGATAGAGCGAGGGAACTAGTTGAGAATCCCCACATAAAACAAAGAGTGTAAAAGGATAAATTCTTTGTTGTCAATTTCTTGATATGAAGTAATTGACATAAGTTAAAAAGAAAATGTTAGACTAAAATTCAGTTTTAGTAGGAAATAACGTTTTACAAATATGAATTCTGATAGGAATTTAAATAGTAAATATTAAAGATACAGGTCTTCACACTGATAGGTGCAAGACGATATATATATTCGAAAAGAAATATTTTTGAAAATGAAAGGTTGAAATAAACCTAAACATAACGTGACACCGTCACGGTCAAGAAAAGTAATGTGAAGTATAATCACATTGTAGCCGAGCAATGGGCATAAAGTAACTAGACTAATAAGTCTAGTCAGTGAGACCGGTTAAGGTCAAAACTTAAATTAAGAAATTGTTTAATACGCTATCCATTATAAGATTAGCGTGAAATAAATATAGTCGATAAGCTCATACGACCAAGTGGCCAAGTTATGATGACTCAGTCAAGTAAATGATAAAGGTAAATAGTACAAGATTAAAGTGACGGCCCATGAGGCCTCACTAACGAAAAAAAAATTATTGGTCACCTGTGTTGAGGGATAATAAGGCTATAAGTTCACAAACAAAGGAGTTTGTTTGTTAAAAGTGAAAGATTTCACTAAAATATCCGAACGGATTAAATTAACGGATTCATGAAGAATTCGAAAGTATAAAAGCGATGAATTTCGCTAAGTTAACCAAACCGGTTGAAATAACGAGATTATGTTATTTTTATTTACATTATTTCGTATAAAATACGTATACGCTTTGTAACTAAAAAGATATTACCATACTTTTCTGGTAATACTAACAATTGGTTAAAGTATGAGTAATGTTTAAAAGATTACTCAAGTCAAATGCATTGAGTTTAAACTCAATGAATTATGTAAGAAAAGGTTTCGAGGACGAAACCTCTTTAAGGGGAGTAGACCTGTAACACCCCGAAAACGGGTTTGGTAATCAAACCATGTTAATACTAAAAGACGGGTAAATTACCATTAGTGGTAAATTTACCCGAAAAGTATTAGGATTTATATAACTAAACCTAATATTTAATAAAAACAAAAAATAATGTTTTTGAGAAAAATAAAGTATATAGAAGCCCGAGTTAACGGAACTTGAAATAAACTGAGTCATAAATTCCCCGAACCTACTAATTTAACTAGGAATGTTTAACCTAGTTAATAAGTAAGAATATTGTTAGAAATTAAATGGGTTGTGGCCTACTTAATAAACTAACCAAACAAGAGGGGCTAAAGTGGATAAACTTGAAAGTTTAATTATAAAAGAAAACTTAAAAATTAAAACACACATTTAGTGTGTGTTCCAGGAGTTCTGTTCGAACACAGGAGAAGCCCCAAGTGCTTAAACCCTAGCTCCAACAAAATCGTTCAATTGGAAAGCCAAATGAAGTCTAAATTCACAATTGAACATAAATTAATGATCACCCAAGCTAGGGGATCATAAGGTATGTAAAATTTTGATGATTCTTGAAGTTGTGAAATTTGATAAATCTTATAATCTGTGAATTTTGGATAAATTATTGAAGATATGGCTGAATTATGAAGTATAGTTGCTTAGAAACAAAACCCTAAGTGAAAATTATACATATATTGCCTTGAATTGAATGATTAGATGATTTACCACACTAGGATAAGTGGGTTTTAATCATATGATGAAATTGATGATATAATTATGATTATAATCATGATATCTGAAATTAATAAGATGATACTTGAACAAATTAGGTGTTTAATTATATAAATCATACTTGCTAAGTAGTAAGTTTAGTATGATAAGATGAAAAATCGATGATATATTCATGTTGAATGATGTATGATATCATTATGTGTTAAAAATGATCAAAGTTGTGTTAAAATTTATATAAATACGATTACATAAACTAGGTTAATAAAGTGGTTAAAAACGATAGCATAAGAATGATGCTTATTGGATAACTGATCAATGATATGATCGAATGAAATTCGACATAAGAATCGTAGGATGGAATGGTCGTAAATGATTATGACAAATCTAACCATCTTACAAATTTTAATGATAGTTTGACGCTTGACAAGCTAGGTGGAAGCTTAGGAATGAAGCGGGTCAAACGAGTCAAGAGAGAAGGAAAAGCATAATTTGGATGCAAGGTAAGTAGAGCTAAGCATGTTAGATCGCTTACCTTACGACCCTATATAAGCACTAAACTAAAAGTGACGAGCTAAGCATGTTAAAACATTCTTAACTAAGTTTAGAAAACAGGTTTGGTATCAAAACAAACGGTTTTGATACCCAAGAGTAGTTTGGTTACAAAATACGCAAGAATGCACATTTTGGCCGAAACTACGACTCGTCACTGAGCCTAGATAACGTGGTAATCAGTAGGTATAGTCGCTAGGGACTAGAACCATCGTGATTACGCTCACGTTATGAAGTTCAAACGAACTTCGCATTGACCATAAACTGGTCAATGCAGAAAGTTAAACATAGTTTGACTTTAACGCTAAAAACGCATAAAAGAACGAAGGAACACTTACAAAGGGTCCCCGCAAGATTGATATTCCAAGTATTCTAAGGTATGAGGTGATGAAACACCCCAACTTAGAGAATTTTCAGATTTCAAGTGGGTTTTGCAAGTGATCTTGGTGGGTATTTATAGGAAATGGACCACCGTTAGGATCGTTTCTCGAAAACCGTGATTCAATCTCATCCCTACACTTGTTGATAACCCCATGGTACCTCAAAATGGCCCCTAATACTCAGGAAAAGCCAAGTGCAAGATGGTTAGGAGAGTGTAACAGCTGTTTAAACAAGTTTTTGCTGTCTGACCCCTGCTTACGGACCATAAGACTTAGAACCTTACGGTCCGTAAGGACCTTGCAGGTCTGATACTTTCAAAAATGGCAGAACAGGCCCATGAAACTCCAAACTTGCTATTCGAAGCATTTTTGACACGTTTAAGCCCCGTTAACCCCATTTCAAAGCTCTAAAATGAATTTAAAGTATAGGGAACTCAAAACATGCTCAAAAATATCTCGGATGTCGGCTCGTTTGGTCGTACGGTTGCGTTGTTCGGTTAATTACGACGGAAGTCGTAACGAACGCAAAAACGATCCAATTTGAGCAACGAATGGATTTTTATCAAGAAAATCACTAAAACATAATATTTTAATGATTACATAAATTTTTGGATGTCCGGATGTATTCAGAACGTAAGTTATGCGTGAAAATGCAAACTTATGCATTTTTTTGACGCTTTTAGTCCTTAATGACTATAAAGTTTATTTTAGCACACCGAACCCCTCAAAGCCTATTTCTAAGCTATGTAAAGGATATTTAGGGTGTGTTTAACTTATGGTCATGTTCCGGAATGTTCGTTACAGTACGAATCGGCATACTTTCGCAGTTTGTCGAATTTAGTCCCTGTAAGCGATTAAACATGATTTCGGCATACCAAACCCTCCAAAACTTATTTCTAAGGTTTGTAGAGGTTATTTAAGGTATGTTAAGACTATGTCACTATTCCGGAGTGTTTGGTGCATTAAACTGGTTATATTTACGCATCAGAGCACGTATAACCTTCCAGAAAGCGATTTAAAGCTTGAAATCGAACAAGAGTTGATATGTGCAAACGATACACATATTTTTACAAATCCCAAGTATGAAATACATTATTTCATTGGCTTGGAATTTGTTTGCTGATTGAAGTGACACAGGTGTCACAATATGAACCCGTGATTGGAACCTAACATGATAAACATCGTTGAATTTAATAGGTTCATGAGAAATAGCGGTAAAACAAACTTGTTTGTTTGATAAATGCATGAACGGGTCGAATAATTTGGAAAACCCCTACTGTACAGTGAACACTCCTACTGTACAGTGAAAACTCCTACTATTCAGTAAAAACCCCTACTGTTTAGTGAACACTCCTACTGTACAGTGAATACTCCTACTGTACAGTGAAAACTCTTACAATTTAGTAAAAAACCCCTACTGTTCAGTGAACACTCCTACTGTACAGTGAACACTCCTACTGTACAGTGAAAACTCCTACTATTCGGTAAAAACCCCTACTGTTCAGTGAACACTACTACTATTTAATGAACATTCCTACTGATGGGTGAACATTCTTTAGAAAGGGGTTAAACTAGAGCCCTCGCGGCCCACGGAGGCTAAGATCCATCTCGGTCGTGCCCCGTGACCAACCTAAATGACTGCAAAAGTGTGCTGGTTGTTAAAATGTAGCTGCGAACTCGTTTAGACATGTTTTATGTGCTATATGACTAACTCATTTCATGTCTTATGAAATGTAGGTACTAATTGAGTTACCGGAGGACGATCAAGCTCAACGAAGAACCGAACACATAAAGAACAAAGCTTCCGCGAAATGATTCGTCGTCACGTTTTAAACGGCGAATGTTTTATAAAATGCGGCATTGTTTTATTTCTTAAAATATTTTGACGAACCTGTATTTTTAGTGTATGGTTAACCGTAAATACACTATTATAGTTGAAATTTATATAATAATCGTATAATTAGACTTAGGGTCTTACAACTCTTGCACAATTCAAATGTAATTAGTTAGATGAAGCAACCCAAGCCTCTTTTGACTCGGGTAGCTTCACATTTAAGTGAATTTTCATGGTGTAAACTGGTGGTAAATTCTTATCGTTCATTTCCAAGTTCTTTTCTGTTCCAACCACTACCTTTTTATACAAGAAAAATTCATCCTTTTCATGTTGACCAGATGGTTGGACCTTTTTGGGAACATACTTCTTGAACGAAGAGGTCGAAGAAGTTTGTTTCTCCAACTTTTGATACAAATCCAAAGGTACAGACTTCTCAACCGATTTGGTTGGAGAAGTTTGTTTTTCTTTTGTAACACTAATAGAAACCTTTGGTTTTGCTTCAACTGATGCCTTGACTTGAGACTTTGGCATCCATGTTTGTTGTTGAGGGGTAAAACATTTTGAAGATTCACTAGTTTTCTTAGCATGTTGTTTAACTGGCTTAGAATTAATTTTAGCATTTTCGGTTTTTGGAATCTTCTTCTCAACAAACATAGGCTCCTTGCCTTTTGCATCATTCTACTTCTTGGGATTTTCAACAATCACAGGCTTAGGTCGTTGATTGGTGGTGCACTTTCGTGCAATGTGTCCAATCTGCTTTCATTTAAAGCACGTTCGAGTATCAACAACTTGACTCTGACGTTCAGTTTGTTGTTGTAAGACTTTCTTTGCAAAAAACTCTTCATTAGATTTTGAAAATATTTCAGACTCTTGTTCGGTCATCAAACTCGAACTTTTCACAAAAGTTGTTTTCTTCACAAATTTTGACTTTTGAAAATTCCTTCTTTGGTAATTCTTACCATCTCGATGCCCTGTGAACCCTCTGTTCTGATTGTTGTTGTGAGAACGTGGTGGCACATTGGGTTTGTTATAGTAAGATTTATCTTTTTGGAAATTCAAAAACCTTTTTGAACTCGACAATCCATTAACCTCTGACACATCACTTTCAACCAACTTAAACACTTTCTCCAGTTTATCCAAATTGACGTTCTCAATCGGAAACTCCTCATCTGAGTACAACTTATCAGAACCATTCATCTTGTACATGATAAGAGTCAGTTCGTCCTTTAAGTTGTTCTTGGACTTAGTTTTCGGGATGTAATTGTTCAGAAAACAATCATAATCTTCGTTTGAGATTGTGGAATCACTGTCTGTTTTTATAACCTTTTTGACAACATCTTTTACAACCTTAGATTCGATACTCTCTTCATCGGATTGTGAACTAAAAGTGATATCGATGTTATCAGGTAATTTATCAACCTCACTTTTCTCATTCAACTCTGATTCTTTAACCAACCCTGATTGTTTTTAGTGAAGTTATTGCTCATGGGTGGTGGAACCTTGTGATACCCTACCCTAGTTCCATCTGAGTATACATCTTCACCGTCTTTGTTCTTCCCAACGGGTTTGGGAACGATGTGTTGGAGAACAAAGCTGGCGGAAGTGTAACTGTCCAGTTTCAAATTAATTCTTTCATTTTCAATATTTCCTTCTTGATATTGAAGCTTGAGATTCGCTATCTCATCCAGCTGAGCATTTATCTGTTTTTCTTTTTCTTGAAGAACACCTGTCAAACTCATGTTTTCTTTACGAGTTTTAGCATTTCTTTCATCTGAGTCTTTAATTGTTCGTTTTAACTTGTCAAAATCCTCAGTTATTTTTCTGTTCTCAAGCAAAAAATTTTCATTTTCTTTTCTAAAACGTTAACATTGTTGGTCCCAGTTTAGACTTAAAAACTTCTTTTCACGTAATATGGCAAGTGATTTCAACAAGTATGAAAATAGTGTGCGGAATTAGAAATCAAACTTTCAAGAAACAAGACCTACAGAATTTTCAAGTTTATATCACTTTGAAACAAAATGGTTTACAAGGTGATTGTAAGATTATTATCTATTACAAATGAATACTTGTGAATTCTAAGGTGAAAGGACAATGGAGTTTTGTTGTATGTGTTGAATGCTTGGCTTAACTCATTGTTCTTTGCTTGATAAGCCTTCTATTTATAGACGGATTGGATACATGAATAAACATTTGTTTATTCATGTATATGTCCTGCAAAAAGTAGCTTCTTAACATATTCATTGAATCCAATAATTAAGTTGCCTTTGTCATCATGATATCCAATAATGTCAAGTTGCTTTGATTATTTGTGGCAGGATAGAACTCATTTTTAGATAAGTGGGGTTTTATCAGAATTTCTGATAACCACTTCATCAGAAATTCTGGTGAACAAATCATCAGAAAGTCTGATGATCAGAATCGCCAGAAACTGATGATATTTCTTTCAGATCCATCAGAATGGCCTTTGCTGATAATCTTCTTTAGTTCTTTGATCAGCTTCTGATTCTTTGAAGTAGATGTTGTTCTTCTTTTCAGTTGTCCTATCTGATTTTCTTCTTGTTGTTTGATCTTCAGGACTTTATCTTCTTCATAGATCAAGCTGAATCTGATTTTCTTCAATACTTACAAATAAAGTTTCCTAACAGTTTCCCCCTAAGTATTGTAAGAAAAATAACTATCTATATCAAACATAAACAAACTTCAACCAATCCTTAAAAAGAGAGTTCAAACAACTAAATTCATAAACATGAAACAGAACTAAACCAACCAATGTTCAAAACAAACATAAATAAAATATTGTTTTTCAAAGCAGAATTTAAGTTCATGAAACCATCAATTAATCTTCACCCCACTTCTGAACTTGTCTCCTGGTTTCAACCTTTTCTTGTAATCAATTGTCTTTTGAGTTGTTTTGTAAAGTTCTTTGTACCAACCTCTAGCTTCCATCCATTTTTCAATGCTATCTTCAATGGCCTTCCTCAGCTGTTCATTGTTCTTCCCCTTCTTCTTGAGCTGCTCTTGTTTCTCATTCATGTAGTTCTTTATATATTTCAGAGTTTGATTTGAATACCTATTTATTTCACTAACTCTGAACAGAGCTTTTTCATCATGAGCATCTTTGTAAACCAGACACATTTCTGGTTTATCAAAGATTGCCCCAGTTCTTACTTTGTTGGGATGAATTTCAGCTGGAATGGTGTTGTTAGGAGGAGGTGTTAGTACTTTGTTGCTATACTCAAAGTTGATACACAAATCAAAGTCTGTCAGTGCAGCCCTTTGATATATCTTCTATCCCGCATTCTTGATGCTGTCAAGAGCTCTTCTGATAACAACTGAGCTGCTTTTGTCTTTATCAATGATCTGCTTCAAATTTACTAAGCCCAGTTGGTGAATATCATCAGCCAGGTCTCCATCAGTAACAATTGTTTCACTTCTATCTTCTCTGATCAAGGTGTATTTATTATGTCCATAAGTACCTAAGACACCTCCTTGAGTATTCATAGTGATAATTCTCTCAATGGAAACTATTGGATTTGTAACAGGTTTGTGCAAAATTTCCTAGTTTCCTTCATTTCTAAGTTGAACAATATTTCTGCTTACTGGAGAGAGTGGCCTTTCTAGTTTATCTTCTTGTTTGTTCCAGTAGTAATGCTTCAAGTGTTCTTCAGGGTACATAATTGTATGTAGATCACCTTTCAGCATTGTGAATTCTTTGAGTTTTCCATAAGGATATTCTCCAATCACTGTCCTTGGTCTTTTTGAGGATGTTACTTCATCTTCCCTTATTCTCTTCTCTCTTTCATTAAACTGTTTTCTGAATTTTGTTTCACCTGTGAGAGCCATGGAAGATGATTCAACTGGAACTGCTCCTTGCATTGGTACCTTTGATCTGTCTGGCTTTTGTATATTTGTTGGAGGACCCATGAGTAACTTTGGCATACTAGGAGGAGGCCCCATGGGTTACTTCTGTTTTGTGATGCCGATGCTTCTGATTGACTTGGTGGTTTCTGTTGAGTGACTTCTGGTTGCTTGAATTGTTGTTGAGGAGTTTCTGACTCTCGTGCTAGTTCTTCTTGTGGAATTGGAGCTTTCAGTTCATGTAAATCAACATTTGCTAGTCTAGCAAAATTGTACTGCAACCTCTTTACTATTAGTTGAACATTAGCAAGAGTTTGAGCAGTTGTTTCTTCTTGTTTCTACATTCTCTGAAACTCCAGTTGGTCTTGATTCTTTTGTGTAGACCATTCCAACATCAGCTTTTTAAGAGCATCAGCCATGCTGCTGTTTGCTCTAAGAAACTGAATTTCTTCAAGGATTCTTCTAGAACTTGAGCTTTCCCTTACACTTGCAACCTTAGCCATGCTGCTGCTGTTTTCTGAGGACTTATCAGAATTTATGATGTTTCACCAGATCCATCAGATTTCTTTTGAACTTCATTAGATTTTTCTTGTTTTTATCAGATATGCCATTTTAATTCACCCAAGATCTATTGTGATGTTTTTTAGAGAAAAAAATAAAGCAAAACTTTACTATTTCAAACAAAAAATATTATAACTAAAAAAACAAAAAAAAAAAAAACTACTCATTGTAAATGCCCTTAACATACAACCAAAGGTAGGTTGTATGACCACTGTGATTATATGATGGAACAAGGGAGAGAACATGTGTGTTCTCTTGTAAAGCCACCTAGGCCCTTGGGTACCAGCTTATTACCCCTCCAAAGTCCAGCTGTCTGGTTATCACCTTGGTCACAAAGCGAGGGTAGATCAGAAAAGGTTAACGGGTGTGCATGTTTGATTCTAAGTCTCTCATGAGAAACTTAGAAGAGTTATACGGTTTCTCTTGTACAACTGCATGCACCACCTCCATCATCCTGTAAGACAGCTCATTTAAGTGCCCTATCTTCTTTGAGAAGCAGACACTGAGCTATATAACCAAGTACTGGAATGGTGGTATGAAACCAGACTTGATGATCTGCCTTGAAACATTGGGTGTTTGATAACCCATGTTCCTCAGAGTTTCTTCGATAATTTCCTTCCTGAAGGAGGTGTGACTTGGATGATCAACCAGCTAAAGGACATCGCTGAGAGTTTCCTTCTTTAGGATGATTTTGAACCCCCATTACCTCACTTTCTATCCACAAGTTGGTGCCACTGAAGACGGTTTCAGCATTCCATCAAAATTCTTGAAGGAGTTCTGGGTAGATAGTGACGTGTGTAGATACAGCACAGCCCAAGGGAGTTTGCTTAATCATGTTGTACACATACTTGCAATCTTCCCATATAGGACCTTCCAGATTAGACCTAAGTCTAAGGTTGTGATGTTTGTGAAGAGGGAGAAGAAAGTGATCTGATTTCATTTCTTTTGCCGAAGCCATTTTTTTAAATGAAATTTCTGAGAAAGTTTTGAAGTGAAGGTTGTTTTAATGAAGAAGATATTCAAGAGTTGTTAATATTTATAGATAAAAGTGATAGTTATGCTATAAATGGTATTAACAACCCAAGATATTCTATTTCTTTTTCTTTCTCTTCATTTAAGATGATATCTGTTGCAGTGAGAATATGGCAGTCTTCGAAGCCCCCATTTGTGAGTAAGCATTGAATAACTAGGCGGCTACTTTCATAGCCCCTAATCATTTTTATGCACCCGTGCCTCTCTATTTCCTTATGAAAGATGACGTTGCATGCATTGGAAGTAGAAGAAAAAGTTCAATTTACTACAAAAAAATTTCCTGTGACGGTTGAATTCCCTGCTGTGGCTTTGAATTTATCTTTATGCAAATATTACTTTCACCCTTTTTTATTTTTCTTTTAATTTTAAACAAGAAAGAAAAAAATTCAAAAACAGACTATTTAAGATTATGAGTTTATACAAATATGAGATATTAATAAAGATGGTATATACATGAAATTTTCTGATTATCAGTGGTAATTCTGATGTTTAAGCAAAGTTTCTGATGATTTATCAGATTTTCTGATGATTCATCAGATTTTCTGATGATTCATCAGATTTTCTGATAAATCCTCAGATTTTCTGATAAATTTTTAGATTTATTGATAATTTATCAGATTTTCTGATATTCCATCAGATTGATGGATTTCTTTATCAGAAACCTTTTGTTCCATTCATTGATTATCAGAATTTCCACCTTGATTTCCATCAGTTTGGTTTTCAGGTTGTGACTTTTTGTTTTCTGAAACATCCTCATCTTTTATGTTAACCATGCCACGTTTACGGATTAGAAAATTGTGTCTCTTTTCATCAAGAGGTTTTGTAAAGATGTCAACAATTTGGTTTTCTGTTGGAACAAAGTACATTTCTATGTTACCTTTTTCAACATGATCCTTTATGAGGTGATATCTGACATCTATGTGCTTGGTTCTAGAGTGATGAACTGGATTTTCTGTAATTGCAATTACACTCTTTGAATCACATAGAATGGGTATCTTTGTCAGATTTACTCCATAATCCTTCAGCTGAGTTTTCATCCACAACACTTGTGAACAGCAACTTGCTGCTGCTACATATTCTGATTCAGCTATTGATGTTGCAACACAGTTTTGTTTCTTACTTGCCCAACATACCAACTTTTCTCCCAAGATTTGACATGCACCAGATGTGCTTTTTCTGTTAATCTTGCACCCTGCATAATCTGCATCTGTGTATGCAATTAGTTCAAGATTTGTATCCTTAGGATACCAGAGACCAAGTTCTAATGTGCCTTTTAGATCTTTAAAAACCCTTTTGACTGCTTTTCGGTGAGATTCTTTAGGATTGCATTGATATCTGGCCAGAAAACATGTGGCAAACATAATGTCTGATCTGCTTGCAGTTAAGTATAACAATGATCCTATCATCCCCTATAGGTTTTAATATCTACACATACTCCTTCTTTATCAGAATCAAGTTTGTTCCCTGTTGCCATGGGAGTTTTTGAAATTGAGCAATTTTCAAGTGAGTATTTGTGCAAAATTGTTTTCATATACTTAGGTTGACTAAAAAATATTCCATCAATTCTTTGTTTGACTTCTAAACCTAAGAAAAAGGTTAACTCACCCATCATGCTCATTTCAAAATGGCTGGTCATCAAATTTTGAAACTTTTTGCAGAACCTTTCATTTGTTGATCCAAATATAATGTCATCAACATAAATTTGGACTAACAAAATGTGACCCTTGTGTGTTTTAAAAATAAGTGTTGTATCAATAGTACCTTTTGTGAAGCCAGAATTGAGTAAGAAGTTTGAAAGTGTTTCATACCATGCTCTAGGAGCTTGCTTTAAACCATACAAGGCTTTTTTTTAATTTGTAAACATGGTTTTGAAATTTAGGATCAACAAAGCCTTCAGGTTGATGCACATAAACTTCTTCCTCAATCTTACCATTCAGGAATACAGATTTCACATCCATTTGATATACTTTGAAATCTTTGGATGCAGCATAAGCAAGAAAGATTCTTACTGCTTCTAATCTGGCCACTGGTGCAAAGGTTTCATCATAGTCAATACCTTCTTGTTGATAATAACCTTTGACCACTAACCTTGCCTTATTCCTGATTATTATGCCATTTTCATCTGATTTGTTTCTAAACACCCATTTTGAACCTATGACTGATTTGTCATTTGGCTTAGGCACCAGATCCCATACCTTACTCTTTTCAAACTGATCAAGCTCTTCTTGCATTGCTTGAATCCAGTCTGAGTCATTAAGAGCTTCTTTGATAGTCTTTGGTTCTATTTTGCTTAAGAACCCAGCAAATGCACACTCATGTGCTATTGCAGATCTTGTTCTTACACCATCTTCTGGATTTCCAATGATGTCAGAATGAACATGTCCTTTTATCCATCTCAACTTGTTGTGAAGAGTTGTTGGTTCTGATGGATTTGAAGTTTCCCCCTGAACATTTGCCTCAGTTGCATGGAATGTATCAGAATTTTGATTGTCAGAAATATTTTCATTGTTCTGATTCAAGGTTTCTGATACATTTTCCATTTGTTCTGTAGGGTTAGTACATGAATTATCTAAAGATTTGTTTGTGATAGATTGATCATGTTCTAAGAAATCTTCTGTTATCATTTCAAAGAGATGTTTATATTTTTCTTGTTTATCAAAAAAGTTTATCTCCTTCATATATTCATCAGAAACTTCTGTTTCTGATGAATCATCAAAAGATACATATAAACTTTCTCTGATTGTCCTTGTGTTTAGAATAAAAATTCTATAAGCTTTTGAGGACATTGAATAACCAAGAAAAATATCCTTCTCTGCTTTTCTGTCAAATTTCTCAAGACTTTCAAAATCATTGAAAACAAAACATCTACAACCAAATGTGTGCAAAAATTTTACACTTGGAATTCTTCCATTTATAATATTGTGGGGTGTTTTATTATGTCTTTTGTTGATTATGGACCTGTTTTGGGTAAAACAAGCATTTGCTATAGCCTCTGCCCAAAAATGAGTGGGCAGTTTAGCATGAGCAAGCATTGTTCTAGCCGCTTCCACTAAGGTTCTATTTCTCCTTTCTACCACCCCATTCTGTTGGGGTGATCTTGGAGCAGAAAAGTCATGAGAGATTCCTTTTCTAACAAGGAAGCTCTCAACTTTTGAATTCCTAAATTTTGTTCCGTTTTCTGTTCTGATCCTTCTGACAGTTAATTTTTACATATTTTCAATTTTTCTGATAAAATTAATGACCAGATCAGGAGTTTCACTTTTCTTTCTTAAAAACTCTACCCATGTGTATCTGGAAAAAAAGCTTTCAAGGCTTATGGGTCCACAAAGATCCATATGCAACAGTTCCAAATTTTGTGTTATTGAAGATTCAGAAATTGCTTTGTGTGAGCTTCTTTTTGATTTGCCCATTTCACAAGATTCACAAATGTTATCCTTCTTTGAGGATATGAAAAGTAATCCTTTTACCAGGCCTTTGCTTGCTAATTTGCTTAAATTTTTAAAGTTTAAGTGGGCTAACCTCTTGTGCCACAACCAACTACTACCCTTGTTAATTTTTGAAAATAAACATAATTTTGGATGTTCATTTTCCTCTTTGAAATCAAAATAGTAGATTGACTGTCTTATCCTTTTTTCCACTTAAATAAATTATATTATCATCCATACCAATTAACAAACAATTTTCTGATAAAAAGGTTACCTGAAAACCTTCATCACATAATTGACCACAATTAGCAGATTTTACTTTAAGCATTCTACATGGGCTACTTTTTCTATGGTCAAACACCCATACTTTATGCATCCATACCCCAAAATCCTCCCTTTTACTCCATTCCCAAAATTAAACATTTTATCCAGTTTTGAAACAGATCTTCTTTTGATGAATTTTCATCAGAACATCTGTTACATGCTGAGCCATGAACAGATTTTTCACTTTTCATTTGGAGATAGTGTTGAATAAGCTTTAGAATGTCAACACACATACAAGTTTCATTATCAGAATTCTCTGATTTCTCTACTTGTGATGGAATTGTTGGATAATTTTGAAATCTTAAGTGAATCACTTCTGGAGTTTTTAAACATTTTTGTGTTGATTCACTCCTTTTTGCTTTTAAGTTGAGTTTTGAGATTTCAAAAGAGTTCTCAAAACCTGTTGAGCTGCAAGATTCAGAATCAGATTCTGATGTAAATTTATCAAAAATCTGATGTGTTGCTTTCACAAAGGTGGTGGGTTTATTTTCACTTGTTTTCACATAACCTAAACCCTCACCTCTGTTCTTTGGTGTTTTTTCAATAAAGTTAATGAATTCCTTTGCTTGTTGATGTGACATCTGTGCCTCTACGACCATCAAAAAATACAAAACCAATGAAATCTTGTGTTTCATTCTTGGGATTTCTATAAATACATGAGACATTTGCACATGTCAATTCTTGTTTGATTTTAAGCTTTAAATCACTTTCTAGAAAGTTATACGCAAACTAATGCGTAAACATAATCAGTTTAACTCAAAAAACACTCCGGAACAGTGACATAGGCTTAACATACTTTAAATAACCTTTACATAACTTAGAAATAAGTTTTGAAGGGTTTAGTGTGCCAAAACAAGTTTATTTGATCATAGGGACTATTTGCGACAAACTGTGAAAGTATGCCGATTCATATAGTAACGAACATTCCGGAACATGATCATAGCTAAACATACCCTAAATATCCTTTACATAGCTTAGAAATAGGCTTTGAGGGGTTCATTATGTGAAAATATGCTTATTTGATCAATAGGGACTAAAAGCGTCAAAAAGTGCATAAGTTTGCATTTACGCTCATATCTTACGTTCTGAACATATCCGGACATCCAAAAATTTTTGTAATCATTAAAATATTTTATTTTAGTGATTGGAATGCTAAAATACCTTTCGTCGCCTAATTTGGATCGTTTTTCGCGTCTGTTCGCGTTTCGTCGTAATTAACCGAACAACGAGGCCGTCGACCAAATGAACTGACATCCATGATATTTTCAAGCATATTTAAAGTCCCCTATGCTTTAACATCTTTATAGAGCCTTGAAATTGGGTTAATGGGGCTTAAACGTGTCGAAAAACAAGTTTATAGCATGCAGGGGCCTGTTTTGCCAAAATTTGAAAGTCTGACCTGTAGTCTCTCGCCTGGGGCGAAGATTGCTGCTTATGTCTTCACGGCCTGCGATAGATAGATCAGATAGAAACATTGAATCTGGTTAAAACAGCCTGTTCTCATGGTTTTAATCCCTGATTTAGCATACCATTGGCTTGTTTTTGTGCTCCCCTTGTATTCTAATCTATGGGTAACCTGTCACACCCCCAAAAATACCACAAGAGGAAACCCCCGTGAGGCATGTGACGTACCAGGATCTAGCCACCAATCACATTAAACTCATACAAGATTTTAAATTAAAACTTCATTAAGACAAAGTGTTACATTACATTAAGTACAACTCAACATTTTCAGCGGAAGCATAAATCATTAGTTATGTATTTCGTAATCTAATCATATGAAAGTTATCAGACTCGTCTTGTGTTTCCATGTGTCTCGACCCATGACCACTCCAGCTTCCCAGACAGCAAGTTCGACGTTCCACATATCTATAACCTGCGAGCATGCAAACAAGTGTATCAGACAACGCTGGTGAGTTCACAGTTTTATGAAAAAGTTTGGTTACCAAGTGTTTAATCCAGTTTAATAACAATTCCGAAAGTAATGTTGATAATAACTCGAGTACCATACAAGATGGCTCCAGATTGTTTTGCCCGTCCCCAATGCCCCCTATCTAAGCATTGGTCATGATTAAGGTCATTAGTTCACGCCCATCCTCTCAGGTACGGTGTGAGGTTGCCAAGCCTAATAGCGCAATCAACTAATACCCCGTTACCTCTCAGGCAACTATTCGTTAGAAGATGGGACTTAAGGTGATAGGAAGTGAGTGTATTATCTAACATTCTAGTTTTTACCCAAAAGACTTATTCCTCTCAGGAAAACCCATTAATTGTCCCACCCACCGTGACGCATGCTCAAGAGAAGTGAACTGACCTTAGATTGCTCGGTATGTTACATTACATTACCCGTTCCAAGTTGGTCAACCAAACCCTTCCGTGGTTACCAAAGATAATCAGTTTCATAAACACATGTCCGAATCATGTATTCAACGAGTCACATGTAATACCATTGTCACATAGCAAATGTTTAGATTTCATATGCTTTCATATCACAAGTACTCGTTCCAAACAGTAGTTACCAATAAAAATCAGTTTCATAACAATTAGATCACGTATTTTCACAGATTGCATTCACCGCAAAGATCACTGTATAACACATAGCAAGTACTCAAATCTCATTCGAGTCCTCATCTCACATGCATGTCAAATACAACCCTAAATAGGTGAGTTTTCTACTCACCCGAGCCAAATCAGGTTCTTCTTTCATACTTAATATTAACATGCCACAAATGAATTTTTATAATCATACACATCCATCATCATATACATCATAAATTGTTTAACTGTTCTGTCCATTTGCTCTTTTGCAGCATCTCCACGAAGGACCAGTTCTTCGTGGGATGCCTCCATGGCGAAGAACCCTAATGGCGAAGAACCCTAATGGCGAAGAACTATCCTTCGTCGAGATTGAGGGTGACGAAGGACCCTAGTGTTTCGTCAGGGACCAGTCAACGAAGAACCAGGTTCTTCATTTAACTACATTCTTCGTGGGGAGGGGAGTCTTTCGTCGCTGCCCTCAACAGACAATCATGCTCAATAAACCCTAACTTCTGTCGTACATCAAAAGCTAACATAATTGGCACAGTTTCATGAAATCATATAACCCTATTCATACACTAACAATTAATCATCGTACATCAACATTTGAATCCAATACATATCACTTTGTGAGTATATCCCTACTTTCCTATGATCACAATTCATCCTGTAGTACATACCATCAAATCTAGCATGGATACATATCAGTTACTTCACATCATTCACAACACCAATTTCCATATCAATTATGTACATGATCGTTTACACCACCCATCCCACAACACATAGCACATAGCCTAGCATGTTAACAAAAGTAGATCAACTTAGTGACGAACATACTAACCGTATACGAGGATGATAATGTCGCGAAGTAGGAAGCTTCGACCAGAAAGGGCTGCCGTCGGACCGAGAGAGGAGGAGAGGGTGCTAGGGTTTGAGTGTGTTTTGTAACCGTAAAAGTCCCACACACTAGTCGTATGCGTAAATTTACCCTACTCAAAGTGGGCCGAGCCCAGTTGGGCTTGAGGTTTAGGGTCAAGAGCCTCCCCAGCGAAGAAACTTCTTCGCCAAGAAGCGTTTGTGACGAAGGACCTTCTTCGTCAGGAGGTGAAGTTGGCGAAGAGCTCTAGTTATTCACCAAAGTTATGAGCATGAACACGTAAACACGAACACATTATGTCTAAGCATTAAACAACTCTTAAGTTTCATGTAACAACCAACCATAGTAATACTTAAATCATTTATATATAAAGCACAAGCTACAACGTATAAAGAATTGTGAAAACAGGATTGTGGAACAAGTGATGCGTAGAGGAAAGACCTTAAAATCTCGGGTTGTCACATCATCCCCAACTTGAAAGAAATTTCATCCCGAAATTTGATAAGTAACCCAAAGTGGCAAAGTGTTAGATTAGGATGACTGTGGATTTTCCTCGGGTGCCACATCATCCCCAACTTGAAAGGGAATTTCGTCCCGAAATTCACCAGTCGCTTCAAGACCAGATTGGTCAGTTGGGTATAGTTGAGGATACTTAAGCTTCAACTAATCCTCGCATTCCCATGTGGACTCCGATCCACTTATTGAGTTCTATCGGACTCTCACGATCGGGATTCGACTATGCTTACGGACCTTGACTTCCCGGTCCATAATTTCGATGGGTTCTTCGACAAACTGCAATTTTTCGTCGATTTTATGTTCTTGGAGTGGTACCATAAGTGTTTCATCAGACAAACACTTCTTCGGATTTGAAACGTGAACAACAACGTGAAAGTTGCCTAGTTGTAAGATGACTCGAGTTTATAGGCCACCTTACCGATTCTCTCCAGAATTCTGAATGGCCCAACGTATCGTGAATTAAGTTTGCTGCGCTTCCCAAAGTGCACCTCACCCTCCCATGGTGAAACTTCCAACTCAACATAATTGCCCTCTGCGAATTCTAAGGGTTTCCTACGCTTAACAGCTTTTCTAATGGTCATGCCCTGCCGCCATATGATTTCCGATCTAAACAATCTTCCCAAGAGTTTCGGGTACAAGTCCTGGACCTGTGATTAGGTTGTCACCCTCCTCAGTCCAATAAAGAGGAGATCAGCATTTCTGCCCGTACCATGCCTCGAATGAAGCTTCTTGAATATTGGAATGATAACTGCCATTGGTGGAACACTCTACCAAGGGTATGTGTCTTTCCTAACCTTTACCAAATTCAATTACACATGCTCACAACATGTCTTCAGTTGTTTAGATGGTTTGCTCACTTTAGCCATTCTGTCAGAGGGCGATAAATAGTGCTCCTGTGTGCATGTGAGCCAAAAGGTTTGGGCATCGTATACCACAAGTTGGATATAAACACGGATCACGATCAGAGGTAATAGGAGTTGGCACCCCGTGCCTAGGAACCGCCTCTCTCAGAGAAATATTCACAAGCTGCGAAGACTCGTCAGTTCCCTTTATTGCAAGAAAGTGTGTTGGTTACGTAAGTCAGTCAACGTTCACCCAGGTGGTATCATTTCTGTTTCGAGTTTTAGGTAGTCCTGTGACAAAATCCATGGCAGTCTGTTCCCATTCCATATGGGTCTTTCTGGTTGCTGACACAGACCAGAGGGTTTCTAATATTACACCTTGACTTTCACACAAGTCAAACATCGTTCTCATACATTGTTATGTGATCCTTCATGCCCAGTCGCCAGTACAAGATCCTTAAATCCTGATACATTCCGTCAAAATCCAGACGAGTGGAATATCGAGGCTTGTGTGCTTCGCCCAACACAAATTCCCAAAGTTGTCGTATAGTGTCACACCCTGACCGCGTTAAAACAACAAACCACGGCGGAAACGTCGGGGAGTGTCGTAACAGAATCATTGTTTCATAACACATGGATAAAAGTTATGTTTTATTGAATTAAGTTTATTACATTGTATTGAAACTAGAAAACAAAACATGAACAAATTAACTTCCATTGTTATTAAGTCACTAAGGCCTCATCCATTCCTATGTGAGCATGCACCAATATCATCATCAAATATCATCAACTATGGTACCTGAAACATATGTGAAAATACGTCAGCATAAAAATGCCGGCGAGTACATAGGTTTTATGTGAGTGTCAGATTCATGGCTCGTTTACCTTTTGAAATAACTTGAACAACTTCGTTAATTAATATTAGAAAACCTAGTTTTGTAAAATGTTTGTAATGTAATTTGAAATAACCAAGTCAAAACAGATAAATTTTAGTTTATAAAACCTCGATGCCATGAATCTTAACTCAAAACATTTGTTTAAGTAAACCCAGATCGTAAATTGTTTCTGTAATAAAACTCGAATGGTTTATATTGTTAGAAAAACCTTGTAATATAACTTCGTTTTGATAACCTTTGCCCAAGTGATCTAGATAACGCAACGATATATAATGTGTTAAAAGCACTTATATATAGAAAGTACTAGCGACGTATCCACCATGCTTTTATCACATTACACCCGCCCTGTTACCTAATCACTTCCCTAACCTAATGGTTCAAACATAGACCAAACAGTTCCAGATGGTTCAACAATTTAAATAATCCACATAGATCAAGCAGTTCCAAATGGTTCAAACAGTTCAAATAATTCCCATAGATCAAAGAGTTCCAAACGGTTCAAACAGTTCAAAATGTAAAACAATGTGTCCATATGCTGGATGAACATATGTAACAAAATGTAACATATGAAAATCAATGTGCTAGCATGCTAAGTGAACATACATAGCAAAACATAATGAAATCATGTACTATATGCCTACTAATGAACATAGCAAGTATATGATATAAAAGCATGAAAAGCATGAAAGTAACAAGTAGGCACATGTGTTTCACCCCAAAACAGTTTAAAACGGTAAAATAGGGGGACTATGTACTCACTTGAGGATGCTTAGAAGTCTTGAATAACAACCAAGCAAAGCTAGAGGGATCACGGAATCAAACGGCACCTAATATAGGTACCTATGTTAATAAACCAGACGTAAATTGGAAGATAGGATAGGATGAGGTTTCGTAAACCAAATGAGTATTGTAACTCATATGATATGGTTTAACAAGGCCTACATACTAAATCAAAATCTATCCTAAGTGCTTACGACCCATCATGACTCGTTTAGGTAGCTTACGCTACTTTAACGCGTCGTTTGCGTAAAACGCGTTCGGAGCGCCTAACTAGTCCTATGACAAGTATTATATGCCTAAACATGTTTAAATATGTTGCATAATCAGTTAAGTGACAAAAGTTTAAGTTACATATGCTTAAATACCAATTATGCATGAAAAGGGCATTTTGGTCATTTTACCTAAGGCATATAAACAACCTATCATACAACTAATTAAACTAAGTGACCATATGGTATAACCTCAGAAGGTCATTCCCTATACATCTATGGTAAATAAACATGTTTGGTCGGATCCTAACGATCAACCAAACGGGTCATGTTCGAAAGTCTAAGCGGTTGTTTAGACCGCTTATCTTACGACCCTATATAAGCACTAAACCTAAAGTGATGAGTTAAACATGTTAAAACATGTTTAACGAAGTTTGATATCAAAACAAAAGGTTTTGATACCCAAGAATAGTTTGGTTGTAAAATACGCATAAATACGTGTTTTGACCGAAACTATGACTCGTCACTACACCTAATCAACGTGGTAATCAGTAGGTATAGTCACACGGGACTATTACCATCATGATTACGGTCACGTTGCAAAGTTCAAACGAACTTTGTGTTGACCATTGACAGGTCAAAGCAGAAAGTCAAACACTGTTTGACTTTCATACTTGAAATATATGAACAAGTATGAAGGAAACTTACAAAAGGTCCAAGCAATGAAGGTTTGAACTAAAAAATTCTCAGGTATGAAGCTTTACAAGGAGAGCATCAACTTAGAGAATGAAATTGAGATCAAATGTGTGAATGAAAGTGATGAAGATGGTGGATATTTATAGATTTCTCAAAACCGTTAGGATCTTTCCTCGATAATTGAGCTTTAATCTGGACCCTCCATGTGTTACCCATTGTTTAGCAAAGCTATGGGTGTCCAAAACCATCACACGGTATTGCAAAAGTTACAAAAGAGACCCCCAAGATCAATCCCATTGCTGAAAATTGCTGAAAATCAATTTTTTTGCCCAGATATGGTGGTGGCGTGCCGCCACAGCAACACCACTTTGTGGTGGTGCGACGCCACGTGTACCCAGGTCCAGAAACTTTTGAAAATTGACAATTTTGGTCCCTGCAACACTTTTAAGCCATATTCGATGCGTTTAAACCCCGTTAACCCATTTTCAAGGCTCAATAATGAAGTTTAAGTATAGGGAACATGAAATATGCTCAAAAATATCTCGGATGTCGGTTCGTTTGGTCGTACGGTTGCGTTGTTAGGTTTATTACGACGAAGCTCGAACGGACGCGAAAAACGATCCAAAATTACGCGACGAATGGAGTGTTATCATGCCAATCACTAAAATAAAAGATTTTAATGATTACATAAATTTTTGGATGTCCGGATATATTCAGAACGTAAGATATGCGCGAAAATGCAAACTTATGCACTTTTTGACGCTTTTAGTCCCTATTGATCAAAAAGTTTATTTTTGCATACCAAACACCTCAAAGCCTATTTCTAAGCTATGTAAAGGATATTTAGGGCATATTTAACTTATGATCAAGTTCCAGAATGTTCGTTACCATTCGATTCAGTATACTTTTGCAGTTTGATGCAAATAGTCCCTGCGATCGAATAAACTTGATTTCGACACACCAAACCCTCCAAAACTTATTTCTAAGTTATGTAAAGGTTATTTAAGGTATGTCAAGCTTATTTCACTATTCCAGAGTGTTTGTTGCATTAAACTAATTACGCATCAGTTCGCGTATAACCTTCCAAAAAGCGATTTAAAGCTCGAAATCGAACAAGAATTGATATGTGCAAATGATACACATATTTATACAAATCCCAAGTATGAAACACAATATTTCATTGATTTGGTATTTTTTTGATGGTCGTGGAGGCACAGATGTCACAGTCTCCCCTACTTTAGAAAATTTCGTCCAGAAATTTATTCGTAGGAGTCTGTTTGTGACGTTGTGTAAAATTACCATCAAAGATATGCAAGGAATAATCTAGTCATTTTCCAGTTGATATACTTTGAAGCGAAAAAATGAGTGGATGATTCATTTTTCCTTAACAGGTACATCGTCAGAAGTGGAAATGACGGAATAACCAATAGGATATTCATTTCCTTCAACGGATGTTCTTCAGAAGCGAAAATGAACGGATTTAGTCATTTTCCTCAACGGGTTCTTCGTCAAAAATGAAGATGAAGGAATAATCAAAAGGATATTCATTTCCCTCAACAGATATTCTTCAGAAACGAAAATGAATGGAATGAGTCATTTTCCTCAACGGGTATTCTTCAGAAATGGAAATGAAGGGATAATCAAAAGGATATTCATTTCCCTCAACGGATATTCTTCAGAAACGAAAAATGAACGGAATGAGTCATTTTCCTCAACGGGTATTCTTCAGAAATGGAAATGAAGGGATAATCAAAAGGATATTCATTTCCCTCAACGGATATTCTTTAGAAATGAAAATGAACAGAATGAGTCATTTTCCTCAACTGGTATTCTTCAGAAATGGAAATGAAGGGATAATCAAAAGGATATTCATTTCCCTCAACGGATATTCTTTCAGAAGTGAAAAATGAATAGCTAGTTCATTTTTCCTCAACAGGTGCTTCATCAGAAATGGAAATGAATAGAATTAACTTTAGATACATGACAAAACTTGTTGTGGTTTCTATGCACTAAATTCCATAATTATGTATGCATCCATAATTACGTAATTCCTTGCACAGTTCGCACAGTTTGTTTAATAATGTGAAGGGGATAGAATTTGAACAAGCTTGAGATAACTTTGATTAGGTCAACATATAAACACATAAGCACATTATTGTTTTCTTTGTTATTAATTTGTTATCAGCTTGTTATTAATTGTTATTAACTTGTTGTTGATTTGAACATGGGTATTCAAGGTATACCAGGAACCTAGTCGATGGACTTCAACGTCCTCAAGAATCTATCTGAAAAGATAGAATGATCTTATAAGAATTCGATTTTGATTACAAGGAATCATAACATTCGAATTAAGGTACACAACAATTAAGGACATACGGAAATACCCTTAGGTACCCTATTAAGGATTTATAGTGGTACTTTGGGTATTCGTCCAGAGTTGTAATTTGCGCCTTGTACTCTATTTCCTTGGAAGAAATGGGCACTTAGGATTTTCGTGGAAAACGCAAGAGATCATAAAATGGAAGAATTTGGGAGTAGTCTGTTCTTCAAGGAATATGGTTCCTTGATTGTCGGTATTATAGGGGATTTGTTGTTTATACATGCAACCATATTTGTACATTGCAATGTAAATAAAAGATTTATTTATAAATAACAAAAACTATTTCGTAGACCATGATAACAAAAGAAAATAATACATAAGGCTCGATTATTTCTAAACAGCGTCATCTTCCAGTCGGTTAAACGCTCATCCCTGTACTGGAATTGCATTAGCATGGTTTGGGCAATTCTTTTGGAAATGGCCCATCTCACCACAATTGTAGCAAGACCCTGGTGGAAAACAAGCTTGAGCAGGATTGTTGTCAGCTTGATTTGGTGCAGCTGCAGCTCGGCAAACCCTCGCTGTATGACCTATAAGTCCACAAGTTAGGCATTTGTGGCACTTCACACTGGTATGATGATGAAGGTTACATTGGTTGCACAAGGGTGCAGTTCCGTTGTATGGCTTCCTAGCAGGGGGTTGAGCTGGTTGGTTGGGGACAGCTTGATCATTGTGAGCAACTACGACGAAGTTCTGGGAAGCCTTTCGCTTCTTTGACTTCTTGGAGGATCCAGTCTGTTCATCCTTTGGTTTCGATTCCTCGATTGGTTTTTTATCACCCTTTCGGAAAATTTTACCTTTCCTGATCTGAGATTCAGTCATGGTAGCGGATGGCTCAATGGCCTGTCTAACTATAGTGGGGTTGCTACCAGTAACAATGTCTTGTACTGAGTCAGGGAGGCCATCAATATACTTTTCGATTGCCTTATCCAAAGGCGTAACCATGTTCGGGCATAACAGACTTAACTCCTCTTAACGGTCCGTGTAAGCTCGATGCTCACCCCTATCTTACTTAAGATCGCCAAATTCCCTTTCCAATGCCCTAATCTCATGACGAGGACAGAATTCCCTCATCATTAGAACTCGAAGCTCTTCCCAGGTTTGAGCTAGTGCCACGTTGGCACCCCTATCTCTCATCACACCATTCCACCATGTTAAAGCTCATTTCTCAAAGACACTAGATGCGAACTCAACCTTTCGCTCGTTTGGACACTGAACATGTCTAAAGGTGCTCTCTAGACTCTCGAACCATTGCAAAAGTGCAGTTGCTCCTTGAGACCCAGAAAATTTTGATGGCTTAGCTAAGTTGAACGTCTTGAAGTTATAGGGAGCATTATTGTTGTTCTTGAAGGCTTGGTTACATTGAAGAATGATGTTTGGGAGTGCAGCAGCCATTTGCTGTGTAATGATAGCTGCCAGTTCTTCATTAGGTATCTGATTGTCACGTCGAAGAGGCATTCTAAAAGAGGAAGCATGAGAGAAAACAAGTGAAATGGCATTGGGTAAGAATAGGATGTTACAATTACTGACCAAAAAGCATGGATGATGGTCATTTATTCGAACCACGAAGCAAACAAATGACACACAAAAGCTGAATCAAAGTAAATAGGTCCTCATAATGTATCACGAAGAGATGCTTTAGCCTATAGGTGGACACCCACCCCAAGAGTTCCCAGGTAAGAGTGACTGGTCCTATTATGTGGATTTGTACGAACACTCTAGCCTTAGATAGAAAACTCAGGATACAGGCATCCACCGTTCCAGATTGCATGTGTTCACATTAATACGACCCAAACTTTGACGAGATTTTGAAAACTTTGAAGGTTCAAAACCTTATAATAAATCATCCTAGAACAGATGATTAGTTTTCAAAGTGGATTCAAAATTTGTGTTCTTGTTGTGGTTGTTGCCTAAAGATAGGCAACGGTATTGTTTTATGACTAAACGCAAGTAAACTCGCGTTAGGGTCCTAGGAAGGTTATAGACTAGGTCAAAGCTTTACTAATAACCTAATTCCCTATAACCATGAGCTCTGATACCAACTTTTCTGCCACACCCCAACCGCGTTAAAACAACAAACCGCAGCAGAAACGTCGGGGAGTGTTGTAACAGAATCATTGTTTCACAACACATGGATAAAAGTTCTGTTTTATTGAATTAAGTTTATTACATTGTATTGAAACTAGAAACAAAACATGAACAAATTAACTTCCATTGTTATTAAGTCACTAAGGCCTCGTCCATTCCTATGTGAGCATGCACCAATATCATCATCAAATATCATCAACTATGGTACCTGAAACATATGTGAAAATAAGTCAGCATAAAAATGCCGGCGAGTACATAGGTTTTATATGAGTGTCAGATTCATGGCTCGTTTACCTTTTGAAATAACTTGAACAACTTCGTTAATTAATATTAGAAAACCTAGTTTTGTAAAATGTTTGTAATGTAATTTGAAATAACCAAGTCAAAACAGATAAATTTTAATTTATAAAACCTCGATGCCATGAATCTTAACTCAAAACATTTGTTTAAGTAAACCCAGATCGTAAATTGTTTTTGTAATAAAACTTGAATGGTTTATATTGTTAGAAAAACCTTGTAATATAACTTCGTTTTGATAACCTTTGCCCAAGTGATCTAGATAACGCAACGATATATAATGTGTTAAAAGCACTTATATATAGGAAGTACCAGCGGCGTATCCACCATGCTTTTATCACATTACACCCGCCCCGTTACCTAATCACTTCCCTAACCTAATGGCTCAAACATAGACCAAACAGTTCCAGATGGTTCAACAGTTTAAATAATCCACATAGATCAAGCAGTTCCAAATGGTTCAAACAGTTCAAATAATTCACATAGATCAAAGAGTTCCAAACGGTTCAAACAATTCAAAATGTAAAACAATGTGTACATATGATGGATGAACATATGCAACAAAATGTAACATATGAAAATCAAAGTGCTAGCATGCTAATTGAACATACATAGCAAAACATAATGAAATCATGTACTATATGTGTACTAATGAACATAGCAAGTATATGATATAAAAGCATGAAAAGCACGAAAGTAACAAGTAGGCAAATGTGTTTCACCCCAAAACAGTTTAAAACGGTAAAAGAGGGGACTATGTACTCACTTGAGGATGCTTAGAAGTTTTGAATAACAACCAAGCAAAGCTAGAGGGATCACGGAATCAAACGACACCTAATATAGGTAACTATGTTAATAAACCGGACCTAAATCGGAAGATCGGATAGGATGAGGTTTCGTAAACCAAATGAGTATTGGAACTCATGTGATATGGTTTAACAAGGCCTACATACTAAATCGAAATCTATCCTAAGTGCTTACGACCCATCACGACTCGTTTAGGTAGCTTACGCTACTTTAACGCGTCGTTCGCGTAAAAGGCGTTCGGAGCGCCTAACTAGTCCTATGACAAGTATTATATGCCTAAACAAGTTTATATATGTTGCATAATCAGTTAAGTGACAAAAGTTTAAGTTACATATGCTTAATACCAATTATGCATGAAAATGGCATTTTGGTCATTTAACCTAAGGCATATAAACAACCTATCATACAACTAATTAAACTAAGTGACCATAAGGTATAACCTTAGAAGGTTATTCCCTATACGTCTATGGTTACTAAACATGCTTGGTCGGATCCTAACGATCGACCAAACGGGTCAGGTTTGAAAGTCTAAGCGGTTGTTTAGACCGCTTATCTTACGACCCTATATAAGCACTAAACCTAAAGTGACGAGTTAAACATGTTAAAACATCTTTAACGATGTTTGAAAACAAGTTTGATATCAAAACAAAGGGTTTTGATACCCAAGAATAGTTTGGTTGCAAAATACGCATAAATATGCATTTTGACCGAAACTATGGCTCGTCACTACATCTAATCAACGTGGTAATCAGTAGGTATAGTCACACGGGACTATAACCATCGTGATTACGCTCAGGTTGCAAAGTTCAAACGAACTTTGTGTTGACCATTGACTGGTCAAAGCAGAAAGTCAAACATTGTTTGACTTTCATGCTTGAAATATATGAACAAGCATGAAGGAAACTTACAAAAGGTCCAAGCAATGAAGGTTTGAACTAAAAAATTTTCAGGTATGAAGCTTCACAAGGAGAGCTTCAACTTAGAGAATGAAATTGAGATCAAATGTGTGAATGAAGGTGATGAAGATGGTGGGTATATATAGATTTCTCAAAACTGTTAGGATCATTCCTTGATAATTGAGCTTTAATCTGGACCTCCATATGTTACCCATTGTTTTGCAAAGCTATGGGTGTCCAAAACCATCACACGGTATTGCAAAAGTTACAAAAGAGAGCCCCAAGATCAATCCCATTGCTGAAAATTGCTGAAATTCAATTTTTCTGCCCTGATATGGTGGTGGCGTGCCACCACAGCAACACCACTTTGTGGTGGCACGACGCCACGGGTAGCCAGGTCCAGAAACTTTTGAAAATTGACAGTTTTGGTCCCTGCAACACTTTTAAGCCATATTCGATGCGTTTAAACCCCGTTAACCCATTTTCAAGGCTCAATAATGAATTTTAAGTATAGGGAACATGAAATATGCTCAAAAATATCTTGGATGTCGGTTCATTTGGTCGTACGGTTGCGTTGTTCGGTTAATTACGACGAAACTCGAACGGACGCGAAAAACGATCCAAATTACGCGACAAATGGAGTTTTATCATGCCAATCACTAAAATAAAATATTTTAATGATTACATAAATTTTTAGATATCCAGATATATTCAGAACGTAAGATATGCGCAAAAATGCAAACTTATGCACTTTTTGACGCATTTAGTCCCTATAGATCAAAAAGTTTATTTTTGCGCACAAAACACATTAAAACCTATTTCTAAGCTATGTAAAGGATATTTAGGGCATATTTAACTTATGATCATGTTCCAGAATGTTCGTTACCATTTGATTCGGTATACTTTTTCAGTTTGATGCAAATAGTCCCTACGATCGAATAAACTTGATTTCGACACACCAAACCCTCCAAAACTTATTTCTAAGTTATGTAAAGGTTATTTAAGGTATGTTAAGCTTATTTCACTATTCTAGAGTGTTTGTTGTGTTAAACTGATTATGTTTACGCATCAGTTCGTGTATAACCTTCTAGAAAGCGATTTAAAGCTCGAAATCGAACAAGAATTGATATGTGCAAATGATACACATATTTATACAAATCCCAAGTATGAAACACAATATTTCATTGATTTGGTATTTTTTTGATGGTCGTGGAGGCACAGATGTCAAATATAGTGGGACCCATATTCACCCTATAAGGTAGTGATTACCGTCCGACTTTTGCCAGAAGTTGTTTCCCCATGCCCCGCATAGGTTCAGCTTGAAGATTCTCTTCCTTGAATGCTTCGGTTTAGGCAGAACGAATCTGAGCAGGTAGGTTAGAGTCGATGGTGAGCTGCAAAGCTCGTGCACGTTTAGGTTTCACAGTCCTAATCATTCAAGAGTTCCATTCAGCGATGCAGTCGCACGTTTAGTTCTTTCTGATCAAAGATATATTGAAGGCCCTTGTGATCGGTCTAAATAGCACCATTGGTACCGTACAAGGAACGCCTCCAGATTCTAATTCCAAAGGCCATGGCTTCCATCCCGGGCTATGAGTCATGTAATTCTCCTTGTAAATCTACAACTGTTGAGAAACGTAAGCTATCACTTTCTCGCGTTGCACCCGCATGCAACCGAGACCCTGAATCGAGACAACGTGGTACACTACCAGATCACCTGTACCATCGGGTAAGAACAATTTCCAGTGCATTATAGATTTTAGATTCAAATCTTAAAAGACGTTCTCCTGTTCTATCCTCCAAGAATACACAGCACCCTGTTGTGTTTAAGTGATAAAAGCTGTACGATCTTCAAAAATCTCTTGATGAATCTGCGACAGTACTTAGCGAGACCAAGAAATTTCCGCACCTCCGACGGACTCTTTAGTGACTAATTTCTAATAGAACAGATCTTAGCGGGATCCACGTGTATTCCCAATTTGTTGACTATGTGACCATGAAAGTGTACTTCTCGAATCTAGAAGTCACACTTAACAAGACTTCGCGTGGAGTGGCTCCTCCCTCGGGAGCTCTATGATAAGATACAAGTGCCGCTCATGGTGTTCCTTTCTCCTGGAAATGGTTCAAAACGTCATTAATAAACACGGTTGATTCATGTGATGTATAAGGTTGCTGGTGTGTTGAATAACTCAAAGGTCATGGAATACAAAATCGTAATGGCCGTACTGCGTTCGATATGCCGTTTTAGGAACATTCTCCCCTTGGACTTCCATCTGATGATAGTTCGTTCGTTAGTCAATCCTCGAATGGGAGCTTGACCCTCGCAACTGGTCAGTAGGTTGTCAATACATGGTCGAGGTGAACGGTTCTTGACAGTCATCTGGTTGAGTTCTTGATAATCAGTACACATACGAAAAGGCCTATCTTCACGGATATAACTGGGGCTCCCCAAAGCGAAAAACTAGGTCCGACAAAACTCCTGTCCAACAGTTCCTGTAGTTGATTAGACAGTTCTTGCAACCCTCCTGGTGCAAGACGGTAAGGAGTATGAGTAATCAGGGCTGCTTCTGGCATGAGATCAAACTGAGATTCTACCTAACAGTTGTGGAAGTAAACCTGAAAGTTCTCCGGGTAGTACATCGAGAGAAATCACGAACAATTGGTGGATCCCCGATCCTCTTTTCCTTATCCTTAACATCAGTAATGAGTGCTAACATAGCGGGGTAATCGCTCCATAGACACTTCTGGGCTTTCATAGCAGAAATGATGCTAACCTTTGCACCACTCTGACACTTTAGGATAGACAACGATTCTTCACTAGGAAGAGGGATACGCAAAATTTTCTCCTCACAGGGTATATCAAAGCGATATCTGGATAACCAATCCACACTAACTACTGCATCGAAACTATCAAGGGTAGCAGAAGGAAGGTCGATTGTCGAACACTTGACCCACAAGGTCGAGTTTGCATCCCAACGAACATATGAGGCTTCAATTGGCTTGCCATCGGCCGATTCCACAACAGGTTTGGTTTCAAGAAGTGTCGGTGTCCAACGCCAGCCGTAAGTACTCCTTCACGAGCACCATTTTCACCGTCGTCGTTATCGTTGAATTCTCCTTTATTCCAATACTGAATATTTTGAGTATGAACACTTTGTTGACACTGTGGACATTGTCTCTAATGTCGCTGCTTTGGAAACAGTTCCCTGTGATCTTTTGCCAATAGGGTCCACATTCTCGCTGTTCTTGTCACGTCCTAGGGTAGTACCCATGTCACTCATAACTACACGTTCCATACTCCGGTCAATTGTCAGTGTTTATGCCCCATTTTATTCGTAAGAGTTGGCTCCCAAGGGTCGCCGACTGGGGTTAGGGCCTCGATTGAAATCAATCTACTGGTGTTCGTTATCAGAAATTAGAGCCGTCATATTACTGGGGCCAGTAAGGTATCACGTTCTACTTCTTGTCCATCGGTCTTGTGTGTTGATTGTATAATGCATGGTAAGTCGTTAAAGAATTACAGAGGTGACCCTATTTTTGGATCTGAGGCATCAACTCTTTGAGTTCAAGTAAACGAGAAAAGTGAGGAAGTATAGACCAAACATTCGACGCTTCAACAACTAACTCAGGAATATTCGCCCTAGCACCTAACATTCTTATACGGCTCACTAGACATTCAGATGAGGGTTCGGTTAACACTCGATAGCATCGATTTTCGTAAAGATTCAGAGGAGAGTGAAGGGATCACGTTCAAATAGGAGACAATCATCGCTATAACCCCTATGGATCATTGTGTTTCACATTAGGTCGAATAATGGTATGGAACCCCTTTCACACTTGTTAGGCCTCGCTAGGACTCACATGCACCCCACATTATTATTATGTGTGCACCCACAATAATAATATGATTTGCATGCTCGTATCAGTTCCTCCTAACTCGTGTTAAATGGTTCCTCAAACTCGAGTAGCAGGACAAGGAACATCACAAAACATGGGTCACGAATGCTTAGGGGAAACGCCACACTATCAATCTTATAACACAGGCAAGTAACTCATGAATTCATATTGTAGTGCTAAATGTGATATCACATGCAATTACATAAGTGTTCACTAGTTATGCAGTGCAATGAGTAAACGAGTGACGAACCATGCAATCTGGAGCTGAGTCTCATGGCCGTATTCAGTACTGCTCGGTTATAGTCTGGTTTTCTAAAAACGTTTAAAACCAAGTTCACTATAACCAGTGGCTCTGATACCAATCTCTCACACACCCAAAAATACCACAACCGGAAACCCCCGCGAGGCGTGTGACGCACCAGGATCTAGCCACCAATCGCATTGAACTCATACAAGATTTTAAATAAAAACTTTCATTCACTAAGACAAAGTGTTACATTACATAAAGTATAACTCAACATTTTCAGCAGAAGCATAAATCATTAGTTATGTATTTCTTAATCCAATCGTATGAAAGTTATCAGACTCGTCTCTTGTTTCCATGTGTCTCGACCCATGACCACTCTAGCTTCCCAGATAGCAAGTTCCACGTTCTACATATCTATAACCTGCTAGCATGCAAACAAGTGTATCAGACAACGCCGGTGAGTTCACAGTTTTATGAAAACATTTGGTTACCAAGTGTTTAATCCAGTTTAATAACAATTCCGAAAGTAATGTTGATAATAACTCGAGTACCGTACAAGATGGTTCCAGATTGTTTTGCCCGACCCCAATGCCCCCTATCTAAGCATTGGTCATGATTAAGGTCATTAGTTCACGCTCGTCCTCTCAGGTACGGTGTGAGGTTGCCAAGCCTAATAGCGCTATCAACTAATACCCCGTTACCTCTCAGGTAACTATTCGGTAGAAGATGGGACTTAAGGTGATAGGAAATGAGTGTATTATCTAACATTCCAGTTTTTACCCAAAAGACTTATTCCTCTCAAGAATACCCATTGATTGTCCCACCTACCGGGACGCATGCTCAAGAGAAGTGAACTCACCTTAGATTGCTCGGTATGTTACATTACATTACCCATTCCAAGTTGGTCAACCAAACCCTACCGTGGTTACGAAAGATAATCAGTTTCATAAACACATATCTGAATCATGTATTCAACGAGTCACATGTAATACCATTGTCACATAGCAAACGTTTAGATTTCATATGCGTTCATATCACAAGTTCTCGTTCCAAACAGTAGTTACCAATAAAAATCCGTTTCATAACAATTAGATCATGCATTTTCACAAATTGCATTCACCGTAAAGATCACTGTATAACACATAGCAAGTACTCAAATCTCATTCGAGTCCTCATCTCACATGCATGCCACATACAACACTAAACAGGTGAGTTTTCTACTCACCCGAGACAAATCAGGTTCTTCTTTCATACTTAATATTAACATGCCACAAATGAACTTTTATAATCATACATATCCATCATCATATACATCATAAACTGTTTAACTGTTCTGTCCATTAGCTCTTTTGCAGCATCTCCACGAAGGACCAGTTCTTCGTGGGATGCCTCCATGGCGAAGAACTATCCTTCGTCGAGATTGAGGGTGACGAAGAACCCTAGTGGTTCGTCAGGGACCAGTTAACTAAGAACTAGGTTCTTCGTCGAACCAGGTTCTTCATGGGGAGGGGAGTCTTTCATCGCTGCCCTCAACAGACAATCATGCTCAATAAACCCTAACTGCTGTCGCACATCAAAAGCAAAAATAATCGGCACAGTTTCATGAAATCATATAACCCTAATCATACGCTAACAGTTAATCATCATACATTAACATTTGAATCCAATACATATCAGTTTGTGAGTATATCCCTACTTTCCTATTATCATAATTCATCCTGTAGCACATACCATCAAATCTAGCATGGATACATATCAGTTACTTCACATCATTCACAACACCAATTTCCGTATCAATTATGTACTTGATCGTTTACACCACCCATCCCATAACACATAGCACATAGCCTAGCATGTTAACAAAAGTAGATCAACTTAGTGACGAACATACTAACCGTATACGAGGATGATGATGTTGCGAAGGATGGAGCTTCGACCAGAAAGGGCTGTCGTCGGACCGAGAGATGAGGAGAGGGTGCTAGGGTTTGAGTGTGTTTTGCAACCGTAAAAGTCCCACACACTAGTCGTATGCATAAATTTACCCTACTCAAAGTGGGCCGAGCCCATTTGGGCTTGAGGTTTAGGGCCGAGAACCTCCCCGGCGAAGAACCTTCTTCGCCAAGAAGCGTTTGTGACGAAGGACCTTCTTCGTCAGGAGGTGAAGTTGGCGAAGAACTCTAGTTATTCGCCAAAGTTATGAGCATGAACACATAAACACGAACACATTATGTCTAAGCATTAAACAACTCTTAAGTTTCATGTAACAACCAAACATAGTAATACTTAAATCATTTAAATATAAAGCACAAGCTACAACGTAAAATGAATTGTGAAAACAATATTGTGGAACAAGTGATGCGTAGAGGAAAGACCTTGAAATCTTGGGTTGTCACATGTATGGTTGAGATCAAGCCTTGATCCTTGCCAAAACACATGTAATGATCTTGTGAATTCAAAGTTTCCTATAAATACCCATCAAGTTTCATTCTTATTCATTGCTCAAATTAATCTAATCTGCTCTAAGTTGAAGCTAAGGCTTCATACCTGAGTATTTTAGTTCAATTCTTCCTAGCTTGGACCTTTTGTAAGCTTCTTTCATGCTTGTTTATGCTTTTCAAGCATGAAAGTCAAACAGTGTTTGACTTTCTGCTTTGACCATGTATTGGTCAAGTCAAAGTTCAATAGAACTTTGCAACGTGAGCATAATCACGATGGTTATAGTCCCTTGTGACTATACCTACTGATTACCACGTCGATTAGTCGAAGTGACGAGTCAAAGTTTCGGTCAAAATGCCGATTATGCGCATTTTGCGACGAAACTATTTTCGGGTATCAAAACACTTTGTTTTGATATCAAACCTGTTTTCTAACTTAGTTAAACATGTTTTAACATGTTTAACTCGTCACTTTTAGTCTAGTGCTTGTATAGGGTCGTAAGTCAAGCGGTCATGACAACCGCTTAGACTTTCGAATCCGACCCGTTTGGTCGTTTATTTGGATCCGACCAAACATATTTTATGACCATAGTTGTATAGGGAATAACCTTCCGAGGTTATACCTTATGGTCACTTAGTTTAATTAGTTGTGTGATAGGTAGTTTATATGCCTTAGGAAAATGACCAAAATGCCCTTTTCATGCATAATTTGAATTTAAGCATATGTAACCTAACTTTTATCACTTAAACTGATTATGCAACATATTTAAACATGTTAGGGCATATAATACTTGTCATAGGACTAGTTAGGCATCTCCGTCTCGAACACGCATTTGCGAGAACGACGCGTTAAAGTAGCGTAGACTACCTTAACATGTCGTAAGCACTTAGGATATATTTTGATTTAGAATGTAGGCTTTGTTAAACCATATCACATGAGTTCCAATACTCATTTGGTTTACGAGACCTCATTCTACCCGATCTTCTGATTTAGGTGTCGATTTATTAACTTAGCGATCCGATTACTAGGTACTACTTGATATCCTTGGTTTGCCCGAGCTTTGTTAAGTTCATTAGCTCAAGGATACTTTGCAATTCTATGACAACCCGATAATTCAAGGTCTATCTTTTACACATCACTGAGTGCACAACCTTGTTTTATAATTTGGTTTATTTGAATGATTAGTGGTTATGTGAATGGTTAACAGTTTTGTGTTTACTTGGTGATTGTTACTTGTGCAAGTGTTAATTATAATTAAGAATTAAGACTAGTTTAATCAAGGCTTGTTAATGCCTTTCGTCGCATGGACCTTTCGCCATCATCATTTTGACGAAAGATGGAGACTTTCGTCAATGATGATGTTTAACCGGAAATGGGCCTCGGCCCAAACTCTTTCACGGCCCAACCTTGTTAAGTATAACTTCTCATATTGTATTCTGGTGCCATAGAAACAAACCCTAAGACTCTTTCCCCAGAAACTCTGTGCGACAGAAATTGTAGAGAACCTCAAGCATCTTCCATCTCGATCTATCTAAACTTTTCGGCGTTACGGTTAGTGTAAAACCCTACTATTTGATGTAATTTTGATGTGATGATTTTGTGTGCAAGGTTAGGGTTTTCATAAATATTATGAACTTAGAACCGTTATACTAAGAATTCGGTGATTTGTATGTGGTGTTGCTCTGATGAGGGTTTGATAGATTTTATACAACTTTATGATTCTATTGTGATTCGCTGATTTCGTGTAGGTGGTTAGTGTTTTAAAGCTTGATGAAACTATTATGTTAAAACAGTTTCGAATGATGACTGATTGTTATGATAGCAATGATAATACGATTATGGGGATTGTTAATGCCTATTACATGTTAACTTGAGGATTAGTTGATGATTTTATTGAAACTGTTACTGATGATTAGGGTTCTAGGAGAACGAGATGTTGTAACTGATTGAATCTGTTAATGCCTTGTTGAATCTGTAACTGTTGTGCTCGATGAACCTGGGTAGACTTTCGTCATACTTGAACTTGACGAAAGTAGGGAGTTTCGTTAGATGGGATGTCGACGAAAGTTCTGTGTACCGTCATATGAGATGTCGATGAAAGTTATATGTTTCGTCATCAGGGTTTTCGTCAGAGAGGTCTTTCGTCGAATGGTGACTTGTTTGGGTTGGGCTTGGTTAAGGAGCCCAGTTAAGCTAAGTTAACTGTGATGATATATCTGTGTGTTGTTCATGAGATGTTAATTTGTATGATAATTTAGTATGTGCTACATGATAACATGAATCTTAATGTTGGATGCAAACTCTGTGATTCTCTGTGTGCAAACATGTAATGCGAATGATTATGAGACTGATGTTGTCTGGTAACCACGGTAGGGTTGGTTGATTAACTGGATCGGGTAATTAAAACTTACCGAGCAAACCAAGGTGAGTTCATTTCTCTTGAGCATGCGTCCCGGTGGTTGGGACAGTCTTTGGGTATCTCTGAGAGGGATTGGTTTTGGGTAAATCATGGGTATTCCTGTGAGGAATATGTCTTTTGGATAAATCTGGAATGTTGGATAATATACTCTTCCTATCACCATTAAAGTCCCTCCATGTTGTTTGGTTACCTGAGAGGTAACAAGGTATTAGTTGGTAGCGCTACTTAGGTTTGGCACCCTTACCCCGTACCTGAGAGGACGGGTGTGAACTAATGACCTAGTCATGACCAATGCTTTGATAGGAGCATTGGAGAAAGGGCAATGTAAATCAGGAGTCGTCTTGTAATCAGGATATTATCAACATTAAATTCAATGGATTAAACTAAACACTTGGTAACCAACGTTTTCGTAAAACTATGAACTCACCAGCGTTGTCTGATACACTTGTTGCATGCTCGCAGGTCGTTAGGTACTTTGGATGGGAACTTGTTATCTGGATAGCTGGAGTGGTCATGGGTCGCAGTCCTTTGCTATGCGTGTTTTGTTACTAAATTCTTATACATTGGGTTTTGAAACATTTAAACAATGAATTTGTTATTCGCTTCCGCTATCACTGTTTAACTTGGATTATATTCTATGAATGTTTTATTTAATGAATGGAATTTGTTAAACATATTATGAATAGTTCAATGGGATTGGTGGCTAGATCCTGGTACGTCACACGCCTAGCGGGGGTTACCGCATGTGGTATTTTGGGGGTGTGACAGTTTGGTATCAGAGCCACTGGTTATAGTGAACTAGGTTTTAAAACGTTTTTTTTTAAACCAGACTATAACCGAATAGTTTAGAAAGCGACCATGACACTCAGCTCCAGATTGCAAGGTTCTTCTCTCGTTTACTTATTGCATAGTATATCTAGTATACACTTATGTACAATGTTGCATGTGATTGCACACACTTAGCATTTTAGACTGAATACATGAGCATTTACCCGTGTTATGTGATTGATAGAGTCACGGTGCAATATCCTGTTAGCTTTTCGTGGTTTATGTTTATGGTGTTTTGTTTTCTTGTGAGAACTTGAGGAACCTTTTTAGCATGAGTTGGGAGGATCTAAGATAAACATGCAAATCGCATTATTATTGTGGGTGCACACATAATAATAATGTGGGGTGCATGCGAGTCCCAGTGAGATCTAACAAGTGTGAAGAGGGTTCCGCTTTGTTGTCTGATGTACTTTGTATTCTGTAGAAGTTGTTGTGAGTTTAACTCCTACTTTATCTCAACTCTTGACCTTTTCCCCTTCTCTTATATAGAAACATGAGCGGACGAGGTCACGGACGTGGTCACATTGCGATGACCCAGGTTGAGCTGACAAACCTAATTAACACACGTGTGGCTGAGGCTTTGGCAGCCTACCAAGTATGTACGATATGTGCCAATTACCTTTTGTTCTTGTGTCGCGTACACAACCCTTACCTCTGTAATGTATTTTCTTTCGTCCATTAGGTTAGCAAGCGCAACAAAACCAAAACAATCCACCTGCTTGTACGTTCAAGATGTTCATGGATTTTAAGCCACAGACCTTTAGTGGGACTGAAGGGGCTGTAGGACTCCTGCGTTGGTTTGAGAAGGCAGAATCGGTGTTTGCTATGTGTAACTGTCCTGTTGGGGACATAGTGAAGTATGCTACTGGCACACTCGAGGATGGTGCCCTGACATGGTGGAATGCCCAGGTTCAGATGTTGGGCATCGAGGTGGCAAATGCCACTACTTGGGATGATTTTAAGGAGTTGATAAGGGAGGAGTATTGTCCTCGTGATGAGATTCAGAAACTGGAGAATGAGTATTATGATATGAAGATGGTGGGATCCGAGATTGAGGCATACATGAAACGGTCTCATGAGTTGGCTATCATGTGCCCGAACTTGTCCCGACCTCCCTCACCAGAGAATAGAACTGTTCATCAAGGGATTAGCTTCACGGGTGAAGGGTTTGGTTACTGCAGTGATCCTCAACAACTTACCTTAGATTATCCGTTTGGCTCACAAGATCATAGATCAGGGGGTGGAGTGTGGCTTGCTGCCACCGCGCGTTTCTACCACTACTGCTACTACAACCACATCTACTACGCCTGCTAGTGATAACAAGCGTAAATGGAATGATGCTGACAAAGCAACCAGTGCTAATCAATCCCAGAAAAGGCCTGACAACAGTATCAACCGCAGTTTTAGCCAGTCGTCTTCTGTGAATCAGAACAAGAGAAACAATTCGAATCAGGGTTCTTACACAGGAAAGCTACCAAAGTGTAATAAGTGTATGTTCCACCATCGCGGGCCGTGCACCCTGGTATGTCACAGGTGGGAGTGGGTCATATGGCTAAAGATTGTAGGGTCTGGCTCCCAAAACCACCGCAACAGTAGCAGCAGCAGCAGCAACAGCCACAACAACAGGAGAGGCAGCAGCTTCAACAAAATCAGGGAAATCGAAAGGGGTGTTTTCAATGTGGTGATGAGGGTCATTTTAAGCGGGATTGCCCTCAACATAATCAGAATGCTGGCAACAACAATACTGGGAATAACAACAATGGGAACAATGATGGGAACGGGGCACGTGGAAGAGTTTTCACTATTGGCACTGGGGAAGCTCGTAATGATGGCAACGTTGTGACCGGTACGTTTTCTATGAACGATCTTTTTGCTTCTGTTTTATTCGACTCTGGTGCCGATTGGAGTTATGTGTCTTTGGGGTTCAGTCGTCAGTTAGGGTTGACTCCCACACCTCTTGTAAATAAGCATGTAATAGAATTAGCTGATGGTAAGTCGATTGAAGCTTCTCATGTTCTATTTGGTTGTAAACTTGATCTCATGGGTCAAGTGTTCGATGTTGATCTACTCCCCGTTACTCTTGGAAGTTTTGATGTGCTCATTGGCATGGACTGGTTGTCCAAGCATCAAGAAGAGATTCTCTGTAAAGAGAAAGTCGTGCGTATCCCTCTTCCCAGTGGGGAATCCTTGTCGGTTCAAGGACATCGTAGTGGGGAGATGGTTGGTATCATCTAAGCTATGCAAGCACAGAAGTGTCTACGTAAGGGGTATCCTGCTATCCTAGCACTTGTTACTAATGGTCCGTCTGAAGAGAGAAGGATCGAGGATCTGCCAGTCGTACGTGAATTTGCCGACGTGTTTCCTAAGGAACTTCCTGGTTTACCTCCTCATCGCCAGGTGGAATTTCAGATTGACCTTATGCCAGGAGTGGCTCCGATTGCTCGTGCTCCTTATCGTCTTGCACCAAGAGAGTTGCAAGAGCTGTCTAACCAACTTCAAGAACTGTTGGATAGAGGTTTTATCCGTCCCAGTTCATTGCCTTGGGGAGCCCCAGTTTTGTTTGTGAAGAAGAAAGATGGGACTTTTCGTATGTGTATAGACTATAGAGAACTCAACAAGGTGACAGTCAAGAACCGCTACCCTTTACCGTGTATTGACGACTTGTTTGACCAGTTACAAGGGTCAAGTTTTTACTTGAAGATTGATCTAAGGTCGGGCTATAATCAGATGAGCGTTCGAGAGGAGGATGTTCCTAAAACGGCTTTTCGAACGTGGTAACCACGTTCATTATGAGTTTTTAGTTATGCCGTTTGGGTTGACAAACGTGCCAGCAGTCTTCATGGACCTCATGAATCGTGTGTGCAAGACGTATCTTGACGACTTCGTTATTGTGTTCATTGATGACATCTTGATCTACTCAAAGAGCAAGGAGGATCATGAGCGGTGCTTATTATTTTGGAGCTCCTGAGGAAAGAGCAACTCTACGCGAAGTTTTCCAAGTGTGACTTCTGGATTCGAGAGGTACACTTCCTTGGCCACATTGTTAATGAATCGGGGATTCACATAGATCCTGCTAAGATTGATGTTATCAGGAATTGGGCGGCACCAAAGAATCTTTCGGAGGTGTGACAATTTCTTGGACTCGTTGGGTATTATCGAAGATTTATCAAGGATTTCTCGAAGATCGCTTAACCTCTTACCTCGTTGACATAGAAAGGAGTGGCATATTCTTGGGGAACAAAGCAGGAGGATGCTTTCCAATTTTTGAAAAAGAAACTCTGCAGTGCACCGATCTTATCTCTACCTGAAGGTACCGAGGATTTTGTGGTCTACTGTGATGCTTCTATTCAGGGTCTTGGTTGCGTGCTGATGCAACGCAACAAAGTGATAGCTTACGCCTCTCGACAATTGAAGGTTCACGAGAGGAATTATACGACACACGACTTAGAGTTGGGAGCCGTGGTGTTTGCACTCAAAATCTGGAGGCATTACTTGTACGGTACTAAATGCACTATTTATACCGACCACAGGAGCCTTCAGCATATTTTCGACTAGAAGGATTTGAATATGCGACAGCGTCGCTGGGTAGAAATCTTAAATGACTATGACTATGCAATCAAGTACCATCCGGGTAAGGCTAACGTTGTAGCTGATGCCCTTAGCCGAAAGGAATCGAAACCGAAGCGTGTGCGAGCCTTACAGCTTACCATTCATCCAAACCTTCCTGATCAGATTCGTTCGGCTCAGACTAAAGCATTGAAGGAAGAAAACATTGAAGCTGAGTATTTACGAGGCATGGAGAAATGAGTCGAGAAGAGATCTGACGCCATTTATTATTTTATGGAAAGGGTATGGATCCCTTTGTTTGGTAACCTTAGAGACCTTGTGATTGACGAAGCGCACAAGTCTCGATACTCTGTTCATCCAGGTTCAGATAAGATGTATCAAGACCTCCAAAGTTTTGTATTGGTGGCCGAAGATGAAAGCTAACATAGCAACGTACGTGAGCAAGTGTTTGACTTGTGCAAAAGTCAAGGTAGAGTATCAGAAACCCTCAGGTCTGCTTCAGCAACCAGAATTACCCATGTGGAAATGGGAGCAGATAGCAATGGATTTTGTCACAGGCTTACCGAGAACTCAAAACGGGAACGATACCATCTGGATGATCGTTGATCGTCTCACGAAGTCAGCGCATTTTCTAGCAATCAAGGAAACGGATAAGTTCTCGCAATTAGCTTCTGTTTACCTCAAGGAGGTGGTTTCTAGGCATGGAGTGCCAACTTCTATTATCTCTGACCGTGACCCGCGTTTCATTTCGGATTTATGGTAGTCAATGCACAAATCGTTCGGCTCGCGTCTCGACATGAGTACTGCTTATCACCCACAGACGGATGGTCAAAGTGAGCGAACCATCCAGACACTTGAAGACATGCTGCGTGCATGTGTGATTGATTTTGGTAAAGGCTGGGAGAAACATTTTCCGTTGATTGAGTTCTCCTACAACAACAGTTACCGCACTAGCATTCAGGCAACTCCATTCGAAGCGTTGTACGGCCGGAAGTGTCGTTCTCCTTTTTGTTGGGCTGAGGTGGGTGACAGCCAAGTCATAGGCCCAGAACTTGTCCTTGAAACTTCTGAAAAGATTGTTTAGATCAGGAATCGTATGGTGGCAGCGCGTGATCGTCAGAAAAGCTACGCCAATAAGCATAGAAAACCTTTAGAGTTCGCAGTTAATGATCATGTTATGTTGAAGGTCTCACCCTGGAAGGGTGTAGTGCGCTTTGGGAAGTGCGGCAAACTTAATCCCCGCTATGTTGGGCCATTTAAAGTTCTAGAAAAGATTGATAAAGTGGCCTACAAGCTCGAATTATCTGCCGAGTTGGGTAACGTTCATGATGTTTTCCACGTCTCGCAACTAAAGAAGTGTTTGTCCGATGAAACACTTGTGGTACCGTTTCATGAGCTGAAAATCGACGACAAGTTGCAGCTTGTCGAAGAACCAATAGAAATTATGGACCGGGAGGTCAAGGTCCATAAGCACAGCTGTATTCCAATCGTGAGAGTTCGTTGGAACTCAAGGTGTGGACCGGAGTTCACATTGGAGCGAGAGGATTAGATGAAGCTCAAGTACCCACATTTATTCCTAGATGACAAGTCCAAGTCTGGCAAATCTAAGTTTGGCACAACTAGTGAATTTCGGGACGAAATTCCCATTCAAGTTGGGGATGATGTAGCACCCGCGGTAAAACCACAGTCAAATCCACAGTCATTCTGAGTTAACGTCTTGCTGCTTTGAACTGCTTGTTAAATTTCGGGAAGAAATTTCTTTCAAGTTGGGAATGATGTGACAACCCGAGATTTCAAGGTCTATCTTTTACACATCACTGAGTGCACAACCTTGTTTTATAATTTGGTTTATTTGAATGATTAGTGGTTATGTGTTTACTTGGTGATTGTTACTTGTGCAAGTGTTAATTATAATTAAGAATTAAGACTAGTTTAATCAAGGCTTGTTATTGCCTTTCGTCGCATGGACCTTTCGCCATCATCATTTTGACGAAAGATGGAGACTTTCGTCGATGATGATGTTTCGCCGGAAACGGGCCTCGGCCTAAACTCTTTCGCGGCTCAACCTTCTTAAGTATAACTTCTCATATTGTATTCTGGTGCCGTAGAAACAAACCCTAAGACTCTTTCCCCAGAAACTCTATGTGACGGAAATTGTAGAGAACCTCAAGCATCTTCCATCTCGATCTATCTAAACTTTTCGGCGTTATGGTTAGTGTAAAACCCTACAGTTTGATGTAGTCTTGATGTGATGATTTTGTGTGCAAGGTTAGGGTTTTTATAAACATTATGAACTTAGAACCGTTATACTAAGAATTTGGTGATTTGTATGTGGTGTTGCTCTGATGAGGGTTTGATAGATTTTGTACAACTTTATGATTCTATTGTGATTCGCTGATTTCGTGTCGGTGGTTAATGTTTTAAAGCTTGATGAAACTGTTATGTAAAAACAGTTTTGAATGATGATTGATTGTTATGAAAGCAATAATAATACAATTATGGGGATTGTTAATGCCTATTACATGTTAACTTGAGGATTGGTTGATGATTGTATTGAAACTATTACTGATGATTAGGGTTCTAGGAGAAAGAGATGTTGTAACTGATTGAATCTGTTAATGCCTTGTTGAATCTGTAACTGTTGTGCTCGATAAAACTGGGTAGACTTTCGTCATAGTTGAACTTGACGAAAGTAGGGAGTTTCGTCACATGGGATGTCGACGAAAGTAGGGAGTTTCGTCACATGGGATGTCGACAAAAGTTCTGTGTTCCGTCATATGAGATGTCGATGAAAGTTATATGTTTCGTCATCATGGTTTTCGTCGGAGAGGTCTTTCATCGAATGGTGACTTGTTTGGGTTGGGCTTGGTTAAGGAGCCCAGTTAAGCTAATTAACTGTGATGATATATCTGTGTGTTGTTCATGAGATGTGAATCTGTATGATAATTCAGTATGTGCTACATGATAACATAAATCTTAATGTTGGATGCAAACTCTGTGATTCTCTGTGTGCAAACATGTAATGTGAATGATTATGAAACTGATGTTGTCTGGTAACCACGGTAGGGTTGGTTGATTAACTGGATCGGGTAATTAAAACATACCGAGCAAACCAAGGTGAGTTCATTTCTCTTGAGCATGCGTCCCAGTGGTTGGGACAGTCTTTGGGTATCCCTAAGAGGGATTGGTTTTGGGTAAATCATGGGTATTCCTGCGAGGAATATGTCTTTTGGATAAATTTGGAATGTTGGATAATATACTCTTCCTATCATAATTAAAGTCCCTCCGTGTTGTTTGGTTACCTGAGAGGTAACAAGGTATTAGTTGGTAGCGCTACTTAGGTTTGGCACCCTCACCCCGTACCTGAGAGGACGGGTGTGAACTAATGACCTAGTCATGACCAATGCTTTGATAGGAGCATTGGAGAAAGTGCAATGTAAATCAGGAGCCGTCTTGTAATCGGGATATTATCAACATTAAATTCAATGGAATAAACTAAACACTTGGTAACCAACATTTTCGTAAAACTAAGAACTCACCAGCGTTGTTTGAAACACTTGTTGCATGCTCACAGGTCGTTAGGTACTTTAGATGGGAACTTGCTATCTGGATAGCTGGAGTGGTCATGGGTTGCAATGCTTGGCTATGCGTGTTTTGTTGCTGAATTCTTATACATTGGGTTTTGAAACATTTAAACTATGAATTTGTTATTCGCTTCCGCTGTCACTGTTTAACTTGGATTATATTTTATGAATGTTTTATTTAATGAATGGAATTTGTTAAACATATTATGAATAGTTCAATGTGATTGGTGGCTAGATCCTGGTACGTCACACGCCTAGCGGGGGTTACCGCATGTGGTATTTTGGGGGTGTGACAAATTCAATGTGAGTACATAGTTCCCCTGTTTTACCGCTTTCAATTGTTTTGGGGTGATTCATATGTGCTAAACGATTTCGAGTTTTTCTAAAACGAATGCTATGGTTTATGTTAAACACAACGATTTCAAATATATGAACAAACTTGTTGGGGCGTTGGTCTAAAGACAATTGAATGACATTCATTAACTATTTTTAAGCCGACCAGTAGTATGTTATGGTACCATAGGATATTATGATACCATAGGATCTGACATATCCCGTTATCGGACTTTCACCATGGTTATGGGGGTAATGTGGGTAACGACAGAACCTGATAATTGTTAACTTACCATTTAGTGGTTTGTTAGTACGAGTTGAATGATTAGGACGAGTTACACAGGTTTGAATCAATGAAACGACCAAAAGTTAGTTTTCACAATTAAAACACGAACCATTGGAACTATTTGAACTATGTGAATGATTTGAACTATTGGAACCACTGGAACTATTTGAACTATGTGAACTATTTGAACCATTGGAACTATTTGAACGATGTGAACTATTTGAACTATTTGGACCATCAGAACTATTTGAACGATTGAGTTATGGTAAGTGATTAGGTAACAGGGCGGGTGTAATGTGATAAAAGAATGGTGGATACGCCGTTGGTACTTCCAATATATAAGTGCTTTTAACACATACATGTCGTTGCATTATCTTGATCACATGGACGAATGTTTTCAAAACGAAGTTACACTACAAGGTTTTCTTAACGATATAAACCATACAATGTTTACTTTCAACGATGATTTATTACTTGGTTTACAAAGACAAATGTTTTCAATTAAGATTCATGGCTACAAGGGTTTTGGTTTACACATATATAAACTTGTAAGGCTGATAAAAATGTATTTCAATATCGAACTCTTTTGTTTTCAAGGTACACACTCGTCAACTCTCGTAGTTGGACGAGGTATTGCAACATGTACTAAAAGCCATGAATCTGACACAATCACAAAACCTATGTACTCGTCGGCATTTTTATGTTGACTTATTTTCACATATGTTTCAGGTACTGTTGTTTGATGATGTTTAATGATGATTATGATGCATGCTCACATAGGAATAGACGAGGCCTTAGTGACTTAATAACAAAGAAAGTCAATTTGTTCATGTTTTGCTTCTGATTTCAATACAATGTAATAAACTTAATTCAATAAAACGAAATTTCAATCCATGTGTTGTGAAACAATAATTATGTTACGACACTCCCCGACGTTTCCGCCGTGGTTTGTTGATTTAACGCGGTCGGGGTGTGACAGAAAAGTTGGTATCAGAGCTCATGGTTATAGGGAATTGGGTTATTAGTAATGCTTTGACCTAGACTATAACCTTCCTAGGACCCTAACACAAGTTATCTTGTGTTTAGTCTTAAAACAATACCATTGCCTATCTTTAGGTGACAACCACAATAAGAACACGAATTATGAATCCGACTTGAAAACTAATCATCTCTTCTTAGATGATTTATCATAAGGTTTTGAACATTCAAAGTTTTCAAAATCTCGTCAAAGTTTGGGTCCAATTAATGTGAACACGTGCAATCTGGAAGGGTGGGTGCCTGTATCCCGAGTTTTCTGTCTAAGACTAGAGTGTTCGTACAAATCCACGTAATCGGACCAGTAACTCTTACCTGTGAACTCTTGGGGTGAGTGTCCACTTATAGGCTAAAGCACGTCTTCGTGATACATCATAAGGACCTATATACTTTGTTTAGCCACTGTGCGTCGTTTGTTTGTTCGAGGTAACGAACGAATGATCGCCTTCCTTACGTTTCGTCGATATCTTCAATATCTCTTTTGTCCATTCAAATGTCAATCTCACTCGTTTCTCATGTTTTCTTGTTCTTTTTAGTAAATGCCTCCTAGACGCGATCAAACTGAAAATGCTGCCCTCGCAGCCACAATCATTCAGCAGATGGATGCTGTGATTCAGAACCTCATTACCCAGATAAACCAAGCAAATAACAATAACAACAATAACAATGCTCACAACATGTTTTATTTCAAACGATTTGTATCAAAAGATTTCTTAAATGTTTTCCTCAAACGTTTTTCAACGAAATCTTGTGTTTTTAATAATGTGAACACATGCAATCTGGAAGGGTGGTTGCCTGTACCCCGAGTTTTCTGTCTAAGGCTAGAGTGTTCGTACAAATCCGCATATTCGGACCAGTCACTCTTACCTGGGAACTCTTAGGGTGAGTGTCCACTTATAGGCTTAAGCATGTCTTCGTGAAGCATTATAAAAACCTATCCATCTTGACCCTACCGATCAATTTCCAAACGACCTTTGTAACCCTACTCATTCATATTACCCTCGGTAATATGTTTGCTCTTCGTGACAACCGAAACAACTTTCCTTTCCAGGTACTATTTCATCATATTACCTTCGGTGATATGTTTGATTCGATATAGTTGAAATGAATCTCATTTCATTTCACGACACTACGAGATCCTATTTCATTTTCAAAACACTACCCTTGTCTTTCAAAATTTCAAATTTTTACCATTTGGATGAGAATTTTCAAAATTTCAAACAAAAAGTTTCTTTATTTTAAAATTTTAATTTAAAAACATAAAAAAAAACAATAAATTTTTAATAGGAAAAGAATTTATAATACAAACCATTAACTTGGTTTGTATTCTCTCATCCAAAAATACTACACAAGTTTATTTCTCAAACAACTCTTATTTCAAAACAAAATCCCCAACACTGTATAATCTAAATCTAAATATAAAAACAAGACTTATAAACAAGATTTGACTAAATTAAAGTTAACGCTAAATTTTCTAAGTACAAGAAACAAAACGGCAAAACTATTAATGAGAATTCGAAAAGAACAAAGGCTGAATCTTCTAAAAATTCTAGGAAGCGCAAGACTTCAAATAGTTTTGCAATTCCTGCACCTGTTCCACTAAATTCGGTACCCTTTAAAGGATTTTATCATGGAAAGCAACCTCGGTGCACCCATTGCCACTATCATCATGCAACAAATTCTCCTTGTCGCCAGTGTACAATCTGTGGTCTATTTGGACATCTAGCTGCAACCTACCGTATCTAGAGTCGAGCAACCCCTATTCAGACTCGCCCAAGAGCATGTTTCAATTGTGGTGATTTAAATCATTTCAAGCGAAACTACCCCAAGCTTGCCAATGCTAAATGGACGAGTGTTCAACGTCAATGAGGCTCAAGCTAATGATCAAGCCCTTATGATCATTTGAACCTCTATATTTTCTGTTAAATTTCGAAAACAATATAAATTTCAAGAAGTTTATCTTTATCCATGTTATTCATTTTCCAAAATTCAAACTCTAATGTGATTACACTATGTGTGATTACAATTACATGCTGGTTTTGAGGATTCCGTTCTTTAGGAACTAAATCTTATAACTTAGCATAATATAACTACACTCTGGTACATTCGTACGAACATGGCAACATGATCGATACGAATACTATGAATAAGTTAATACTGTTTTATGATCATAACATTACATGCATGGTTTGTTTATCTAGTATGTATAGTACATGATTATAAATACAATTTACTTTGTATGTTGATTTAACGTACTTAGTGCCCTAATTTTCAAATGCATTTTGATTAGTGTGTTAATTTAGCATACGTAGTGCATGATTTGAAAATATTTTCCTCGATATGCTTATATTGTGATGACAATGCATGATTTGTATATGTAGCATTTTACCTGTTTGGTTAAGTATGAAACATATATAAATATTTGTACTAGAATAAAATATCTACTACTAAATTTGTTGTATGCAAAGTAAGTAGTGTTATCATTGCTTGTATGAAATACGATTCGATTTAACAGATATTATGTTGTGACGATGTTTATTTGATTTAGACGATAGTTCGACCTTATTATTTATTACCCTCGCTTAACAAGAGGAGCTATGTGAACCATGCGATGAAACGAGTAATTATGGGTGCACACTTAATTATGAGATTCGACACATGAGAATCATAGTAAGCCTTGTTAAGTATGGTGGCATAAAATCTAGAGTGACTAAGGTAACGAGAGAAGTATGATGCGATAAGAACACGGTGGATACGCTGATGGTACTTCCTATATATAAGTGTTCTTATTGTGTTATTCTTCAGAACGTTGCTAAGATCACTTGGTGATTTTATGTTATCTTGGACCATTATGTCATTATGTGTTTAAGTGTTATTGTGTGGTTATTTCCGATGGACAACAGCGAGTACATTCATTAACTCAAATCGAGCCGACCGGGAGTATAATATGGTGTTAAAGGTGACGATCTTGATGCCATATGTATGTTCACCCGTCTCCTATGCATGGGATGCTCATGGTGTATTTGATGTACCTCATGGGACGTTAGAAACCGTGTACGTGTAGGGATTGAATGTACACCCCTTTGTTCGTTAGGGATTACACTAGGAGCTTAGTATAACATAGTGCCATGCTTAAATGATTTTTGAACACTAGTCGACTTTCATAAGTTTCAAACGGTTGAATACCTTAAGATACTTTGAATATCCCAAATCACATTTTGAATTCCCTGAAATTTCCAACACCAAATGATGCTCCGCATCTTTGGGATCTAGCAATCTGCTTATCCATCAGTTGTTTCAATTCCACTCTACGGTCTCCTTCGAATAAATTTCGGGACAAAATTTCCTGAAGTAGGGGAGACTGTGACACTTGTGCTCCGTAAACACACACAATATAGGACAAAATCTTTTATAAAAGAAACAATGTGTTTTGGTCTCAAAATTTGTTTATTTGTGTTTTACAATTTAACGTTTTGATTTTAAGTTCAATTTCAAGCTTTAAATCGCTTTCTGGAAAGTTAAACGCGAACTGATAAGTAAACGTAACCAGTTTAATGTGGAAAACACTCTGGAACAGTGTCATAGGCTTAACATACCTTAAATAACTTTTATATAACTTAGAAATAAGTTTTGAAGGCTTTGGTGTGTCAAAAACAAGTTTATTCACTCTAAGGGACTATTTGCGTCAAACTACAAAAGTCTGTTGATTTGTATAGTGACGAACATTCTAGAACTTGATCATAAGCTAAACGTACCCAAAATATCTTTTACATAGCTTAGAAATAGGCTTTGAGGGGTTCGTTTTGCGAAAATATGCTTACTTTATCAATAGGGACTATAAGCGTCAAAAACTGCGTAAGTTTACAATTACGCGCATATCTTACGTTCTGACCATATCCGGTCATCCATAAATTTTTTTAATCATTAAAATATTTTATTTTAGTGTTTGGAATGTTAGAATTTCACTCGTCTCGTAATTTGGATCGATTTCGCGTTCGTTACGACTTCCGTCGTATTTAACCGAACAATGCGATCATACGACCAAACGAACCGACATCCAAGATGTTTTAAGTTCCCTATACTTTAACTTCATTTTAGAGCTTTGAAATGAGGTTAACGGGGCATAAATGTGTCAAAAATGCATCAAAAACCAAGTTTCAGACTTGCAGGGACTGTTTCTGACATTCTGCCATTTTGTTCTCTGGCGGGGCGCGATAGGCCTCTCGCGGGGTGCCAGAGACTGATCTGGGCAGATTCATTTTTCAGCAACAGCAGCTTGTTTTTTGGGTTTTGTACATGATTTTAACAAACCATTAGCTGGTTTTAAGGTCCCCTAGTATTGAAAATCAGTGGGTAACATTTGTAAGGTCTAGATCGAAGCATGAATTACGAGAAACGATCCTAACGGTTCTTGAATTCCTATAAATACCCACTTGATTTCATTTCACAACTCACACATTTGATTCAATCTGCTCTAAGTTGGAGTTTTAACACTTCATACCTGAGTATTTTGAATCAAATCTTCCTTGCTTGGACCCTTTGTAAGTTTCTTTCATGCTTGTTATCATTTTTCAAGCGTGAAAGTCAAACAATGTTTGACTTTCTTCTTTGACCAGTCTTTGGTCAACACAAAGTTCGTTTGAACTTTGCAACATGAGCATAATCACGATGGTTATAGTCCCTTGTGACTATACCTACTGATTACCACATTGATTAGGTGTAGTGACGAGTCATAGTTTCGGTCAAAATGCGTATTTTGCAACCAAACTATTCTTGGGTATCAAAACCCTTTGTTTTAATATCAAAACCTGTTTTCTAACTTCGTTAAACATGTTTTAACATGTTTAACTCGTCACTTTTAGTTTAGTGCTTATATAGGATCGTAAGATAAGCGGTCTAATCAACCGCTTAGACTTTCGAACCCGACCCATTTGGTCGATCATTAGGATCCAACCAAACACATTAGGTGACCATAGTTATATAGGGAATAAGCTTCTGAGGTTATACCTTATGGTTACTTCGTTAGTTAGTTGTATGATAGGTAATTTATATGCCTTAGGAAAATGACCAAAATACCCTTTTTAAACATAATTTCATTTTAAGCATATGTAACACATGTTTTGACATCTAAACTGATTATATAACATAATTAGATATGTTAAGGCATATAATACTTGTCATAGGACTAGTTAGGCGTCTCAAACGCGCTTTCACGCGAACAACGCGTTAAAGTGGCATAAGCTACCTTAATGGGTCGTAATGGGTCGTAAGCACTTAGGATAGGTTCCGATTTAGAATGTAGACTTTGTTAAACCATATCGCATGAGTTCCAATACTCGTTTGGTTTACAAGACCTCATTCTCTTCGATCTTCCGATTTAGGTGTCGATTCGCTAACATAGTATCCGTTACCCTAGGAACCGCTTCAACACTTGAACTCTTGGTCTTTTGAGCTTTGTTATACCTTCTGAACCGGAACTGTACGCAATCCCAGGTGAGTACATAGTTCCCCTATTTTACCGTTTTCAAATGTTTTGGGGTGATTCATATGTGTAATCGATTGGTTTTCAAAATGTATGGCATATATGTGTTCACTAAGTGCTTTTATGTGTATTATTTTGATTATGCAAATACAATGTTTATCTGAATCCTTAAGTGGTCTACCTATCTTCATAGTTAGATTCTTATAGGATATTTGAAGTATAGCCTTAGATCTTCCTATCTTCATAGTAAGGTTTTAAGAAGTACTTTACGACTCGATGGTTGGTTGTGTGTAGATTGTTGGTGATTTAGATAACGAAACTAGATAATACAATAGGCACATGGTGGATACGCTGCAGGTACTTCCTATATATAAGTGTGCTTATTGTATTACCCTTCGTGGCGTTATCCCGAATCACCATTAGGATTTAGGATATTGTGATACAGTGATTCGATGTGACAAGAACCTGATCCCTGAAGTATCCATCTATCTTCATAGCTGGATATACTTGTAGGATGTTTAGAGTACTAATATTGGAGCCCCTGTTTGGACTCATTGTGTACTTTAATGCATGTTAGATTAAACAAGGTAACGAGAACCTGATCCCTGTAGTATCTATCTATCTTCATAGCTAGACCTATATGGGATGTTTAGAGTACTAATATTGGAGCCCCTGTTTGGATTCATTGTGTACTTTAATGCATGTTTACGAGATGGAACAAGTTGGCGATTATGCATTTATGTGGTAGTTGTGATTTAGATAACGAAACGGTGTAATAAAATAAGAACATGGTGGATACGCCACTGGTACTTCCTATATATAAGTGTTCTTATTTTATTATTCTTGTAGCGTTATCTAGATCACTTTAGGATTTTGTGTATGATTGTTTCAATGTTTGATTATCAAAATCTTCATAGAATCTCCCATATTTCTATATGTTAGATTCTTAGAAGATATCTGAAGTATTATCATGACTCATTGATTTGATTTATATATAATACTTACATAAGTTTTGATTTATTTCAAAACAGTTATTACTAATCCTTGATTGGATTTCTAATAACATATTAACGAGTTTTTACGATGGTTTAAACGAGATTACGATGTAAGGAATAAAATGACTTAGTAATAATCATATTTCCATATACAAACCTATTTTGTCATGAGTTTTCATAATTAAGATTATGTATTGCAATACTAAATTTTTGCCATTCTTTGGCTTCAAGATTTATTTTCGATTGACAGCTCTCGTAGCTGTTAAAGTATTGCAATACCAAATGTTTTGCCATTTACTTGGCTAATAAAACCTATGTATTCGCCGGCATTTTTATGCTGACTGTTTTTCACATATGTTTAAGGTTTTCGACTGTTTCAAGCATGCAACGCATAGGACTGCATTCGGGCCTTAAACTTCTAAAACAAAAGAACAATTACATGTATTCTTTGTTTGTAAAACGATGTTAATGATATTGAAACAATTTAGTACCAGTAGTTGTGAGCAATTTGTAACGTGACTCCCCGATATTTCCGCCGCGTGTTGTTGTATTACGCGATTGGGGTGTTACATCTAGAAAGCACATTCAGACATGTTCAGTGTCCAAATGAGCGAAATGTTGAATTCGCATCTAGTGTTTTTGAGAAACGAGCATTAACATGGTGGAATTGTGTAATGAGAGATAGGGGTGTCGATGTGGCACTGGCTCAAAACTGGGAAGAGCTTCGAGCTCTAATAATGAAGGAATTATGTCCCTGTCATGAAATCAGGGCGTTGGAAAGGGAATTCGACAATCTTAAACAAGATAGTATTGAGCATCGAGCCTACACGGAGTGATATGAGGAACTAAGTCTGTTATGTCCAACCATGGTTACGCCTTTGGATAAGGCAATTGAAAAGTACATTGATGGCCTCCCTGACTCTGTTCAAGACATTGTTACTGGTAGCAACCCTACTACAGTTAGACAAGCCATTGAGCTATCCGCTACCCTGACTGAATCTCATATCAGGAAGGGTAAACTTTTCCGAAAAGGCGATAAGAAACCAACCGATGAAACAAAACCAAAGGATAAGCAGACTGAATCCTCCAAGAAGTCAAAGAAGCATAAGGCTTCTAAGAACTTCGCCGTGGTTGCTCAAAACAATCAAGCTGTCCCTAACCAACCAGCTCAACCCCCTGCTAAGAAGCCATATAACGGAACTGCACCTTTGTGCAACTAATGTAACCTTCATCATCATGCTAGTGTGCAATGCCGCAAATGCCTAAATTGAGGACTTACGGATCATACAGCTAGGGTTTGCCAATCTGCGGCTGCACAAAATCAAGTTGACAACAACCCTGCTCAAGCTCGTTTTCCACCAGGTTCTTGCTACAACTATTGCGAGATGGGCCATTTCAGAAACAATTGCCCAAAGCTTGTTAATACAAATCCAGCCCGTGGATAAGCATTCGACTGACTGGAAGACGATGTTGTTTAGAAACGATCGAACTTTATGTATTATTTTCCTTTTGTTATCCATGACTATGAAATAGTTATTTTGGTTTGTAAAAAATATTTATTTACATTACGATGTACAAATGTGGTTACATGTATGAACAACATATCCGCTACGATACCGACACCAAGGAACCGTGTTCCTTGCAGGACAAGCTACTCTCGAAATTCTTCCATTTTGTGATCGCTTGCTATCTCCAACGAAAATCCTAAGTACTTGTTTCTTCTACAAAATAAATTACGATGTACAAGTTACAACTCTGGACGAATACCCAAAGTATCACTTTAAATCTTTAATCGGATACCTAAAGGTACTTTCGTAAGTCCTTAATTGGTCTGACGCGATATACATATCATATCTTCCTAATTTCACGATATTTTACATAGCACGTGATTTCGAAAAGAATATACATGTTTTCAAAAACCTCATACATAATTTCAAAATCATTCTTAAATCATTTTATAAACATATTTTCCTATAATACCTAATACATGATTTCAAAAACATTACAAAAGGTTTTCAAAAACACATTTTTAACGATTCCAAGCATAGCTTTCAAAAACATATGTGCTTGTAATCATTATGAACAGTTCTGTTATCAATAAAACAATTTTATTTGATCCCAATGTTTATTTGGTTGTGTTTTACATTTTTCATGTTTTGACTTTTATTCAATTTCAAACTCTATATCGCTTTCTGGAGAGTTATACGCAAACTGGTGCGTAAACGTAACCATTTTAATGCAAAAAATACTCCGGAACATCAACATATACTTAACATACCTTAAATAACCCTTACATAACTTAGAAATAAGTTTTGAAGGCTCTGGTATGGCAAAAGCAAGTTAATTTGCTTACAGGGACTAAACGTGACAAACTGCGAAAGTATGCCAATTTGAACTGTAACAGACATTCCGGAACATAACCATAAGTTAAACATACCATAAATATCCTTCACATAGCTTAGAAATAGGCTTTGAGGGGTTTAGTGTGCTAAAATAAACTTTTGGGTCATTCAGGGACTAAAAGTGTCAAAAAGTGCACAAGTTTGAATTTTCGCGCATAACTTACGTTCTGAATACATCCGGACATCCAAAAATTTTTAAGCAAGCATGACTATATTTTGTTTTAGTGTTTGGCATAAGAAAAATCCATTCATCGCGTCATTTGGATCGTTTTTCGCGCTTATGCGCATTCCGTCGTAATTAAGCGAACATCGCGTTCGTACGACCAAACGAACTGACATCTGACATATTTTTTAGCATGTTTCATGTCCACAATGTTTAGGCATCATTTTAGGGCCTTAAAGTTGGCTTTACGGGCCTTAGAAGTGTCGGAAATGGCCTTAAACACATGCAAGGGCTGAAACTGTCACTTTTGAAATTTTTTTTCTGATCTGAAGCTCCAGGCGGCCCGCCTGAGCTTTGTCTGATCATGAAGCGGGCCGCATCAGCTCTTCAAAACAGCAAAGGTCAAGTTAAAAGCTGTTTCAGCCTTTAAACACACTCCCAAAGGTCAAGTGCCACATGTTAATCACTTGTGGTGGCCAAAATTAGTTACCACAACATCTTGACAAGTGTACGGGCTAGATCATTCCCTCCTTTCCAAGAAACGATCCTAACGGTGAACCAAAAACTATAAATACCCACATACCCCAACTTCATTTCTCACAAGAATTTTGATCTTAGAAACTCTAAGTTGAAACCATTGTTTCATACCTGAGATTCTCGGATCGAAATTAGCATTCGGGGACCCTTCGTAAGTATTCTTTCGTTCTTTTATTGCTTTTCGAGTCCGAAAGTCAAACTTTGTTTGATTTTCAGCGTTGACCAGCTTATGGTCAATGGGAAGTTCGTTTGAACTTCGCAACGTGATTGTAATCACGATGGTTATAGTCCCTTGGGACTATGCCTACTGATTACCACGTTGTCTAGGGTCGTAGGGTAAGCGATCTGATAAATCGCTTATACCTTCGAACCCGACCCATTTGGTCGATCATTAGGATCCGACCAAATACATTAGGTGACCATAGTATATAGGGAATAACCTTCCGAGGTTATACCTTATGGTCGCTTCGTTAAGTAGTTGTATGATAGGTAGTGTATATGCCTTAGGTAAATTACCAGAATACCCTTGTTATGAATAATTGGTAATTAAGCATATGTAACCTAAACTTTTGTCACATAACTAATTATGTAACATGTTTAAGTATATAACACTTGTCATAGGACTAGTTAGGCGGTCCGAACGCGTTTCACGCGAACGACGCGTTAAAGTAGCATAAGCTACCTAAACGGGTCGTAATGGGTCGTAAACACTTAGGTTAAGTTTCAATTAGTATGTAGGCTTTGTTAAACCATATCACATGAGTTCCTACACTCATTTGGTTTACAAACCCTCATGCTACCCAGTCTTCCGATATAGGTCCGGTTTATTAACATAGTTACCTATATTAGGTACCGTTTGATTCCGAGATCTCTAGCATTGCTTGGTGGTTATCTTAGGACTACTGAACAATCTCAAGTGAGTACATAGAACCCCTCTTTTACTGTTTTCAAACTGTATTGGGGTGGAACACATGTGCCAACTTGTTACTTTCATGCCTTTCATGTTTTCATATCATATGCTTGTTATGTTCAATAGTACACTTATTAGTACATGATTTCTTTGAGTTCATGCTATGTATGTCCATTGTGTGCATACTTAGTACATTGTTTTACATTACATTTCACGCTATGTATGTTCATTTGATTTCATACTTAGTGCATTATTTTCACATGCTTACATCTTGGTATGACATTTGGTTTGTTTACATGGGACAATACATTCATTAACATTGATCACGCCGTTCGTTAGTAGGTAGTGGTACCATAGGAATTGACAACTCCCGTTCCGGACATCCTTGTTTGGTGGGGATGAAAGGAATGACCGAATTCGATATACATAACTTAGATAAACCTTTAATTTGTTTAAGGGTTTATCGCCACAGTCTCAAGGCTTGGATGTATGCATTTTCACAATACCGCATAAATGTTCATATTCAGTATAGCATGCATTTCCACAAGACATAACATTGATTTAAACCATGTTTTACTTCAATATATTGTTTTGTGCATTTTTACCTGTGGCTTAATGGGTATATTTATACATATATATATTCCCCTTGCCATACATAACATTTTGACAAGGTTTACACAAAGACATTGGACATAGACATTTTGACATAAGCATTTTGACATGATTTACATTTGACACATAAACATGTTTGACAATTGTTTTACATTACATGATTTACATCTTGACATAAACACTTTGACATATTATCCAATACATTTGACAATTGGTTTAAACATAGACATCTTACATTGTTGGCTTGGTTTGAGTAAGTGATTTAAGTAACGAGGCGTGTGTAATATGATACAAGCATGGTGGATACGCCGCTGGTACTTCCTATATATAAGTGGTTGTACGGTATTACATATCGTAGCGTTATTTGAATCATTTCAATTTGGACATATAACATTTTATACAAATAACATACTTTTCACAATACATTGCTTTACAAACAACTTAATTTATACAAACTCATTTCACGTGGTTATTCGCTTAACCATGTATTATTCTTTTATACATATATATATCATTTGGTTTATTTATCACTCTTCAAATGATTTACAAGACAAAGCAAATTACAAGGTTCATGACTAAACATTTTCTTAAACATAAGTCATGAATCCTATTTTCACAAAAACCTATGTATCTCACAGGCATTTTTATGCTGACGTACCTATTTTCACATGTGTTTTCAGGAGCTTTTGCGTAGGTTGATGATCATGACACTAGGGCGGACCTGTGCCTTAGAGACTTAAAATGAAGATAGACTTTGTTTAATTATGTTATAAACTCTTTGTTTCATGTTTAAAACAATGTAACATTCTTGTTTAATAAATAAAATGTAACGTTGTATGCCATGGTTGTGAAACAATAATTCTGTTACAACACTCCCCGACGTTTTCTGCCACGTTTTGTATGTTATACGTGGTCGGGGTGTGACAAGCGTAATGATTTCAAGGATCCATTTGCTTCATATGTTGTCTTAGCATATCTAGCACCTTGATTTCATAAACACTATACTTCGTATGTGGTCTTAGCATACCTAGTACAAAGTTCCTAAACTTTTTCCGCTACACGAATTCCAAATCCTTATAGGATCTTCCTATCTTCATAGTTAGACCCTTGTGGATGCTTAAAGAGCAAAAAAAATCAAAGTCCTTAATTGGATTCTTTGTGTGCTTTAATACGAATTTTACAATTCATTGAGAACGAAACCAAATTCTTATAAGATTTGTCCTGTCTTTATAAGATAGATTTTCGAGGATGTTTAAAGTACTAGTTGAAGTCCATTGATTGGATTCCTGGTGTACTTTAAATGTATGTGTACAAATCAACGAGGAGTTAATAACAATTTAATAACAAGCTAATAACGAATTGATAGCCAAGTGAACAATTGTGTGACTATTATGTGCTTACGTGTTTATGTGTTGACCAAATCAAAGAACTCAATGGTAATCTAGTGAATGCCTGTATTCTGGGTTTTCTTTCTAGGCAAGCACTTCGTATATATCTCATCAGACGCGAGACCAGTTGTGCTTACCTGGGAATCCTTGGGATGAGTGTTCACTTATAGGCGAGCATGTCTTCGCAATACATTATTTTTGACCCATTTACTTTGATTAGTCACTGTGTATCGTTTGTTTGCTTTGTGATACGGACGAATGACCACCCTTTTTGCTTTTGTTGATCTTGTTTCATCTCATTCTCTTCATCCAATCATCTCACTCGTTTCCTTTCATGTTTCCTCTTTTAGAATGCCTCCTCGACACGAAAACCAGATAGCGACTGCCGAACTGGCAGAAATCATTGCGCAGCAGATGGCTGCTCAATTCCCAGTTTTCATTGCTCAAATGAACCAAGCCAACAACAACAACAATGCCCCATGCAAATTCAAGGATTTTAACTCGGCTAAACCACTCAAGTTTAGTGGTTCTGAAGGAGCAACTGGGCTTCTTCAATGGTTCGAGAGCATTGAGAATACTTTTCGTCATGTTCACTGTCCGGATAATCGCAAGGTCGAGTTTTCTTCGAGCGTGTTTCAGAAGAGGGCTCTCACATGGTGGAACGGGGTAATGAGAGACCGTGGTGCAGAGGTTGCTTTGGCACAAACCTGGGCTGAACTTAGGGCTCTTATGATGAGGGAGTTCTGTCCTCGCCATGAACAGCGAGCGTTGGAGAAAGAGTTTGATGATTTGAAGCTAGATAGTGGTGAGCACAGGGCATATACTGATAGGTTTGAGGAGTTGAGTCTGCTTTGCCCGACTATGGTCACCCCACTCGACAAGGCTATCGAGAGGTACATCGATGGTCTACCTGACTCAGTGCAAGACATCATTACTTGTAGTAACCCTGCCACACTCCGTCAGGCGATCGAGTTATCAGCGACATTGACTGAGTCGCAGATTCGGAAGAATAAGTTACACAGGAAGGGTGACAAGGGCAAGAAACAGTCGGCTGACAAGGAAGATAGCAAGAAAGGTCAAAACAAGAATGGGAAGGATTCTGGTTCATCACAAAGGGCAAGGAAGCGTAAGGCTTCCCAAAACTATGCTGTCACTGCCCAAGCTAACCAGGCAGCTCCCAACCAACCCGCACAGCCTCCAGCGAAGAAACCCTATTCAGGGAATGCACCTTTGTGCAATAGATGCAACAGTCACCATCAGCCGCAACTTCCATGCCGTTTCTGTACTAACTGTGGGAAGTCAGGCCATCTTGCCAATGTTTGTCGGTTTGCTCAGAATCACGCAGTTCAGAACCCGGCTCAACAAGTTGCTCAGCCTCCTGCTCAGCAACAGGGTCAAGCTGCACGACCACATTACCCACCAGGTGCTTGTTACAATTGTGGGGATCTGACCCACTACAGAAACCGGTGCCCAAGACTAGCAAACCAGAACCAGAACCAGAATCAGAATCAGGCTCAGGCTCGAGGGCGAGCTTTTAACTTGAATGCCCAAGAGGCGCAGGCAGACGATAATGTGGTGAACGGTACGTTCTTTATTAATAATCAGCCTGCATCTGTTCTTTTCGATTCGGGTGTCGATAAGAGTTTTGTGTCTTTGTCTTTTGAGCCAATGCTTCGTGTGTCTAGAACGAAACTAGGTAAACCTTTAACAGTAGAAGTTGCTAGTGGTGAACCCATTGTTCTTGATTCTGTTCTTCGCAACTGCCAGTTGAACCTTAACGACCATCTTTTTCGTATCAACATCACGCCTATGCAACTTGGAAGCTTCGACGTTATAGTGGGTATGGATTGGTTATCCAAGCATCGTGCTGAGGTAGTTTGTTTTGAGAAGATTGTTCGTGTGCCGCTTTCGACAGGCGAGATTCTACAGGTTCGTGGTGAGAAGCCTGCCGGTGGTCTCAAACTCATGTCTTGTTTTAAAGCTCGGAAGTATCTGCGAAAGAACTATGTGGCCTTCCTGGCACATGTCACAGCAGATAAAGGCAAGGGTAAGTCTATTTCAGATATTCCTGTCGTTCGGGATTATTCTGAAGTTTTCCCTGAAGAGTTACCTGGTCTACCCCCAGCACGCCAAGTCGAGTTCCGTATTGATCTCGTACCTGGTGCAAATCCCATTGCCAGAGCTCCATATCGTCTTGCACCGTCTGAGATGCAAGAGTTGTCTAAGCAGCTTCAGGAACTCTCTGACAAAGGTTTTATACGTCCTAGCTTTTCACCTTGGGGTGCTCCCGTTCTTTTTGTCAAGAAGAAGGATGGATCCTTTAGGATGTGTATCGATTATCGTGAGCTTAACAAGCTTACCATCAAAAATTGATATCCCCTACCGCGCATAGACGATCTCTTTGATCAGTTACAGGGTGCTTCTTATTTTTCGAAGATTGATCTGCGTTCCGGGTATCATCAACTTCGTGTGCATGAAGAAGATATTCCCAAGACAGCGTTCCGTACACGATATGGGCACTATGAATTCACAGTCATGCCATTCGGTTTGACTAATGCTCCAGCTGTTTTCATGGACTTAATGAATAGGGTCTGCAAACCTTATTTGGATCAGTTCGTCATTGTTTTTATTGACGACATCTTGATTTACTCTAAGACGCGAGCTGATCACGAGCAACATCTTCGTCTTACTCTGGAACTCCTAAAGAAAGAGCAACTTTTCGCCAAATTCTCCAAGTGTGAATTCTGGCTTAAAGAAGTTCAATTCTTAGGACATATAATCAACGAACAAGGTATTCATGTAGATCCCTCCAAGATCAGTGCGATTAAGGATTGGGATACGTCTACTACTCCTACTGAAGTTCGTTCTTTTCTTGGTCTAGCGGGTTATTATCGCCGCTTCATAGAAAACTTCTCAAAGATTGCAGTTCCTCTAACTGCTCTAACTCAGAAGAACAAACCCTTTGATTGGGGATTCAAACAAGAGGAAGCTTTTCAACACTTGAAGCAGAAGCTTTGCGACGCGCCTGTTCTGACTTTGCCTGAGGGCAATGATGATTTCGTCGTTTATTGCGATGCATCTAAATTGGGTCTTGGCTGTGTTCTAATGCAAAGGAACAAAGTCATAGCATATGCATCGAGGCAGTTGAAGATACATGAGAAGAACTACACCACTCATGATCTTGAGTTGGGTGCAGTTGTCATCGCTCTCAAAATCTAGAGACACTATTTGTACAGCACAAAATGTGTGGTTTTCACAGACCACAAAAGTCTTCAGCATATCGTCAACCAGAAAGAACTCAACATGAGGCAACGACGCTGGGTGGAGCTCCTAAACGACTATGACTGCGAAATTCACTACCATCCTGGTAAAGCGAATGTCGTGGCCGATGCATTGAGTCGTAAGGAACGAACTAAGCTTCATTGTGTTCGTGTTCAATCTGTTATTCAAGCTCGATCCGATATCCAAGCACGCATTTCTCAAGCTCAACAATCTTGTGTTTCACAAGGTTTGATGGATAAGGAATTTCCCTATCTCATAACACCTGATCTAGAACTGAAGGACTATGGATCATATTACTTCATGGACCGTTTGTGGGTCCCAAGCCAGGATGATCTTCGTACCTTGCTTATGGATGAAGCCCATAAGTCTCGTTATTCTATTCATCCGGGCTCAGATAAGATGTATAAGGATCTTCGTATTCAGTATTGGTGGACTGGTATGAAGAAAGACATTGCCTTGTACGTATCAAAATGCCTTACTTGTCTTAAGGTTAAGGCTGAACATCAACGTCCTTTGGGTTTATTGGTGCAACCAGAGATCCCAGTTTGGAAATGGGAAAACATTACTATGGATCTTGTTACCAAACTTCCATGCACAAAGAAAGGTCATGATGCCATCTGGGTAGTCGTTGATCGTCTTACAAAGTCAGCACATTTCTTGCCTATCCGTGAGGACTTTCCTGCTGACAAACTTGCAAAAATCTATGTGGATGAAATCGTAGCTCGACATGGTGTTCCTTTGAACATCATTTCTGACAGAGATGCTCGTTTCATGTCTCATTTTTGGAGAACCATGCAATCTGTTATGGGGACCCAACTTAATTTGAGCACAGCTTATCATCCACAAACGGATGGTTAATCTGAGAGAACAATCCAGACTTTGGAGGATATGCTTAGAGCTTGTGTGATCGATTTTGGTGGTAGTTGGGATTCACATCTTCAGTTGATTGAATTCTCCTACAACAACAGTTATCACACCAGCATCAAAATGGCTCCTTTCGAGGCTCTCTACGGTCGAAAATGTCGTTCACCAGTCTGCTGGAATGAGATCGGCGAGGCTCAGCTTACTGGACCTGCCCTCATTTTGGAGACAACTGACAAGATTAAGAAAGTTCGTGATAACCTTCAGACAGCTGGAAGCCGTCAAAAGAGTTACGCAGACCCAAAACGCAACCCCTTGGAATTTCAAGTCGGTGATCGAGTATTACTTAAGGTCTCACCTTGGAAAGGTGTGATCAGATTTGGAAAGAAAGGAAAACTTGCACCTAGATACGTTGGACCATTCAAGATCGTCGAAAGAATCGGTAAGGTAGCCTACAGACTTGAGTTACCTCCTGAACTTGGAAATGTTCATCCAACCTTTCACGTGTCCAATCTCAAGAGGTGTTTAGCTGATGAGAACCTCCACATACCGCTTAACGAAATTCGTGTCGATAAAACGCTGAAATTTGTCGAGAAGCCTGTGGAAATCATGGAACGTGAAGTCAAGTGGCTTAAACGCAAGCGCATTCCTTTGGTCAAAGTTCGCTGGGAAGCTAAACGTGGACCCGAGTTTACTTGGGAACGCGAAGATCAAATGAAGGCGAAATATCCGCATCTTTTTCCACGAGTTTCCTCTAAATAAATTTCGGGACGAAATTTCCACAAGTAGGGGAGACTGTAACATTTGTGCTTGTAATCATTATAAACAGTTCTGTTATCAATAAAACAATGTTATTTGATCCCAATGTTTATTTGGTTGTGTTTTACATTTTTCATGTTTTGACTTTTATTCAATTTCAAACTCTATATCGCTTTCTGGAGAGTTATACGCAAACTGGTGCGTAAACGTAACCAGTTTAATGCAACAAATACTCCGAAACATCAACATATACTTAACATACCTTAAATAACCCTTACATAACTTAGAAATAAGTTTTGAAGGCTTTGGTATGGCAAAAGCAAGTTAATTTGCTTACAGGGACTAAACGTGACAAACTACGAAAGTATGCCAATTTGAACTGTAACAGACATTCCGGAACATAACCATAAGTTAAACATACCATAAATATCCTTCACATAGCTTAGAAATAGGCTTTGAGGGGTTTGGTGTGCTAAAATAAACTTTTGGGTCATTCAGGGACTAAAAGTGTCAAAAAGTGCACAAGTTTGCATTTTCGCGCATAACTTACGTTCTGAATACATCCGGACATCCAAAAATTTATGCAAGCATGACTATATTTTGTTTTAGTGTTTGGCATAAGAAAAATCCATTCGTCGCGTCATTTGGATCGTTTTTCGCGCGTATGCGCATTCCGTCGTAATTAAGCGAACATCACGTTCGTACGACCAAACGAACTGACATTCGACATATTTTTGAGCATGTTTCATGTCATCATTTTAGGGCCTTAAAGTTGGCTTTACGGGCCTTAGAAGTGTCGGAAATGGCCTTAAACACGTGCAGGGGCTGAAACTGTCACTTTTGAAACTTGTTTTCTGATCAGAAGCTCCAGGCGACCCGCCTGAGCTTTGTCTGATCCTGAAGCGGGCCGCATCAGCCCTTCAGAACAGCAAAGGTCAAGTTAACAGCTATTTCAGCCTTTAAACACACTCCCAAAGGTCAAGTGCCACATGTTAATCACTTGTGGTGGCCAAAATTAGTTACCACAACATCTTGACAAGTGTACGGGCTAGATCATTCCCTCTTTTCCAAGAAACGATCCTAACGGTGAACCGACAACTATAAATACCCACATACCCCAACTTCATTTCTCACAAGAATTTTGATCTTTGAACTTTGCAACGTGATTGTAATCACGATGGTTATAGTCCCTTGGGACTATGCCTACTGATTACCACGTTGTCTAGGGTCGTAGGGTAAGCGATCTGATAAATCGCTTATACCTTCGAACCCGACCCATTTGGTCGATCATTAGGATCCGACCAAATACATTAGGTGACCATAGTATATAGGGAATAACCTTCCGAGGTTATACCTTATAGTCGCTTCGTTAAGTAGTTGTATGATAGGTAGTTTATATGCCTTAGGTAAATTACCAGAATACCCTTGTTATGAATAATTGGTAATTAAGCATATGTAACCTAAACTTTTGTCACATAACTGATTATGTAACATGTTTAGGCATATAACACTTGTCATAGGACTAGTTAGGCGGTCCGAACGCGTTTCACGCGAACGACGCGTTAAAGTAGCATAAGCTACCTAAACGGGTCGTAATGGGTTGTAAACACTTAGGTTAAGTTTCAATTAGTATGTAGGCTTTGTTAAACCATATCACATGAGTTCCTACACTCATTTGGTTTACAAACCCTCATGCTACCCAGTCTTCCGATATAGGTCCGGTTTATTAACATAGTTACCTATATTAGGTACCGTTTGATTCCGAGATCTCTAGCATTGCTTGGTGGTTATCTTAGGACTACTGAACAATCTCAAGTGAGTACATAGAACCCCTCTTTTACTGTTTTCAAACTGTTTTGGGGTGGAACACATGTGCCTACTTGTTACTTTCGTGCCTTTCATGTTTTCATATCATATGCTTGTTATGTTCAATAGTACACTTATTAGTACATGATTTCTTTGAGTTCATGCTATGTATGTCCATTGTGTGCATACTTAGTACATTGTTTTACATTACATTTCACGCTATGTATGTTCATTTGATTTCATACTTAGTGCATTATTTTCACATGCTTACATTTTGGTATGACATTTGGTTTGTTTACATGGGACAATACATTCATTAACATTGATCACGCTGTTCGTTAGTAGGTAGTGGTACCATAGGAATTGACAACTCCCGTTCCGGACATCCTTGTTTGGTGGGGATGAAAGGAATGACCAAATTCGATATACATAACTTAGATAAACCTTTAATTTGTTTAAGGGTTTATCGCCACAGTCTCAAGGCTTGGATGTATGCATTTTCACAATACCGCATAAATGTTCATATTCAGTATAGCATGCATTTCCACAAGACATAACATTGATTTAAACCATGTTTTACTTCAATATATTGGTTTGTGCATTTTTACCTGTGGCTTAATGGGTATATTTATACATATATATTTTCCCCTTGCCATACATAACATTTTGACAAGGTTTACACAAAGACATTGGACATAGACATTTTGACATAAGCATTTTGACATGATTTACATTTGACACATAAACATGTTTGACAATTGTTTTACATTACATGATTTACATCTTGACATAAACACTTTGACATATTATCCAATACATTTGACAATTGGTTTAAACATAGACATCTTACATTGTTGGTTTGGTTTGAGTAAGTGATTTAAGTAACGAGGCGTGTGTAATATGATACAAGCATGGTGGATACGCCGCTGGTACTTCCTATATATAAGTGATTCTACGGTATAACATATCGTAGCGTTATTTGAATCATTTCAATTTGGACATATAACATTTTATACAAATAACATACTTTTCACAATACATTGCTTTACAAACAACTTAATTTATACAAACTCATTTCACGTGGTTATTCGCTTAACCATGTATTATTCTTTTATACATATATATCATTTGGTTTATTTATCACTCTTCAAATGATTTACAAGACAAAGCAAATTACAAGGTTCATGACTAAACATTTCCTTAAACATAAGTCATGAATCCTATTTTCACAAAAACCTATGTATCTCACAGGCATTTTTATGCTGACGTACCTATTTTCACATGTGTTTTCAGGAGCTTTTGCGTAGGTTGATGATCATGACACTAGGGCGGACCTGTGCCTTAGAGACTTAAAATGAAGATAGACTTTGTTTAATTATGTTATAAACTCTTTGTTTCATGTTTAAAACAATGTAACACTCTTGTTTAATAAATAAAATGTAACTTTGTATGCCATGGTTGTGAAACAATAATTCTGTTACAACACTCCCCGACGTTTTCCGCCACGTTTTGTATGTTATACGTGGTCGGGGTGTGACAAGCGTAATGATTTCAAGGATCCATTTGCTTCATATGTTGTCTTAGCATATCTAGCACCTTGATTTCATAAACACTATACTTCGTATGTGGTCTTAGCATACCTAGTACAAAGTTCCTAAACTTTTTCCGCTACACGAATTCCAAATCCTTATAGGATCTTCCTATCTTCATAGTTAGACCCTTGTGGATGCTTAAAGAGCAAAAAAAATCAAAGTCCTTAATTGGATTCTTTGTGTGCTTTAATACGAATTTTACAATTCATTGAGAACGAAACCAAATTCTTATAAGATTTGTCCTATCTTTATAAGATAGATTTTCGAGGATGTTTAAAGTACTAGTTGAAGTCCATTGATTGGATTCCTGGTGTACTTTAAATGTGTGTGTACAAATCAACGAGGAGTTAATAACAATTTAATAACAAGCTAATAACGAATTGATAGCCAAGTGAACAATTGTGTAACTATTATGTGCTTACGTGTTTATATGTTGACCAAATCAAAGAACTCAATGGTAATCTAGTCAAAGTTATCACAAGGTTGTTCGACCGATTCTATCCCCTACACATTATAAAATAAACTCTGCGGAATGTGCAAAGAATTACGTAATTATGGATGCATATATAATTATGGAATTCAGTGCACAGAAACCACAGCAAGTTTTGTCATGTATCAACTTAAATAAGAAACAAAAATTAACTATATTCATTTCTGTTTCTGATGAAGTACCCACTGAGGAAAAATGAACTAGCTATTCATTTTTCCCTTTTGAAAGAGATATCCACTGAGAAATGAATAATCTATTCGTGAACCGTGTTCATTTTCATTTCTGATGAAGTATCCGCTGAGGAAAAATGAATTATCCATTCATTTTTGCTTTTGTAGAAATATCCACTAAGGAAAATGAATAAATTCATTCCGTTTCTGGTGAAGTATCCACTGAGGAAAATGAACTGATCATTCATTTTCACTTCTAAAGAAATATCCACTGAGGGAATGAGTAATTGTGACACCTGTGTCACTTCAACCATCATACAAATAACAAACCAATGAAATATTGTGTTTCATACTTGGGATTTGTATAAATATGTGTATCACTTGCACATATCAATTCTTGTTCGATTTCGAGCTTTAAATCGCTTTCTGGAAAGTTATACGCGAACTGATGCGTAAACACGATCAGTTTAATGCAACAAACACTCCGGAATAGTGAAATAGGCTTAACATACCTTAAATAACCTTTACATAACTTAGAAATAAGTTTTGAAGGGTTTGGTATGGCAAAAACAAGTTTATTCGCACACAGGGACTAATTGCATCAACTTGCAAAAGTCTGCCGTTTCGTAAGGCAACCTACAGTCTGTAACATGATCATAAGCTAAACTTACCATAAATAACCTAAACATAGCTTAGAAATAAGCTTTGAGTGGTTCAGTGTGCGAAAATATGCTTATTTGATCTTACAGGGACTAAAAGTGTCAAAAACGGCGTAAGTTTGCATTTTCGCGCATATCTTACGTTCTGACCACATCTGGACATCCAAAATTTTTGTACACCCTAAAATATTTTTATTTTAGTGTTCGGCATGCAAAAATACCATTCGTCGCTTAATTTGGATCGTTTTCGCGTCCGTTCGAGTTTCGTCGTAATTTGACGAATAAGGCGACCGTACGACCAAACGAGCCGACATCTGAGAGTTTTCCGAGTACTTTTTGAGTCCTCTAAACTTTAATGACCTTTTAGAGCCTTGAAAATGGGTTAACGAGTGTTAAAAGTGCCGAAACAGAGCTCAAACAAGTGCAGGGACTAAAGCTGTTAAATTAGAAACTGTTGTTGATTTGCTGAGTTCACACGGGCCGCGTAAGGCTGCCCCTCAGCTTACCGGGCCGCCTAAAAACGCCCAGTTCTAGATTTTTTATTTTTTCAGCTGTTCTTTGATCATTGAGGGCCTTTCTTGCAATTCCGTTGTGTGATCACCAAGTTAGCACTTCTCCAAGTAATCTTAGCTGGCCCATAACACATGTAGGGCTATGATCTTATGCTTGATGGCCACACAAACACTTATTTTGATCTTGTGAGTTCACTACAAGTATAAATAGCCTAGCATTTCATTTGTTGCAACTCACCCTTGATCTAAATTCTCTAAGTTGAGGTTTTATAACTTCATACCTGAGAATTATAAGATCAAGTTCTAGCAAGGACCCTTTGTAAGCTTCCTTCGTTCTTTTATCGCTTTCCTAGCGTGAAAGTCAAATAGTGTTTAACTTTCTACTTTGACCTGTCTTTGGTCAACACGAAGTTCATTTGAACTTCGCAACATGAGCGTAATCACGATGGTTATAGTCTTTAGTGACTATACCTACTGATTACCACGTTGACTAGGCGTAGTGACGAGTCGTAGTTTCGGTCAAAATGCGCATTTATGCGTATTTTGCAACCAAACTACTTGTGGATATCAAAACACTTTGTTTTGATATCAAAACCTGTTTTCTAACTTAGTTAAGCATGTTTTAACATGCTTAGCTCGTCACTTTTAGTTTAGTGCTTGTTTAGAGTCGTAAGTCAAGCTGTCTAAACCACCGCTTAGACTTTCGAACTTGACCCGTTTGGTCAATCATTAGGATCCGACCAATCATGTTTAGTGACCATAGTTGCATAGGGAATAACCTTCCAAGGTTATACCTTATGGTCACATAGTTTAAGTAGTTGTATGATAGGTAGTTTATATGCCTTAGGTAAATGACCAAAATGCCCTTTTCATGCATAATTGGATTTTAAGCATATGTAACCTAAACATTTATCACTTAACTGATTATGCAACACATTTAAACATGTTAGGGCATATAATACTTGTCATAGGACTAGTTAGACATCTCGAAAGCGCGTTTGCACGAACGACACGTTAAAGTGGCGTAAGCTACCTTAATGGGTCGTAACGGGTCGAAAGCACTTAGGATAGGTTCCGATCTAGAATGTAGGCTTTGTTAAACCATATTACATGAGTTCCAATACTCATTTGGTTTACAAGACCTCATTCTATCCGATCTTACGATTTAGGTCCGGTTTATTTACATAGTTACCTATATTAGGTGCCGTTTGATTCCGTGATCCCTCTAGCTTTGCTTGGTTGTTGTTCAAGACTTCTAAGCATCCTCATGTGAGTACATAGTCCCCTCTTTTACTGTTTTCAATGTTTTGGGGTGAAGCATGTGTACCTATTTGTTATGTTCATGATTTCAAAGTATAATTGATTATACATATTAGTACTTATCTTTTGACAAACTGAATGATTATTTATGGTTTAAACACTTATTTTTCAAAGATTATAAAATTAATTGTTGAATTGTACTTATTTTATGTTAACCGGACCGATTGGTAGTATGATATAGCGCTATAGGATTTGACACCCCATTCCTGTTGTTTATGGAATGTCAGAAACCGATATTTTATCTAAATAGGAATTGCCTTCGTGGTATTTCTATAGTCTCAAAGGTGTATTTTGATACACTATGTCTGATTGAATTCTTAAATCACATTTTTATTGTATATTTTGTTGTACTTCCAAAAGTGTAGTTTGATATACTCTCATATGTGATATTGTACAAAACAACATATATTTTGTTAATTACTAAAACATAGTTTGATATGTTAGTTATAAAACCAAAGCATAGTTTAATATGTTATTATTAAAACCAAAGTATACTTTTGATATACTACCGAAAACGATTATTTTGACGACTAAAGTATATTTAATATACTATTTGTTTAACGATTTTGGAACTGAAATATATTTTAATATATTACTTGTTCGACTTTCTTAAAACCAAAGTATATTTTTATATATACTACAAACCTTTTTACTAAAACATTGTTTTACAAACTCATTACAGAAACAATTGCCAAAGGCTCGTTAACATAAATCCAGCACGTGGACGAGTGTTTAACATAAATAAGGTAAATGCAAACAATGATGCACTAGTGAACAATTAGTCTTTTGAAATTCCTTTGTTGTTATCCTTCGATGTTTGAATCGACTCAGTTGTTATATAAATAAAATTTGTTGTTTCAAATTTTTATTTTGCGAAACTGATACGATTGTGTGAATGTTTGATACAACCCTACGATGCCGACACCAAGGAATTGTGTTCCTTATAAGACAATTTACTCGTGTAGTTCTGTCATTTTTTTTTATGATCACTTGTGATCTCCCCGAAAATCTTAAATACTCGTTTCTTTTAAGAAACAACGCCAAATTCCTATTAAGATCTTCCTATCTTCATAGTTAGATTCTTGAAAATATTTAAAGTGCCAAACGAAATTCACGGATTGGATTCCAGGTGTGCTTTGAATACTCGTGTGCTCGATTAACAAGAAAATTAACAAAATGAAGATCAAGTTAAACAATTATGTGATTATGTGCTTATGTGTTTTCTTATATGTTTTGATCCGAATATTCATTATCCAAATCCTCATAGAATCTTCCATATTTCAATATGAGGGATTCATAGTAGGATATCCAAAGGTACTACCTTAAATCCTAAATGGGCTTCTACGTTATAGTTAAGTCCCTTGGATTATGAAGTACTATTCTATAATTGGACCCCTTGAGTGGTCCAGTTAAACAGATTGATTCAAAAATCTGGTTAGGAATATCATGTGATGATATAATTGAAAAGATCCCTTAAGTGGTCTATTTAAAGAGATCGTATGACGGTTTAGTTAAGAAGATCATGTGTTGATCTAGTTAAAAAGGTCGTTCGTTGATCTAGTTAAAAAGATCCTTTGGTGGTCTAGTCAAGTCACTTCATATTTATTCGATTGATTTTCCCCTACACATTATGAAATGAACTGTGCGGACTGTGCAAGTACATAATTATGGAATTTAGTGCACAGAAACCACAACAAGTTTTATCATGTGTTAAGACCTATAGTGATGAGAATAACGAAACGAGAACAATGTAGAAAGGAGCATGGTGGATACGCCGCTGGTACTTCCTATATATAAGTGTTCCTTATTACATTGCAAACGTAGCTGTTGGTGCATATGTCTGTCGACTTCGTCTTGTATCGAGTCTTGTATTAGATTAGAGTGATTAGGGCATGAAATTCGAGAAATTTGTGTTGTGACCATTTCGCACGAAATGGGAATTGTTCATTTCGCACGAAATGGGAACTGGCCATTTCGTACGAAATGGATCTAGTCATTTCATGTGAACCGTTCCATGCGAAATGGAGAGTCTATATATAGGTGCCTTGTTCAAATCATTTGTAACGTTCTGATTCCAGTAGCGAAGCTCTGCCGAAGTGTCTCCAGCATTGTAAAACGATCTGATATCAATACAGAGACATTTTAAAGTGATTCTTTGTGCAAATCAGCTTAAATAACTCCAATACGTCTGATTCCGCCTTTCGTATTGGACGAGATCTCTTCTGAACGACTCGTTTGGTCGTGCAAACGATCCTAACAAGTGGTATCAGAGCTCAGGAGGAAGAGTTCTTACCATTTCAGCTGAAATTTCTGATTTCTACTCACTTTCTTCACATTTTTCAAAATTAACTGAAATTTCACAGTCAAAATGGCTTGATTTTCACATATAACGTGCGAAACACTGTTTTAACAAGTCCTTGAAAGAATCTGACCCTAATTCGGCTTAAAACTTGATCAATTTGTTCAAAAACTGTCCGAAAGTGTGACGTTAGCACCATTTCGCACGAATTGGTATCATTTCGTTTGAACTTGCATCCATTTCGCACGAGATCAACTTGTCATTTCGCACGAAATAGTCTCCATTTCGCACCAAAGATCATTTCGTTTGAAAGTGATTCCATTTCGCACGAATTGGGTGTCCAGAGATCCATTTCACACCAAGTGTTCATTTCGTTTGAAGATCTCCATTTCGTTTGAAAAGTCTGTGTTTGTGATTTTTTTTGGATACCGAATCGTGGATAACGAATTCTACAATGCCTTTGCAACTCCGATGACTATTACTCAGAATACGATGCTAGAAAATGAAATGGGCACAACGCAAAAACCGCCTAAGCTTATGAGTATTGAGGAGTATAGTGGATGGGCCGAACGTTTTGAAAATTGGGTTCAAGCATATTACCTAGATGCATGGGAATATACTGAGTTTCGATTATTAGACCGGTTAAGGACAACTAACAGAAAGTTGACATAAGAGAGCTAGATGTTGATGAGAAAAAGAAATACAAAAATGAAAAGTTGATGGTTAGTCTCTTGCAGCAAGCTATTAAGGAAGAAATCTTGATTTTACTTCAACACAATGGAAGTGCTCATTCAATATGGAAAGAATTAAAATCAAAGTTTGTTAGAAGTAAAAAGATGATCAAGAACAAAATGTCTCTTTTGAAGAAAGAATTTGATCTATTATGTGGATTAAGAACTGAAAACACCAAGCAGATTATAGAAAGATATTGCAATTTGGTGAAGAATATGAATAGATTGAACATCAATAAAGATAAAAAAGAATTGATTGAAAAGTTGGCCGATGCGTTGCCACAAGATGTTTAGGGCACGTATCTTATGATGTTGAAAAATAAACCTGAATTTGACAATCTAACGCTGAGTGGATTTATTGAACAACTCGAAGCTCAAGAGATGGAACAACGAAAGATAGCGAGAATGAAAAACTATGATGGTGAACAAGATATTGGTTTGTATTACAAAGGAGGTATTAGTGATAAGACCAACATTGCACCAAATATTGAAACTGCTTTCAATGCAAAGAGTTCTTCAGAAAGTTCATCTCAAGGATCAAGTAGCAAAACTGGATTTTCTTCTTATCCATCGTTCGATCCAAATTTTTCAGCAACCAAGAATGGAAAAGTGCTACAATGCAACATTGCACTAAATCTTGAGAATGATCAAAATTACTCTGAAGAAGTAGCTAAAAGTCACATGTCTCTGTTGGTGACTGTGTTAGAGTCTTATGGGAGTTTGGTTGCAGGAAAGATCGGAAATCCAATGTTGACAAAAGAGGATTATGATCAGATCGATGCTGAGGAGATGGAACTTATGGATATTAAGTGGTGTTTGGCTAGTGTGTTGAGAAGAGCTGAGAAGTTTAAACAAATTACGGGAAGAGATGATTTCCGTGATGCAAATGTTTCTACTTTAGGATTTGATAAATCTAAAGTTACTTGTTTTCATTCCAGGGAAAAGGGCATTTCAAGAGAGAATGCACAAACCGCGAAGCAAGTGGAGCTCAAAACCCATTCAACAACAATGATTATTATCGAAAAGCAATTTATCATCAAGTTGCTCAACAGCCATATCAACAACAACCACAAACTGCTCATGCTAAGAAGACGATCGAAGAAAGAAAAGCTTGCTATGGTATCATAGATCAAGAAGATGAAAGATTGCTATAAGGTTTTAGCTGGGACAAATATTGTCCGGATGAAGAGTTCTTAAAGGCTAAAGCTTTTGTTGCTCAAGTCGCTAAAGACAGTGATGATGATAATTCATATTATGCAGATAGTATGAAAGAGCACTTAAAATATCTAGCCGAGAGAGATGTTGAAAGGGCTCAAATGGCAAAGAAGAAGGTTGAAAAACAAGATGATAGTGATGATGATTATTGGGCAGGTAGAACGAAAGAGCTTTTAAAATTTCAAGCCGAGAGAGATGCAGAAAGAATGAAAGGTAAGAATGATGAAGAAGAAGTTCGTGTGATAAAACAGAAAGAAATTCCAGCTTTTGAAAATAAAAAGGAAGTTGTTGCAGAAAAGGTGTCTGAGAATTGTGAAAACTGTGAGACTATGAAGAAGCACAACAATGAGCTGATTCACAACATGAACAGGTTGAAAGAGTCATATAATGTTTTAAACAAATCCATGAATCAATATAATGAGTCAAGCAGTGAACAAGCTACAACCATAAAGACACTCAATGGAGCATACATGATAAAGCAGGATATGGTCACTTATTATATTGATATGTATGCAGAGCTTGAACAGAAATTAGAAATTCAGAGGATAGAAACTGAAAGAGTAAACAAGTTGTTAAAAAGTTACTCATGTTCTTCTTATGTGATTGACAGGATTTATCCCACAGTTGAAGGCATGAAGGCATTTGAAAAAGACACATCTGAAGTGAAGAATTCTGAAACAAAAGAGGATACTGAAGTGAAGGATTCTGGTAAGAAACAAAGTTTTGGCTAGAACAAGTGTCCACCCCCGCTTGAAAATGGATATTCTCCACGAAATCCAAATTCAGAAAGAGTCAAAAAGGCAACCAACTTACAGTGGGAATCTGAGTCTTCAGATAACTTTCCAGACAACATTGATATCACTTTCACATCATCCGACACTGATCATGAGTCAGAGTTAGTTAAGAAAGTGGTCGATCAGGTGTTGGATAAAGATGAAACGGAGGAGTCAAAGTCAGAGTCAAAGTCTGAGTCCGATACTTCAAGTCCATCAGTCAAAAAAGGACAAACGGGTTTACAATAAAATTTTCTATTATAAAAAAATAATTTGAATGACGAAACATTCAAAGTAGCATATACTTTGAATGATTCTGACAAATTATATTCTGATGAAGAATTTCCAATAGGAGGTGTTAAAACTGAAATGATTAACAAGGTTTTCAAACTAACAGAAATTAATATTTCTAAAAGAGTAAATTGCCATTTTAGTCCCTGAGTTTTGTCCAAATTTGCCATTTTGATCCAAATAGTTTTTTTTTTTGCATCTAGGTCCCTGACTTTTCCCTTTTGTTGCCATTTTGATCACTTTGCCTAACTCCATCCAAAAACTCCATCTTTAACCAGGGGTATTTTGGGGATTTTCATTTTAAATGTTTTTAATTGCCATTTTGATCCAATTCCAAAAAATCAAAAAAAAAATCCAAAAAATCAAAAAAATTCCAAAAAATCAAAAAAATTCCAAAAAATTCTAAAAAATCCAAAAAAATCCGTTTCGGCGCGAACCGTTTCGACCCGTACCGTTTCGAAGCTGAATCATTTCGATGCGAACCGTTTCGACCCGTACCGTTTCGAAGCTGAATCGTTTCGATGCGAACCGTTTAGACCCGTACGTTTCGAAGCCGAACCGTTTCAACCCGTACCGTATCGAACCGAACCGTTTCGAGCTGAACCGTTTCGACGCGAACCATTTCGACCCGTACCGTTTCGAAGCCGAACCGTTTCGAACAGTACCGTTTCGACCCGTACCGTTTCGACCCGTACCGTTTCGACCCGTACCGTTTCGACCCGAACCGTTTCGAGCCGAACCGTTTTGACGCGAACCGTTTCGACCCGTACCGTTTCGAAGCCGAACTGTTTCAAGCCGAACCGTTTCGACCCGTACCGTTTCGAACCGAACCGTGCCGTATCGAACCGTGTCGTTTCGACCCGTACCGTTTCAACCCGTATGGGTCGAAACGGTTCGGTTCGAAACGGTACGGGTCGAAACGGCACGGTTCGGTTCGAAACGGTACGGGTCGAAACGGTTCGGGTCGAAACGGTTCGGCTTCGCAACGATACGGGTCGAAACGGTTCGCGTCGAAACGGTTCAGCTCGAAACGGTTCGGGTCAAAACGGTACGGGTCGAAACGGTTCGCGTCGAAACGCTTCAGCTCGAAATGGTTCGGGTTCAAAACGGTTCGCGCCGAAACGGATTTTTTGAATTTTTTAGAATTTTTTGGATTTTTTAGAATTTTTATGATTTTTTAGAATTTTTATTGTTTTTTAGAATTTTTTGGAATTTTTTTGATTTTTTGGAATTTTTTTGATTTTTTGGAATTGGATTAAAATGGCAATTGAAAACATTTAAAATGAAAATCCCCAAAATACCCTTGGTTAAAGATGGAGTTTTTGGATGGAGTTAGGCAAAGTGATCAAAATGGCAACAAAAGGGAAAAGTCAGGGACCCAGATGCAAATAAAAAAACTATTTGGATCAAAATGGCAAATTTGGACAAAACTCAGGGACTAAAATGGTAATTTACTCTTTCTAAAATAAAAGATGTAAATCTTTCTGAAAACCTAAAAAGTACACCTCAAGAATTCAACAGAAATTAAACAAGAAAAAAGGTTACAGTTCTGGTTCTGGTTTTCAAAAGAAACCAAACCATAACGGTAATTTCAAAAAGAAAGGTCTTGGTTTTATTCCACCAAAAAATCATAAAAATAAGAAAACTTATAAACCAAAAACTGTATTTGTTTCAGGATCAAGTTCGGAAGAAGAGGAAAAGAAATCATTCTGGAAGCAATCAAACAAAGAATTCCTTGTGAAGAAGCAAGAGGAAATGAGGAAGGAAGCTGCTCAGAAGAAGAAAGAGACGAGAACTTGTTTTCAATGCAAAACAGTTGGTCACATTGCCAGGAATTGTCCAAAGACAATCAAAACAAAACAGGGAGTCTCTAAAAAACTGAAAGAAAAGGTAGTTAAGAATGAATCACCAACCGAACAATTTAAAGTTTTCAAAAATTCAAAGTTTGAGGTTGGTGAAAGTTCAAAAAGTTTTAACAAAAGAAAGGTGAATCTTGACAACCACAAGTGGGTTGTTAAGAAATCTGATGATAGTTCTAGCAGTGATTCTGATTCATCAAAATCAGAGGAGCTATTTTCTGGCAATGAATCTGACTCGTCAAAGTCAGAGGAGTCACGTGTTGAGTAAAAATTGGAAACGTCAGTATCGCCAATGGATGATGTCAATTTTCCACCATTGCGGGCTGAAAATTTTAAACAAAAAGTTGGAAAAGTTGAAATTTCAAATCAATTTTTTTCTGATAAGAAAGATTTCGATGTTGAAAAAGCCTTTAACTCCAAAGTGAAGAATATTTTTGGAAAAATGGTTGATGGGAAAGTCAAAGGCGTAAAGGAATTTTATGAAAAGAAAACGAAGAAACCAGATGAAGATGGGTCATCCCAGTTTAGTAACTGGGATAGAACCTATCATGATTAAATTCTGGACTTGCCGGAGCTCCCAAGTTGGTAATCGAGGAGCAGGAATCGGCATCTTTCTTGAGAAATTCACATCTGTGATATTTCGACTTACAAGTGGTATTCTTATTCTTAAAAATTGTCATATGTTGATTTACAAGTGGTATTGGTTGATGAGATTCGACAAGTGGTTAATCAAGGTCATTAAGTTGAACTTGATTTAACTTTCATACAAATGGTTGAATGAACAAAATGATGAGTTTATCCCCTAACCTACAAGTGGTTTGAAAATTTCAACAAAACTAATTTTCCGAAAAAACCATTTGATTAAAACAAACTTAAGTGTTTTGAAATCATAATGGGAAAATAGTTTGTTGTCAGGGGGAGTTCTGATTGTTTATGCCAAGTGGATGGCGATTTGAAGCAATTCACAACAGTTGTCACTTTATTTGTACAGTTTGTTTTCAAATTTTCTTTAAACGGTTTTGAATTTTAGGGGGAGTAAGAAATTTCTGAAAATCCAAGAACATTGGAAAATTTGAAAAAGGCAAAAACATGATAAATTGAAAAATGAGTTTTGTGTGAAAAAGAGGAAATGATAGTACATCAGTGGACTGTCACAGTACGCTAAAGAATTTGGAAGTTAAAATGTGATAAACGGTCTCACTAAAGATGTGACGATAGGCTCAGCTAGACTAGTAGATTTGTGATAACGATACAAACTTAAATGAAAAAGCCTAGTTCTAGTGGAAAACGCAGTTGAAAGCATAGTACTTAGTTTTATCCTTCTTGACTATGTACCTACTCAGTAATCGCTGAATGCTAAAAGAGCATAAAAACCGGTCAGTTTGTGAACTTTCACAACTTGCTGAAAAAGTCACTGTGATTGTGCATTTCTTTTTGCAAAGATTTAAACTTGTTTGATTTCTTTATTTTTTTTAAGCATTGGACATTCTCTGCGTATACGTGAGTATCGAACTGGATGTTAGTGCCTAAACATTCTGCTTTATTTTTCTTGGTGTTTCGTTTAAATCTTGGATCACCTCTGCGTATATGTGAATATCGAACTGGTGATTAAGATCTAAACATTTTCAACTTGTTTTTATTTCTTATTTTGTTTAAACATTGGACTTTCTGTTGGTGCATATGTCTGTCGACTTCGTCTTGTATCGAGTCTTGTAATAGAATGATAGATCAGGGCACGAAAAACGAGGAATTTATAGTTTGTGACCATTTCGCATGAAATAGACATTGTCTATTTCGTACGAAATGAGACTTGATCATTTCGTACGAAATGCTCAGTCTATAAATACCAAGCTTGTCCATTTCGTTTGTAACTTTCCGTTTCCAGAGCCGAAGTGCAGCTGAAGTGTCTACTCGCTGTAAAACGTTGTTATATCAATCTGAAAGACAATTAGAGTGTATTTCAAGCTGTTTCTAAGTCGATACGTTAGTTTCCGCCTCTCGTATTGACAAGAACTCTTCTGAACGACTCGTTTTGGTCATGCAAAGGATCCTTTAAGTGGTATCAGAGCTCAGGAGGAGGAGTTCTTACCGAATTCAGCTTGATTTCATAAAATTTCTGACTTCTACACCTTCTTTTTCAAAATTAACAAGTTTTACGGTTAAAATGGCTTGATTTTCTCACATTATAGGCGAAACATTGTTTTAACAAAGCCTTGAAAGAATTAGACCTAAAATCTACCTAAAAATTGATCAATTGGACAAAAATCTGTTCGAAAGTATGACGTCAGCATCATTTAGCACGGAATAAACCCTCCATTTCGCACGAAATCACATTTGTGATCCATTTCGCTGGAAACTGTGCATCAGATTCTTTATTTCGCACGAAATCACCTATTTCGTTTGAAAGAGTGTCATTCCGTACGAAATCGTTCTTTTTGCTTGAGATTAAGTTCATTTCGCATGAAATCATGTATTTCATGTCAGTCATTTCGTACGAAGTCATTTTGTAGGTCATTTCGTTTGAACGGGGCATTTTGTGTGAAGAGTTCATTCCGTTTGAAAAGGATCTTTTCGTTTGAAGGCATTTCGTTTGAAAACTATTTTTGTGAAACATTTTACCGAATCATGGAAGAAGAGTTTTACAACGCATTTGCTACTGCCCCGAGTACTCCTGCTAGTATTACTCATAGTATGAACATGGAAAATGAAATGGGAACATTGCAGAAACCGCCAAAGTTAATGGGCATTGAGGAATATTATGGTTGGAAAGATAGATTTGAAAATTGGGTTCAAGCAAATCATTTGAGATCTTGGGAATGTATTGAAAAGAAGTATGTTAAACCTCGTACAGATGTGGGTGTTACTAAAACTATTTCTGAGTTGTCGGACAAAGAACGAGACATGTACAAAGCAGAAAATATGATGATTAGTCTACTTCAGCAAGTAGTGAAAGAAGATATCTTCATATTACTTCAACATGATAATACTTCACGTTCGATTTGGGAAGCACTTCGAATTAAGTTTGAGAGAAGTGAGAAGATGATCAGGAGTAAGAAATCATTATTAAAGAAAGAATTTGATTTGTTTATGAGTTTTCCGGGTGAAACTTCAAAGAAACTGATTGAAATATATTGTCACTTAGTGCGATCAATGTCATTGTTGGATATTAACAAAGATCGAGAAGAATGGGTTGACAAATTAGCTGATGCTTTACCTCAGAAAGAATGGGGTACATATCTGATGATCTTAAAGAACACTAGAGAATATGATAAGTTGACAATTTCTTAGTTTATTGAAAAGATTGAAGGACAGGATCTTGAACAGCAGAAGATTGCTAGAATGAACAGTCCAAGTGGTCAACAAGACATCAAGATGTATTATAAAGGAAATGTTCAGGATATTGAAGCAAGTCCAAAGATCCAAACCGCTTTTAGTGCAGAAAACTCATCTGGATCAGTTAATCAAAGCTCAAACAGTAACAGTGGTTTTTCTTCATACTCGAGTGTTAGTCCGAATGTTTCAACCTCAAGTCATCAGTTTCAAAGCTCAAACAGCTGTAATGGTCATGTGTTACACTGCAACATCGCGTTGCATCTTCAGAATGGTCAAAATTTCTCTGAAGAAGTTGCTAAAGGTCATCTGTCATTACTAGCTACAGTGTTAGAATCATATGAGGGTTTGGTTGCTGGAAGAATCGAAAATCCTATGCTGACAAAAGAGGATTACGATCAGATCGATGCTGAAGAAATGGAGCTTATAGATATTAAGTGGTGTTTAGCGAGTGTTTTGAGGAGAGCTGAGAAGTTTAAGATAATTACAGGAAGAGATGATTTTCGTGATGCTAATGTTTCTACTTTTGTGACCATCTTGGTTTTCACACTCGTATTTGTTTGACTTTCATTGTAACAAATACTGTATTTGGAATAAAACTTATTTGAACATACTTGCTTTGTGCTTATACATGCTTATACCAATACAAACACGTGAAACAATTGCAAATTTGTTGAGTTTTATGCTATTAAACAAGGTTACATAAACTATAGGGGCCTATTGTGACATTTTGTGAAACTACAATCTAAAGGACCTATTTGTCATTCTTTGAAACTTTAGATATACAAGGGTTAAAAGCGCAATTATTGAAAACTACAAGTTTAGGGTCCTTTTGGTCATTATTGAAACTCATTTATAAAAAGAAATAAATATAGTTTATTTTGTTTTAAAAGTACAAGGTTCATTGGGTCATTCTTGAAACTTAAACTCTAGGGACTAAAACTGACTTTTAGAAACTCATTTTAACTGAATTATGTTAACTGAGTTAGTCCTCATATAATAAATCCTTCTTTAAAACTTAACCCAGTTAGTTTAACTAACTGACTATTATAGAGACCATTTATGACATTTTCCGAAACTTCAGGGACCACAGTTGCATATTTTCGAAACTTCAGGGTCTGTTTTGAATATTTTTCGAAAGTTCAGGGGCTGATTTTATAAATTTCTGAAACTTGAGGGATTGTTTTTGTATAAAATGAAACTTGAGGGGCCAAAGTGTAAATGTTTCAAAATTAATCAAAAAAAATGGAGTTGAACCGGTCGCATATGGGATTCGAACTCGCGTCCCTCCGCCCACAAACAAGCGCAGCAACCAGCTGGTCTACCAGCTCACATGTGTTTGATTTAAGTTTGCATTATATTTATGTTAATTTTAATTTCGAGCTGAATTATAAACCCAGCACTGCAAGTCGCGGTTTGAACAAAAAAATCACCAAAAACGATTTTTAAACCATCCTTTCGACCTGTAAAGCTACCCACATGATTCCCAACCTATCCCAACTAATTCCAATCATTCAAACGACACATTATGGTGCCAAAACACTCAAAAGAAAAAGAATTTTTAAAAAAATAAAAGTAGATCAAATCCACTAAGTTTTGTTGAATCTGAGATCTAAACTTCGTGTATTTAAGTTCCCTACATTCCTAGCAACATTCCACACCATTTACAAACACTTAAACACCCGAAATCGTTGGATTAAAACCTGCAACTCGCCGGAATACTCACTTTTTCGCCGGAATTTTTCAATCCGATCATCCTTTCAATACCGGTTCGTTTTTATTGTTTCAATTAATTCTTTTATGCTTATACAATGTTTCTCCAAAGTTAATTTGAATATAACACAGTTTTCCCGTAGAATTGAAAGACTTGACTTTCTGTTTGACTCCAATTGGAGAAGATGACCAGTTCCTGTTTGGTTATAAATGTAGCAGTCCTAAACCAAACACAAACAGAAGCTTAGCCCAGTGGTTAAGACTCTGTTTGGTTACAATACAGACCCGGGTTCGAACCCGGGGGTCTGCATCTCTTTTTAATCGTTTCATTTTTAATATTTTCAATATTCTAATAATTTCTATAAGATTATTAACCACTGTTGCTTTTATTGAAAATGTGAAATTAGTCAATTTATTTATAAAACTAATTTTTACAATATTAAAACAGTTTATTATTAAATAATTAATAATAAATCGATTTTTAGGAATAAAAATCTGAAATTTTCAGATTAATTATTTTAAGTGTTGATCTTCACAAAAATAATGTTGCTACTGATATTTTATATAATTTCAATATTTATATAATTAAATCAGTAATATTCAAGTTCAATAATTAAAAATGTTATTTTTAATTATTATGATATAAATTAATTATATCACTTGTACAATATTTTGCCAATAATCATTATATTTAACTATGATACTAGTTAAATATATTTGATTTATTATTACAAATGTTTATATTAAATCGATTGTACATTTTTTTGCAATTTAATTATTTATGATAAATAAATATTTTTCATAAATAATTCCTCTATATCATGATCATTTTTCCGAGCCCTCTAAACATATAATTCACAAGATCCTTCTGTTAATCTAAACACTATCAAATACAATAAATGCTCAACAAATCATGTCAACACTATACGACCTCAATATTGATACGTTATTCTTGTTCATGTACGATTCGTTAGGACAACTTTGAGTTTCCTTATTATCAGACACCTTAATCTTGACTTGCGTATTCGGAATCGCCTGCAAAATAATGTGAGTACATAGATCCCCTCTTTTTACTGTTTTCAATTGTTTTGGGGTGATTCATATGTATCAAAACGATTTCGATATTCTAACAATGGTTTCAAAACGATTGAGATGGTTTATATTAAACTAATAACGATTTCGATAATGTGAACGAGCTTGTTGGCTGTAATTACATAACGAATGACATTCATTAATTTCGGTTAAACCGACCAGTATTAGGTTATGGTACCATAGGATCCGACAAATCCCGTTATCAAACTAGACCCACGGTTATGTGTGGGTTAGGTGGGTAACGACTGAATCTGATGATTGTTAACTTACCCTTTGGAGGTTTGTTAATGGGAGAACGATTGGGAATGATGAACGAGTCACAAAGGTTTGAATGTTATTAGCAAGACGACCAAAAGTAGTTTTCACAATTAAAACAAGAACGATTCATGATTTGGTTTACATAAACAAATGTTTTGGGTTAAGATTCATGGCAAGGGTTATAAATTATGACCAATCTATTTTGACTTGGTTATTCATTTACAATACAAACATTTTACAAAATAAGGTTTTCTAATATCAATTAACGAAGTTGTACAAGTTGTTTCAACATACAAACGAGCCATGAATCTGATACTCACACAAAAACTATGTACTCGCTAGCATTTCTTTGCTTACTTTGTTTTTACATATGTTTCAGGTGATGTTGCTTAATGTTGATTGCGAATAGGATGCATGCTCACTTAGGACCGGACGAGGCCTTAGTGATTTAATAACGATGATAAACTATGTTTGAATTGCTTGTTTAACTTTAAGACAATGTTTAATATTCAATAAAATGAAACTCTTGTATCCATGGTTTGAAACAATAATTCTGTTACAACACTCCCCGACGTTTCCGCCACGATTTGTTGTTTTACGTGGTCGGGGTGTGACAGAAAAGTTGGTATCAGAGCCAATGGTTATAGAGAATTAGGTTATTAGTAAAACTTTGACATAGACTATAACTTTCTAGGACCCTAACGCAAGTTTTCTTGTGTTTAGATCTTAAAACAATACCGTCACCTATCCTTAGGTGATAACCACAACAAGAACACAAATTCCGAATCCGCTTTGAAAATTAATCATCCGTTCTAGGATGATTGATTACTAGGTTTTGAACCCTCTGTTATAAGGTTTTGAACCCTTCTAGTTTGACTCATTTTTTGGCTTAGTGCCTTTTGAGTTTTCAAAATCTCGTCAGAGTTTGGGTCTAAATAATGTGAACACGTGCAAACTGGAAGAGTGAATGCCTGTACCCTGAGTTTTCTGTCTAAGGCTAGAGTGTTCATACAAATCCACATAATCGGACCAGTCACTCTTACCTGGGAACTCTTGGGGTGAGTATTCACTTATAGGCGAGCATGTCTTCGCGATACATTATTTTGATTCATTACTTTGATTAGTCACTGCGTGTCGTTTGTTTGTTCGAGGTAACAAACAAATGATTGCCTTCCTTGTGTTTTGTCGATACCTCTTTTGTTTTTCCTAATTTTCAATCTCACTCGATTCTCCTGTTTCCTTACTAGACAATGCCTCCTCGACGTGAAGCACAATCTTTTACTATTGAAGAAATCACAGCCCTGGTCTCTCAGCAAGTGGCTGCTGTGCTTCCCGGTGTTGTGACCCAAGTCCACGAGATATACAACAACAACAATAATAACAACAACAATAATGCACCGTGTAATTTCAAGAATTTCAATTCTGCTAAGCCGCTAAAGTTTTCTGGGTCACAAGGAGCAACTGCACTCCTTCAATGGTTCGAGAGTATCGAGAACACATTCAGACATGTGCAATGTCCGAATAGGCGTAAGGTTAAATTTGCTTCGAGTGTGTTTGAGAAGTGTGCTCTTATGTGGTGGAACGGAGTGATGCGCGACAGGGGTGCCGAAGTAGCGTTGGTACAAACATAGGAAGAGCTTCGAGCTCTCATGATGAGAGAGTTCTGTCCCCGTCACGAAATTCGAGCTTTGGAACGAGAGTTTGATGATCTGAAACAAGACGGGGGGGAACACCGTGCGTATACGGATCGATTTGAGGAGCTCAGTCTTTTGTGTCCTACTATGGTTACCCCGTTGGAGAAAGCGATAGAGAGGTATATCGATGGTCTACCCAATTCTATTCTGGATATAGTGACCGGTAATAATCCTACCACCCTTCGCCAAGCAATCAAGTTGTCTGCTACCCTGACTGAGTCTCAAGTCAGGAAGGGTAAACTCACCCGCAATGGTGATAAAAAGAAGGCGACTGATTCTGGGAAGGACAAGAATAAAGGTAAGGGTAAAGAAGGTGAGTCATCGAAGAAGTCGAGAAAGCGAAAGGGTTCCCAGAATTTTGCAGTAACTGCACAAACTGCCCAGAACCCTTAGAACCCGCCAGCTCAACCTCCTGCGAAGAAAGCGTATGCTGGTACCGCACCTCATTGTGCTCGCTGCAATGGTCATCATGTTGCACAACAAGCTTGTAGGCAATGCACAATGTGTGGTAAGCTTGGGCATCTGGCCAACGTCTGTCGTTCGGGTCAAAATCAGATTGTTCGGAATCAAGCTCCAGTTCAGGGGAATGCTGCTAGATTCCCATCGGGTACATGTTTCAATTGTGGAGAGCTTGGTCACTACCACAACAACTGTCTGAGGTTGGCAAATGCAAATGTAAATCCAAACGTGAATGTCAATGTCAATGCAAATGCGAATCCCGCTCGTGGGCGAGCGTACAATCTGAATGCTAACGAAGCAAGGGCTGACAACAAGGTGGTTAATGGTACGTTTCTTGTTAGCAATCGACCTGTATATATTCTTTTTTTATTCTGGCATCGATAGAAGTTTTGTTTCATTATCTTTTGAACCCTTGCTTGCGATACCTAGAACTAAACTGAGGAAACCCTTATCTGTCGAAGTTGCTACTGGTAAACCTCTTGTTCTCGATTCTATTATTCGTGATTGTCGGTTAAACCTTGATAACCATATTTTTCCCATTGACCTCACACCGATGCAACTTGGGAGTTTCAATGTTATCGTGGGAATGGATTGGTTAACCAAACATCATGCTGAGGTGGTTTGTTTCGATAAGATTGTCCGTATTCCTCTTCCGTCTGGCGATGTTCTGGAAGTTCGTGGAAAGAAGCCATCAGGTGGATTGAAGCTTATGTCGTGTACAAAGGCCCAAAGATATTTACGAAAAGGATATGTTGCTTTCCTGGCACATATCACTGAGGAGAAAGGCAAGAGTAAGAGTATTCAGGATATTCTGATTGTTCGGGATTATCCAGAGGTGTTTCCCGATGAACTGCCTGGTTTGCCTCCAGTTCGTCAAGTCGAGTTTCATATTGACCTTGTACCCAATGCCAACCCGATTGCGAAAGCACCTTATCGTCTTGCACCGTCAGAGATGCAAGAGTTATCGAAACAGCTTCAAGAGTTATCTGATAAAGGATTCATCCGTCCGAGCTATTCGCCTTGGAGAGCTCTTGTTCTCTTTGTGAAGAAGAAAGATGGATCTTTTCGAATGTGTATCGATTATCGTGAGCTTAATAAGCTTACCATCAAGAATCGATATCCCCTACCTATAATTGATGATCTCTTCGACCAGCTGCAAGGTGCTTCATGTTTTTCCAAGATCGATCTGCGATCTGGGTATCATCAACTTCGTGTTTTCGAGGAAGATATTCCCAAAACTGCTTTCCGTACAAGATATGGGCATTATGAGTTCACTGTCATGCCTTTTGGTTTGACAAATGCCCCGGCTATCTTCATGGACTTGATGAATAGGGTTTGTAAACCTTATTTAGATAAGTTCATCATTGTGTTCATCGACGATATTCTCATTTATTCAAAGTCTCGAGCCGATCACGAGCAACACCTCCGTCTGACATTGGAACTCCTAAAGAAGGAACAACTTTTTGCTAAATTCTCCAAGTGTGAATTCTGGCTTAAAGAAGTTCAGTTCTTGGGTCATATTGTCAATGAGCAGGGTATTCACGTAGATCCATCCAAGATTGTTGCAATTAAGGATTGGAATACACTGATGACACCTACAGAAGTTCGTTCTTTTCTTGGTCTGGCTGGTTATTATCGACGGTTTATTTCTAACTTTTCAAAGATCACGGTTCCACTCACTGCTTTGACTCAGAAGAATAAGCCTTTTGAGTGGGGACCTAAGCAAGAAGAAGCGTTCCAAACGCTGAAATGGAAGCTCTGTGACGCTCCTGTTTTATCTCTACCTGAGGGAAACGATGATTTTGTTGTCTATTGTCACGCGTCGAATCTAGGACTTGGTTGCGTTCTTATGCAACGAGGTAAGGTCATAGCTTATGCGTCTAGACAGCTGAAAATTCACGAGAAGAACTATAGGACTCATGATCTTGAGTTAGGAGCTGTGGTTTTTGCGCTTAAAATCTGGAGACACTATCTCTATGGAACGAAGTGTGTGGTTTTCACAGACCACAAAAGTCTCCAGCATATTCTCAATCAGAAGGAGCTGAACATGAGGCAACGACGTTGGGTTGAACTCTTAAACGATTATGATTGCGATATCCGCTACCATCCTGGTAAGGCGAATGTCATAGCCGATGCGCTTAGTCGAAAGGAACGAGTCAAGCTTCATTCTGTTCGAACTCTATCTGATATTCAATCTCGTGTTCTTCAAACTCAACGATCTTGTGTGATCAATGACTTATTGAAATATGAGCTACCACTTCAACTTGAGCTTAAACTCGAAAGGAAAGACGACGGTTTACTCTACTTTGGGAATCGTTTGTGGATTCCGAATCAGGACGATCTTCGCACCTTAGTAATGGACGAATCTCACAAGTCTCGATATTCTATCCATCCTGGTGCTGATAAAATGTACAAGGATCTTCGTACTAAGTTCTATTGGCCTGGTATGAAGAAGGATGTTGCCTTGTATGTATCAAAATGCCTAACTTGTCTCAAAGTCAAGGCTGAACATCAACGACCTTCTGGTTTGCTTGTACAACCAGAGATACCGGTTTGGAAGTGGGAGAACATTGCAATGGATCTCATCACTAAGTTACCACGTACGTCTAAAGGTCATGATGCTATTTGGGTTGTAGTTGATCGTTTGACAAAATCTGCTCACTTCTTACCAATCCGTGAGGATTTCTCTGCTGAAAAGCTTGCCAAGATCTACGTAGATGAGATTGTATCACAACATGGCGTTCCTTTGGATATCATTTCTGATCGTGATGCTCGATTTTCATCTCATTTTTGGAAAACCATGCAATCTGCTTTGGGGACCCAACTAAATCTAAGCACTGCTTATCATCCCCAAACAGATGGTTAATCTGAGAGAACGATTCAAACTTTGGAGGATATGCTTAGAGCATGCGTGATAGACTTTTGTGGTAATTGGGATTCTCATCTTCCACTGATCGAGTTCTCTTACAACAACAGTTATCATACTAGTATTAATATGGCACCATTCGAAGCTCTCTACGGTCGAAAATGTCGTTCACCTGTATGTTGGAATGAGATCGGTGAAGCTCAGCTTACTGGACCTGAGCTCATTCTGGAAACAACAGACAAAATCAAGAAAATCCGCGATAATCTTGTGACCGCTAGAAGCCGTCAAAAGAGTTATGCAGATTTGGGACGCAAGCCCATGGAATTTCAAATCGGAGACTGTGTCCTACTCAAGGTGTCACCTTGGAAGGGAGTGGTGAGATTTGGAAAAAAAGGAAAACTTGCACCACGATATGTTGGACCATTTAAGATTGTTGAAAGAATTGGAAAGGTTGCCTATCGACTAGAACTACCTCAAGAGCTTGGAAATGTTCATCCGACTTTCACGTGTCCAATTTACGAAAGTGTTTAGCTGATGCTGATCTTCACATTCCTCTCGACGAGATTCAAATTGATGAAACGATGCACTTTGTCGAGAAACCTGTGGAGATAGTGGAACGTACATACAAACAGTTGAAGAACAAACGGATTCATTTGGTCAAAGTTCGCTGGGAATCCAAACGTGGCCCCGAGTTTACTTGGGAACGTAAGGACCAGATGAAGGCGAAATATCCGCATTTGTTTTCACAAGATTCCTCTAAATAAAATTTCGGGACGAAATTTCCTAAAGTAGGGGAGACTGTGACCATCTTGGTTTTCACACTCGTATTTGTTTGATTTTCATTGTAACAAATACCGTATTTGGAATAAAACTTATTTGAACATACTTGCTTTGTGCTTATACATGCTTATACCAATACAAACACGTGAAACAATTGCAAATTTGTTGAGTTTTATGCTATTAAACAAGGTTACATAAACTATAAGGGCCTATTGTGACATTTTGTGAAACTACAATCTAAAGGACCTATTTGTCATTCTTTGAAACTTTAGAAACACAAGGGTTAAAAGCGCAATCATTGAAAACTACAAGTTTAGGGTCCTTATGGTCATTATTGAAACTCATTTATAAAAAGAAATAAATATAGTTTATTTTGTTTTAAAAGTACAAGGTTCATTGGGTCATTCTTGAAACTTAAACTCTAGGGACTAAAACTGACTTTTAGAAACTCATTTTAACTGAATTATGTTAACTGAGTTAGTCCTCATATAATAAATCCTTCTTTAAAACTTAACCCAGTTAGTTTAACTAACTAACTATTACAGGGACCATTTATGACATTTTCTGAAACTTCAGGGACCACAGTTGCATATTTTCAAAACTTCAGGGTCTGTTTTGAATATTTTTTGAAAGTTCAGGGGCTGATTTTATAAATTTCTGAAACTTGAGGGACTGTTTTTGTATAAAATGCAACTTGAGGGGCCAAAGTGTAAATGTTTCAAAATTAATAAAAAAAAATGGAGTTGAACCGGTGGCATATGGGATTCGAACTCGCGTCCCTCCGCCCACAAACAAGCGCAGCAACCAGCTGGTCTACCAGCTCACATGTGTTTGATTTAAGTTTGCATTATATTTAATTTAATTAAAATTTCGAGCTGAATTATAAACCCAGCACTGCAGGTCGCAGTTTGAACAAAAAAAATCACCAAAAATAATTTTTAAACCATCCTTTCAACCTGTAAAGCTACCCACATGATTCCCAACCTACCCCAACTAATTCCAATCATTCAAACGACACATTATGGTGCCAAAACACTCAAAAGAAAAAGAATTTAAAAAAAAATAAAAGTAGATCAAATCCACTAAGTTTTGTTGAATCTGAGATCCAAACTTCGTGTATTTAAGTTCCCTACATTCCAAGCAACATTCCACACCATTTACAAACACTTAAACACCCGAAATCGTCGGATTAAAACCTGCAACTCGCCGGAATACTCACTTTTTCGCCGGAATTTTTCAATCTGATCATCCTTTCAATACCGGTTCGTTTTTATTGTTTCAATTAATTCTTTTATGCTTATACAATGTTTCTCCAAAGTTAATTTGAATATAACACAGTTTTCCCGTAGAATTGAAAGAGTTGACTTTTTGTTTGACTCCAATTGAAGAAGATGACCAGTTCCTGTTTGGTTATAAATGTAGCAGTCCTAAACCAAACACGAACAGAAGCTTAGCCCAGTGGTTAAGAATCTGTTTGGTTACAATACAGACCCGGGTTCGAACCCGGGGGTCTGCATCTCTTTTTAATCGTTTCATTTTTAATATTTTCAACATTTTAATAATTTTTACAAGATTATTAACCACTGTTGCTTTTATTGAAAATATGAAATTAGTCAATTTATTTATAAAACTAATTTTTACAATATTAAAACAGTTTATTATTAAATAATTAATAATAAATCGATTTTTAGGAATAAAAATCTGAAATTTTCAGATTAATTATTTTAAGTGTTGATCTTCACAAAAATAATGTTGCTACTGATATTTTATATAATTTCAATATTTATATAATTAAATCAGTAATATTCAAGTTCAATAATTAAAAATGTTATTTTTAATTATTATGATATAAATTAATTATATCACTTGTACAATATTTTGCCAATAATCATTATATTTAACTATGATACTAGTTAAATATATTTGATTTATTATTACAAATGTTTATATTAAATCGAATGTACATTTTTTTGCAATTTAATTATTTATGATAAATAAATATTTTTCATAAATAATTCCTCTATATCATGATCATTTTTCCGAGCCCTCTAAACATATAATTCACAAGATCCTTCTGTAAATCTAAACACTATTAAATACAATAAATGCTCAACAAATCCCGTCAACACTCTACGACCTCAATATTGATACGTTATTCTTGTTCATGTACGATTCATTAGGACAACTTTGAGTTTCCTTATTATCAGACACCTTAATCTTGACTTGCGTATTCAGAATCTCCTGCAAAATAATGTGAGTACATAGATCCCCTCTTTTTACTGTTTTCGATTGTTTTGGGGTGATTCATATGTATCAAAACGATTTCGATATTCTAACAATGGTTTTCGATTGTTTTGGGGTGATTCATATGAGTCAAAGTCAGAGTCAAAGTCTGAGTCCGATACTTCAAGTCCATCAGTCAAAAAAGGACAAACGGGTTTACAATAAAATTTTCTATTATAAAAAAATAATTTGAATGACGAAACATTCAAAGTAGCATATACTTTGAATGATTCTGACAAATTATATTCTGATGAAGAATTTCCAATAGGAGGTGTTAAAACTGAAATGATTAACAAGGTTTTCAAACTAACAGAAATTAATATTTCTAAAAGAGTAAATTGCCATTTTAGTCCCTGAGTTTTGTCCAAATTTGCCATTTTGATCCAAATAGTTTTTTTTTTTGCATCTAGGTCCCTGACTTTTCCCTTTTGTTGCCATTTTGATCACTTTGCCTAACTCCATCCAAAAACTCCATCTTTAACCAGGGGTATTTTGGGGATTTTCATTTTAAATGTTTTTAATTGCCATTTTGATCCAATTCCAAAAAATCAAAAAAAAAATCCAAAAAATCAAAAAAATTCCAAAAAATCAAAAAAATTCCAAAAAATTCTAAAAAATCCAAAAAAATCCGTTTCGGCGCGAACCGTTTCGACCCGTACCGTTTCGAAGCTGAATCATTTCGATGCGAACCGTTTCGACCCGTACCGTTTCGAAGCTGAATCGTTTCGATGCGAACCGTTTCGACCCGTACGTTTCGAAGCCGAACCGTTTCAACCCGTACCGTATCGAACCGAACCGTTTCGAGCTGAACCGTTTCGACGCGAACCATTTCGACCCGTACCGTTTCGAAGCCGAACCGTTTCGAACAGTACCGTTTCGACCCGTACCGTTTCGACCCGTACCGTTTCGACCCGAACCGTTTCGAGCCGAACCGTTTTGACGCGAACCGTTTCGACCCGTACCGTTTCGAAGCCGAACTGTTTCAAGCCGAACCGTTTCGACCCGTACCGTTTCGAACCGAACCGTGCCGTATCGAACCGTGTCGTTTCGACCCGTACCGTTTCAACCCGTATGGGTCGAAACGGTTCGGTTCGAAACGGTACGGGTCGAAACGGCACGGTTCGGTTCGAAACGGTACGGGTCGAAACGGTTCGGGTCGAAACGGTTCGGCTTCGAAACGATACGGGTCGAAACGGTTCGCGTCGAAACGGTTTAGCTCGAAACGGTTCGGGTCAAAACGGTACGGGTCGAAACGGTTCGCGTCGAAACGCTTCAGCTCGAAATGGTTCGGGTTCAAAACGGTTCGCGCCGAAACGGATTTTTTGAATTTTTTAGAATTTTTTGGATTTTTTAGAATTTTTATGATTTTTTAGAATTTTTATTGTTTTTTAGAATTTTTTGGAATTTTTTTGATTTTTTGGAATTTTTTTGATTTTTTGGAATTGGATTAAAATGGCAATTGAAAACATTTAAAATGAAAATCCCCAAAATACCCTTGGTTAAAGATGGAGTTTTTGGATGGAGTTAGGCAAAGTGATCAAAATGGCAACAAAAGGGAAAAGTCAGGGACCCAGATGCAAATAAAAAAACTATTTGGATCAAAATGGCAAATTTGGACAAAACTCAGGGACTAAAATGGTAATTTACTCTTTCTAAAATAAAAGATGTAAATCTTTCTGAAAACCTAAAAAGTACACCTCAAGAATTCAACAGAAATTAAACAAGAAAAAAGGTTACAGTTCTGGTTCTGGTTTTCAAAAGAAACCAAACCATAACGGTAATTTCAAAAAGAAAGGTCTTGGTTTTATTCCACCAAAAAATCATAAAAATAAGAAAACTTATAAACCAAAAACTGTATTTGTTTCAGGATCAAGTTCGGAAGAAGAGGAAAAGAAATCATTCTGGAAGCAATCAAACAAAGAATTCCTTGTGAAGAAGCAAGAGGAAATGAGGAAGGAAGCTGCTCAGAAGAAGAAAGAGACGAGAACTTGTTTTCAATGCAAAACAGTTGGTCACATTGCCAGGAATTGTCCAAAGACAATCAAAACAAAACAGGGAGTCTCTAAAAAACTGAAAGAAAAGGTAGTTGAGAATGAATCACCAACCGAACAATTTAAAGTTTTCAAAAATTCAAAGTTTGAGGTTGGTGAAAGTTCAAAAAGTTTTAACAAAAGAAAGGTGAATCTTGACAACCACAAGTGGGTTGTTAAGAAATCTGATGATAGTTCTAGCAGTGATTCTGATTCATCAAAATCAAAGGAGCTATTTTCTGGCAATGAATCTGACTCGTCAAAGTCAGAGGAGTCACGTGTTGAGTAAAAATTGGAAACGTCAGTATCGCCAATGGATGATGTCAATTTTCCACCATTGCGGGCTGAAAATTTTAAACAAAAAGTTGGAAAAGTTGAAATTTCAAATCAATTTTTTTCTGATAAGAAAGATTTCGATGTTGAAAAAGCCTTTAACTCCAAAGTGAAGAATATTTTTGGAAAAATGGTTGATGGGAAAGTCAAAGGCGTAAAGGAATTTTATGAAAAGAAAACGAAGAAACCAGATGAAGATGGGTCATCCCAGTTTAGTAACTGGGATAGAACCTATCATGATTAAATTCTGGACTTGCCGGAGCTCCCAAGTTGGTAATCGAGGAGCAGGAATCGGCATCTTTCTTGAGAAATTCACATCTGTGATATTTCGACTTACAAGTGGTATTCTTATTCTTAAAAATTGTCATATGTTGATTTACAAGTGGTATTGGTTGATGAGATTCGACAAGTGGTTAATCAAGGTCATTAAGTTGAACTTGATTTAACTTTCATACAAATGGTTGAATGAACAAAATGATGAGTTTATCCCCTAACCTACAAGTGGTTTGAAAATTTCAACAAAACTAATTTTCCGAAAAAACCATTTGATTAAAACAAACTTAAGTGTTTTGAAATCATAATGGGAAAATAGTTTGTTGTCAGGGGGAGTTCTGATTGTTTATGCCAAGTGGATGGCGATTTGAAGCAATTCACAACAGTTGTCACTTTATTTGTACAGTTTGTTTTCAAATTTTCTTTAAATGGTTTTGAATTTTAGGGGGAGTAAGAAATTTCTGAAAATCCAAGAACATTGGAAAATTTGAAAAAGGCAAAAACATGATAAAATGAAAAATGAGTTTTGTGTGAAAAAGAGGAAATGATAGTACATCAGTGGACTGTCACAGTACGCTAAAGAATTTGGAAGTTAAAATGTGATAAACGGTCTCACTAAAGATGTGACGATAGGCTCAGCTAGACTAGTAGATTTGTGATAACGATACAAACTTAAATGAAAAAGCCTAGTTCTAGTGGAAAACGCAGTTGAAAGCATAGTACTTAGTTTTATCCTTCTTGACTATGTACCTACTCAGTAATCGCTGAATGCTAAAAGAGCATAAAAACCGGTCAGTTTGTGAACTTTCACAACTTGCTGAAAAAGTCACTGTGATTGTGCATTTCTTTTTGCAAAGATTTAAACTTGTTTGATTTCTTTATTTTTTTTAAGCATTGGACATTCTCTGCGTATACGTGAGTATCGAACTGGATGTTAGTGCCTAAACATTCTGCTTTATTTTTCTTGGTGTTTCGTTTAAATCTTGGATCACCTCTGCGTATATGTGAATATCGAACTGGTGATTAAGATCTAAACATTTTCAACTTGTTTTTATTTCTTATTTTGTTTAAACATTGGACTTTCTGTTGGTGCATATGTCTGTCGACTTCGTCTTGTATCGAGTCTTGTAATAGAATGATAGATCAGGGCACGAAAAACGAGGAATTTATAGTTTGTGACCATTTCGCATGAAATAGACATTGTCTATTTCGTACGAAATGAGACTTGATCATTTCGTACGAAATGCTCAGTCTATAAATACCAAGCTTGTCCATTTCGTTTGTAACTTTCCGTTTCCAGAGCCGAAGTGCAGCTGAAGTGTCTACTCGCTGTAAAACGTTGTTATATCAATCTGAAAGACAATTAGAGTGTATTTCAAGCTGTTTCTAAGTCGATACGTTAGTTTCCGCCTCTCGTATTGACAAGAACTCTTCTGAACGACTCGTTTTGGTCATGCAAAGGATCCTTTAAGTGGTATCAGAGCTCAGGAGGAGGAGTTCTTACCGAATTCAGCTTGATTTCATAAAATTTCTGACTTCTACACCTTCTTTTTCAAAATTAACAAGTTTTACGGTTAAAATGGCTTGATTTTCTCACATTATAGGCGAAACATTGTTTTAACAAAGCCTTGAAAGAATTAGACCTAAAATCTACCTAAAAATTGATCAATTGGACAAAAATCTGTTCGAAAGTATGACGTCAGCATCATTTAGCACGGAATAAACCCTCCATTTCGCACGAAATCACATTTGTGATCCATTTCGCTGGAAACTGTGCATCAGATTCTTTATTTCGCACGAAATCACCTATTTCGTTTGAAAGAGTGTCATTCCGTACGAAATCGTTCTTTTTGCTTGAGATTAAGTTCATTTCGCATGAAATCATGTATTTCATGTCAGTCATTTCGTACGAAGTCATTTTGCAGGTCATTTCGTTTGAACGGGGCATTTTGTGTGAAGAGTTCATTCCGTTTGAAAAGGATCTTTTCGTTTGAAGGCATTTCGTTTGAAAACTATTTTTGTGAAACATTTTACCGAATCATGGAAGAAGAGTTTTACAACGCATTTGCTACTGCCCCGAGTACTCCTGCTAGTATTACTCATAGTATGAACATGGAAAATGAAATGGGAACATTGCAGAAACCGCCAAAGTTAATGGGCATTGAGGAATATTATGGTTGGAAAGATAGATTTGAAAATTGGGTTCAAGCAAATCATTTGAGATCTTGGGAATGTATTGAAAAGAAGTATGTTAAACCTCGTACAGATGTGGGTGTTACTAAAACTATTTCTGAGTTGTCGGACAAAGAACGAGACATGTACAAAGCAGAAAATATGATGATTAGTCTACTTCAGCAAGTAGTGAAAGAAGATATCTTCATATTACTTCAACATGATAATACTTCACGTTCGATTTGGGAAGCACTTCGAATTAAGTTTGAGAGAAGTGAGAAGATGATCAGGAGTAAGAAATCATTATTAAAGAAAGAATTTGATTTGTTTATGAGTTTTCCGGGTGAAACTTCAAAGAAACTGATTGAAATATATTGTCACTTAGTGCGATCAATGTCATTGTTGGATATTAACAAAGATCGAGAAGAATGGGTTGACAAATTAGCTGATGCTTTACCTCAGAAAGAATGGGGTACATATCTGATGATCTTAAAGAACACTAGAGAATATGATAAGTTGACAATTTCTTAGTTTATTGAAAAGATTGAAGGACAGGATCTTGAACAGCAGAAGATTGCTAGAATGAACAGTCCAAGTGGTCAACAAGACATCAAGATGTATTATAAAGGAAATGTTCAGGATATTGAAGCAAGTCCAAAGATCCAAACCGCTTTTAGTGCAGAAAACTCATCTGGATCAGTTAATCAAAGCTCAAACAGTAACAGTGGTTTTTCTTCATACTCGAGTGTTAGTCCGAATGTTTCAACCTCAAGTCATCAGTTTCAAAGCTCAAACAGCTGTAATGGTCATGTGTTACACTGCAACATCGCGTTGCATCTTCAGAATGGTCAAAATTTCTCTGAAGAAGTTGCTAAAGGTCATCTGTCATTACTAGCTACAGTGTTAGAATCATATGAGGGTTTGGTTGCTGGAAGAATCGAAAATCCTATGCTGACAAAAGAGGATTACGATCAGATCGATGCTGAAGAAATGGAGCTTATAGATATTAAGTGGTGTTTAGCGAGTGTTTTGAGGAGAGCTGAGAAGTTTAAGATAATTACAGGAAGAGATGATTTTCGTGATGCTAATGTTTCTACTTTTGTGACCATCTTGGTTTTCACACTCGTATTTGTTTGACTTTCATTGTAACAAATACTGTATTTGGAATAAAACTTATTTGAACATACTTGCTTTGTGCTTATACATGCTTATACCAATACAAACACGTGAAACAATTGCAAATTTGTTGAGTTTTATGCTATTAAACAAGGTTACATAAACTATAGGGGCCTATTGTGACATTTTGTGAAACTACAATCTAAAGGACCTATTTGTCATTCTTTGAAACTTTAGATATACAAGGGTTAAAAGCGCAATTATTGAAAACTACAAGTTTAGGGTCCTTTTGGTCATTATTGAAACTCATTTATAAAAAGAAATAAATATAGTTTATTTTGTTTTAAAAGTACAAGGTTCATTGGGTCATTCTTGAAACTTAAACTCTAGGGACTAAAACTGACTTTTAGAAACTCATTTTAACTGAATTATGTTAACTGAGTTAGTCCTCATATAATAAATCCTTCTTTAAAACTTAACCCAGTTAGTTTAACTAACTGACTATTACAGAGACCATTTATGACATTTTCCGAAACTTCAGGGACCACAGTTGCATATTTTCGAAACTTCAGGGTCTGTTTTGAATATTTTTCGAAAGTTCAGGGGCTGATTTTATAAATTTCTGAAACTTGAGGGATTGTTTTTGTATAAAATGAAACTTGAGGGGCCAAAGTGTAAATGTTTCAAAATTAATCAAAAAAAATGGAGTTGAACCGGTCGCATATGGGATTCGAACTCGCGTCCCTCCGCCCACAAACAAGCGCAGCAACCAGCTGGTCTACCAGCTCACATGTGTTTGATTTAAGTTTGCATTATATTTATGTTAATTTTAATTTCGAGCTGAATTATAAACCCAGCACTGCAAGTCGCGGTTTGAACAAAAAAATCACCAAAAACGATTTTTAAACCATCCTTTCGACCTGTAAAGCTACCCACATGATTCCCAACCTATCCCAACTAATTCCAATCATTCAAACGACACATTATGGTGCCAAAACACTCAAAAGAAAAAGAATTTTTAAAAAAATAAAAGTAGATCAAATCCACTAAGTTTTGTTGAATCTGAGATCTAAACTTCGTGTATTTAAGTTCCCTACATTCCTAGCAACATTCCACACCATTTACAAACACTTAAACACCCGAAATCGTTGGATTAAAACCTGCAACTCGCCGGAATACTCACTTTTTCGCCGGAATTTTTCAATCCGATCATCCTTTCAATACCGGTTCGTTTTTATTGTTTCAATTAATTCTTTTATGCTTATACAATGTTTCTCCAAAGTTAATTTGAATATAACACAGTTTTCCCGTAGAATTGAAAGACTTGACTTTCTGTTTGACTCCAATTGGAGAAGATGACCAGTTCCTGTTTGGTTATAAATGTAGCAGTCCTAAACCAAACACAAACAGAAGCTTAGCCCAGTGGTTAAGACTCTGTTTGGTTACAATACAGACCCGGGTTCGAACCCGGGGGTCTGCATCTCTTTTTAATCGTTTCATTTTTAATATTTTCAACATTCTAATAATTTCTATAAGATTATTAACCACTGTTGCTTTTATTGAAAATGTGAAATTAGTCAATTTATTTATAAAACTAATTTTTACAATATTAAAACAGTTTATTATTAAATAATTAATAATAAATCGATTTTTAGGAATAAAAATCTGAAATTTTCAGATTAATTATTTTAAGTGTTGATCTTCACAAAAATAATGTTGCTACTGATATTTTATATAATTTCAATATTTATATAATTAAATCAGTAATATTCAAGTTCAATAATTAAAAATGTTATTTTTAATTATTATGATATAAATTAATTATATCACTTGTACAATATTTTGCCAATAATCATTATATTTAACTATGATACTAGTTAAATATATTTGATTTATTATTACAAATGTTTATATTAAATCGATTGTACATTTTTTTGCAATTTAATTATTTATGATAAATAAATATTTTTCATAAATAATTCCTCTATATCATGATCATTTTTCCGAGCCCTCTAAACATATAATTCACAAGATCCTTCTGTTAATCTAAACACTATCAAATACAATAAATGCTCAACAAATCATGTCAACACTATACGACCTCAATATTGATACGTTATTCTTGTTCATGTACGATTCGTTAGGACAACTTTGAGTTTCCTTATTATCAGACACCTTAATCTTGACTTGCGTATTCGGAATCGCCTGCAAAATAATGTGAGTACATAGATCCCCTCTTTTTACTGTTTTCAATTGTTTTGGGGTGATTCATATGTATCAAAACGATTTCGATATTCTAACAATGGTTTCAAAACGATTGAGATGGTTTATATTAAACTAATAACGATTTCGATAATGTGAACGAGCTTGTTGGCTGTAATTACATAACGAATGACATTCATTAATTTCGGTTAAACCGACCAGTATTAGGTTATGGTACCATAGGATCCGACAAATCCCGTTATCAAACTAGACCCACGGTTATGTGTGGGTTAGGTGGGTAACGACTGAATCTGATGATTGTTAACTTACCCTTTGGAGGTTTGTTAATGGGAGAACGATTGGGAATGATGAACGAGTCACAAAGGTTTGAATGTTATTAGCAAGACGACCAAAAGTAGTTTTCACAATTAAAACAAGAACGATTCATGATTTGGTTTACATAAACAAATGTTTTGGGTTAAGATTCATGGCAAGGGTTATAAATTATGACCAATCTATTTTGACTTGGTTATTCATTTACAATACAAACATTTTACAAAATAAGGTTTTCTAATATCAATTAACGAAGTTGTACAAGTTGTTTCAACATACAAACGAGCCATGAATCTGATACTCACACAAAAACTATGTACTCGCTAGCATTTCTTTGCTTACTTTGTTTTTACATATGTTTCAGGTGATGTTGCTTAATGTTGATTGCGAATAGGATGCATGCTCACTTAGGACCGGACGAGGCCTTAGTGATTTAATAACGATGATAAACTATGTTTGAATTGCTTGTTTAACTTTAAGACAATGTTTAATATTCAATAAAATGAAACTCTTGTATCCATGGTTTGAAACAATAATTCTGTTACAACACTCCCCGACGTTTCCGCCACGATTTGTTGTTTTACGTGGTCGGGGTGTGACAGAAAAGTTGGTATCAGAGCCAATGGTTATAGAGAATTAGGTTATTAGTAAAACTTTGACATAGACTATAACTTTCTAGGACCCTAACGCAAGTTTTCTTGTGTTTAGATCTTAAAACAATACCGTCACCTATCCTTAGGTGATAACCACAACAAGAACACAAATTCCGAATCCGCTTTGAAAATTAATCATCCGTTCTAGGATGATTGATTACTAGGTTTTGAACCCTCTGTTATAAGGTTTTGAACCCTTCTAGTTTGACTCATTTTTTGGCTTAGTGCCTTTTGAGTTTTCAAAATCTCGTCAGAGTTTGGGTCTAAATAATGTGAACACGTGCAAACTGGAAGAGTGAATGCCTGTACCCTGAGTTTTCTGTCTAAGGCTAGAGTGTTCATACAAATCCACATAATCGGACCAGTCACTCTTACCTGGGAACTCTTGGGGTGAGTATTCACTTATAGGCGAGCATGTCTTCGCGATACATTATTTTGATTCATTACTTTGATTAGTCACTGCGTGTCGTTTGTTTGTTCGAGGTAACAAACAAATGATTGCCTTCCTTGTGTTTTGTCGATACCTCTTTTGTTTTTCCTAATTTTCAATCTCACTCGATTCTCCTGTTTCCTTACTAGACAATGCCTCCTCGACGTGAAGCACAATCTTTTACTATTGAAGAAATCACAGCCCTGGTCTCTCAGCAAGTGGCTGCTGTGCTTCCCGGTGTTGTGACCCAAGTCCACGAGATATACAACAACAACAATAATAACAACAACAATAATGCACCGTGTAATTTCAAGAATTTCAATTCTGCTAAGCCGCTAAAGTTTTCTGGGTCACAAGGAGCAACTGCACTCCTTCAATGGTTCGAGAGTATCGAGAACACATTCAGACATGTGCAATGTCCGAATAGGCGTAAGGTTAAATTTGCTTCGAGTGTGTTTGAGAAGTGTGCTCTTATGTGGTGGAACGGAGTGATGCGCGACAGGGGTGCCGAAGTAGCGTTGGTACAAACATAGGAAGAGCTTCGAGCTCTCATGATGAGAGAGTTCTGTCCCCGTCACGAAATTCGAGCTTTGGAACGAGAGTTTGATGATCTGAAACAAGACGGGGGGGAACACCGTGCGTATACGGATCGATTTGAGGAGCTCAGTCTTTTGTGTCCTACTATGGTTACCCCGTTGGAGAAAGCGATAGAGAGGTATATCGATGGTCTACCCAATTCTATTCTGGATATAGTGACCGGTAATAATCCTACCACCCTTCGCCAAGCAATCAAGTTGTCTGCTACCCTGACTGAGTCTCAAGTCAGGAAGGGTAAACTCACCCGCAATGGTGATAAAAAGAAGGCGACTGATTCTGGGAAGGACAAGAATAAAGGTAAGGGTAAAGAAGGTGAGTCATCGAAGAAGTCGAGAAAGCGAAAGGGTTCCCAGAATTTTGCAGTAACTGCACAAACTGCCCAGAACCCTTAGAACCCGCCAGCTCAACCTCCTGCGAAGAAAGCGTATGCTGGTACCGCACCTCATTGTGCTCGCTGCAATGGTCATCATGTTGCACAACAAGCTTGTAGGCAATGCACAATGTGTGGTAAGCTTGGGCATCTGGCCAACGTCTGTCGTTCGGGTCAAAATCAGATTGTTCGGAATCAAGCTCCAGTTCAGGGGAATGCTGCTAGATTCCCATCGGGTACATGTTTCAATTGTGGAGAGCTTGGTCACTACCACAACAACTGTCTGAGGTTGGCAAATGCAAATGTAAATCCAAACGTGAATGTTAATGTCAATGCAAATGCGAATCCCGCTCGTGGGCGAGCGTACAATCTGAATGCTAACGAAGCAAGGGCTGACAACAAGGTGGTTAATGGTACGTTTCTTGTTAGCAATCGACCTGTATATATTCTTTTTTATTCTGGCATCGATAGAAGTTTTGTTTCATTATCTTTTGAACCCTTGCTTGCGATACCTAGAACTAAACTGAGGAAACCCTTATCTGTCGAAGTTGCTACTGGTAAACCTCTTGTTCTCGATTCTGTTATTCGTGATTGTCGGTTAAACCTTGATAACCATATTTTTCCCATTGACCTCACACCGATGCAACTTGGGAGTTTCAATGTTATCGTGGGAATGGATTGGTTAACCAAACATCATGCTGAGGTGGTTTGTTTCGATAAGATTGTCCGTATTCCTCTTCCGTCTGGCGATGTTCTGGAAGTTCGTGGAAAGAAGCCATCAGGTGGATTGAAGCTTATGTCGTGTACAAAGGCCCAAAGATATTTACGAAAAGGATATGTTGCTTTCCTGGCACATATCACTGAGGAGAAAGGCAAGAGTAAGAGTATTCAGGATATTCTGATTGTTCGGGATTATCCAGAGGTGTTTCCCGATGAACTGCCTGGTTTGCCTCCAGTTCGTCAAGTCGAGTTTCATATTGACCTTGTACCCAATGCCAACCCGATTGCGAAAGCACCTTATCGTCTTGCACCGTCAGAGATGCAAGAGTTATCGAAACAGCTTCAAGAGTTATCTGATAAAGGATTCATCCGTCCGAGCTATTCGCCTTGGAGAGCTCTTGTTCTCTTTGTGAAGAAGAAAGATGGATCTTTTCGAATGTGTATCGATTATCGTGAGCTTAATAAGCTTACCATCAAGAATCGATATCCCCTACCTATAATTGATGATCTCTTCGACCAGCTGCAAGGTGCTTCATGTTTTTCCAAGATCGATCTGCGATCTGGGTATCATCAACTTCGTGTTTTCGAGGAAGATATTCCCAAAACTGCTTTCCGTACAAGATATGGGCATTATGAGTTCACTGTCATGCCTTTTGGTTTGACAAATGCCCCGGCTATCTTCATGGACTTGATGAATAGGGTTTGTAAACCTTATTTAGATAAGTTCATCATTGTGTTCATCGACGATATTCTCATTTATTCAAAGTCTCGAGCCGATCACGAGCAACACCTCTGTCTGACATTGGAACTCCTAAAGAAGGAACAACTTTTTGCTAAATTCTCCAAGTGTGAATTCTGGCTTAAAGAAGTTCAGTTCTTGGGTCATATTGTCAATGAGCAGGGTATTCACGTAGATCCATCCAAGATTGTTGCAATTAAGGATTGGAATACACTGATGACACCTACAGAAGTTCGTTCTTTTCTTGGTCTGGCTGGTTATTATCGACGGTTTATTTCTAACTTTTCAAAGATCACGGTTCCACTCACTGCTTTGACTCAGAAGAATAAGCCTTTTGAGTGGGGACCTAAGCAAGAAGAAGCGTTCCAAACGCTGAAATGGAAGCTCTGTGACGCTCCTGTTTTATCTCTACCTGAGGGAAACGATGATTTTGTTGTCTATTGTCACGCGTCGAATCTAGGACTTGGTTGCGTTCTTATGCAACGAGGTAAGGTCATAGCTTATGCGTCTAGACAGCTGAAAATTCACGAGAAGAACTATAGGACTCATGATCTTGAGTTAGGAGCTGTGGTTTTTGCGCTTAAAATCTGGAGACACTATCTCTATGGAACGAAGTGTGTGGTTTTCACAGACCACAAAAGTCTCCAGCATATTCTCAATCAGAAGGAGCTGAACATGAGGCAACGACGTTGGGTTGAACTCTTAAACGATTATGATTGCGATATCCGCTACCATCCTGGTAAGGCGAATGTCATAGCCGATGCGCTTAGTCGAAAGGAACGAGTCAAGCTTCATTCTGTTCGAACTCTATCTGATATTCAATCTCGTGTTCTTCAAACTCAACGATCTTGTGTGATCAATGACTTATTGAAATATGAGCTACCACTTCAACTTGAGCTTAAACTCGAAAGGAAAGACGACGGTTTACTCTACTTTGGGAATCGTTTGTGGATTCCGAATCAGGACGATCTTCGCACCTTAGTAATGGACGAATCTCACAAGTCTCGATATTCTATCCATCCTGGTGCTGATAAAATGTACAAGGATCTTCGTACTAAGTTCTATTGGCCTGGTATGAAGAAGGATGTTGCCTTGTATGTATCAAAATGCCTAACTTGTCTCAAAGTCAAGGCTGAACATCAACGACCTTCTGGTTTGCTTGTACAACCAGAGATACCGGTTTGGAAGTGGGAGAACATTGCAATGGATCTCATCACTAAGTTACCACGTACGTCTAAAGGTCATGATGCTATTTGGGTTGTAGTTGATCGTTTGACAAAATCTGCTCACTTCTTACCAATCCGTGAGGATTTCTCTGCTGAAAAGCTTGCCAAGATCTACGTAGATGAGATTGTATCACGACATGGCGTTCCTTTGGATATCATTTCTGATCGTGATGCTCGATTTTCATCTCATTTTTGGAAAACCATGCAATCTGCTTTGGGGACCCAACTAAATCTAAGCACTGCTTATCATCCCCAAACAGATGGTTAATCTGAGAGAACGATTCAAACTTTGGAGGATATGCTTAGAGCATGCGTGATAGACTTTTGTGGTAATTGGGATTCTCATCTTCCACTGATCGAGTTCTCTTACAACAACAGTTATCATACTAGTATTAATATGGCACCATTCGAAGCTCTCTACGGTCGAAAATGTCGTTCACCTGTATGTTGGAATGAGATCGGTGAAGCTCAGCTTACTGGACCTGAGCTCATTCTGGAAACAACAGACAAAATCAAGAAAATCCGCGATAATCTTGTGACCGCTAGAAGCCGTCAAAAGAGTTATGCAGATTTGGGACGCAAGCCCATGGAATTTCAAATCGGAGACTGTGTCCTACTCAAGGTGTCACCTTGGAAGGGAGTGGTGAGATTTGGAAAAAAAGGAAAACTTGCACCACGATATGTTGGACCATTTAAGATTGTTGAAAGAATTGGAAAGGTTGCCTATCGACTAGAACTACCTCAAGAGCTTGGAAATGTTCATCCGACTTTCACGTGTCCAATTTACGAAAGTGTTTAGCTGATGCTGATCTTCACATTCCTCTCGACGAGATTCAAATTGATGAAACGATGCACTTTGTCGAGAAACCTGTGGAGATAGTGGAACGTACATACAAACAGTTGAAGAACAAACGGATTCATTTGGTCAAAGTTCGCTGGGAATCCAAACGTGGCCCCGAGTTTACTTGGGAACGTAAGGACCAGATGAAGGCGAAATATCCGCATTTGTTTTCACAAGATTCCTCTAAATAAAATTTCGGGACGAAATTTCCTAAAGTAGGGGAGACTGTGACCATCTTGGTTTTCACACTCGTATTTGTTTGATTTTCATTGTAACAAATACCGTATTTGGAATAAAACTTATTTGAACATACTTGCTTTGTGCTTATACATGCTTATACCAATACAAACACGTGAAACAATTGCAAATTTGTTGAGTTTTATGCTATTAAACAAGGTTACATAAACTATAAGGGCCTATTGTGACATTTTGTGAAACTACAATCTAAAGGACCTATTTGTCATTCTTTGAAACTTTAGAAACACAAGGGTTAAAAGCGCAATCATTGAAAACTACAAGTTTAGGGTCCTTATGGTCATTATTGAAACTCATTTATAAAAAGAAATAAATATAGTTTATTTTGTTTTAAAAGTACAAGGTTCATTGGGTCATTCTTGAAACTTAAACTCTAGGGACTAAAACTGACTTTTAGAAACTCATTTTAACTGAATTATGTTAACTGAGTTAGTCCTCATATAATAAATCCTTCTTTAAAACTTAACCCAGTTAGTTTAACTAACTAACTATTACAGGGACCATTTATGACATTTTCTGAAACTTCAGGGACCACAGTTGCATATTTTCAAAACTTCAGGGTCTGTTTTGAATATTTTTTGAAAGTTCAGGGGCTGATTTTATAAATTTCTGAAACTTGAGGGACTGTTTTTGTATAAAATGCAACTTGAGGGGCCAAAGTGTAAATGTTTCAAAATTAATAAAAAAAAATGGAGTTGAACCGGTGGCATATGGGATTCGAACTCGCGTCCCTCCGCCCACAAACAAGCGCAGCAACCAGCTGGTCTACCAGCTCACATGTGTTTGATTTAAGTTTGCATTATATTTAATTTAATTAAAATTTCGAGCTGAATTATAAACCCAGCACTGCAGGTCGCAGTTTGAACAAAAAAAATCACCAAAAATAATTTTTAAACCATCCTTTCAACCTGTAAAGCTACCCACATGATTCCCAACCTACCCCAACTAATTCCAATCATTCAAACGACACATTATGGTGCCAAAACACTCAAAAGAAAAAGAATTTAAAAAAAAAATAAAAGTAGATCAAATCCACTAAGTTTTGTTGAATCTGAGATCCAAACTTCGTGTATTTAAGTTCCCTACATTCCAAGCAACATTCCACACCATTTACAAACACTTAAACACCCGAAATCGTCGGATTAAAACCTGCAACTCGCCGGAATACTCACTTTTTCGCCGGAATTTTTCAATCTGATCATCCTTTCAATACCGGTTCGTTTTTATTGTTTCAATTAATTCTTTTATGCTTATACAATGTTTCTCCAAAGTTAATTTGAATATAACACAGTTTTCCCGTAGAATTGAAAGAGTTGACTTTTTGTTTGACTCCAATTGAAGAAGATGACCAGTTCCTGTTTGGTTATAAATGTAGCAGTCCTAAACCAAACACGAACAGAAGCTTAGCCCAGTGGTTAAGAATCTGTTTGGTTACAATACAGACCCAGGTTCGAACCCGGGGGTCTGCATCTCTTTTTAATCGTTTCATTTTTAATATTTTCAACATTTTAATAATTTTTATAAGATTATTAACCACTGTTGCTTTTATTGAAAATATGAAATTAGTCAATTTATTTATAAAACTAATTTTTACAATATTAAAACAGTTTATTATTAAATAATTAATAATAAATCGATTTTTAGGAATAAAAATCTGAAATTTTCAGATTAATTATTTTAAGTGTTGATCTTCACAAAAATAATGTTGCTACTGATATTTTATATAATTTCAATATTTATATAATTAAATCAGTAATATTCAAGTTCAATAATTAAAAATGTTATTTTTAATTATTATGATATAAATTAATTATATCACTTGTACAATATTTTGCCAATAATCATTATATTTAACTATGATACTAGTTAAATATATTTGATTTATTATTACAAATGTTTATATTAAATCGAATGTACATTTTTTTGCAATTTAATTATTTATGATAAATAAATATTTTTCATAAATAATTCCTCTATATCATGATCATTTTTCCGAGCCCTCTAAACATATAATTCACAAGATCCTTCTGTAAATCTAAACACTATTAAATACAATAAATGCTCAACAAATCCCGTCAACACTCTACGACCTCAATATTGATACGTTATTCTTGTTCATGTACGATTCATTAGGACAACTTTGAGTTTCCTTATTATCAGACACCTTAATCTTGACTTGCGTATTCAGAATCTCCTGCAAAATAATGTGAGTACATAGATCCCCTCTTTTTACTGTTTTCGATTGTTTTGGGGTGATTCATATGTATCAAAACGATTTCGATATTCTAACAATGGTTTCAAAACGATTGAGATGGTTTATACTAAACTAATAACGATTTCGATAATGTGAACGAGCTTATTGGCTGTAATTACATAACGAATGACATTCATTAATTTCGGCCAAACCGACCAGTATTAGGTTATGGTACCATAGGATCCGAAAAATCCCGTTATCAAACTAGACCCATGGTTATGTGTGGGTTAGGTGGGTAACGACTGAATCTGATGATTGTTAACTTACCCTTTGGAGGTTTGTTAATGCGAGAACGATTGGGAACGATGAACGAGTCAGAAAGGTTTGAATGTTATTAGCAAGACGACCAAAAGTAGTTTTCACAATTAAAACAAGAACGATTCATGATTTGGTTTACATAAACAAATGTTTTGGGTTAAGATTCATGGCAAGGTTTATAAATTATGACCAATCTATTTTGACTTGGTTATTCATTTACAATACAAACATTTTACAAAATAAGGTTTTCTAATATCAATTAACGAAGTTGTACAAGTTGTTTCAACATACAAACGAGCCATGAATCTGATACTCACACAAAAACTATGTACTCGCCAGCATTTCTTTGCTGACTTTGTTTTTACATATGTTTCAGGTGATGTTGCTTAATGTTGATTGCGAATAGTATGCATGCTCACTTAGGACCGGACGAGGCCTTAGTGATTTAATAACGATGATAAACTATGTTTGAATTGCTTGTTTAACTTTAAGACAATGTTTAATATTCAATAAAACGAAACTCTTGTATCCATGGTTTGAAACAATAATTCTGTTACAACACTCCCCGACGTTTCCGCCACGATTTGTTGTTTTACGTGGTCGGGGTGTGACAACTTTGGGTTTTGATAAATCTAAAGTTACTTGTTTTCGATGCAGGGAAAAAGGACATTTCAAAAGGGAATGTACCAATCGAGAAGCAGGAGGAGCTCAAAATCCATTCGGAAATAATGATTATTATCGGAAAGCTATATATCAACAAGTTGCTCAACAACCGTATCAACAACAAGAACCACAAACTGCACATGCTAAGAAGGCGATGGAAGATTCAACAAAGAAAGCTTATTTTGGTATAATTGATCAAGATGATGAAAAAGTGGCAGAAGGTTTTAGCTGGGACAAAATACATTCCACCTGATTCAAAGCTAGTAGCATTCATTGCACAAATAGTTCAAGAACCAGACTTGATGAAAGAATGGATGAGTGTTTTTTATAACAGTGAGAAAAGCCAAGATGGAGAGTTTGTTTCTTCAGACGATGGTTTAGAAAAGATCCAAGTATTTGATCAATCGTCAACTGATAGCAGTGATGATGAAGAAGAAACATTAATAAACATTGGAAAAACCCAATTATCTCTTGAAAGTTTCAAATTTTATTTTGCCGAAAGATTGGAGAAGCTAAAGGAGAAGCGAGCAGCAAAAGAACAGAAAAAGGTAAAATGTAAAAATGTTGCTCAGGAAGAGAAGCATGAACAGAGTGAAAAAGTTAAAATTGCTGAGAAGATGGTTGAAGTTGAGAAGATAGTCGAAGTTGAAAAGATTATCGAAGTTGAAAAGATTGTTGAAGTCATAATACCTTGTCTAAAATGTTTGGAACCATGCAAACAATGTGAAGAAAAGGATGAGAAGTATAGTGAGCTTGACAAGATGAAGGAAAAGTTATTGTTCGATGTCAATTATGTGAAAGAGTCATATGATGTGTTGAACAGAACGGTGAATAGTCTGCAAAAGACAAATTCAGAAAGAGAAGATGCTTTAACCATGATGAATGCAGTGATGATGTCTAAGTAGAAGGCTATCAATCACTATATTGAAGAATGTGCTAAATTGAAGCAAGAGTTGGAAATAGAAAAGATAGAGAATGAAAGAATCAAAAGATTGCTGCAAAGCTATTCAAGTTCTGATTATTTGATTGATAGAATTTATCCAACTGTTGCAGGTTTTGAAGCATTTCAAGATGAGAAGCCAGAAGAGAAGAATATTGGTAAGAAACAAAGTGCAAATTATAACAAGTGTCCGCCTCCGATTTGGGAAGGTTATTCTCCCAGAAAACCAAATGAGGAGCAAGTAAAAAGGCTATCAATATAAAGTTAAAGTCTGAAACAACTGATGTGTTACAAGAAAACATTGACGTCACATTCACATCGTCTGACACTGATCATGAGTCTGAGTTAATAAAGAAAGTGGTCGATCAGGTGTTGGATAAGGATGAGAGTTAGAGTTAAAGTCCGAGTCTGGAAGTTCGAGTTCGTCGGTCAAGAGTTCAAAATCATCCATCAAAAGGGTTTACAATAAAGAATTTATGTTATCAAAATCTAATTTGAATGACGAGTCAATCAAAGTGGCATATACTTTGAATGATTCAGACAAATTATATTCTGATGAAGAATTTCCAATAAGAAGTGTTCAAATTGAAAAGATTAAAAAGGTTTTCAAATTAACAGAAATTAATATTTCTGAAATAAAAAATGTAAATCTTTCTGAAAAGCCAAAACCTTACACCTCAAGAGTTCAACAAAGGTTAAACAAGGAAAAAGGTTACAGTTCTGGTTCAGGTTATCGAAAGAAACCAAACCATAACAGTAATTTCAAAAAGAAAGGTCTTGGTTTTATTCTTCCAGAAAATCATAAAAATGAGAAAATTTATAAATCAAAAACTGTATTTGTTTCAGGGTCAAGTTCTGAAGAAGAAGCAAAGAGGCCTTTCTGGAAACAATCGGACAAAGAGTTCTTTGCAGAAAAACAAAAGTTTGATAAGAATGAATCTTGTCAGAGGAAAGAGACAAGAACCTGTTACCGATGTCAAGAAGTTGGTCACATCGCCTGGAATTGTCCAATGGCAACCAACACAAAACAGGAAGTTGTTTTTAAACTCAAAGAAAAAGTGATTGATAAAACTGAACCAACAACTGAAAAATTCAAAGTGTTTAAAAATTCAACATATGAAGTTGGTGAATGTTCAAAAAGGTTTTACAAAAGAAGAGTGAATCTTGACAACCAAATGTGGGTTGTTAAGAAATCTGATGTGAAATCTGGCGATGAATCTGACTCGTCAAAGTCAGAGGAGCCACCATTTGAGCTAAAATTAGAAACTTCAGTTCCGCCAATAGATGATGTCAATTTTTCACCATTGCGGGCTGAAAATTTTAAACAAAAAGTTGGAAAAGTGGAAATTTCGAATCAATTCTTTTCTGAAAAGAAAGAATTTGATATCAAAAAGGCTTTCAATGGAAAAGTGAAACATATTTTTGAGAAAATGGTCGATGGTAAGGCCAAAGGGGTAAAAGATTTTTATGAATCAAAAATAAATGTTCAAACCCCGAGTGAACATGAGAAGGTCACACCCAAGGATAGTCAGGCTTGGGTATCTGTATTTCATAAGTAAACATCCTGACTTGCCGGAACTCCCAGGTTGGTAATTGTGGAGTAGGAATCGACATCTTTCTTGAGAAATTCATATCTGTGATATTTCGACCTACAAGTGGTAGTATCCTTAAATAATTGTTACATTTTGATTTACAAGTGGTATGGTTGATGAGAACCTACAAGTGGTTAATCAAGGTCATTAAATTGAACTTGTTTTAACTTCCATACAAGTGGTTTTTGGAGGAAAAAGTGATGAACAAATCCCCGATCTTACAAGAGGTTTCAACAAAACTAATTTTCCGGAAAAAACCATTTGATTAAAACAAACTTAAGTGTTTTGAAATCATAATGGGAAAATAGTTTGTTGTCAGGGGGAGTTCTGATTGTTTATGCCAAGTGGATGGCGATTTGAAGCATTTCACATCGGTGTGTCAAATTTTGTTTTTAAATGATTTTGAATTTTAGGGGGAGTAAGAATTTTTTTTAGAAAATCCAAAAACATTTGAAAATTTGCAAAAGCCAAAAACATGATAAAAAAAATGAGTTTTGTTGTGATAAAGAGGAAATGATAGTATATCAGTGGACTATCGCAGTACGCTAAAGAAATGGAAAGTCAAAATGTGATAAACGGTCTTACTAAAGATGTGGCGATAGGCTCAGCTAGACTAGTAGATTTGCGATAACGATACAAACTTAAATGAAAAAGCCTAGTTCTAGTGGGAAACGCGGTTGAAAGCATAGTACTTAGTTTTGTCCTTCGTGATTGTGTGCCTACTCAGTAATCGCTGAATGCTAAAAGAGCATAAAAACCAGTCAGTTTGTGAATTTTCACAACTTACTGAAAAAGTCACTGTGATTGTGCATTTCTTTTTGGAAAGATTTAAACTTGTTTGATTTCTTTATTTTGTTTAAGCATCGGACATCCTCTGCGTATACGTGAGTATCGAACTGGATGTTAGTGCCTAAACATTCTGCTTTATTTTCTTTGGTTTTTAGTTTAAATCTTGGATCACCTCTGCGTATATGTGAATATCGAACTGGTGGTTAAGATCTAAACATTTTTTCAACTTGTTTTTATTTCTTATTTTGTTTAAACATTGGACTTTCTTTGCGTATCGAAAGATCGACCAGATTGTTAATGTTTAAACATTCTTCGTTGTTTTCGCACATATCATAATTGATGAAAGTTTAAAGGCATTACTTGGGTCAGTGTATTGCATGATGAGGGGATATGCTGAGATCGTGGGGTTCATAAGAATTTAGCGCAAAATTAATATACCTTAAACGTATCGGTAAGCATTTTGAAAGTTGTTAGATTGAGTTTAAGAGGACAACAATATCGTCAATCTATGTGAATCGTTTAGAACTTAAAATGTTCAAAGCTTAACGATGCTAGTGATTGGTCTTAAAAAAAACTGATATGATCCTCTTACACAAACTCACAAAAATATTGTCTGTAAATATTTCTTTACTGCTTTTCATTTACCAAACTCCAAAAAAGATTTTTAGTGTGTTTTAGCATAAAATTTTGAAAATACAAAAAGATTTTCGACAACTGGTGTTGGAGAGCTGATTTTCAAAATTCCAAGTGCTAAACATGATGAACAAAGGTTTGGGAAAGTTTATTTGAAATGAGAAAAGATTTCGAAATAATTAAATGGTTCAAATTTGAATGTTATTTATACATGTGGTCATCAGAAATTATAAATGTTAAATCATTTTTGAACAATCTCTGCAAGTGTTATATAAATTTGTTAAATTGTAAAATTTGTGAAATTTATGTTGAGGTAGAGTCTGTGCAGGTTAGCCAGGTTCCTGATCCTGTTGCTACGAAGAGCCAGGAGACGTCCTGAACCTGTGGAATGCTATGACAGATTGTGATCTCTGAATAACTCAAGGGGGAGTCTGCTAGCAAAAGGGGAGTCTGAAGATAGTAGAGCCAGATTGGTTCTGAGGAATTTATGAAGTCAACATCCAAGGGAAGATTAGCTGCTGATGCTGAAGAACTTAAGGAATCAAGAGATCTGATCAATAGAAGACAGAGACAGGTTGAGATTCTTGAAGAGAAAGAGAGAGAATAGAGAAAGAGATTGAGGATGCTTTACACTGTTAGATACTTTGGAGATAGCACAAAGACTGATAAAGATTGAAGTCTCGACTTTCTGAAGATTTGTACTGAAGACTCGTCGATATCCAAGGGGGAGTCTGATGGTGCATATGTCTGTCGACTTCGTCTTGTATCGAGTCTTGTAATAGAATGATAGATCAGTGCACGAAAAACGAGGAATTTATAGTTTGTGACCATTTCGCACGAAATGGAACAAGACCATTTCGCACGAAATAGACATTGTCTATTTCGTACGAAATGAGACTTGATCATTTCATACCAAATGCTCAGTCTATAAATACCCAGCTTGTCCATTTCGTTTGTAACTTTCCGTTTCCAGAGCCAAAGTGCTGCTGAAGTGTCTACTCGTTGTAAAACGCTGTTATATCAATCTAAAAGACAATTAGAGTGTATTTCAAGCTGTTTCTAAGTCGATACGTTAGTTTCCGCCTCTCGTATTGACAAGAACTCTTCTGAACGACTCGTTTTGGTCGTGCAAAGGATCCTTTACTTTCTCTGCGTATCGAAAGATCGACCTGGTTGTTAATGTTTAAACATTCTGTGTTGTTTTCGCACATATCACAGTTGATGAAAGTTAAAGGCATTACTTGAGTCAGTGTATTGCATGATGAGGGGATATGCTGAGATCGTGGGGTCCATAAGAACTTAGTGCAAAATTTAATATACCTTAACGTATCGATAAGCATTTCGAAAGTTTTTAGATTGAGTTTAAGAGGATAACCATATCATCAATCTATGTGAATCGTTTAGAACTTAAAGTGTTTATAGCTCAACGGTGCTAGTGATTGGTCTCAAAAACTGATATGATCCTCTTACATAAACTCATAAAAATATTGTTTGTAAATATTTACTTACTGCTTTTCTTTATACAAAAATCCAAAAAGATTTTCGGAGTGTTTTAGCATAAATTTTTGAAAAATCCAAAAAGATTTTATTTCATCTTATTTTCGACAACTGATGTTGAAAAGCTGATTTTCAAAATTCCGAGTGCTAAACATGACGAACAGCAGGGTTGGGAGAGTTTGTTCAGTAAGAAGAAAAAGTTATTCTTACAAGTGTTTCATCAGAGATTTAAATGTTAAATCATTTTGAACGATATCTGCAAATGGTATATAAATTTGTGAAATTTATTGTGCGGTAGAGGATGTGCAGGTTAGCCAGGTTTCGATTCCTGAAGATATGCAGACTCGAGCCAGGTTCCAGATCCTATTGCTACGAAGAGCCAGGTTTCGATTTTAGAACCTATAAAAGTTATAAGAGCCAGGCTTCTAATCCAAAAGGCTGTGAATTCCAGACTGCGATCCCAGCTTATCAAAAGGGGGAGTCTGAAGACGTAAGAGCCAGATACCGTTTCTGGAATAGCTTTAGAGCCAGGTTCGAATCATGCTATTCATGCTAGTTGATGAAGATCTTAAGGAATCAAGAGATCTGATCAAGAGAATTGGAAGAGTCAGGGTGAGATTCTGGAAAAGAGAGATAGAGTTTGATTGAGGATGCTTACAATGGAGAATGCTTTGAAGAGAGCGAGAAGACTGATAAATATGGAAGACTCGACATACTTAAGAGTTGTAGTGAAGACTCGTCGACATCCAAGGGGGAGTCTGTTGGTGCATATGTCTGTCGACTTCATCTTGTATCGAGTCTTGTATTAGATTAGAGTGATCAGGGCACGAAATTCGAGAAATTTGTGTTGTGACCATTTCGCACGAAATGGGAATTGTTCATTTCGCACGAAATAGGAACTGGCCATTTCATACGAAATGGATCTAGTCATTTCGTGTGAACCGTTCCGTGCGAAATGGAGAGTCTATATATAGGTGCCTTGTTCAAATCATTTGTAACGTTCTGATTCTGGTAGCGAAGCTCTGCCGAAGTGTCTCCAGCATTGTAAAATGATCTGATATCAATACAGAGACAGTTTAAAGTGATTCTTTGTGCAAATCAGCTGAAATAACTCCAATACGTCTGATTCCGCCTTTCGTATTGGACGAGATCTCTTCTGAACGACTCGTTTGGTCGTGCAAACGATCCTAACAGTAGCTTTATTTAAGTTACTAGAAGTCCTGGACCTTGACCAATGTCATTTTATCTTACACTCTCCGACTCTGATTTCGAGCACACACAAGTTTCCTATGATAGTCTTCATAAGAAACGTTCCTCTGTCCGTAGTTCGAAACTCCATATTTTGTTACTACAAGGACATCACTTTGGCAGTTGGCAAATTTGCTAAGACTCCAAACGTGGCCCAGAGTTTTACTTTGGGTACGAAGGATTCATTCAAATCGAAACAATCAAAGTTGTCTTCACAGGTTTCCTCTAAAATAAAATTTCGGGACGAAATTTCCTAAAGTAAAGGAGACTGTGACACCTGTGTCACTTCAACCATCATACAAATACCAAACCAATGAAATATTGTGTTTCATACTTGGGATTTGTATAAATATGTGTATCACTTGCACATATCAATTCTTGTTCGATTTCGAGCTTTAAATCGCTTTCTGGAAAGTTATACACGAACTGATGCGTAAACACGATCAGTTTAATGCAACAAACACTCCGGAATAGTGAAATAGTCTTAACATACCTTAAATAACCTTTACATAACTTAAAATAAGTTTTGAAGGGTTTGGTATGGCAAAAACAAGTTTATTCGCTCACAGGGACTAATTGCGTCAACTTGCAAAAGTATACCGTTTCGTAAGGCAACGTACAGTCTGGAACATGATCATAAGCTAAAAATACCATAAATAACCTAAACATAGCTTAGAAATAAGCTTTGGGTGGTTCGGTGTGCGAAAATATGCTTATTTGATCTTACAGGGACTAAAAGTGTCAAAAACGGCGTAAGTTTGCATTTTCACGCATATCTTACGTTCTGACCAAATCTGGACATCCAAAATTTTTGTACACACTAAAATAAATCGGCATGCAAAAATACCATTCGTCGCTTAATTTGGATCGTTTTCGCGGCCGTTCGAGTTTCGTCGTAATTTGACGAATAACGCGACCGTACAACCAAACGAGCCAACATCCGAGAGTTTTCCAAGCACGTTTTGAGTCATCTAAACTTTAATGACCTTGTAAAGCCTTGAAAATGGCTTAACTAGTGTTAAAAGTTCTGAAACAGAGCTCAAACAAGTGCAGGGACTAAAGCTGTTAAATTAGAAACTGTTGCTGATCTGCTGAGTTCACACGGGCCGCGTAAGGCTGCCCCTCAGCTTACGCGGGCCGCCTAAAAATTCCCAGTTCCATATTTTTGATTTTTTCAGCTGTTCTTTGTGTGATCACCAAGTTAGCACTTCTCCAAGTAATTCCTTTGTGTGATCACCAAGTTAGCACTTCTCCAATTAATCTTAGCTGGCCCATAACACATGTAGGGCTATGATCTTATGCTTGATGGCCACACAAACACTTGTTTTGATCTTGTGAGTTCACTACAAGTATAAATAGCCTAGCATTTCATTTGTTGCAACTCACCCTTGATCTAAATTCTCTAAGTTGAGGTTTTATAACTTCATACCTGAGAATTATAAGATCAAGTTCTAGCAAGGACCCTTTGTAAGCTTCCTTCGTTCTTTTATCGCTTTCTTAGCGTGAAAGTCAAACAGTGTTTGACTTTCTGCTTTGACCTCTTTGGTCAACACGAAGTTCGTTTGAACTTCCCAACGTGAGCGTAATCACGATGGTTATAGTCCCTAGTGACTATACCTACTGATTACCACGTTGACTAGGCGTAGTGAAGAGTCGTAGTTTCGGTCAAAATGCGCATTTATGCGTATTTTGCAACCAAACTACTTATGGATATCCAAACACTTTGTTTTGATATCAAAACCTATTTTCTAACTTAGTTAAGCATGTTTTAACATGCTTAGCTCGTCACTTTTAGTTTAGTGCTTGTTTAGAGTCGTAAGTCAAGCGGTCTAAACCACCGCTTAGACTTTCGAACTCAACCCGTTTGGTCGATCATTAGGATCTGACCAAGCATGTTTAGTGACCATAGTTGCATAGGGAATAACCTTCTGAGGTTATACCTTATGGTCACATAGTTTAAGTAGTTGTATGATAGGTAGTTTATATGCCTTAGGTAAATGACCAAAATGCCCTTTTCATGCATAATTGGATTTTAAGCATATGTAACCTAAACATTTGTCACTTAACTGATTATGCAACATATTTAAACATGTTAGGCCATATAATACTTGTCATAGGACTAGTTAGACGTCTCGAAAGCTCGTTTGCATGAATGACACGTTAAAGTGGCGTAAGCTACCTTAATGGGTCGTAACGGGTCGAAAGCCCTTAGGATCGGTTCTGATCTAGAATGTAGGATTTGTTAAACCATATTACATGAGTTTCAATACTCATTTGATTTACAAGACCTCATTCTATCCGATCTTCCGATTTAGGTCCGGTTTATTTACATAGTTACCTATATTAGGTGCCGTTTGATTCCGTGATCCCTCTACCTTTGCTTGGTTGTTGTTCAAGACTTCTAAGCATCCTCATGTGAGTACATAGTCCCCTCTTTTACTATTTTCAATGTTTTGGGGTGAAGCATGTGTACCTATTTGTTATGTTCATGATTTCAAAGTATAATTGATTATACATATTAGTACTTATCTTTTGACAAACTGAATGATTATTTATGGTTTAAACACTGATTTTTCAAAGATTATAAAATTAATTGTTGAATTGTACTTATTTTATGTTCACCAGACCGATTGGTAGTATGATATAGCGCTATAGGATTTTACACCCCATTCCTGTTGTTTATGGAATGTTAGAAACCGATATTTTATCTAAATAGGAATTGCCTTCGTGGTATTTCTATAGTCTCAAAGGTGTATTTTGATACACTAGGTCTGATTGAATTCTTAAATCACATTTTTATTGTATATTTTGTTATACTCCCAAAAGTATAGTTTGATATACTCTCATATGTGATATTGTACAAAACAACATATATTTTGTTAATTACTAAAACATAGTTTGATATGTTAGTTATAAAACCAAAGCATAGTTTAATATGTTATTATTAAAACCAAAGTATACTTTTGATATACTACCGAAAACGATTATTTTGACGACTAAAGTATATTTAATATACTATTTGTTTAACGATTTTGGAACTGAAATACATTTTAATATATTACTTGTTCGACTTTCTTAAAACCAAAGTATATTTTTATATATACTACAAACCTTTTTACTAAAACATTGTTTTACAAACTCATTTTACTTACATATTTATTTATGCATCATTCTTTTATAACATCAAATTTCTTATAAAATTCCGCATGATTTATAAAGAAAACATTTTTAAAGTTCATGACTATTTTGTTAAAACATACTTTTAAACTTACATAGTCATGAATCATGCATTAATAAAATCCTATGTATCTCACATGCATTTTTATGCTGACGTACCTATTTTTACACATGTTTTAGGTGCTGCTATGTGATGATTGTTGATACATGCTATACATAGGATGGACTTGTGCCTTAGCGACTTTAAAACTTGAAAGATAATATTTTTGTAATAAAACATTGAGTTCAATAATTCAATAAAACGAAATTTTTTTAATCCATGGTTGTGAAACAATGATTCTGTTACGACACTCCCCGATGTTTCCGCCATGATTTGTTGTTTTACGTGGTCGGTGTGTGACAGTAATCCTGCATTAATTTTGTCATTTCATTTCTTATGAAGTATCCACTGAGGAAAATAAACTATCCGTTCATTTTCGCTTCTAAAGAAATATCCACTGAGGAAAATGAATAAATTTATTCCACTTCTGATGAAGTATCCACTGAGGAAAATGAATTATACATTCATTTTCGCTTCTAAAGAAATATCCATTGGGGAATGAATAATCCTGTATCGATTCTTTCATTTCCACTTCTAACGAAGTAACCACTGAGGAAAAATGAATCATCCATTCATTTTCGCTTCTGAAGAAATATCCATCGTGGAAATGAATACTCTTTTCAATAATACTTCATTTCCACTTCTGATGAATTAACCACTGAGGAAAATGAATCATCCATTCATTTTCGCTTCTGAAGAAATATCCATCGGGAAATTGTGACATCTGTGCTTGTAATCATTGTATAAACCTTAAACAATTCAGTTATCAATAAAACAACGTGATTTGACCCCAATATATGTTTATTTATGTGTGATATTTTGCACATTTTGATTTTTGTTTGATTTCAAACTCTATATCGTTTTTTGGAAAGTTATACGCAAACTGATGCGTAAACGTAATCAGTTTAATGCGACAAACACTACGAAACATCAACACATGCTTAACATACCTTAAATAACCTTTACATAACTTATAAAATAAGTTTTGAAGGGTTTGGTATGGCAAAATCAAGTTCATTCGCTTACAGGGACTATTTTCGTCAAACGAAAATATGCCGATTCGTACCATAACGAACATTTCAGAACTTTATCATAAGTTAAACATACCCTAAAGATCCTTTACATACCTTAGAAATAGGCTTTGAGGGGTTCGGTATGCTAAAATAAACTTTTTGGTCAAACAGGGACTAAAAGCGTCAAAAAGTGCAAATGTCTGCATTTACGCGCATATCTTACGTTCTGATTATATCCAGACATCTAAAAATTTTTGTAATCATTAAAAAATTTTATTTTAGTGATTGACATGCTAAAATACCATTCGTCACGCAATTTGGATCGTAATTAACCGAATAACGCAATCGTATGACCAAACGAACTGACATTTGAGATGTTTTTGAGCATGTTTCATATTCCGTATACTTTAACTTCATTATAGAGCCTTGAAATGAGGTTAACGGGGCTTAAACGCATCAAAAATGGCTTAAAAGTGTTGTACGGACCATTTCTGCCATTTTGGCAAACTTTCTGGTAGCTGGCATGTGGTGGCGCTGCGCCACAGCCTAAAGGCTGTGCTGTGGCAGCACGCCACTGCCTAATCTGGACAGAAACTTCAATTTTGGCACCCAAGTTGAATTTCAGGGGCCTAAGTGTAACTTTTTCAATACCGTATGATGGTTTTGGGCACCCCTAGTATTCCAAAACCATGTGCCTTACATGTATGGACCAGATCGAAGCTCAATTATCGAGGAACGATCCTAACGGTTGTGGAAAATCTATATAAACCCACCATTTTCACTTCATCTTCTTCACACTTGATCTCAAACTTCTTCTCTAAGTTGAAGCTCTCCTTGTGAAGCTTCATACCTGAGAATTTTTTAGTTCAAATCTTCATAGCTTGGACCCTTTGTAAGTTTCCTTCATGCTTGTTCGTGTATTGCAAGCATGAAAGTCAAACAGTGTTTAACTTTCTGCTTTGACCAGTCAATGGTCAACACGAAGTTCGTTTGAACTTCGCAACGTGAGCGTAATCACGATGGTCATAGTCATTTGTGACTATATCTACTGATTACCACGTTATTTAGGCATAGTGACGAGTCATAGTTTCGGTCAAAATGCGTATTTTGCACCCAAACTATTCTTGGGTATCAAAACCCTTTGTTTTGATATCAAACTTGTTTTCTAACTTAATTAGACATGTTTTAACATGTTTAACTCGTCACTTTTAGTTTAGTGCTTATATAGGGTCGTAAGATAAGCGGTCTAAACAACCGCTTAGACTTTCAAACCCGACCAAACACATTTTTGTGACCATAGTTGTATAGGGAATAACCTTTCGAGGTTATACCTTATGGTCACTTCGTTTAGTTAGTTGTATGATAGATAGTTTATATGCCTTAGGAAAATGACCAAAATGCCCTTTTGCGCATAATTTCATTTTAAGCATATGTAACATAAATTTTGACATCTAAACTAATTAGGCAGCATTATCAGACTTGTTAAGGCATATAATACTTGTCATAGGACTAGTTAGGCGGTCCGAACACGTTTTACGCGAACGACGCGTTAAAGTAGCGTAAGCTACCTAAACGGGTCGTAATGGGTCGTAAGCACTTAGGTTAGGTTCTAGTTTAGAATGTAGGCTTTGTTAAACCATGTCACACGAGTTCCAATACTCATTTGGTTTACAAGACCTCATTCTATCAAATCTCCTAATTTAGGTCCGATTTATTAACATAGTTACCTATATTAGGTGCCGATTGATTCCGTGATCCTTCTAGCTTGGTTTGGTTGTTATTCAAAGACTTCTAAGCTATCTCAAGTGAGTACATAGTCCCCTCTTTTAAGGTTTTCAAATATTTTGGGGTGAAACACATGTGCCTACTTGTTACTTTCGTGCTTTTCATGTTTTTATATCATATGCTTGCTATGTTCATATAGTACATGTATAGTACATGATTTCATCCATGTTTTTGCTATGTTTGTTTTATTAACATGCTAGTACATTGATTTCATAAACACATTTGTTTCATATGTTCATTTCAGCATATGTACACGTTGATTTACATCATATTCATGCTATGTATGTTCATTTTTGCATACTTAGTACATTGTTTTCACATAACATGCTTACATTTGGTATGACATTCGGTTTGTTTAACGGGATAAAAGTACGTTCATTAACATTGGCCACGCCGCTCGGTAGTAAGTAGTGGTACCATAGGAATTGACAACTCCCATTTCTGGCTTCCTAGGTTTGTTTAGAAGTAGGAAATGACTGAATCTGATATTCATAAATTTTGATAAACCTTTAATTTGTTTTAAGGGTTTGTCTCCACAGTCGCAAGGCCTGAATGTATGCGTTTTAACAATACCGCAAAGATGTTTGTATCAGTAAAGCATGCATTTATTTTACAAAACATAACCTTGATTTAAACTATGATTTAATTCAATACATTGTTTTGTGAATTTTACCTATGGTTTTAGTTGACACATTTCACTTGCCATACATAACATTTGATTACACATTACATGATTTACATTTGACAATAGACATTGATTACACATAAACATTTTGACATTAGTTTAAACAAGATATTTTGGTGGTTTATTTGGGTAAGTGATTTAAATAACGAGGCGTGTGTAATATGATAGAAGCATGGTGGAAAGCCGCTGGTACTTCCTATATATAAGTGCTTTTATGATATTACATATCGTAGCGTTATTTAAACCATTTCAATTTAGACATATTACATTTTACACAGATAACATACTTTCACATAAACATTGTTTTACAAACAACTTATTTTATACAATCTCATTTTTACTTGGTTATTTATTTAACCACACATCTTTCTTTTATATCATCAAATTTCTTATCGATTTTCATATGATTTACAAAGGAATACACTTTACAAGGTTTATGACTATTTTAGTTAAACATTATTTTAAACTTACAAGTCATGAATCCTAAATCATTAAACCTATGTATCTCACAGGCATTTTTATGTTGACGTACCTATTTTCACATGTGTTTTCAGGAGCTGATGCATAGGAATGATCAAGATACACTTAGGCAGACCTGTGCCTTAGTGACATAAAATGAAGCTATAATAGTTTAACTATGTTATGTACTCTTTGTTTCTTCTGTTCTAAGACAATTTAATCCTTTTGTTTATAAATAAAACAAAACTTTAAATACCATGGTTGTGAAACAATAATTAGTTGCTCGACTCCCCGACGTTTCCACTGTGGTTTGTTGTTTTACGCGGTCGGCGTGCGACAGAAATGAATACTCCTTACAATAATTCTATCATTTCCACTTATGACGAAGTAACCACTGAGGAAAATGAATCATCCATTCATTTTCACTTCCGAAGAAATATCCATCGGGGAAATGAATAACTTATTCAGCAATTCTTCATTTCTACTTCTGACGAAGCATCCATTGAGGAAAATGCATTATCCGTTCATTTTCGCTTCTAAAGAAATAACCATTGAGAAATGAACAGCTTATTCATTCCTGCATTTTCATTTCTGATAAAAGTATCCATTGGAGAAAATGAATTATCCATTCATTTCCGCTTTTGAAGAAATATCCATTGGAAATAAATAACCTATTCATCTTTCATTTCCACTTCTGACGAAGAATCCATTGGAGAGAATGAATCATCCATTCATTTTTGCTTCGAAGAATATCCACTGAAGAAATGAAATATAAATCCTTACAAGATCTTTCTGTCTTATTAGTTAGATTCTTAAGGGATACTCACAGAACTACTGGTTAGTTTGATTTTTATCATTAATCAAATCTCTCGTTCCCACTTCCTACTTTATCTAAGGAAGCACCCACTAGGGAACTATAAAGTTATGCCTTACATGGAAATCCTTGATGGGTTACTCTATGTAAATAGATAACGCCCTAGATTCCCTGCAAGATGATTGTTTAACACAACTATACAGACAGACTCCTTCGAATAAATTTCGAGACGAAATTTCCTAAAGTAGGGGAGACAGTGACATCTGTGCCTCTACGACCATCACACAAATACCAAACCAATGAAATCTTGTGTTTCATTCTTGGGATTTGTATAAATACATGAGACATTTGCACATGTCAATTCTTGTTCGATTTCAAGCTTTAAATCGCTTTCTGGAAAGTTATACGCAAACTGATGCGTAAATGTAATCAGTTTAACGCAACAAACACTCCAGAACAGTGAAATAGGCTTAACATACCTTAAATAACCTTTACATAACTTAGAAATAAGTTTTGAAGGGTTTGGTGTGCCAAAACAAGTTTATTCGATCACAGGGACTATTTGCAACAAACTGCGAAAGTATGCCAATTCATATAGTAACGAACATTCCGGAACATGATCATAAGCTAAACATACCCTAAATATCCTTTACATAGCTTAGAAATAGGCTTTGAGGGGTTCGTTATGCGAAAATACGCTTATTTGATCAATATGGACTAAAAGCGTCAAAAAGTGCATAAGTTTGCATTTACGCGGATATCTTACGTTCTGAACATATCCGGAAATCCAAAAATTTTTGTAATCATTAAAATATTTTATTTTAGTGATTGGAATGCTAAAATACCATTCGTCGCGTAATTTGGATCGTTTTTCGCGTCTGTTCGCGTTTCGTCGTAATTAACCAAACAACGAGGTCGTACGACTAAACAAACCGACATCCATGATATTTTCAAGCATATTTCAAGTCCCCTATGCTTTAACATCTTTGTAGATCCTTGAAATTGGGTTAACGGGGCTTAAACGCGTCGAAAAACAAGTTTATCTGTTTTTCCAAAATTTGAAAGTCTGACCTGTAGTCTCTCGCCTGGGGCGAAGACTGTTACTTATGTCTTCAGGGCCCGCGATAGATAGATCAAACAGAAACACTGAATCTAGTTAAAACAACCTATTCTCATGGTTTTAATCCCTGATTTAGCATACCATTGGCTTGTTTTTGTGCTCCCCTTGTATTCTAATCAATGGGTAACATATGTATGGTTGAGATCAAGCCTTGATCCTTGCAAAAACACATGTAATGATCTTGTGAATTCAAAGTTTCCTATAAATACCCATCAAGTTTCATTCTTGTTCCTTGCTCAAATTGATCTAATCTGCTCTAAGTTGAAGCTAAGGCTTCATACCTGAGTATTTTAGTTCAATTCTTCCTAGCTTGGACCTTTTGTAAGCTTGTTTCATGTTTGTTTATGTTTTTCAAGCATGAAAGTCAAATAGTGTTTGACTTTCTGCTTTAACCATGAATTGGTCAAGTCAAAGTTCGTTCGAACTTTGCAACGTGAGCGTAATCACGATGGTTATAGTCCCTTGTGACTATACCAATTGATTACCACGTCGATTAGTCGAAGTGACGAGTCAAAGTTTCGGTAAAAATGCTGATTATGCGCATTTTATGGTGAAACTATTTTCGGGTATCAAAACACTTTGTTTTGATATCAAACCTATTTTCTAACTTAGTTAAACATGTTTTAACATGTTTAACTTGTCAGTTTTAGTATAGTGCTTGTATAGGGTCGTAAGTCAAGCAGTCTTGACAACTGCTTAGACTTTCGAACCCGACCCGTTTGGTCGATCATTAGGATCTGACCATACATATTTTATGACCATAGTTATATAGGGAATAACCTTCCGAGGTTATACCTTATGGCCACTTAGTTAAATTAGTTGTATGATAGGTAGTTTATATGCCTTAGGAAAATGACCAAAATGCCCTTTTCATGCATAATTTGAATTTAAGCATACGTAACCTAACTTTTGTCACTTAAACTTATATGCAACATATTTAAACATGTTAGGGCATATTATACTTGTCGTAGGACTAGTTAGGCGTCTCGAACGCTCATTCGATCGAACGACGCGTTAAAGTAGCGTAGACTACCTTAACGGGTCATAACGGGTCATAAGCACTTAGGATAGGTTTCGATTTAGAATGTAGGCTTTGTTAAACCATATCACATGAGTTCCAATACTCATTTGGTTTACGAGACCTCATTCTACCCGATATTCCGATTTAGGTGTCGATTTATTAACTTAGCGATCCAATTACTAGGTACTACTTGATTTCCTTGGTTTGCCCGAGCTTTGTTAAGTTCATTAGATCGAGGATACTTTGCAATTCAATGTGAGTACATAGTTCCCCTCTTTTACCGCTTTCAATTGTTTTGGGGTGATTCATATGTGCTAAACGATTTCGAGTTTTTCTAAAACGAATGCTATGGTTTATGTTAAACACAACGATTTCAATTATATGAACAAACTTGTTGGGGCGTTGGTCGAAAGACAATTGAATGACATTCATTAACTATTTTTAAGCCGACCAGTAGTACGTTATGGTACCATAGGATATTATGATACCATAGGATCTGACAAATCCCGTTATCGGACTTTCACCATGGTTATGGGGGTAATGTGGGTAATGATAGAACCTGATAATTGTTAACTTACCCTTTGGTGGTTTGTTAATAAGATTTGAATGATTAGGACGAGTCACACAGGTTTGAATGTACTCAATGAAACGACCAAAACTTAGTTTTCACAATTAAAACACGAACCAATGGAACTATTTGAACTATGTGAACGATTTGTGTGACAACTGTGCTCTGTAAATGATGAAGGATGTAATACATTATCAATTATCAATAAAACGATGTGTTTTGGTGTTATTATGTGTGTATTTGTGTTTGATGATTTTACGATTTGATTCAAGTTCGATTTCAAGCTTTAAATCAATTTCTGGAAAGTTATACGCAAACTGATGCATAAACATAATCATTTTAACATGACAAACACTCCGGAATAGTTACATAGGCTTAACATACCTTAAATTACCTTTACATAACTTAAAAATAAGTTTTGGATGGTTTGGTGTGTCGAAAACAAGTTTATTCGATCGCAGGGACTATTTGTGTCAAACTGTGAAACTATGCCTATTTGTATGATAACGAACATTCCAGAACTTGATCATAAGTTAAACATACCCTAAATATCCTTTACATAGCTTAGAAATAGGATTTGAGGGGTTCGGTATGCGAAAATAAACTTTTTGATCAAACAAGGACTAAAAGCGTCAAAAAGTGCATAAGTTTGCATTTTCGCGCATATCTTACGTTCTGAACATATCCGGACATCCAAAAAATTTTGTAATCATTAAAATATTTTATTTTAGTGATTGGAATGCAAAAATACCATTTGTCGCGCAATTTGGATCGTTTTCGCGTCCGTTCGAGTTTTCGTCGTAATTAACCGAATAACGTGACCGTACGACCAAACGAACCGACATCCAAGATATTTTCAAGCATATTTTAAGTTCCCTATACTTTAACATCATTTCAGAGCCTGGAAATGTGGTTAACGGGGCTTAAACGTGCCGAAAATCAAGTTTTTAGCATGCAGGGACCTGTTTCGCTAAAAGTTGAAACTTGGAACTGACCTCCCCCGCGTCACGCGCCAAGCCTAGTGTACCCTGGCGTGCCACGTGACAGAGGACCACAATTAGCAACTCAATTTCAGCATCTGGCTTGATTTCCAGGGTCTTTTGTGTAAAATTCTCAATACCTGGAGCTGGTTTTCGACTTCCATTGTATTGTAATACCATGTGCACAAGTGTAGGGTCAAGATTACACCTTCCTAACACTTGGAATGATCTTGATGATTCGATCTTCCTATAAATAGCAAAGGGTTCTCATTTAGGTTCTTCACATTTGATCTCAATTTCCTTCTCTAAGTTGAAGCTCTCCTTGTGAAGCTTCATACCAGAGAATTTTTTAGTTCAAACCTTCATTGCTTGGACCTCTTGTAAGATTCTTTCATGCTTTTTCTGTTTTTCAAGCATGAAAGTCAAACAGTGTTTGACTTTCTGCTTTGACCACGTTTTGGTCAACACAAAGTTCGTTTGAACTTTGCAACTTGAGCGTAGTCACGATGGTTATAGTTCCGTGTGACTATACCTACTGATTACCACGTCGATTAGTAGAAGTGACGAGTCAAAGTTTCGGTCAAAATACGTGTTTATGCGTATTTTGTATCGAAGCTATTTTTGGGTGTCAAAACACTTTGTTTTGATATCAAACCTATTTTCTAACTTAGTTAAACATGTTTAACTCGTCACTTTTATTCTAGTGCTTGTTTAGGGTCGTAAGATGACCGCTTAGACTTTCGAACTCGACCCGTTTGGTCGATCGTTAGGATCTAACCAAGCATGTTGTGTGACCATAGTTATACCTTATGGTCACTTAGTTTAATTAGTTGTTATGATAGGTAGTTTATATGCCTTAGGTAAATAACCAAAATGCCCCTATTATGCATAATTGGATTTTAAGCATATGTAACTTAACTTTTGTCACCTAGACTGATTATGCAACATATTTAAACATGTTAGGGCATATAATACTTATCATAGGACTAGTTAGGCGTCTCAAACGCACTTTTGCACGAACGACGCGTTAAAGTAGCATAATGTCACGGGCCAAATGTTTGAAGATCGCGATGCTATGGGTTGTGCCTGAACGCTTGGGTTACTAGCTAGTCCTGGACTTTATCACGGGACGGAGTCAGTGTCAATGAAGAGGTGTACGTGCCTAGTCGTGCAAACGACGAACGCACCACTGGTCGAGAGCTGGCGCCGCTCTCCTGATGAGTCCAAGGCAGGACAAAACTAGTGACCCACACAAAGAAGCGGGATGGATTGGCTTGTCCCCGAGGACTTGGGGACGCCACACGGGGGTCGAAAAGTAACCCCGTGACAATAAGCTACCTTAATGGGTCGTAACGGGTCGAAAGCACTTAGGATAGGTTCCGATTTAGGATGTAGGCTTTGTTAAACCATATCACATGAGTTCCAATACTCATTTGGTTTACAAGACCTCGTTCTACCCGATCTTCCGATTTAGGTGTCGATTTATTAACTTGCGATCTGATTACTAGGTGCTACTTGAATTCCTTGGTTTACTCGAGCTTTGCTAGTTCATTTAATCAAGGATACTTTGCACTTCGATGTGAGTACAAAGATCCCCTCTTTTTAAATGTTTTATGGTAACTATGTGAGTACATAGTTTCCCCCATTTTACTGTTTTCGATTGTTTTGGGGTGATTCATATGTGTTAAACGATTTCGATGTTTTTAATGATGATTTCAAAAACGAATACTATGGTTTATATTAAACAAAACAATTTTGATCATGTGAACGAACTTGTTGGACATATTTACATAACAAATAACATTCATTAATTTTGGCCGAACCGACCAGTATTAGGTTATGGTACCATAGGATCTGACAAATCCCGTTATCGGACTACACCCATGGTTATGTATGGGGGTTATGTGGGTAACGACTGAACCTGTTAATTGTTAACTTACCCTATGGTGGTTTGTTAATACGAGTTGAACGATGGACGAGTAACGAAGGTTTGAATGTATTCCATGAGACGACCAAAAGTAGTTTTCACAATTAAAACGAGAACGATTTGAACAAAAATGATTGAACAATTTTGAAGGATAGTAAAGATTGAATGATTTGAACGATTGGAATGATTTGAACAAGTTAAACGAATTGAACGAACGATGGGTTTTTGGTTAGTGTTTAGATAACGGGACGGGTGTAATGTGGTAAAAACATGGTAGATACGCCGCTGGTACTTCTTATATATAAGTGTTTTTATCATATTATATTCCGTGGCGTTATTAAGTTCACTTGGATGAATGATTTTAAACGATGTTTACGAAACGATATAAACCATACAAGTTATTTTACGAGAACGATACACGATTTGGTTTACTTAAACAAATGCTTTGAGTTAAGATTCATGGCATCGAGGTTTTATAAACTATAATCAACCTGTTTTGACTTGGGTATTCATTTTACAATACAAAAATTTTTACAAAACAAGGTTTTCTAATATCAATTAACGAAGTTATACGAGTTATTTAAACATGTAAACGAGCCATGAATCTGATATTCACACAAAACCTATGTGCTCGCCGGCATTTCTTTACTGACTTTATTTTTACATATGTTTCAGGTGGTGTCGAATGATGTTGATTACAAGTAGGATGCATGCTCACTTAGGACTGGACAAGGCCTTAGTGACATAATAACGATGATAGACAAGATGTGAACTTGTTTGTTTTAACTTTAAGACAATGTTAATGTTTAATACTTAATAAAACAAAACTTTTGAATCCATGGTTGTGAAACAATAATTCTGTTGCTCCACTCCCCGACGTTTCCGCCACGGTTTCGTTGTTTTAACGCGGTCGGGGTGTGACAGAAGAGTTAGTATCAGAGCCAATGGTTTTAGGGAATTAGGATATTAGTAATGCTTTGACCTAGACTATAACTTTACTAGGACCCTAACGCGAGTTTCTTGCGTTTAGATTTTTAAAAACAATACCGTCACCTATCTTTAGGTGATAACCACAATGAGAACCCAATAATGATTTCGATTTGAAAATCAATCATCTATTCTTAGATGATTTATTATAAGGTTTTGAACCCTCTAAGTTTTCAAAATCTTGTCAAAGTTTAGGTGTAGATAATGTGAACATGTGCAATCTGGAAGGGTGGATGCCTGTATCCTGAGTTTTCTGTCTAAGGTTAGAGTGTTCGTACAAATCCACATAATCGGACCAGTCACTCTTACCTGGGAACTCTTGGGATGAGTGTCCACTTATAGGCTAAAGCATGTCTTCGCGATACATTATATTGACCCATTTACTTTGATTAGTCACTGTGTATCGTTTGTTTGTTCGAAGTAACGAACGAATGATCACCTTCCTTATGTTTGTCGATGTTTTCAATACCTCTTCTGTTTATCCAATTGTCGATCTCACTCGTTTCTCATGTTTCTTTGTTCTTTTTAGAATATGCCACCTAGACGTGATCCCGAACAGGATGCTGCAATCACAGCCGTTGTCGCTCAGCAAATCGCAGCTATGCTTCCGAACCTAGTTACTCAGATTAATCAAGCGAACAAAATCAATAACAATAATGCTCAGTGTAGTTTCAAGAATTTCAATTCGGCTAAACCATTGAAGTTTTCTGGGTCGCAAGGAGCAACCGTGCTCCTACAATGGTTCGAGAGTTTGGAAAGCATGTTCAGACATGTCCAATATCCGAACGAGCGAAAGGTTGAGTTTGCATCAAGTGTTTTTGAGAAGCGTGCTCTAACATGGTGGAACGGTGTGATGCGTGATAGGGGTGCCGATGTGGCGATGGCACAAACGTGGGAAGAGCTTCGGGCTCTCATGATGAAAGAGTTCTGTCCCCATCACGAGATACGAGCTTTGGAATGAGAATTCGATGATCTGAAACAAGTTGGGGGAGAACACCGTGCGTATATGGATCGTTATGAGGAGCTCAGTTTGTTGTGTCCTACTATGCTTACCCCATCGGAAAAAGCGATTGAGAGGTATATCGATGGTTTGCCCGATTCTGTGCAGGATATTGTCACTGGTAGTAATCCTACCACTGTGTGTCAGGCGATTGAATTGGCTGCTACTCTGACTAAGTCTCAAGTTAGAAAAGGTAAATTGGCCCGCAAGGGTGACAAGAAGCATTCGACCGATAACGTTCAAGACAAGGGTACAGGTAAGGGTAAGAAAGGCGAGTTTTCTAGGAGGTCGAGGAAGCACAAGGCTTCCCAGAACTTTGCAGTCACTGCACAGAATGCTCAGAACCCACAGGCACAACCTCCTGTGAAGAAACAGTATGCTGGTACCGCACCTCACTGCAATAGGTGCAATGGTCATCATGCGACCCAACAGGCTTGTAAACAGTGTACCACTTGTGGTAAACTTGGGTATACGGCCAACGTATGTCATTTGGGTCAGAACTAAGCTGCTCAGAATCCAGCACAGGCTCAGGGAAATGCTGCTAGATTCCCACCTGGCTCATGTTATAACTGCGGAGAGATGGGTTATTTCCGCAACAATTGCCCGAAATTGGCGAATCCGAATGCCAATGCCAATGTGAATCCCGCTTGTGGACGAGCATACAATCTGAATGCAAACGAGGCAAGGGCTAACAACGAGGTTGTTAATGGTACGTTCCTTGTTAACCATCAACCTGCATCTATTCTTTTCGATTCTGGTGCCGATAGAAGTTTTGTTTCGTTATCATTTGAACCTTTGCTTGCGATACCTAGAACTAAACTGGGGAAACCCTTATCTGTTGAAGTTGCTACTGGTAAACCTCTTGTACTTGATTCTGTTATTCGTGATTGTCAATTGAACCTCAATAACCATCTTTTTCCTATTGACCTCACACCGATGCAACTTGGGAGTTTCGATATTATCGTTGGGATGGATTGGTTAACTAAACATCATGCTGAGGTGGTTTGTTTTGATAAGATTGTTCGTATTCCTCTTTCATCTGGTGAAATCCTAGAGGTTCGTGGCGAGAAACCTTCAGTTGGTTTGAAACTAATGTCGTGTACGAAAGCCCAAAGTTATTTACGAAAAGGATATGTGGCATTTCTGGCACATGTCACTGAAGAGAAAGGCAAGAGCAAGTGTATACAAGATATTCCGACTGTTAGAGATTATCCAGAGGTATTTCCTGATGAACTGCCTGGTTTGCCTCCAGTTCGTCTAGTCGAGTTCCATATTAATCTTGTACCCAATGCTAACCCGATTGTGAAAGCACCTTATCTTCTTGCACTGTCTGAGATGCAAGAATTATCTTAACAACTTCAAGAGTTATCTGATAAAGGATTTATCCGACCAACTTATTCACCTTGGGGCGCTCCAGTCCTGTTTTTGAAAAAGAAAGATGGGTCTTTTCGAATGTGTATCGATTATCGTGAGCTTAACAAGCTTACCATCAAGAATCGATATCCCCTACCACGAATTGATGATCTCTTTGATCAGCTGCAAGGTGCTACATGTTTTTCCAAGATCGATCTGCGTTCTGGGTATCATCAGCTTCGTGTACTCGAAGAAGATATTCCCAAAGCTGCTTTCCGCACGAGATATGGACACTGCGAGTTCACTGTCATGCCTTTTGGTTTGACGAATGCCCCAGCTATCTTCATGGGCTTAATGAATATGGTTTGTAAACCTTATTTAGACAAGTTCATCATTGTGTTCATCGACGACATTCTCATTTATTTGAAATCTCGAGCCGATCACGAACAACACCTTCGTTTGACATTGGAACTCCTGAAGAAGAAACAACTTTTTGCTAAATTCTCCAAGTGTGAATTCTGGCTTAAAGAAGTTCAATTTTTGGGTCATATAGTCAACAAGCAAGGTATTCATGTGGATCCATCCAAAATTGCTGCAATTAAGGATTGGAACACACCTACGACACCCACATAAGTTCGTTCTTTTCTTGGTCTTGCTGGGTATTATCGACGATTCATTTCGAACTTCTCAAAGATGAAAGTTCCACTCACTGCTTTGACTCAGAAGAATAAGCCTTTTGAGTGGGGACCTAAACAAGAAGAAGCGTTCCAAACGCTGAAACGAAAACTCGGTGATGCTCCTGTTTTATCTTTGCCTGATGGAAACGACGATTTCGTTGTCTATTGTGATGCGTCGAATCTAGGCCTTGGTTGTGTTCTTATGCAGCGAGGTAAAGTTATTACGTATGCGTCAAGACAACTGAAAGTTCACGAGAAGAACTACACCACTCATGATCTTGAGTTGGGTGCTGTGGTTTTTGCTCTTAAAATTTGGAGACACTATCTCTATGGCACGAAGTGTATGGTTTTCACAGACCACAAGAGTCTCCAACATATTCTTAATCAGAAGGAGCTGAACATGAGGTAACGACGCTGGGTTGAACTCTTGAACGATTACGATTGAGAGATTCGCTACCATCCAGGTAAGGCGAATGTCATAGCCAATGCGCTTAGTCGTAAGGAACGAGCCAAGCTTAATTCTTTTCGAACTCTATCTGATAACCAATCTCGTGTCTCTCAAGCTCAGCAATCGTGTGTTATACAAAATCTGATAGGTAAGGAATTACCACATCAGCTAGAGCTCAAACTCGAAACGAAGGACGATGGGTTATTCTATTTCAAGAATCATTTGTGGATTCCGAAACAATACAATCTTCACACTTTAGTGATGGACGAATCTCATAAATCTTGATATTCTATTCATCCTGGTGCTGACAAAATGTACAAGGATCTTCGTACTCAGTACTGGTGGCCTGGTATGAAGAAGAATATTGCCTTGTATGTATCGAAATGCCTAACTTGTCTCAAAGTCAAGGCTGAACATCAACGACCATCTGGTTTGCTTCTACAACCAGAGATACCGGTATGGAAGTGGGAGAACATTGCAATGGATCTTATCACTAAGTTACCGCGCACGTCTAGAGGTCACGATGCTATTTGGGTTGTTATCGATCGATTAACGAAGTCAGCTCATTTTATACCGATTCGCGAGGATCTATCTGCTGAAAAACTTGCCAAGATTTATGTTGATGAGATTGTATCTCGACATGGTGTTCCTTTGGATATTATATCTGATCGTGATGCTCGATTTTCATCTCACTTTTGGAAGACCATGCAATCTGCTATGGGAACTCAACTAAATCTAAGCACTGCTTATCATCCCCAAATAGATGGACAATCTGAGAGGACGATATAAACATTGGAGGATATGCTTAGAGCATGCGTGATAGACTTTGGTGGTAATTGGGATTCTCATCTTTTGTTGATCGAGTTCTCTTATAACAATAGTTATCATGCTAGCATTAATATGGCACCGTTCGAAGCTCTCTACGGTCGAAAATGTCGTTCACCTGTCTGTTGGAATGAGATCGGTGAAGCTCAGCTTACTGGACATGAACTCATTCTGGAAACAACAGATAAAATCAATAAAATTCGCGATAATCTTGTGACAGCTAGAAGCCGTCAAAAGAGTTACGCGGATATGCGACGCAAGCCCTTGGAATTTCAAGTCGGAGACCGTGTCCTACTCAAGGTATCCCCTTGGAAGGGAGTGGTGAGATTTGGAAAGAAAGGAAAACTTGCACCACGATATGTTCGACCATTTAAGATTGTTGAAAAAATTGGAAAGGTTGCCTATCCACTAGAGCTACCTCCTGAACTTGGGAATATTCACCCAACATTCCACGTGTCCAATTTACAAAAGTGTTTAGCCGATACTGATCTTCACATTCCACTCGATGAAATTTAAGTTGATGAAACGATGCACTTTGTCAAGAAACCTGTGGAGATAGTGGATCGTGAAATTAAACAGTTGAAGAACAAACAGATTCGATTACTCAAGGTTCGCTGGGAATCCAAACATGACCAAGAGTTTACTTGGGAACGTGAGGACCAAATGAAGGCGAAATATCCACATTTTTTTTCACGAGTTTCCTCTAGTTAAAATTTCGGGACGAAATTTCCTAAAGTAGGGGAGACTGTGACAACTATGCTCTGTAAATGATGAACGATGTAAAACAATATCAATTATCAATAAAACGATGTGTTTTGGTGTTATTATGTGTGTATTTGTGTTTGATGATTTTACGATTTGATTCGAGTTCGATTTCAAGCTTTAAATCGCTTTCTAGAAAGTTATACGCAAATTGATGTGTAAACGTAATCAGTTTAACATGACAAACACTCCAGAATAGTGACATAGGCTTAACATACCTTAAATAACCTTTACATAACTTAGAAATAAGTTTTGGATGGTTTGGTGTGTCGAAAACAAGTTTATTCGATCGCAGGGACTATTTGTGTCAAACTGTCAAACTATGCCGATTTGTATGATAAGGAACATTCCAGAACTTGATCATAAGTTAAACATACCCTAAATATCCTTTACATAGCTTAGAAATAGGCTTTGAGGGGTTTGGTATGCGAAAATAAACTTTTTGATCAAACAGGGACTAAAAGCGTCAAAAAGTGCATAAGTTTGCATTTTCGCGCACATCTTACGTTCTGAACATATCCGGACATCCAAAAATTTTTATAATCATTAAAATATTTTATTTTCGTGATTGGAATGCAAAAATACCATTCGCCGCGCAATTTGGATCGTTTTCGTGTCTGTTCGAGTTTTCATCGTAATTAACCGAATAACGTGACTGTACGACCAAACGAACCGACATCCGAGATATTTTCATGCATATTTTAAGTTCCCTATACTTTAACTTCATTTTAGAGCCTTGAAATGGGGTTAACGGGGCTTAAACATGCCAAAAATCAAGTTTTGAGCATGCAGGGACCTGTTTTGCCAAAAGTTGAAACTTGGAACTGACCACCCCCGCGCCACACGCCAAGCCCAGTGTACCCTGGCATGCTACGTGACAGAGGACCAAAATCAGCAACTCAGTTTCAGCATCTGGCGTGATTTCCAGGGTCTTTTGGGTAAAATTCTCAATACCTGGAGCTGGTTTTTTACTTCCATTGTATTGTAATACCATGTGCACAAGTGTAGGGTCAAGATTACACCTTCCTAACACTTGGAATGATCTTGATGATTCAATCTTCCTATAAATAGCAAGGGGTTCTCATTTGGGTTCTTCACATTTGATCTCAATTTCCTTCTCTAAGTTGAAGCTCTCCTTGTGAAGCTTCATACCTGAGAATTTTTTTAGTTCAAACCTTCATTGCTTGGACCTCTTGTAAGATTCTTTCATGTTTTTTATGTTTTTCAAGCATGAAAGTCAAACAGTGTTTGACTTTCTGCTTTGACCATGTTTTGGTCAACACAAAGTTTGTTTGAACTTTGCAACGTGAGCGTAATCACGATGGTTATATTTCCATGTGACTATACCTACTGATTACCACGTCGATTAGTCGAAGTGACGAGTCAAAGTTTCGGTCAAAATACGTGTTTATGCGTATTTTGCATCGAAGCTATTTTTGGGTATCAAAACACTTTTTTGATATCAAACCTGTTTTCTAACTTAGTTAAACACGTTTCAACATGTTTAACTCGTCACTTTTAGTCTAGTGTTTGTTTAGGGTCGTAAGATAAGAATTCTTGACAACCGCTTAGACTTTCGAACCCGACCCGTTTGGTCGATCGTTAGGATCTGACCAAGCATGTTGTGTGACCATAGTTGTATAGGGAACAACCTTCCGAGGTTATACCTTATGGTCACTTAGTTTAATTAGTTGTTATGATAGGTAGTTTATATGCCTTAGGTAAATGACCAAAATGACCTTTTCATGCATAATTGGATTTTAAGCATATATAACTTAACTTTTGTCACCTAGACTGATTATGCAACATATTTAAACATGTTAGGGCATATAATACTTGTCATAGGACTAGTTAGGCGTCTCGAATGCACTTTTGCACGAACGACGAGTTAAAGTAGCATAAGCTACCTTAATGGGTCGTAACGGGTCGAAAGCACTTAGGATAGGTTCCGATTTAGGATGTAGGCTTTGTTAAACCATATCACATGAGTTCCAATACTCATTTGGTTTACAAGACCTCGTTCTACCCGATCTTCCGATTATGGTGTCGGTTTATTAACTAGCGATCCGATTACTAGGTGCTACTTGAATTCCTTGGTTTACTCGAGCTTTGCTAGTTCATTTAATCAAGGATACTTTGCACTTCGATGTGAGTAGATAGATCCCCTCTTTTTACATGTTTTGTGGTAACTATGTGAGTACATAGTTTCCCCTATTTTATTGTTTTCGATTGTTTTGGGGTGATTCATATGTGTTAAACGATTTCGATGTTTTCAACGATGATTTCAAAAACGAATACTATGGTTTATATTAAACAAAACGATTTCAATAATGTGAACGGACTTGTTGGACGTATTTACATAACGAATACCATTCATTAATTTTGGCCGAACCGACCAGTATTAGGTTATGGTACCATAGGATCTGACAAATCCCGTTATCGGACTACACCCATGGTTATGTATGGGGGTTATGTGGGTAACGACTGAACCTGTTAATTGTTAACTTACCCTATGGTGGTTTGTTAATACGAGTTGAAGGATGGACAAGTTACGAAGGTTTGAATGTATTCCACGAGACTACCAAAAGTAGTTTTCACAATTAAAACGAGAACGATTTGAACGAAAAAGATTGAACGATTGTAACGATTGAACGATTTAAACGATTGGAATGATTTGAATAAGTAAAACGAATTGAACGAACGATGGGTTTTTGGTTAGTGTTTAGATGACCGGACGGGTGTAATGTGTTAAAAACAAGGTAGATACACCGCTGGTACTTCTTATATATAAGTGTTTTTATCATATTATATTCCGTGGCGTTATTTAGTTCACTTGGATGAACGATTTTAAATGATGTCACGTAAACGATGTTTACGAAATGATATAAACCGTTCAAGTTATTTTACGAGAACGATACACGATTTGGTTTACTTAAACAAATGTTTTGAGTTAAGATTCATGGCATCGAGGTTTTATAAACTATAAGCAACTTGTTTTGACTTGGGTATTCATTTTACAATACAAAAAGTTTTACGAAACAAGGTTTTCTAATATCGATTAACGAAGTTATATGAGTTATTTAAACATGTAAACGAGCCATGAATCTGATATTCACACAAAACCTATGTGCTCCCCGGCATTTCTTTGCTGACTTTATTTTTACATATGTTTCAGGTAGTGTCAAATGATGTTGATTACAAGTAGGATGCATGCTCACTTAGGACTGGACAAGGCCTTAGTGACATAATAACGATGATAGACAAGATGTGAACTTGCTTGTTTTAACTTTAAGACAATGTTAATGTTTAATACTAATAAAACAAAACTTTTGAATCCATGGTTGTGAAACAATAATTTTGTTGCTCCACTCCCCGACGATTTCGCCGCGGTTTCGTTGTTTTAACGCGGTCGGGGTGTGACAATTTGAACTATTGGAACCACTGGAACTATTTGAACTATGTGAACTATTTGAACTATTTGAACCATTGGAACTATTTGAACGATGTGAACTATTTGAACAATGTGAACTATTTGAACTATTGAACGATTGAGTTATGGTAAGTGATTAGGTAACGGGGCGGGTGTAATGTGATAAAACCATGGTGGATACGCCGCTGGTACTTCCTATATATAAGTTCTTTTAACACATTCCATGTCGTTGCGTTATCTAGATCACATGGACGAATGTTTTCAAAATGAAGTTACACTACAAGGTTTTCTTAACGATATAAACCATACAATGTTTACTTTCAACAACGATTTACTTCTTGGTTTACAAAGACAAATGTTTTCAGTTAAGATTCATGGCTACAAGGGTTTTGGTTTACACATATATCAACTTGTAAACCTCATAAAAATGTATTGCAATATCGAACTCTTTTGTTTTCAAGGTACACACTCGTCAACTCTCGTAGTTGGACGAGGTATTGCAACATCTACTAAAAGCCATGAATCTGACACACTCACAAAACCTATGTACTCGCCGGCATTTTTATGCTGACTTATTTTAATATATGTTTCAGGTACTATTGTTTGATGATGATTATGATGCATGCTCACATAGGAATGGACGAGGCCTTAGTGACTTAATAACAATGAAAGTCAATTTGTTCATGTTTTTCTTCTGATTTCAATACAATGTAATAAACTTAATTCAATAAAATGAAATATCAATCCACGTGTTGTGAAACAATGATTTTGTTACGACACTCCCTGACGTTTCTGTCGCGGTTTGTTGATTTAACACGGTCGGGGTGTGACAGTTGAAAACCCTTTACATTAATTTCTTTATCATGAATTTTTTTGTATAGATCTTTTCTTTCCTTTTCATAAAATTCAATTTTAGCTCTGTGATCTAAACTTTCTTCTATCAGTAATTGGTTTTCAAGTATAACTTTATTCACGATTCTTTGCAACTCATCAGAAAATCTGACATGAGTTTGTTTAACTTGTGTTCAAGGTTAAGATTATCTAGATTTACCTTTTGTTCTAATGTTTCTGGTATATCATCAGAAAGTGCCATGAGGCAGAAATTAGCCATCTCTTCTTCTTCTTCTTCATCAGAAGAATCATCAGACAGCCATGTATCTGTCCCTCCTATCAAACTAACTTGTTGTTGCTTCTTTGCTTCTTCCAGCTTCTTCTCATAATACGCACCATCCTTCAGTTTCTTGGTTTTGCACTCTGATGCATAGTGACCCTTTTGTTTACATTTGTAACACACAACTTCAGCCTTTCCCTTATCCTTTGATCTACCTTCATCCCTAGATCTTCCTTCCATCCTCCCTCTATCACTTTTCTGGTATCTTTGGCCTCCTCCCCTTAACCTCTGCTCAAAAGTTTTAGTGAGCAGTGCAATTGCTTCAGCAAGAGCTGAAAAATCTGATGATGTATCAGAAATTTCAAGATTTTGACTGTTTGAAGGTTGTGGGTCATTGGTAGGTGTTCTTTGTGAGTTTGAGATTAAAGCTAAAGATCCCCCTCTTTGAATTGATTCTTCAAATATTTCATCTTCTCTGGGGACCAGAATGCTATATAAGTCACGAAGACTCATATTTCCTAGTTCTAAGGTAGAGGACAAAGTCATGGTTAGACTTCTCCATTCTCTAGGTAAAGCATCCAGAAATTTTATGTTTCTTTCATCATTTGATTTTATTATCCCAAATTTCTTTAGCTCATTTAAAAGTTTTGCAAATCTGTGATATGTTTCATATAATTTTTCATTTGGTAAGCTTTAGAATCTCTCATAAGAGGAAACATAGTTTGTTCTTTTGTTTCTTTTCATCCTTTCTCCTCCTTCACAAAGATTTTCCAACTGATCCCATATTTCTTTGGCTGATGCACATGCATCATGTGACAATTGTGCTCTGTAAACGATGTGCGATGTAAAACAAAATCAATTATCAATGAAATAATGTGTTTTGGTGTCAATATTTGTGTTTGACGATTTTATGTTTTGATCCTAGTTCGATTTCAAGCTGTAAATCGCTTTCTAGAAAGTTATACGCAAACTGATGTGTAAACGTAATTAGTTTAATGCGACAAACACTCCGGAATAGTGACATAGGCTTAACATGCCATAAATAACCTTTACATAACTTAGAAATAAGTTTTGAAGGGTTTGGTGTGGCGAAAACAAGTTGATTCGATCACAGGGACTAATTGCGACAAACTGCAAAAGTCTGTCGATTCGTATAGTAACGAACATTCTGAAACATGATCATAAGCTAAACATACCCTAAATATCCTTTACATAGCTTTGAAATAGGCTTTGAGGGGTTCGGTGTGTAAAAATAAACTTATTTGATCAATAGGGACTAAAAGCGTCAAAAAGTGCATAAGTTTGCATTTACGCGCATATCTTACGTTCTGAACATATCCGAACATCCAAAAAATTTTTTAATCATTAAAATATTTTATTTTAGTGATTGGAATGCAAAAATACCATTTGACGCGTAATTTGGATCGTTTTCGCGTCCGTTCGAGTTTTCGTCATAGTTAACCGAATAACGTGGTCGTACGACCAAACGAACCGACATCTGAGATGTTTTCAAGCATATTTCATGTTCCCTATGCTTTAAAATCATTGTAGATCCTTGAAAATGGGGTTAACGGGGCTTAAATGCATCAAAAACTAAGTTTTAAGAATGCAGGGACCATTTCTGCCAAAACATAAACTTTTAACTGACCTGCCTCGTGCCACACGCCAGCCCAGGTAGTCTCTGGAGCGCCACGTGACAGAGCTGTTTTCCAGAAAAACCAGTTTTCAGCAAACAGCTTGCTCAATCAATTTTTAATCCTTGGTTTTTGCAATCTATGGGTTGGTTTGTGTGTTTTGCAAGTTGCCCAATCATGGATTAACAAGTGTAAGGTCATGATCAAGCCTCAAAACACATGGAATGATCCTATGGCTTCATGATTTCTATAAATAGCCATGTATTTCAACCTTCATTACTTGCTCATTTGCTCTTGATCTCAAATCTACTCTAAGTGAAGCTCTCACACTTGTTGAAGGGTTCAAATCTTCAGTTTTCTTTGTTTCTTTCCAAGCTTGGACCCTTTGTAAGCTTCTTTCATTCTTGTTTATGCTTTTCAAGCATGAAAGTCAAACAATATTTGACTTTCTGCTTTGACCATGAATTGGTCAAGTTAAAGTTCTTTCGAACTTTGTAACGTGAGCGTAATCACGATGGTTACAGTCCCTTGTGACTATACCTACTGATTACCACGTCTATTAGTCGAAGTGACGAGTCAAAGTTTCGGTCAAAATGCTGATTATGCGCATTTTATGACGAAACTATTTTCGGGTATCAAAACACTTTGTTTTGATATCAAACCTGTTATCTAACTTAGTTAAACATGTTTTAACATGTTTAACTCGTCACTTTTAGTATAGTGCTTGTATAGGGTCGTAAGTCAAGCGATCTTGACAACCGCTTAGACTTTCGAACCCGACCCGTTTGGTCGATCATTAGGATCCGACCAAACATATTTTGTGGCCATAGTTGTATAAGGAATAACCTTCCGAGGTTATGCCTTATGGTCACTTAGTTTAATTAGTTGTTATGATAGGTAGTTTATATGCCTTAGAAAAATGACTGAAATACCCTTTTCATGCATAATTTGAATTTAAGCATATGTAACTAATTTTTTTGTCACATAAACTGATTATGCAACATATTTAAACACGTTAGGGCATATAATACTTGTCATAGGACTAGTTAGGCGTCTCGAACGCGCATTCGCGCGAACGACGCGTTAAAGTAGCGTAGACTACCTTAACGGGTCATAACGGGTCGTAAGCACTTAGGATAGGTTCCGATTTGGAATGTAGTCTTTGTTAAACCATATCACATGAGTTCCAATACTCATTTGGTTTACAAGACCTCATTGTACCCGATCTCCCGATTTAGGTGTCGATTTATTAACATAGTGATCCGATTACTAGGTGCCACTTGATTTCCTTGGTTTACCCGAGCTTTGTTAAGTTTATTTAATCGAGGATACTTTGCAATTCAATGTGAGTACATAGACCCCCTCTTTTTACACGTTTTGTGGTAACTATGTGAGTACATAGTTCCCCTATTTTATTGTTTTCAATTGCTTTAGGGTGATTCATATGTGTTAAACGATTTCGATGTTTTTAAAAACAAATACTATGGTTTATATTAAACACAATGATTTCGATAATGTGAACGAACTTGTTGGGACGTATTTACATAACGAATGACATTCATTAACAATGATCAAGCCGACCAGTAGTATGTTATGGTACCATAGGATCTGACAAATCCCGTTATCGGACTGCCGCCATGGTTTTGTATGGGGGTTATGTGGGTAACGACTGAACCTGATGATTGTTAACTTACCCTTTGGTGGTTTGTTAATACGAGTTATACGATGGATGAGTTACGAAGGTTTGAATGTATTCAACGAGACGACCAAAAGTTAGTTTTCACAATTAAAACACGAACGATTTGAACGATTGGAACGATATGAACGATTTGAACGAATATGAACGATTTGAATGATTGAACAATGGTTTATAACACAAACGAGTTAAACGAATTGAACGATTGTTTTTGGTATGTGATTAGATAACGGGACGGGTATAATATGATAAAAGCATGGTAGATACGTCGCTGGTACTTCTTATTTATAAGTGCTTTTATCATATTACATATCGTGGCATTATTTAATTCACTTGGACGAACGATTTTAAATGATGACACGCTACGATGTTTACTATATGATATACAACCATAAGAGTTTTATTACGAGAATGATTTACAATTTGGTTTACAAAAACAAATGTTTTAGTCAAGATTCATGGTAACGAGGTTTTATAAACTATCACCAACTTGTTTGAGTTGGTTAATCATAATGCAATACTAAACACTTTTCAAAACAAGGTTTTCAAATTATCGACTCTTGTAATCATACGAGGTATTGCAACACTATACAAGCCATGAATTTGACACACTCACAAAATCTATGTGCTCACCGGCATTTCTTTGCTGACTTTATTTTCACATATGTTTCAGGTGGTGTTTGATGATGTTGATTGCGACTAGGATGCATGCGCACTTAGGATCAGACGAGGCCTTAGTGACTTAATAACTATGATAGTCAAGATGTGAACTTGTTTGTTTTAACTTTAAGACAATGTAAAGATTTAATAATTCTATAAAACCAAACTTTTTAATCCATGTGTTGTGAAACAATAATTCTGTCGCTCCACTCCCCGACGTTTCCGCCGTGGTTTGTTGTTTTACGCGGTCGGGGTGTGACACATCAGCTTAAGAAAATATGTCATTAGGGAGAGCCATTATTAAAAGTGACTTTACCCTTTCATCTACAGCCACCAGGTCCTTGTCTTCTGGGCTCCAATGGATTTCTCCTTTTGGAGCCCGGGAGGCAGGGATTCCTGGTGATTGATCAGTTGCTGGAATAGCTGGTATTTCAGTCGTTGGTACATGTGGACCCCTTTCAATGGATTGAAACAGAGCTCGGTCATGTCCATTAAGGAAATTGACCATCCCGATTTTCCACTGTGGGTATTCCTCTCTGACCAAGGTCGGAGGTTTAGACATTGAACCAATGTTGAAAGCATTATTCCATGTTTGAAAGGTTACCATATTTAGAGAAAAAGAAGATGAGCAATTGAACGTTTGAAAATGATTTATTCAATATGCTCTGATACCAATTGTTGGTCCCAGTTTAGACTTAAAACTTCTTTTCACGTAATATGGCAAGTGATTTCAACAAGTATGAAAATAGTGTGCGGAAATAGAAATCAGACTTTCAAGAAACAAGACCTACAGAATTTTCAAGTTTATATCACTTTGAAACAAAATGATTTATAAGGTGATTGTAAGATTATTATCTATTACAAATGAATACTTGTGAATTCTGAGGTGAAAGGACAATGGAGTTTTGTTGTATGTGTTGAATGCTTGGCTTAACTCATTGTTCTTTGCTTGATGAGCCTTCTATTTATAGACGGCTTGGATACATGAATAAACATTTGTTTATTCATGTATATGTCCTGCAAAAAGTAGCTTCTTAACATATTCATTGAATCCAATAATCAAGTTGCCTTTTTCATCATGATATCCAATAATGTCAAGTTGCTTCGGTTATTTGTGGCAGGATAGAACTCATTTTTAGACAAGTGGGGTTTTATCAGAATTTCTGATAACCACTTCATCAGAAATTCTGGTGAACAAATCATCAGAAAGTCTGATGATCAGAATCGCCAGAAACTGATGATATTTCATCAGAAATATCATCAGATCCATCAGAATGGCCTTTTCTGATAATCTTCTTTATTTCTTTGATCAGCTTCTGATTCTTTGAAGTAGATGTTGTTCTTTTCAGTTGTCCTATCTGATTTTCTTGTTGTTGTTTGATCTTCAGGACTTTATCTTCTTCATAGCTTAAGCTGAATCTGATTTTCTTCAAAACTTACAAATAAAGTTTCCTAACAAACATCATTTTCATCATTTTTTATTTTTTCTTTTAACTTATTAATTCTTTCAGTTGAACTTTTCACAAGTTTGTCTTTGTTAACCATGTCCCTTTTTAGAATATTGATTTTATTTATTAGCTCCTGGATTTGAGATTTCGAAAGATACTCATGTGTATTACAGACTTTGCACTCTTTCATGCAATTTCTGCAATCACTTTCAGTCTTTACTTTCTCAGCCTTACCTGGTTCAACTTTTGAACCAACAGAACTGACCTTGCCCGATGACTCAGACTCAGAGGCGGATTTGGAATCTACCTCAAGTGCTTTCGCCATCATAACTCGATCAACAATCTTCTTTAGGTTCTCGGCTATCATTTCTGCATTTACATCAACAATTCCTTCATCCAACTTCTCAGTCTTCTCAGACTTCTCACTTTTCTCCTTTTCTAGTCTCTCTTTTTTAGCCCTTTTCTCAGCATCTATTCTTATCTGCTCCTCTTCCGTTGGAATTGACTTTACGAGAGCTTCAAAGTCGATTGTTTTAGGGTCTGTGCAGACATTCCCTTTTGGATCTAGGTAGCATTCTCTATCAGGATCCCCTCTCTTTGCCTTCGCTGCTTCTTTGTAAGCTTCACGAATTCTTTTCATTCAAAAATGTGCCAGTTGTCTTTCTCTTTGAAACTTTACTGGTTCTGGTTCTACTCGGGCCCTGAAAGCAGATCCAATAAAATCTTCTTCTAGAAGAAAATTGTTCCAGCTAAAACTTTCGTCATCCTAAATAACTGCAAGAGCCCTCGACTTCTCCTTTCCTGGATTATCTTCGATTTGTTTCATCTTCGGTGGCTCTTCTCTATTTCTATGCTAAACCGCTTTACGGTAGTAATCATCGTGAAACGGGTTAACGGTTTCATCAGCAGCAGAGTTTCTACACTCTCTCTTGAAATGACCCTTTTGTTTACATTTGAAACAGGTCACTTTCGACTTGTCAAATCCCAGTTTCGTTGACGGCCTACCAATTGATTGCCTTCCAGTGATTTCCATAAATCGTTGCTCCCGACGGATCACACTTGCCATACACCATCTGATGTCAATAAGTTCCATTTCCTCAGGATCGATCTAATCATAGTCTTTTTTTGTAAGATTTGTGTTCCCGGTCTTTCCTGCTACAAGGCTCTCATATTACTCTAGAATCGATGCTAAAAAAACCATCTGCTGTTTTGCAGTCTCCTCGTTGAAGTTTTGTGCATTGTTAAGATTCACTGCAATGTTGCATTTGAAAACATTTGCATTCGGAGCATTTTGAGTCTATTGAGTGTTTGAAGCAGATGATGCTGGTGTGCTCGACCCGGAACCATGATAACCATAACCACTCGAGCCCGATGATCCACTTCCTGAGTTGTCTTTTGCAGTAGTGTTCGAACTTTCAGCACTAAAGGCTGTCTTCGGTGATGAAGCTTTGGAAATCATGCTTCCCCAGTAGTACAGGTCCACGTTCTGCTGATAATTGGCATTATTCACCTTATTCTGCTTCTTAATCTCTAGCTCGTGCCCTTCCAGCTTTTCAATCAACCAATTAAGTGTAATATCCTTCATAGGCTTGGTATTCTTTAGCACTATTTCGAAATACTGCCTGTCATGCTCGTTTGCTAATGCTTCGAACAATTTATCAACAATCTCCTCTTGATCCTTTGTAATACCAAATCTTTCCAGTTCAGCTTTCAGGTGGCAAAACCTTTCAATCATCTGTCTAACGGTTTCATTCTTCATACAAATGAACAGATCAAACTCCTTTTTCAATAACGATTTCTTGCTCTTTACAATCTCTTCACCTCCCGTGCACTTTTCTCCAAAGCAATCCACAATTCTTTTGCATTATTGTAATCAATTAGGGAAATAATGTCATCCCGTACTGATTGGTGTAATAGTGCTATGGCCTTTTGCTCAGCAACAAATACTTCTTGCTCATCATTTTCTAAATTTTCATAATCATTTCTTGTAGACATGTATCCAACTTTAATAAGCTTCCAACTATCAAAAGCAAAAGCTCTTAACCAGTTATGGAATCGTTTAGCCCAGCGATTGTAATCTTTAATTGCTATTAGCTTAGGTGGTTTATTATATGTCCCATAAGCATTGTCCACTCTAAGCGAGTCCGAAATCACTTTTGTCGCTGTCTTTGGATTGGCATCCGAAGATGTCGCTCTGGTACTGTTGAAAGCGAATACATCAGAGAATGGGTTCAGAAATTCATCACTCGTGATTGCAATTTCCTGGAAAATCAAACACAGTTAAACTTGATTGAATGTAGAATGAACACAAACACAATTGTCCGAATGACCAATCATCCGGATGGTCAACAAACACAATCAATCGGATGACTATGTTCGAAAGGAAGTGTCCGGAAGGAATTTCGTCCGGATGGTACTTGTCCGGATGAGATTTGTTGAATGGTCAATGTCACACCCCGACCACGTAAAACAACAAAACGTGGCGGAAACGTTGGGGAGTGTTGTAACAGAATCATTGTTTCACAACCATGGATTAAACAGTTTCGTTTTATTGAATTAAATGTATTACATTACATTGGAATTTGAAACAAAACAGGAACAAATAAACTTTCATTGTTATTAAGTCACTAAGGCCTCGTCCATTCCGATGTGAGCGTACAAAAATCATCATCAAACGTCATCAACTATGGTACCTGAAACACACGTGAAAATACGTCAGCATAAAAATGCCGGCGAGTACATAGGTTTTATATGAGTGTCAGGTTCATGGCTCGTTTTACATGTTGCAATACTTATTTAAAAACCTTGTTTTGAAAAGTATAATATTGCGACATATTTAACCAACTCAAACCAAGTTGGTTATAATTTGCAAAATCTCGTAGCCATGATTCTTAACTCCAAAACATTTGTTTTATTAAATCAAATTGTAAAATATCTCATAAAAACTCGTTAATAAAACTCGTATGGTTTATATTATTCAGAAAACATCCTTGTGTGACATTGTTTCGAAATTGTTTACCCAAGTGATCTAGATAACGCAACGATATATAATGTGTTAAAAGCACTTATATATAGGAAGTACCAGCGGCGTATCCACCATGCTTTTAACACATTACACCCGCCCCGTTACCTAATCACTTCCCTAACCCATTGGTTCAAACAGTTACAAATGGTTCACATAAATCAAATGGTTACGAACGGTTCACATAAATCCAACGATTACAAATGGTTCACATACATCCAATGATTACAAATGGTTCACATACATCCAACGATTACAAATGGTTTAAAATGTAAAACAATTGTGCTAGCATGTTAAGTTAACCTATATAGCAAAACATAATGAAATCATGTACTAATAGTGTACTAATGAACATAGCAAGTATATGACATGAAAACATGGAAAACACGAAAGTAACAAGTAGGCACATGTGTTTCACCCCAAAATGTTTGAAAAACAGTAAAAGAGGGGACTATGTACTCACTTGAGGATGCTTAGAAGTCTTGAATAATAACCAAGCAAAGCTAGAGGGATCATGGAATCAAACGGCACCTAATATAGGTAATTATGTAAATAAACGGACCAAAATCGGAAAATCAGATAGAATGAGGTTTTGTAAACCAAATGAGTATAGGAAATTATTTAATATAGTTTAACAAAGCCTACATACTAAAATGAAACCTAACCTAAGTGCTTACGACCCATTTTGACCCGTTTAGGTAGCTTACGCCACTTTAACGCGTCATTCGCGTAAAACACGTTTGGACCGCCTAACTAGTCCTATGATAAGTAAAATATGCCTTAACATGTCTAATATTGTTGCCAAATCAGTTTAGATATCAAAAATTATGTTACATATGCTTAAAAAGAATTTTGGCATAAAAAGGGCATTTTGGTCATTTAGCTAAGGCATATAAACTACCTATCATACAACTACTTAAACGACGTGACCATAAGGTATAACCTCGGAAGGTTATTCCCTATGCAACTATGGTCACCTAATGTGTTTGGTCGGATCCTAAAGATCGACCAAACGGGTCGGGTTTGAAAGTATAAGCGGTTGTTTAGACCGCTTACCTTACGACCCTACATAAGCACTAAACCTAAAGTGACGAACTAAACATGTTAAAACATGCTTATCAAAGTTTGAAAACAGGTTTGGTATCAAAACAAACGATTTTGATACCTAAAAGTAGTTTGGTTACAAAATACGCAAGAATACGCATTTTGGCCGAAACTACAACTCGCCACTATGCCTATATAACGTGGTAATCAGTAGGTATAGTCACAAGAGACTAAAACCATCGTGATTACGCTCATGTTATGAAGTTCAAACAAACTTCATGTTGACCATAAACTGGTCAAAGAAGAAAGTCAAACACAGTTTGACTTTCACGCGAAAAAGAACGAAAGATGACTTACAAAAGGTCCAAGAACGGAAGTTTGACCCGATTATTCTCAGGTATGAAGTGAAAGCTCTTCAACTTAGAGAGCAATCAGATCAAGGTATGAAGAATTCAAATGAGGAAGGTGGGTATTTATAGAAAAACCAAGACCGTTAGGATCGTTCATCGAAAACCGAGCTTCGATCTGGACCTTACATGTGTGCCCATGGTTTTAGAATACCATGGGTACCCCAAAATAAGCCCCTAGTTTCATTAAAACCATGTGCAAATGAGGGGAACAGCTGGAACAAGCTGGAATTTAGATTTTCAATTTTGGTCCCTTCCTAAGATAACTATGGCAGATTGTCAATTTTGGTCCCTGAATGTGCAAAACATGGTTTTTGATGCATTTTGACACGTTTAAGCCCCGTTAATCCCATTTCAAGGCTCTAAAATGAATTTAAAGTATAGGGAACATGAAAAATGCTCAAAAATATCCTGGATGTCGGTTCGTTTGGCCGTACGGTTGCGTTATTCGGTTAATTATGACGAAACACGAACGAACGCGAAAAACGGTCCAAATTACGCGACGAATGGATTTTTATCAAGCCAATCACTAAAATAAAATATTTTAATGATTACATAAATTTTTGGATGTCCGGATGTATTTAGAACGTAAGATATGCGCGAAAATGCAAACTTATGCACTTTTTGACGCTTTTAGTCCCTATTGATCAAGAAAGTTTATTTTTGCGCACCAAACACCTCGAAGCATATTTCTAAGCTTTGTAAAGGATATTTAGGGCATATTTAACTTATGATCAAGTTCTGGAATGTTTGTTACAATACAAATCGGCATACTTTCGCAGTTTGTCGAAATTAGTCCCTGTAAGCGAATAAACTTGATTTCGCCACACCAAACCCTCCAAAACTTATTTATAAGTTATGTAAAGGTTATTTAAGGTATGTTAAGCCTATTTCACTATTCCGGTGTGTTCGTTGCATTAAACTGGTTATAGTTACGCATCAGTGCGCGTATAACCTTCCAGAAAGCGATTTAAAGCTTGAAATCGAACATGAATTGATATGTGCAAACAATACACGTATTTTTACAAATCCCAAGTATGAAACACAATATTTCATAAATTTGGTATTCGTTTGATGGTCGCAGAGGCACAGGTGTCACAGTCTCCCCTACTTTAGGAAATTTCGTCCCGAAATTTATTCGTAGGAGTCTGTCTGTGATGCTGTGTTAAATAATTGCCTTGCATGGAATCTAGGGTGTTTATCTATTTGCGTAGAATAACCCATCAAAGATTATGCAAGGCATAATCCTGTCATTTCTCTCAACGGACAATCTTTAAAAATGAAAATGAAGGAAAAATCAAGGATATTCATTTCCCTCGATGGATATTCTTCAGAAATGAAAATGAACGGAATGAGTCATTTTCCTCAATGGGTATTCTTCAGAAACAAAAATGAACGAATAATCAAGAATATTCATTTCCCTCGATGGATATTCTTCAGAAAAGAAAATGAACAGATAATCAAGAATATTCATTTCCCTCGATGGATATTCTTCAGAAACGAAAATGAACGGAATGAGTCATTTTCCTCAATGGGTATTCTTCAGAAACGGGAATGAAGGAAAAATCAAGAATATTCATTTCCCTCGGTGGATATTCTTCAGAAACGAAAATGAATGGAATGAGTCATTTTCCTCAATGGGTATTCTTCAGAAATGAAAATGAATGAATAATCAAGAATATTCATTTCCCTCGATGGATATTCTTCAGAAACGAAAATGAACGGAATGAGTCATTTTCCTCAATGGGTATTCTTCAGAAACGAAAATGAACGAATAATCAAGAATATTCATTTCCCTCGATGGATATTCTTCAGAAAAGAAAATGAACAGATAATCAAGAATATTCATTTCCCTCGATGGATATTCTTCAGAAACGAAAGTGAATGAAATTTGTCATTTTCCTCAATGGGTATTCTTCAGAAACGGGAATGAAGGAAAAATCAAGAATATTCATTTCCCTCGGTGGATATTCTTCAGAAACGAAAATGAACGGAATGAGTCATTTTCCTCAATGGGTATTCTTCATAAATTAAAATGAACGAATAATCAAGAATATTCATTTCCCTCGATGGATATTCTTCAGAAACGAAAATGAACGGAATGAGTCATTTTCCTCAATGGGTATTCTTCGGAATCGAAAATGAAGGAAAAATCAAGAATATTCATTTCCCTCGATGGATATTCTTCAAAAACGAAAATGAATGGAATGAGTCATTTTCCTCAATGGGTATTCTTCAGAAACGGAAATGAAGGAAAAATCAAGAATATTCATTTCCCTTGATGGATATTTTTCAGAAACGAAAATGAACGGAATGAGTCATTTTCGTCAATGGGTATTCTTCAGAAACGGAAATGAACTGAGTCAACTCTAGACACATGACAAAACTTGTTGTGGTTTCTGTGCACTGAATCCCATAATTATGTATGCATCCATAATTACGTAATTCCTTGCATATTCCGCACAGTTTGTTTTGTAATGTGAAGGGGAAGAATGTGACATCTGTGCTTGTAATCATTGTAAACAGTTTAGTTATCAATGAAATAAAGTTATTTGATCCCAATATTTGTTTGTTTATGTTTGATGTTTTTCATGTTTTAACTTTTATCCAATTTCAAACTCTATATCACTTTCTGGAGAATGATACGCAAACTGGTGCGTAAACATAGTCAGTTTAACGCGAAAAATACTCCGGAACATCAATATATGCTTAACATACCTTAAATAACCTTTACATAACTTAGAAATAAGTTTTGAAGGCTTTGGTATGGCAAAAATCAAGTTAATTCGCTTATAGGGACTAAAATTGACAAACTGCGAAAGTATGCCAAATTGAACTGTAACGAACATTCCAGAACATGATCATAAGTTAAACACACCTTAAATATCCTTTACATAGCTTAGAAATAGGCTTTGAGGTGTTCGGTGTGCTAAAATAAACTTTATGCTCATTCAGGGACTAAAAGCGTCAAAAAGTGCATAAGTTTGCATTTTCGCGCATAACTTACGTTCTGAATACATTCGGACATCCAAAAATTTATGTAAGCATTAAAATATTTTATTTTAGTGTTTGGCATGATAAAAAATCCATTCGTCGCGTAATTTGGACCATTTATGCGTCCGTTACGACTTCCGTCGTAATTAACCGAACAACGCAATTGTACGGCCAAACGAACCGACATCCGAGATATTTTTGGGCATTTTTTAAGTTCCCTATACTTTAAATTCATATTTGAGCCTTAAAATGAGGTTAACGGGGCTTAAACGTGTCAAAACGCATCAAAAACCAAGATCGGAGACACAGGGGCCTGTTCTGCCAAATTTCAAACTTGGCTGAACTGCAGGGTCCTTACGGACCGTATGGTTCTCCCTCTTACAGTCCGTAAGCTTGTTCCAGCACCATAGAATTCAGAAACTTCCATTCCAGCTGTTGCAACTGGTTTTAGACATTGTTTTTGCATTCTATGGATTGGTTTTTGATTTCCCCTGGTATTCTAAACCTTGTGCCCAAGTGTGTGGCCTAGATCTTTCCCTCTTCTCCAAGAAATGATCCTAATGGTTGTGAAAATCCTATAAATAGCAACCTCCATTCATTCATTTCTTCACACTTGATCAAATCTGCTCTAAGTGGAGGCAACCACCTTTGTGGAGGCCACCTACCTGAGCATACTTGATCATACTTCCTTCTTAGACCCTTTGTAAGTCTTCTTTCATGCTTGTTCTTGTATTTCAAGCATGAAAGTCAAACTATGTTTGACTTTTAGCTTTGACCAGTCAATGGTCAACACGAAGTTCATTTTAACTTCACAACATGAGCGTAATCACGATGGCTATAGTCCCTAGTGACTATACCTACTGATTACCACGTTGATTAGGTCTAGTGACGAGTCGTAGTTTCGGCCAAAATGCGCATTTATGCGTATTTTGTAACCAAACTACTCTTGGGTATCAAAACCGTTTGTTTTGATACCAAAACTTGTTTTCTAACTTAGTTAAGCATGTTTTAACATGCTTAGCTCGTCACTTTTAGTCTAGTGCTTGTCTAGGGTCGTAAAGGTAAGCGATCTAATCAATCGCTTACACTTTCGAACCCGACCCATTTGGTCGATCATTAGGATCCGACCAAATACTTTAGGTGACCATAGTTGTATAGGGAATAACCTTCCAAGGTTATACCTTATGGTTACATCGTTTAGATAGTTGTATGATAGGTAGTTTATATGCCTTAGGTAAATTACCAAAATGTCCTTTTACGCCAAAATTCATTTTAAGCCTATGTAACCTAAATTTTGACATCTAAACTGATTGGGCAACTATATTAGACATGTTAAGGCATATTTTACTTATCATAGAACTAGTTAGGCGATCCAAACGCATTTTACGCGAACGACGCGTTAAAGTAGCATAAGCTACCTAAACGGGTCGTAACGGGTCAAAAGCACTTAGGATAAGTTTCGTTTTGGTATGTAGGCTTTGCTAAACCACACTACATGAGTTCCTTCACTCATTTGGTTTACAAACCCTCATGCTACCCGATCCTCCGAATAGGTCCGTTTATTAATGTAGTTACCTATATTAGGTGCCGTTTGATTCCGTGGTCTTCTAGCTTTGCTTGGTGGTTATCCTAGGACTTCTAAGCAATCTCAAGTGAGTACATAGACCCCTCTTTTACTGTTTTCAACTGTTTTGGGGTGAAACACATGTGCCTATGATGTGTGCAAAATGCAACATATAATTACATCAATTGTGGCATAAAACTAACCCTTTTTAGTACTAATGTTGGAAAAAGTGTGCCTTTGTCTTCTTTTTGTATTTTCAGGATTAAATGAGCTCAAATTAACAAAAGAAGCAAAAAGACATCAAAATCTAACATAAATACAAGAAAAGGAACAAGACGTGACATGCCCGACCCCATGACAGCATCTTCCCAAGCAAAACAAGAGATTAGAAGACTGAACACGCCCCGTGCTCAGCGAGCACGGGGGCGTGCCCAAGTGTCAGCAGAAAAGACAAAGTTGTAGAAGCTTCTATTGCCCACCACGGGGCCGTGCTCAGCGGGTACGGGGCCATGGTCAACTATAAGATTCGCACAATCCAGGCAAATCTCATAGTACAAAGATTCTTCTGCACACGGGGTCGTGCTCAGCGGACACGGGGGCGTGGTCAACTAATAAGACAAGCTGCATTAAATGAAGAAAGAGAAGGATGTGGACATGGGGCCGTGCCCGAGCTCCTGTTCAGCCTATAAATAGGAGTGCTTGGCTGGAGCTCAAACCATCCCTTGGCACACCACCTCTCTCACACTTCATCCACCACCCACCACCACCATAACACCATCATCAACCACCATCATCCATTGTCCATCGTAGAGTGTGTGAGTTGTCTCGGGATCCAAGATTGATCGTAAGAGTTCTTGACAATCAAGGCCATGTTTGCCTAAGTCTCTTACATCACTTGGTGAAGACAAAGTGTCTAGTGTAATACTTTTTATTTCTAATCTTTTCGCACTTTTTAATTGGTTTTGTATTAATGACTTTAATAACTAGTTTCTTATGTTGAAGGTGATTCTTCCTTATCGTTTGTCCGTGGTGTCTTGGCATTATTTTACTGTCTATATAAAATAAAAGATTTTCACCATTCATATCTCCACGGTCTATATGGAGATATGTTGGCTACCTGGTCGGGGGTTAAGGGAACGGTTTGGTAAGAGTCTTGCCATTGTTCGGCGTTTAGAGGTCCTGCAATGGACCTGGGTCAAATTTAGTAGGACCTCCTTCAATGCTTCACGGTATTGGATGGCGGGGGTCCAAACTCTTTGACCCCCTCATAAGTTAAACTACTATTAATACTATAACCCGGCTACTTAGGACTGTATCCCTGCTGACTCAGACTACTTAGCCGAGGGTAACGTCACCTTCAAAAGAGGGGCCTACCATAATACTGCATTAATAACTTAAATCATTATCTTTCAATAATCCACCCTTTTAGGATTGTATCCTTGCTGACTCAAACTACTGGGGTGAGGGTAACGTCGCCTTCAAAAGAGGGGTCTACTACAATAACTAAGATAATCTCTTAATTATGTGCAAAAGTGCGGAAATAATCAAAGGTTACACTAGATACGAGTCGGAACCAAGTGATTCATCTTGTCTATCTGTTTTTTCTTTTATTTTATTTTCAGCATTTTTATTTTTATTTTTAGTTTTAAAAACCTTTTTCTAACTTTTTGATTTGATTAGACGTTGAGGATAAACCGGTACTAAAAGCTCTTGTGTCCTTGGATGACCTCGGTATCTTACCAACACTATACTACGCCAACGATGGGTGCACTTGCCCATATGTGTGTTTAGTGTTAGTAAATATCGTCTTTTATAAATTTAAAACTTGGCTAATAAAAGTGTAAAAGGGCTTAAAATATACTTAAACTCACATACACACTTCACACGCATCAAGTTTTTGGCGCCGTTGCCGGGGACACAAGGATTTTAAGAAAGTTAGGAATCAACGGCCTAATCGTTTTTCTTATTTTTCATTTTTTTTAGGATTTTTTTTTTAGTTTTTCAGTTTCTGCAGAGCTCAGCACGGGCCGTGCCTGGTCGGACACGGGCCGTGCCCAGCATCATCACTGGCAGTTTTTATTTTCTGAGTTACAGAGAGCTGAGCACGGGCCGTGTCGGTGCAACACGGGGCCGTGTCCAACTCCCAGTAACAGGGATCCAGAAAACAATCACTGTAACTCTGACCACGGGCCGTGTTCAACTGAGCACGGGCCGTGGTGAACCTTCTGACCAACGTTCTTTTCTGTTTTTGCTGCAGGACTTGGAACCCAGGCACCACATTTGAACTTCCTACGTAGTGTATGAGCTCTAGTTCTAGTAGAGACATAAAAGAACCTCTTGAAGAACCCGAACGCTTTCTCAGAAAAAGACTTAAAGCTAAAATCCAAGAGAAAGTTTCGGGGGACCAAATCCCAATGGCGGACCAACGCACCCTCATGGATTACCTACGGCCCACCGTAGGTAATCTCAGCACCGCTATCAATGCACCGAATGTCGAAGCCAATAACTTCGAACTTCGGCCACATTTGATACAAATGCTTCAAAACTCCGCAACCTTCCATGGGCTTGCGGACGAGGATCCCCATCTACATATTACTAATTTCTTAGAAATATGTGATACCTTTCGGATCAATGGAGCATCAAATGACGCCATCCGCCTTCGAATGTTTCCATTTTCACTAAAAGACCAAGCTAAGGCTTGGCTTAACACCCTCCCAGTTGGCTCGGTAAACACCTGGGATGAACTAGCCCAAAAGTTTCTATATAAGTATTTCCCTCCTGCTAAAACGGCTAAATTAATGACTGAAATTAGTACATATTCACAAGAGGATGGGGAATCCTTATATGAAACTTGGGAAAGGTTCAAGGAGCTACTAAGAAAGTGTCCTCATCACGGTCTTGTGGTATGGCAACAAGTATCCACTTTCTACAATGGGTTGCTGCCACACACAAGACAAACACTTGATTCTAGCTCCGGGGGACTTTTAGGTAAGCGTCGCCCAAATGAAATATATAATCAAATTGAGGAAATTGCTCAAACCAATTTTCAATGGCACACTCCCCGAGGTAATAAATCTATTGCCCTGGGCGCCCATAAGGTTGATGAAAGCACCTCTTTACAAGCCCAAATCGAGGCCCTCTCTTCGAAAATCAAAAAGCTAGAAATGACAAAAACGGCCTCGGTTATGGCTTGTGAGGGGTGTGGTGGGCCACATGAGAATTGGAGTTGTATGAAAGAGTTAGATGATCAAACGGAAACGGTAAACTACATTGATAATAGACCTAGGCCGTCGGGTCCTCCAACGGGTACCTACAACCAAGGATGGCGTAACCACCCTAACCTTGGTTGGAGAGATCCCGGCAATAGTAGTAACCAACAAAACCAACGAACTAACTTTCAACAACCACAAAATTTTTCTCAACAACAAAGTGGAAGAGAAAGGCTTGAAGATACTATATCTCGCCTCGTCTCCGACACCGAAAAGAAAAACTCGGATCGATTTCAACAATTTGAATCGAATTTTAGAAATCAACAAGCTAGCATTCAAAACATTGAAAAACAACTAAATCAAATAGCTCAAAATTTCTCCGAGATACCACAAGGCGCGTTACCAAGCAATACCAAAACCAACCCAAAGGCACAAGTACATCTCATAACATTGAGAAACCGTACCGTGGGTTCCGAGGAGGCTCCACTTCCATCAACCGAAAGAAGCCAATCCGACCAAACCGCGACTCCACCCGCGCTCCAACAAGAGAAGGCTTCTCCACCTATCCAAGAGCCCGCTAAGACTCCTCCGGTTCCATACCCCGGTCGGTTAATTCATCAAAAGACCGATGAGCAATTCGCAAAATTCAAAAATTTACTAAAACAATTGCATGTTAATATTCCATTTATCGAAGTCCTAACTCAAATGCCAAAATACTCAAAATTTATGAGGGACTTCCTCACGCATAAAAGGAAAATTGAATCATTGCAATTAGTTAACTTAGGCGAAGAATGCTCCGCCTTGCTACTCAACAAGCTCCCACAAAAGAAACTTGACCCCGGAAGCTTCACAATTCCTTGCTCAATTGGGGAATCCCCCATTCGTAATGCATTGGCCGATCTTGGGGCAAGCATCAACCTCATGCCCTCATCAATGTTCAATCGACTCGGCTTAGGAAAAACAAGTCCTACAAAAATAAGCATACAACTCGTCGATAGATCCGTCAAATATCCACAAGGTGTCGCTGAAAATCTACTAGTCAAATTCGGTGAATTTGTATTCCCGGCCGACTTTGTCATACTAGATATGGAGGAGGATACCGAAGTACCACTCATCCTAGGGCGACCATTCTTAGCTACGGCCCAAGCAGTGGTAGATATGAATGATGGAACACTAACGTTGAGGGTTGGGGACGAGGAAGTAAAATTCGGAGTTGGAGAAAGAGTAGAAGACGAAGACCCGGTCAGTTACATGAAGGTCATAGACTCAAGTTTGGATGAAGCTCTCCGACGGTGCAACATGGGATGCCAAACATCCCACTTGGGTGACATATGACCAGGCTTTGGGTCTAGCCAAGGACCCTTATAAACGTGGCGCACCACGGAGGCATTCCGCGGAACTATCCTTAGCTTAGTTAAATTAGTTTTTAATGTTTTTGTAGTTTAGTTTTAATTTTTAGGAATAAAACACACTTGAGATGAAAAAGGATGACAAGGGGAACTTGAACCAGCACCCCATGCAGGAAAACAGGACCATCCGACGATTTTCTTCGTTTACAGTAAGCTCAGCACGGGCCGTGTCCGCCCAACACGGCCCCGTGCTGCACCGTCTGCAGAAGTTCCTCAGTTGAGGTAACTGGACACGGGCCGTGTTCACTCAACACGCCCCCGTGTCCAGGCTTCTGTTTCTTTTGGAAATTATTTGTTACTGGCACTTGAACACGGGGCCGTGCCCGGACAACACGGGGCCGTGTTCAGCGCCCAGTAACACAAATTTTTTTCTTTTAACACCTTTTTACACATTCAATCAACCTAAAAACTTATTTTTGGGACTCATTGAGGAAAATGTGTAATTTCAGTGTGGGGGGATGCTAAAACCTTGAATCTTGCAAGTCCTAAATACAAGCCTTACACAAAACTCTATTGGAACCGCTTATCACCCCAATTTTTTTCAAAAATTTTCATTTTTTTTACTTGTTTAGGTTTAATTTGGGAATTTCAAAATTCTAAAAAGGTTATATTTTTATAAATTTACAACCGATAGCGTCGTGATAAAAAGAACCAACATAAGAAAATTATGAAAAGGCATGGCAAGCTTAGTTAAAATTTGATTATATATACTTGATCACATAAAAACCCATTCCCACAAAAGTGAGTTTTGAGCCTTTATTGAGCACACAAATACATATCATTAAACTAAATGCTCATTTTTCGTTTCTTGTGTGAATAGCCGCTTGGTTCTTACAACTCTAGAACTTGCCACGACGATGCATTCCCGGTCCTTACCAACTTAAACCCGAGTAAGTAAATGATGGAGGCATTAGGACTAACCCTTTTTATTTCTACACCATTATTTTTCTTTTTTTTTTTTACCACCTACCCAAAATCCCCCTAGTTAACCCCTTTGAGCCTAAACCTTTTCATTTCAAAACCCAAACCAAACACCCTTTCACCCACCAAAAACCCTTTTTTTATTTTTAACCCTTTTATTTTAGTAACAAGCCCGTTTTTGTTTGACTTTTCAAAAAAAAAAAAAAATGATGAAGATGAAGCAAAAGAAATAAACAAACAAGTCTATCAAAAATAACTTTGTTTGAATAAAGGCTTCATCAAAATAAAAATTGCAAAAAAAAAAAAAAGTCATACGAAAACCGACGCTTGTTACGCTTTTTGCCCTTTTTCACTAACTACTAACCCAACCACCTACCTTTAACCCAAGCCTAACCCTTCACCCAAAAAGTCCTCTTGATATTTACAAAGGTATATAGTTAAAAAGGAGGAGGATTGATTGCTTAGCAAGCTTATGGTAGGAGTAAGTTCCATACCGCTCTCGAGTGATCCACTAAATACATCTTTGGCCGAGTGTTGAGTGATCCCCGTGAGGTATGTGAACTTGTATATAAATGGAATTTTAAAAAGGCATGTTATGCCCTAATAAGTAATTTATCTTATGAAAAGTTTTAAATAAATCATGCCGAATAGGATTGTAAATAAATAAAAATAAAACTAAATAAAGAATCTTGGAAATCCCGACACTCTATGACAAGACCAAAAACTTTCTCTTCTACCCATTCCATTTGGGAGTGTAAAGCCATATTAAAGAGTTTTGCTTGAGGACAAGCAAAGATTCAAGTGTGGGGGTATTTGATGTGTGCAAAATGCAACATATAAATTACATCAATTGTGGCATAAAACTAACCCTTTTTTAGTACTAATGTTGGAAAAAGTGTGCCTTTGTCTTCCTTTTGTATTTTCAGGATTAAATGAACTCAAATTAACAAAAGAAGCAAAAAGACATCAAAATCTAACATAAATACAAGAAAAGGAACAAGACTGAACACGCCCCGTGCTCAGCGAGCACGGGGGCGTGCCCAAGTGTCAGCAGAAAAGACAAAGTCGTAGAAGCTTCTATTGCCCACCACGGGGCCGTGCTCAGCGGGCACGGGGCCGTGGTCAACTATAAGATTCGCACAATCCAGGCAAATCTCATAGTACAAAGATTCTTCTGCACACGGGGTCGTGCTCAGCGGACACGGGGGTGTGGTCAACTAATAAGACAAGCTGCATTAAATGAAGAAAGAGAAGGATGTGGACACGGGGCCGTGCCCACTGGACACGGGGTCGTGCCCGAGCTCCTGTTCATCCTATAAATAGGAGTGCTTGGCTAGAGCTCAAACCATCCCTTGTCACACCACCTCTCTCACAGTTCATCCACCACCCACCACCACCATAACACCATCATCCACCACCATCATCCATTGTCCATCGTAGAGTGTGTGAGTCGTCTCGGGATCCAAGATTGATCGTAAGAGTTCTTGACAATCAAGGCCATGTTTGCCTAAGTCTCTTACATCACTTGGTGAAGACAAAGTGTCTAGTGTAATACTTTTTATTTCTAATCTTTTCGCACTTTTTAATTGGTTTTGTATTAATGACTTTAATAACTAGTTTATTATGTTGAAGGTGATTCTTCCTTATCGTTTGTCCGTGGTGTCTTGGCATTATTTTACTGTCTATATAAAAGAAATGATTTTCACCATTCATATCTCCACGGTCTATATGGAGATATGTTGGCTACCTAGTCGGGGGTTAAGGGAATGGTTTGGTAAGAGTCTTGCCATTGTTCAGCGTTTAGAGGTCCTGCAATGGACCTGGGTCAAATTTAGTAGGACCTCCTTCAATGCTTCACGGTATTGGATGGCGGGGGTCCAAACTCTTTGACCCCCTCATAAGTTAAACTACTATTAATACTATAACCCGGCTACTTAGGACTGTATCCCTGTTGACTAAGACTACTTAGCCGAGGGTAACGTCACCTTCAAAAGAGGGGCCTACCATAATCCACCCTTTTAGGATTGTATCCTTGCTGACTCAAACTACTGGGGTGAGGGTAACGTCGCCTTCAAAAGAGGGGCCTACTATAATAACTAAGATAATCTCTTAATTATGTGCAAAAGTGCGGAAATAATCAAAGATTACACTAGATACGAGTCGGAACCAAGTGATTCATCTTGTCTATCTGTTTTTTCTTTTATTTTTATTTTCAGCATTTTTATTTTTATTTTTAGTTTTAGAAACCTTTTCTAACTTTTTGATTTGATTAGACATTGAGGATAAACCGGTACTAAAAGCTCTTGTGTCCTTGGACGACCTCGGTATCTTACCAACACTATACTACGCCAACGATGGGTGCACTTGCCCATATGTGTGTTTAGTGTTAGTAAATATCGTGTTTTATAAATTTAAAACTTGGCTAATAAAAGTGTAAAAGGGCTTAAAATATACTTAAACTCACATACACACATCACAAGCATAAGCCTACTTGTTACTTTCATGCTTTCCATGTCATATACTTGCTATATTCATTAGTACACTATTAGTACATAATTTCATTTTGTTTTGCTATGTATGTTTACTTAGCGTACTTAGCACATTGATTTACATTACATCTTCTTTTGCTATGTATGTTTACTCGGCGTGATAGCACATTGATTTACATTACATCTTCTTTTGCTATGTATGTTTACTTGGCATGATAGCACATTGATTTACATGACTTTTCTGCTTTGTATGTTAACTTAGCATACTTAGTACTTTACTTTCATTACATGTTTACATTTGATATGACATTTGGTTTGTTCAACGGGTCTAAATTACATTCATTAACATTAGCTACGCCGCTCGGTAGTAAGTAATGGTACCATATGACTTGACAAATCCCAATCCTGACATCCTAGGTTTGTTTGGGTGTAAGGAATGACTGAATCCGAAAACATTTTCTTTTGATAACCTTTACTTAGGGTTATCCGTCTGTCTCAAGGCTTGAATGTATGCGTTAACTTACTACATAAGTGTTTGTATCAATAAAACATGCATTTATTTTACAAAACATAACATTTGATTTATTCAAATTACTTTGCTTTGTACATTTTTACTTGTGGTTTAAGTAGTCTCATTTTACTTACCATACATGACTTTTGCTTATACATTACATGGATTATATTAACAATAGACTTGGTTTACTCATAAACATTTGACAATTGGTATAAACATTACATTTTGGTGGTTTGTTTGGGTAAGTGATTTACATAACGAGGCATGTGTAGTATGATACAAGCATGGTGGATACGCCGCTGGTACTTCCTATATATAAGTGCTTGTATGATATTACATATCGTCGCGTTATTTAAACCACTTCAGTTTAGACATATTACATTTACAAAACATTTTCACTTAAAACATTGTTTTACAAATAACATGATTTACACAAACTCTTTTACTTGGTTATTCTTTTAACCATACATTATTCTTTTATATATACATATCATCTGATTTTGCTATCGTTTTTCAAATGATTTATAAAACCAAACAATTAACTAGATTCATGACAAATTTAATTAAACATTTTCTTAAACTTAAGTCATGAATCCTATTTTCACAAAACCTATGTATCTCACAGGCATTTTTATGCTGACGTACCTATTTTTCACATGTGTTTTCAGGAGCTGCTGCATAGGATGTTCGTGACACACTAGGGCGGACCTGTGCCTTAGAGACTTAAAATAAAGCTAGAACTAGTTTGATTATGTGATGTACTCTTGTTTTCTTTTTTGTTTAAGACAATGTAACTCTTTTGTTTGATGAATAAAACATAACTTTTAAATGCCATGGTTGTGAAACAATAATTCTGTTGCAACACTCCCCGACGTTTCCGCCACGACTTGTTGTTTTACGTGGTCGGGGTGTGACAGAAGAGTTGGTATCAGAGCCAATGGTTATAGGGAATTAGGTTATTAGTAATGCTTTGACCTAGACTATAACCTTTCTAGGACCCCAACACGAGTTGTCTTGTGTTTAGATTTTAAAACATGCACTTCACCTATCCTTAGGTGATCACCAAAACAAGAACCCAATTTTCTAAAACGATTTTTAAAAAAACAAATCTTCTGTTTTTAAATAATTTCTTATATGATTTTGAACTCTTTGATTTTTCATAATGATTTTTGAAAATTTAATCATCCATTTTTTGAATGATTCTTTTGGCCTTGTGCCTTCCAAGTTTTCAAAATCTCGTCAAAGTTTTGGGTTCTAAATAGTGTGAACACGTGCAGACTGGAAGGGTGAATGCCTGTACCCTGGGTTTTCTGTCTAAGGCTAGAGTGTTCGTACAAATCCACATAATCGGACCAGTCACTCTTACCTGGGAACTCTTGGGGTGAGTGTTCACTTATAGGCGAGCATGTCTTCGCGATGCATTATTTTTGACCCATTTACCTTGATTAGTCACCGTGTGTCGTTTGTTTGCTTTGTGATATGGACGAATGACCACCATCTTTGCTTTTGTCGATTTTTGTTTCATCTCGCTCTTTTCATCTAATCATCTCACTCGTTCCTTTCATGTTTCCTTTTTTAGAATGTCTCCTCGACGCGAAAATCCGCTACCAAATGCCGAACTGGCAGAAATCATCGCGCAGCAAATGGCTGCTGCATTCCTAAATCTCATTGCTCAATATAACCAAGCCAACAACAACAATAATGCTCCATGCAATTTCAAGAGTTTTAACTCGGCTAAACCACTCAAGTTCAGTGGTTCTGAAGGGGCAACCGGGCTCCTTCAATGGTTCGAGAGCATTGAGAATACTTTCCGTCATGTTCAGTGTCCTGATAATCGCAAAGTCGAGTTTGCATCAAGCGTGTTTCAGAAAAGGGCTCTCACATGGTGGAACGGGGTTATGAGAGATCGTGGTGCTGAGGTTGCTTTGGCACAAACATGGGCTGAACTTAGGACTCTTATGATGAGGGAGTTTTGTCCTTGTCATGAGCTGCGAGCTTTGGAAAGAGAGTTTGATGACTTGAAGCAGGATAGTGGTGAGCACCGGGCTTATACTGATAGGTATGAGGAGCTGAGTTTGTTATGCCCAACAATGGTTACCCCACTCAAGAAGGCTATCGAGAGGTATATCGATGGCCTACCTGACTCCATACAAGACACCATTACTAGTAGTAACCCTTCCACAGTCCGTCAGGCGATCGAGCTATCTGCGACATTGACCGAGTCACAGGTTCGAAGGGGTAAGCTGCATAGAAAGGGTGACAAGGGTAAGAAGCAGTCATCTGACAAAGAGGATAGCAAGAAAGGTAAAAACAAGAAGGGTAAGGATTCTGGTTCCTCGAAGGGTTCTAGGAAGCGTAAGGCTTCCCAAAACTACGCCGTTACTGCACAGGCAAATAAAGCTGCACCAAATCAGCCTGCGCAACCACTCGCCAAGAAACCTTATCTTGGCAATGCACCTTTGTGCAACAGATGTAACGGTCATCATCAACCACACCTCCAGTGTCGTCATTGCACTAACTGCGGAAGATCTGGTCATCTTTCTGACACCTGCCGCATTCCTGCCAATCATAATAGGGCAGTTCAGAACCCAGCTCAACAAGTTGCTCAGCCTCCTGCTCAGCAACAAGGTCAAGCTGCACGACCTCACTACCCACCAGGTTCTTGTTACAACTGTGGGGATCTGACCCACTACCGTAACCAATTTCCAAGATTAGTGAATGCGAATCCAGCTCAGGCTCAGGCTCGAGGTCGAGTCTTCAACATGAATGCACAAGAGGCGCAAGCAGATAATGAAGTGGTAAACGGTACGTTCTTTGTTAATAATCAACCCGCATCTGTTCTTTTTGATTCTGGTGCCGATAAGAGTTTTGTGTCATTATCTTTTGAGCCATTGCTTCGCGTGTCTAGAACGAAACTAGGTAAGCCCTTGACAGTAGAAGTTGCTAGTGGTGAACCCGTTGTTCTTGATTCTGTTCTTCGCAACTGCCAGTTGAACCTTAACGACCATCTTTTTCCCATTGACCTCACGCCGATGCAACTTGGGAGCTTTGACATTATTGTGGGTATGGATTGGTTAGCTAAGTATCACGCAGAGGTAGTTTGTTTTGAGAAGATCATACGTGTGCCGCTTCCGTCTGGCGAGATCCTACAGGTTTGTGGTGAGAAGCCTGCTAGTAGTCTTAAGCTCATGTCTTGTTTTCAAGCACGGAAGTATCTGCGAAAGAACTATGTGGCCTTCTTGGCACATGTTGTAGTAGATAAAGGAAAAGGTAAGTCTATTCAAGATATCCCTGTCATTCGGGATTATCCGGAGCTATTTCCTGAGGAGTTACCTGGATTACCCCCAGCGCGCCAAGTCGAGTTCCGTATTGATCTTGTACCTGGTGCAAATCCCATTGCCAGATCTCCATATTGTCTTGCACCGTCTGAGATGCAAGAACTATCTAAGCAGCTTCAGGAGCTTTCAGATAAAGGTTTTATTCGTCCTAGCTTTTCACCTTGGGGTGCTCCCGTTCTTTTGGTCAAGAAGAATGATGGATCTTTCAGAATGTGCATCGATTACCGTGAGCTTAACAAGCTTACCATCAAGAATCGATATCCCCTACCTCGCATTGATGATCTCTTTGATCAGTTACAGGGTGCTTCTTATTTTTCGAAGATCGATCTTCGTTCTGGGTATCATCAACTTCGTGTGCATGAAGAGGATATTCCCAAGACAGCGTTCCGCACTCGTTATGGGCATCATGAGTTCACAGTTATGCCATTCGGTTTGACTAATTCTCCAGCTGTTTTCATGGACTTGATGAATAGGGTTTGCAAGCCTTATTTAGATAAGTTCATCATCGTTTTTATTGATGACATTTTGTTATACTCTAAGACGCAAGCTTATCATGAGCAACATCTTCGTCTTACCCTGGAACTCCTAAAGAAAGAGCAACTTTTTGCCAAATTCTCCAAGTGTGAATTTTGGCTTAAAGAGGTTCAATTTTTGGGTCATATCGTCAACGAACAAGGTATTCATGTAGATCCCTCCAAGATCAGTGCGATTAAGGATTGGGATACGCCTACTACTCCTACTGAGGTTCGTTCTTTTCTTGGTCTCGCGGGTTATTACCGCCGCTTCATCGAAAATTTCTCAAAGATTGCAGTTCCCCTAACTGCTCTAACTCAGAAGAACAAACCCTTTGAATGGGATTCTAAACAAGAAGAAGCATTTCAGACCTTGAAGCAGAAGCTTTGTGATGCGCCTATTCTATCATTGCCTGAGGGTAATGATGATTTTGTCGTGTACTGCGATGCATCCAATCTGGGACTTGGCTGTGTTTTGATGCAAAGAAAAAAAGTCATAGCATATGCATCGGGGCAGTTGAAGGTGCATGAGAAAAACTACACCACTCATGATCTTGAGTTGGGTGCAGTTGTGTTCGCTCTTAAAGTCTGGAGACACTACTTGTATGGTACAAAATGTGTGGTTTTCATTGACCACAAAAGTCTTCAGCATATCTTCAATCAGAAAGAACTCAACATGAGGCAACGACGTTGGGTTGAGCTTTTAAACGACTATGACTGCGAAATTCGCTACCATCCTGGTAAAGCGAATGTCGTGGCTGACGCATTGAGTCGTAAGGAACGTACTAAGCTTCATTGTGTTCGTGTTCAATCTGATATTCAAGCTCGATCTGATATTCAATCCCGCATCTTTTAGGCTCAACATGCTTGTGTTTCACAAGACTTGATGGGTAAGGAATTACCCTATCACATTAAGCCTGATCTTGTTCTGAAGGAAGATAGATCGTATTATTTCATGGACCATTTGTGGGTCCCAAGCCTAGATGATCTCCGCACTTTTCTTATGGATGAAGCTCATAAGTCTCGTTATTCTATTCATCCTGGTTTAGATAAGATGTATAAGGATATTCGTACTCAGTATTGGTGGCCTGGTATGAAGAAAGACATTGCCTTGTACGTTTCAAAATGCCTTACTTGTCTTAAGGTTAAGGCTGAACATCAACATCCCTCTGGTCTTTTGGAGCAACCAAAGATTCCCGTTTGGAAATGGGAAAACATTGCTATGGATCTCATTACTAAACTTCCACGCACTAAGAAAGGTCATGATGCCATCTGGGTAGTTGTTGACCGTCTTACTAAGTCAGCGCATTTCTTGCCAATCCGCGAGGATTTTCCTACTAAAAAGCTGGCTAAAATTTATGTGGATGAAATTGTATCTCGACATGGTGTTCCTCTGAACATTATTTCTGATAGAGATGCTCGCTTCTCTTCTCGCTTTTGGAGAACCATGCAATCTGCTATGGGGACCCAACTTAATCTGAGCACAGCGTATCATCCACAAACTGATGGCCAAACTTAAAGAACAATCCAGACTTTGGAGGATATGCTTAGAGCTTGTGTGATCGATTTTGGTGGTAGTTGGGATTTACATCTTCCATTGATTGAATTCTCCTACAACAACAGTTATCACTCCAGCATCAACATGGCTCCTTTCGAGGCTCTCTATGATCGAAAATGTCGTTCACCAGTCTGCTGGAATGAAATAGGTGAGGCTCAGCTTACTGGACCTGACCTCATTCCAGAGACAACTGATAAGGTTAAGAAAGTTCGTGATAACCTCCAGACAGCTCGAAGCCGTCAAAAGAGTTACGCTGACCAACGACGCAAGCCCTTGGAATTTCAAGTCGGTGATCGTGTATTACTTAAGGTCTCACCTTGGAAGGGTGTGATCAGATTTGGAAAGACAGGAAAACTTGCACCTAGATATGTTGGACCATTCAAGATCGTCAAAAGAATCGGTAAGGTAGCCTACAGACTTGAGCTACCTCCTGAACTTGGAAATGTTTATCCAACCTTCCACGTGTCCAATCTCAAGAAGTGTCTAGCGGATGAGAACCTCCACATACCACTTGACGAAATTCGGGTTGATAAAACACTGCATTTTGTTGAGAAACCTGTGGAAATCATGGACCGTATAATCAAATGGCTTAAACACAAGCGCATTCCTTTGGTCAAAGTTCACTGGGAATCTAAGCGTGGACCTGAGTTTACTTGGGAACGTGAAGATCAAATGAAGGCGAAGTATCCGCATCTTTTCTCACGAGTTTCCTCTAAACAAATTTCGGGACGAAATTTCCACAAGTAGGGGAGACTGTGACATCTGTGCTTGTAATCATTGTAAACAGTTCAGTTATCAATGAAATAAAGTTATTTGATCCCAATATTTGTTTGTTTATGTTTAATGATTTTCGTTTTAACTTTTATCCAATTTCAAACTCTATATCACTTTCTGGAGAATGATACGCAAACTGGTGCGTAAACGTAGTCAGTTTAACGCGACAAATACTCCGGAACATCAATATATGCTTAACATACCTTAAATAACCTTTACATAACTTAGAAATAAGTTTTGAAGGCTTGGTATGGCAAAAATCAAGTTAATTCGCTTACAGGGACTAAAATTGACAAACTGCGAAAGTATGCCAAATTGAACTGTAACGAACATTTCGGAACATGATCATAAGTTAAAAAAACCTTAAATATCCTTTACATAGCTTAGAAATAGGCTTTGAGGGGTTCGGTGTGCTAAAATAAACTTTATGCTCATTCAGGGACTAAAAGCGTAAAAAAGTGCATAAGTTTGCATTTTCGCGCATAACTTACGTTCTGAATACATTCGGACATCCAAAAATTTATATAAGCATTAAAATATTTTATTTTAGTGTTTGGCATGATAAAAATCCATTCGTCGCGTAATTTGGACCATTTATGCGTCCGTTACGACTTCCGTCGTAATTAACCGAACAACGCAATCGTACGGCCAAACGAACCAACATACGAGATATTTTTGGGCATTTTTTAAGTTCCCTATACTTTAACTTCATATTTTAGCCTTAAAATGAGGTTAACGGGGCTTAAATATGTCAAAACGCATCTAAAACCAAGATCGGAGACACAAGGGCCTGTTCTGCCAAATTTCAAACTTGGCTGATCTGCAGGGTCCTTACGGACCATATGGTTCTCCCTCTTATGGTCCGTACACTAGTGCCAGCACCACAGAATTCAGAAACTTCCATTCCAGCTTTTGCAACTGGTTTTAGACATTGTTTTTGCATTCTATGGATTGGTTTTTGATTTCCATGGGTATTCTAAACCTTGTGCCCAAGTGTGTGGCCTAGATCTTTCCCTCTTCTCCAAGAAATGATCCTAATGGTTGTGAAAATCCTATAAATAGCAACCCCCATTCATTCATTTCTTCACACTTGATCAAATCTGCTCTAAGTGGAGGCAACCACCTTTGTGGAGGCCACCTACCTGAGCATACTTGATCATACTTCCTTCTTGGACCCTTTGTAAGTCTTCTTTCATGCTTGTTCTTGTATTTCAAGCATGAAAGTCAAACTATGTTTAACTTTCAGCTTTAACCAGTCAATGGTCGACTCGAAGTTCGTTTGAACTTCACAACGTGAGCGTAATCACGATGGCTATAGTCCCTAGTGACTATACCTACTGATTACCACGTTGATTAGGTCTAGTGACGAGTCGTAGTTTCGGCCAAAATGCGCATTTATGCGTATTTTGTAACCAAACTACTCTTGGGTATCAAAACCGTTTGTTTTCATACCAAAACTTGTTTTCTAACTTAGTTAAGCATGTTTTAACATGCTTAGCTCGTCACTTTTAGTCTAGTGCTTGTCTATGGTCGTAAAGGTAAGCGATCTAATCAATCGCTTACACTTTCAAACCCGACCCATTTGGTCGATCATTAGGATCCGACCAAATACTTTAGGTGACCATAGTTGTATAGGGAATAACCTTCCGAGGTTATACCTTATGGTCACATCGTTTAGATAGTTGTATGATAGGTAGTTTATATGCCTTAGGTAAATTACCAAAATGTCCTTTTTACGCCAAAATTCATTTTAAGCCTATGTAACCTAAATTTTGACATCTAAACTGATTGGGCAACTATATTAGACATGTTAAGGCATATTTTACTTATCATAGAACTAGTTAGGTGATCCAAACGCATTTTACGCGAACGACGCGTTAAAGTAGCATAAGCTACCTAAACGGGTTGTAACGGGTCAAAAGCACTTAGGATAAGTTTCGTTTTAGTATGTAGGCTTTGCTAAACCACACTACATGAGTTCCTTCACTCGTTTGGTTTACAAACCCTCATGCTACCCGATCCTCCAAATAGGTCCGTTTATTAATGTAGTTACCTATATTAGGTGCCGTTTGATTCCGTGGTCTTCTAGCTTTGCTTGGTGGTTATCCTAGGACTTCTAAGCAATCTCAAGTGAGTACATAGACCCCTCTTTTACTGTTTTCAACTGTTTTGGGGTGAAACACATGTGCCTACTTGTTACTTTCATGCTTTCCATGTTTCCATGTCATATACTTGCTATATTCATTAGTACACTATTAGTACATAATTTCATTTTGTTTTGCTATGTATGTTTACTTAGCATACTTAGTACATTGATTTACATTACATCTTCTTTTTCTATGTATGTTTACTCGGCATGATAGCACATTGATTTACATTACATCTTCTTTTGCTATGTATGTTTACTTGGCATGATAGCACATTGATTTACATGACTTTTCTGCTTTGTATGTTAACTTAGCATACTTAGTACTTTACTTTCATTACATGTTTACATTTGATATGACATTTGGTTTGTTCAACGGGTCTAAATTACATTCATTAACGTTAGCTACGCCGCTCGGAAGTAAGTAATGGTACCATAGGACTTCACAAATCCCAATCCTGACATCCTAGGTTTGTTTGGGTGTAAGGAATGACTGAATCCGAAAACATTTTCTTTTGATAACCATTACTTAAGGTTATCCGTCTGTCTCAAGGCTTGAATGTATGTGTTAACTTACTGCATAAGTGTTTGTATCAATAAAACATGCATTTATTTTACAAAACATAACTTTTGATTTATTCAAATTACTTTGCTTTATACATTTTTACTTGTGGTTTAAGTAGTCTCATTTTACTTACCATACATGACTTTTGCTTATACATTACATGGATTATATTAACAATAGACTTGGTTTACTCATAAACATTTGACAATTGGTTTAAACATTACATTTTGGTGGTTTGTTTGGGTAAGTGATTTACATAACGAGGCATGTGTAGTATGATACAAGCATGGTGGATACGCCGCTGGTACTTCCTATATATAAGTGCTTGTATGATATTACATATCGTCGCGTTATTTAAACCACTTCAGTTTAGACATATTACATTTACAAAACATTTTCACTTAAAACATTGTTTTACAAATAACATGATTTACACAAACTCTTTTACTTGGTTATTCTTTTAACCATACATTATTCTTTTATATATACATATCATCTGATTTTGCTATCATTTTTCAAATGATTTATAAAACAAAACAATTAACTATGTTCATGACAAATTTTATTAAACATTTTCTTAAACTTAAGTCATAAATCCTATTTTCACAAAACCTATGTATCTCACAGGCATTTTTATGCTGACGTACCTATTTTTCACATGTGTTTTCAGGAGCTGCTGCATAGGATGTTCGTGACACACTAGGGCGGACCTGTGCCTTAGAGACTTAAAATAAAGCTAGAACTAGTTTGATTATGTGATGTACTCTTGTTTTCTTTTTGTTTAAGACAATGTAACTCTCTTGTTTGATGAATAAAACATAACTTTTAAATGCCATGGTTGTGAAACAATAATTCTGTTGCAACACTCCCCGACGTTTCCGCCACGACTTGTTGTTTTACGTGGTCGGGGTGTGACAAAGAAAATCAAACCTGTGATGAGTGTGACTAGACTATCATAGGGTCCTTTTAATTTGATCGACAAATGATCTCTTTAATTTGACCACCAAGGAGTCTTTTCAGCTATATCATCACATGATATTCCTAACCAGATTTTTGGATCAATCTGTTTAACTAGACCACTCAAGGGGTCTAATTATGGAATAGTACATTATAATCCAAGGGTCTTTACTATTACGTAGAAGCCCATTAAGGATTTAAGGTAGTACCTTTGGATATCCTACTATGAATCCCTTATACAAAGATATGAAAGATTCTACGAGGATTTGGATAACAAAAACTTGGATCACACAAAAACATAAAAGGGAACACATAATCACATATTTTTTTAATTTGACCTTTAATTTGTTATCTTTGGACACGGATATTTAAAGCACACCAGGAATCCAATCCGTGGATTGCATTTGGCACTTTAATCATTTTCAAGAATCTATCTATGAAGATAGGATGATCTTCCAAAAATTCGATTTTGTTTTCAAAGAAACGTAATATTCGAATTAAGGCACACAACAATTTTAGGATTTAAGGAAATACCCTTAGGTACCCTATTAAGGATTTATAGTGGTACTTTGGGTATTCGTCCAGAGTTGTAACTTGCGCCTTGTACTTCGTTTCTTTGGAAGAAACGGGTACTTAGGATTTTCGTGGAAAACGCAAGAGATCATAAAATGGAAGAATTTTGGGGGTAGTCTGTTCTTCAAGGAATACGATTCCCTAATTGTCGGTATTGTAGGGGATATGTTGTTTATACATGCAACCACATAAACACATTGCAATGTGAATAAAATATTTATTTATAAACAATGATAACAACTGTTTCATTGTCACACCCCCAAAATCCACATGCGGAGTATCACCGCTTGGAGGCGTGACTGACCAGGATCAAGCCACCAATCATATTGAACATAACAAGTAATAAGTAAAATTCAACCACACAATATGAAAGGTGTTTCAAATCAAAAACGTAGTTAAGTGTTTAGCGGATGCATAATTGAAAACCCAATGTAAGTATTAAATACGAAATAATGTAATGTTTTTAGCATGGCACACACTGCCATGTCCCACAACGACCGCGCCTCCCTATGCAAGCTCCATGAGTACCTAACGACCTGCAAGGCATGTAACAACGAGTCAACAACAAAGTTGAGCGAGTTCACAGTTGGTTGTTTGGTTATAGCATTCCTTTCGTAAATCATATGTTCGTTTTGTAAACCATGTATCGTATTTATTTCGTATCGTGGTCTCCCAGACATGTTTGCGAAGATTAGTGGGGGGCTTCCCATGTGTTATTAGACCGTGCGTATCGACTACTACGAAAATATAAGTGGTGCCCTAAGTCAATGTCTATCAGCATTGACCCTTTGCCCTTAGTCCATTAGTATGCGCCCGCCCGTCCGACTGGCACGGTGTGAGGTTTGTTAAACCTAATAGCGCTATTAACTAATGACCCGCTCGCCATAGGCCTCAGCGATTAAGTTGATATAAATGAGGGATTTCATGATAGAGTTTTGGTCCAGTGTGAAATCTTGGCATCCTACCCACGGAGGATGGTCGTACGTATCCTACCCAAGGAGAATACGCGAGGTTGTAGTTACCGTTTAATTCATTAACCCATTCCCAACCCTTGGGAATCCCATGCCTTGGAAAGAGTGTGAACTCACCTCGGTTTGCTCGGTATGATTAGTTACTTGTTTACGTTTACAGTTGGTCAACCAAATCCTAGCATAATTACCCATAACTGTCAGTTTCGTAACACTTAATCATAAATTCCTTATACATATTACTCATGTAGCACACAAGTATTACATACACCATCAATCCAGTGGTGTATCAGAAACACATAACATATGACTAGTCGTAACAATTACTCATGTACATTGGTTATTCATTGTTATCACATAACTGGTATTCATGTTGCATACACATTTACATCACCGATTCATATTTCACATGAACTCATTCATTAACCGTTGCAAACTATGGCCGACAAATATTATATATTCCAAACCATCATGCAACCTTAGTGTTTATCGTTTAATTCCATAATGTTCTCTAATAATTATGCCACAATTATAAACATACGACATGTAATTCGCAACAATCAACCATACTATCATCATCACGGCAGCCAAGAAAGTCAACAACCATCATATCAACATACATCATCACATGCAAGCTTGAATGAAACAATTGTATTAGATCGATGACTGTTGACAATTAACAATAACTTATTTAATTTCTATTGGACCAACACTTATGTGATCATACGTTGGAAATTAAAGCCGGCCGACAATTTAGAATGATAACAGGCAATTGCTATTTCAATCTTACTGAGCCAATACCTTTTGAAACTTCATATGCAGATCAATGTTCAAGGAATTTTAAGTGTACCTCTATTCATATAATGGCTGACAATTTATATTCATATTAATATCTCATTGGGCCGATATCAACAAATACCCACATTAATCCTATTGGGCCGCTTATCACATGCAATCTGATAACATCTTGGCCGACAAGATCACGTGAAAGCCGATAATGGAAAATATCTAAATCTTAACACTTTTAATAACAATTATTGAAATATAAAGTCAAAGTCCATATTATCGGCCCAATTATGGTTTCATGTGATCAGATCTATTAAATTTGCATGTGATTTGATATTGATTCTTATTATTCGGCCACTTTTTCATTGATTTGTGAGAATTGCATGTGATATATGTATAAAGTTGTCAGTCACTATATCATATTCCATTAGTAATCTGTTGAGGTCCAATGAGAAGTCGAATGCAATTACATCAAAAGTTTCTACAAATCACTATTAAGCAATCGCACATATTCCGTATACAATTCAAGACATGCTTCACATATTATCACAAATAACTATTCATCAATCTTATTCAATAACAACACATATAATTAATATCATGCAAATATGAATAACCATAGACAAGAACCACTAACCATATTTAATCCGAATAGGATGATAACTCGAGGGGGAGGGGGTAGGTCTACTGCCGTCGATGGTTTTTGAGGAACAATAGGGTTTGCAAAAGAGTTGTGGTATCTTAAGATTATTATACGTAAATAATAGATAGGAAAGGTGGGCTCGGCTTGGCCTCATAGTCATTTGGGCCGAGAACAAGAGAAGTCCCCTATACGACGGTGAGGGGGTGTGACCCAGTAAAGTGTGTGATTTCATTTTCTTAATAATCACTCCCATATAATAATCAAACAAGTCCACAAATATTCAATCCATAAAATAATCAAACAAATTCGCATACGCATAACACATAAACTCGCAACCATTCATTTATAATCAAACATACCCATTAATCAGATAGCGTACCCGCCAGTTATATCAAAGCACAACTCATAAGAAGGAAACAGTACGAGGAAAGACTCTCGAAAACTCGAGTTGTCACATTATCCCCAACTTGAAAGAAATTTCGTCCTGAAATTTAGTACGTAGTTACTGAGGAAGCTAGTTGTGTTGTGTTGTTTCCTGGTTTTCCTGGGGTGTCACATCATCCCCCCGTTAGTTTGGAATTTCGTCCCGAAATTCTGCAGTAGCTTCAGTCTCAGTAGAGGTTGCACTGTTTCCGAACAACTGGGGATACTTGAGTTTCATTTGGTCTTCTCGTTCCAAGGTGAACTCTGGGCCACGATGGGAGTTCCAAAGAACTCGAACAAGAGGTATTCTAGTGTGCTTGAGGACCTTAACGTCTCGGTCCGTGACTTCAACTGGTTCCTCGACGAATCGCAACTGATCGTCGGTAGTGAGCTCCTTCAAAGGAACTATGAGGGTCTCATCTGACAGACACTTCTTCAGATTCGACACGTGAAAAACGTTGTGAACAGCACTGAGTTCTGCAGGTAGGTTTAGTTTGTAGGCCACTTTGCCTATCTTCTCAATGATTTCGAAAGGTCCGACATAACGCGGATTGAGTTTGCCTCGTTTGCCAAAACAAACTACACCTTTCCAAGGTGAGACTTTGAGTAGCACTCGATCCCCAACCTGGAATTCGAGTGGTTTCCTGCGCTTATCAGCATAGCTTTTCTGACGGTCACGAGCTGCCGCCAGTCGTTGCCGTATCTGAGCAATTCTTTCCATTGTATCAACAACGAGTTCTGGGCCAGTGATTTGGCTGTCACCCACCTCTGCTCAACAAAGAGGTGATCGGCATTTACGCTCGTACAATGCCTCAAATGGAGCGGCTTGAATGCTGGTGTGGTAACTGTTGTTATTCGAAAACTCCACCAACGGGAGATATTTCTCCCAGCCGTTGCCGAAATCAATTACACATGCCCGAAGCATGTCTTCTAGAGTTTGGATGGTGCGTTCAGACTGCCCATCTGTTTGCGGATGGTAAGCTGTGCTCATGTCTAACCGAGAGCCAAAAGATTTGTGCATTGCTTGCCACAGTTCTGAAGTAAAACGTGCATCACGATCAGAGATAATAGAGGTTGGCACCCCGTGCCTCGAGACAAGTTCCTTAAGGTAAACATCTGCTAAGGTGGAAAATTTATCTGTTTCCTTGATAGCCAAGAAGTGTGCAGACTTTGTGAGTCGATCCACGATCACCCAAATAGTATCATTTCCACGTTGAGATCTAGGCAGGCCAGTAACGAAATCCATGGAAATTTTCTCCCACTTCCATTGTGGTATCTCTGGTTGTTGGAGTAGGCCCGATGGTTTCTGATATTCTGTCTTGACTCTCGCACAAGTCAAACACTTGCTAACGTAAGTTGCTATGTGAGCTTTCATGCTAGGCCACCAATATGTAGTTCTGAGATCGTGGTACATTTTATCCGAACCAGGGTGTATCGAATAACGAGACTTATGCGCTTCATCCATCACCAGCTTGCGTAAGTTTCCATAGTGTGGGACCCAGATGCGTCATGTTACGTAATAGGCGCCATCTTCCTTTTGTTCTAACCGTTGCCTTGAGCCGCGTAGGGCTTCAGCCCTGACATTTTCTGGTTTCAATGCTTCTACCTAAGCATCTCGTATCTGTGCTGGAAGACTAGATTGGATGGTAAGTTGTAAGGCTCGCACGCGCCTAGGTGTAGTATCCTTTCGACTGAGGGCGTCGGCCACAACATTGGCTTTGCCTGGATGGTACTTGATCGCACATTCGTAATCATTCAATAGCTCGACCCATCGACGTTGTCGCATGTTCAACTCCTTCTGTTTGAAGATATGCTCGAGACTCCTGTGATCGGTGTAAATGGTGCACTTGGTACCGTACAGGTAATGTCTCCATATCTTAAGTGCGAAAACAATAGCTCCCAGCTCCAAATCATGTGTGGTGTAATTCCTTTCGTGAATCTTAAGTTGGCACGAGGTGTAAGCAATGACTTTATCCCGTTGCATCAATACACAACCAAGACCCTGAATTGACGCGTCGCAATAAACCACAAAATCGTCTGTGCCCTCTGGCAATGGGAGAATAGGTGCGCTACAAAGTCTATTCTTTAAATGTTGGAACGCTGATTCTTGAGCATCACCCCAATGATAGGTGACACCCTTCTGAGTTAACAAAGTAAGCGGCTGTGCAATCTTTGAGAAGTCTTTGATGAACCTTCTATAATAGCCCGCCAAACCCAAGAATTGGTGGATTTCTGTTGGTGTACGCGGTGCAGGCCAGTTCTTAATCGAGTCTACCTTGGATGGATCAACATGAATCCCACCCTTGTTTACCACGTGGCCTAGGAAATGGACTTCACGAAGCCAAAAGTCACATTTCGAAAACTTAGCATAAAGTTGTTCTGCTCAAAGAAGTTCCATAATGAGTCGCCAATGACATTCATGTTCCCCTCGACTCTTGGAGTAGGTCAGAGTTTCATCGATAAGAACAAGTGACATATCCATTAGGTTAGACTAGGTTCGTATGTCGCGTCAGAGAATCCATATCGGTCGCATCAAGTTCGAAGTACAGCACTTGTGGCATCATCACATGTGTGGTCACAAAGCTTATCGAGTAATATTCGTAGAGTGTAACATGTCCAAGCGTGTGCCCGCGGGGATTGTTGTTAGGATCACGGAATCCCAAGTGTACATCATGCATGGATGTGGCAACATAAGAAGAATCAGTCTCAATCGATGAATAAACGTTTGAGAATCCATAGCAGGGGCTCACCCGTTGTCGAAAGTACAGCTGGTTGTACACCAGTTGGGTATAGTTAAGATAAAATATGTCGGTGATCCCATATAGCTGTCACAGGGTTAAATCAATCAGATCAAGAATTTAACAGAGTAGCATGGTTGTCGTACAAGTGTAGCATTATGTTTCTCTGAGACCTCTACCAAGAGTTGTCGAGCTCGTCCACATGCGAAGGGAGAATCCATTCACCTGAACCCATGAACTTAAGTGTGTTTGTGTCTCATCAAGTGAGTAACCAAGTCAGGGGGAGTTTCCTTAGGTCGTTCCATTGAATCCAAAGCACTTCAGCGTATTCATGAAGTTCCAAAGAAGAGACGTGAAAGAGCGCTCAAGAGAGTATAATCGTATCAACATTATGTCACCATTCTCAAGGTTTCAAGGAGTGATCACCAATGATCGAAAGTCAGGCCTTCCAAATCCTCTAAGCTAGAGTGTGTTCGTTTCAGTGGCTCGTCATGGGGGAGCGAGAACGTAATGTCACTGTGGTACGGGTGTGATGGTTTGATCTAAGTCAATGATAAGGAGCGGACATACCAATAATAAATAAACACGTGCCGGTGCCAGAGCTAGTGCAAAGATTACGCATAGGTAAGAAAATTGTCATGAAATTAACGTACGTCTCTTATGGTGTAAGGTGGGTCAGGTATCGTGCTCGCCGGTAGGTTAAGAGACCCATATCTCTTTTCCCAAACGTCTTGAAGACTATTTCATCAGTAATAACATCCATTCGTTAAGTTGAGTATACGAGAGAGATAATCAAGTAGATTAAGAATAAACCATCCAACAGGGAAATAAGGCAGTCTTACGTTCGGTGAAAATTTTGTTATGGTTGTTGGCGCTTCGTTAAATCAGTTGCCAATCAAAGAAACAAGGAATTAATGAGGTTCATACAAAGAATCAAGTGAAAGCAGGGGTCCAACAATATCCGAGGGATTCAACCAGCCAGTCTGTTGTCTAGAAGAAATTTCCAATAGTAGTGCAGGGCGGCATGGCACACAAAGGGAAATTTGTTGCATCTTAGTCACGGAGGTATATTACCTGTCCAGAACAGAATTTGGTTGGTAGGGCTGCGAGTTGCAAAATGAGGAATGCGAGTAACCGTGGCTGCTTCGTTCCTGGTAACGACGACTAGTGGAGATAACGAGGTTCGTCATCCGGGATGCGTGGGTATAGTTCTCCTAAACTAGGGTTCGTTCGAGCGAGGTCTTCGTGAATGTTGGCATACCATCCGAATGTACGAAGGGTCAAATAGCGACGTCATGTCGAGGTAAGCATATGAATAGATAAAACACATAAGGAGTTGTCGTAGTGGGGTGACGAGGGAACAGAAAAGAATTCGACCATCACTTGTCAAATTTCTAAGTAGACAATCGAGTGTCATAAAGAGCGTAGAAGGGCTAGTAGACTACATGTTACTACCCTAAATAAACATTCCATACATAGTACACCATGCAAAAGAGATTTAGCAATCATGTAAGGTAAACTTAGATCATGTCGCCTAAAGTGTTGAGTCTTGCACGTGGAGCGAAGCGTCGTTGTGGATCGTTGAGCACTGTACCGGTTATAGTCTGGTTTTATCAAAACTTTTTCCCGTTTTAAAACCAAGTTCACTATAACCAATGGCTCTGATACCAATCTGTCACACCCCCAAAATCCACATGCGGAGTATCACCGCTTGGAGGCGTGACTGACCAGGATCAAGCCACCAATCATATTGAACATAACAAGTAATAAGTAAAATTCAACCACACAATATGAAAGGTGTTTCAAATCAAAAACGTAGTTAAGTGTTTAGCGGAAGCATAATTGTAAAACCCAATGCAAGTATTAAGTACGAAATAATGTAATGTTTTTAGCATGGCACACACTGCCATGTCCCACAACGACCGCGCCTCCCTGTGTAAGCTCCATGAGTACCTAACGACCTGCAAGGCATGTAACAACGAGTCAACAACAAATTTGAGCGAGTTCACAGTTGGTTTTTTGGTTATAGCATTCGTTTCGTAAATCATATGTTCGTTTTGTAAACCATGTATCGTATTTATTTCATAACGCGGTCTCCCAGACATGTTTGCGAAGATTAGTGGGGGCTTCCCATGTGTTACTAGACCGTGCGTATCGACTACTACGAAAATATAAGTGGTGCCCTAAGTCAATGTCTATCAGCATTGACCCTTTGCCCTTAGTCCATTAGTACACGCCCGTCCGACTGGCACGGTGTGAGGTTTGTTAAACCTAATAGCGCTATTAACTAATGACCCGCTCGCCATAGGCCTCGGCGATTAAGTCGATATAAATGAGGGACTTCATGATAGAGTTTTGGTCCAGTGTGAAATCTTGGCATCCTACCCACGGAGGATGGTCGTACGTATCCTACCCAAGGAGAATACGCGAGGTTGTAGTTACCGTTTAATTCATTAACCCATTCCCAACCCTTGGGAATCCCATGCCTTGGAAAGAGTGTGAACTCACCTCGGTTTGCTCGGTATGATTAGTTACTTGTTTACGTTTACAGTTGGTCAACCAAATCCTAGCATAGTTACCCATAACTGTCAGTTTCGTAACACTTAATCGCAAATTCCTTATACATATTACACATGTAGCACACAAGTATTACATACACCATCAATCCAGTGGTGTATCAGAAACACATAACATATGACTAGTCGTAACAATTACTCATGTACATTGGTTATTCATTGTTATCACATAACTGGTATTCATGTTGCATACACATTTACATCACCGATTCATATTTCACATGAACTCATTCATTAACCGTTGCAAACAGATATTGTATGGCCGACAAATATTATATATTTCAAACCATCATGCAACCTTAGTGTTTATCGTTTAATTCCATAATGTTCTCTAATAATTATGCCACAATTATAAACATACCACATGTAATTCGCAACAATCAACCATACTATCATCATCACGGCAGCCAAGAAAGTCAACAACCATCATATCAACATACACCATCACATGCAAGCTTGAATGAAACAATTGTATTAGATCGATGACTGTTGACAATTAATAATGACTTATTTAATTTCTATTGGACCAACACCTATGTGATCATACGTTGGAAATTAAAGCCGGCCGACATTTTAGAATGATAACAGGCAATTGCTATTTCAATCTTACTAAGCCAATACCTTTTGAAACTTCATATGCAGATCAATGTTCAAGGAATTTTAAGTGTACCTCTATTCATATAATGGCCGACAATTTATATTCATATTAATATCTCATTGGGCCGATATCAACAAATACCCACATTAATCCTATTGGGCCGCTTATCACATGCAATCTGATAACATCTTAGGCCGACAAGATCACGTGAAAGCCGATAATGGATAATATCTAAATCTTAACACTTTTAATAACAATTATTGAAATATAAAGTCAAAGTCCATATTATCGGCCCAATTATGGTTTCATGTGATCAGATCTATTAAATTTGCATGTGATTTGATATTGATTCTTATTAGTCGGCCACTTTTTCATTGATTTGTGAGAATTGCATGTGATATATGTATAAAGTTGTCAGTCACTATATCATATTCCATTAGTAATCTATTGAGGTCCAATGAGAAGTCGAATGCAATTACATCAAAAGTTTCTACAAATCACTATCAAGCAATCGCACATATTCCGTATACAATTCAAGACATGCTTCACATATTATCACAAATAACTATTCATCAATCTTATTCAATAACAACACATATAATTAATATCATGCAAATATGAATAACCATAGACAAGAACCACTAACCAGATTTAATCCGAATAGGATGATAACTCAAGGGGGGGTAGGTCTACTGTCGTCGATGGTTTTTGAGGAACAATAGGGTTTGCAAAAGAGTTGTGGTATCTTAATATTATTATACGTAAATAATAGATAGGAAAGGTGGGCTCGGCTTGGCCTCATAGTCATTTGGGCCGAGAACAAGAGAAGTCCCCTATGCGACGGTGAAGGGGTGTGACCCAGTAAAGCGTGTGATTTCATTTTCTTAATAATCACACCCATATAATAATCAAACAAGTCCACAAATATTCAATCCATAAAATAATCAAACAAATTCGCATACGCATAACACATAAACTCGCAACCATTCATTTATAATCAAACATACCCATTAATCAGATAGCGTACCCGCCAGTTATATCAAAGCACAACTCATAAGAAGGAAACAGTACGAGGAAAGACTCTCGAAAACTAGAGTTGTCACATTCATGGACCTTGACAACAAAAGAAAATAATACATAAGACGTGATTATTTCTAAACGGTGTTGTCTTCTAGTCGGTCAGATGCTCATCCCTGTGCTGGATTTGCATTAGCAAGCTTTGGGCAATTTCTTCGGAAATGACCCATCTCGCCACAGTTGTAGCAATAACCTGGTGGAAAACGAGCTTGAGCAGGATTGTTGTCAGCTTGATTTGGTGCAACTGCAGCTCGGCAAACTCTTGCTGTATGACCTATAAGTCCATAAATTTGGCATTTGCGGCACTTCACACTAGCATGATGATGAAGGTTACATTGGTTGCACAAGGGTTCAGTTCCATTGTATGGCTTCCTAGCAGGGGGTTTAGCTGGTTGGTTGGGGGCAGCTTGATCATTGTGAGCAACCTTGGCGAAGTTCTGGGAAGCTTTTCGCATCCTTGACTTCTTGGATGATTCAGTCTGTTCAGCTTTGGGTTTCGATTCCTCGATTGGTTTCTTATCACCTTTTCAGAAAAGTTTACCTTTCCTGATTTGAGATTCAGTCAAGGTAGCAGATAGCTCAATGGCCTGCCTAACCGTAGTCGGGTTACTACCAGTCACAATGTCTTGTACTAGGTCAGGGAGGCCATCAATGTACTTTTCGATTGCCTTATCCAAAGGCGTAACCATATTCGGGCATAACAGACTTAACTCCTCATAACGATCCATGTAGGAACGACACTTTGGCAGCACTTCTGCTCTCAAACCAGAATCTAATTTCGTTTTAAATGACGAAGACAGGACACCTATATATAGGCATGGTGATTTCGCTTGAACCATTCCACACGAAATCACTTTCAAGCAAAATCAGTGATTTCGTTTGAAATGACTTGTTGATTTCGTGCGGAATTACACTTTGTAATTTCGTGTGAAATCACCTCCCAGTCTATATTTGATATTTTTCTCGTACTACGTGCCCTAATCTATCTAATACAATACAAGACTCGATACAAGACAAAGTCGACAGACGGATGCACCAACAGACTCCCCCTCGGATGTTGACGAAGTCTTCGGTGTCGAGTCTTCAATCTTCAGTCTTTATCAGTCTCCTCGATATCTTCCGAAGTATCTGACAGTGTAAAGCATCCTCAGTCTCTCTCTTCACTATCAACTAATCTCAAACTAACTCCATCTTCTCTTTATCAGATCTCTTGATTCCTTAAGTTCATCAGCATCCTCAGTTTCCGTGAACATCAGGATCTGAACTTGACCCTACAATCTTCAAACTCCCTTTTATGTTGTTCCAAGATCGTGACCTGGCTCTTATTCAGCTCAGGCATCGGAACCTGTACCCGCACATTCTCTACCTCAAAATAAATTTCACAAATTTAAAATTTGACAAATTTATAAACCACTTGCAGGTATTAATCAATCAATAAATGATATCACAATGTTAATATCTGATGAACCACTTGTAGACAAAACATTTATTTTATTCATTATAAACAGACTCCCCCTCACGAAATGCTCATCATGTTTAGCACTTGGAATTTTGAAAATCAGCTTTCCAACATCAGTTGTTGAAAATCTTTTTAGATTTTTCAAAAGTTTATGCTAAAACACACTGAAAATCTTTTTGGGTTTTTATTTTTAAATGAAATGCAATAAAGAAATATATACAGACAATATTTTTGTGAGTTTGTGTAAGAGGATCATATCAGTTTATGAGACACATCACTAACACCGTTAAGCTTTAAACATTTTAAGTTCTAAACGATTCACTTAGATTGTCAGTATACTGATCCACTTAAATTTTCACACAAAGTTCAATTGTTTCGAGATACGAGATTAGTATTTTAGAGACTTAAACTTATTCGCGTGTCCCACCTCAGAATATTCTCCCGTATCCAGATCTCAATATTCAGTCTTACAGGTGAGTATACCTAGATGATATCTGTAAGGGGTTAAAATGCGAGGGCCGTGAGAGCTCAGGCTATTGCTTCCACAAAATCAGAGAGATGACGGCTTCGACTTTTGGTGTGTTGCCTTTAGAGAATCTTTTCTTCAACAACACATGATTAGCATTTTTCAATGTTTCATCATTTTTATGCTGAGGGCAGGCTATATTTTAAGCAAGGAAAAAGTATTATACGAGGACTAGGCCATTGCTTCCGCAAAATCAGAAGTCCCGGGATAATACCCCAGATATCACTGAGTATAAAGACCTAGTATCTCAGAAAGATGGTCCTTTCAAACAAGATTTCGGGGGTTACCCATATATCCGAGAGATGTTCCCCACGATATAAGTAAGTTTGAAATTTAGGTTTATATCTCGACATAATCTACTAAATGTGCAAAAACCTACTGGCACATCATCAGTGAGACCGTTTATCACATTTGTCTTTCCAATTCTTTAGCATGCTATGATCGTCCACTGATGTACTATCATTTCCTCTTTTTCACAACAAAACTCATTTTTGATTTTATCATGTTTGTGCCTTTTTCAAATTTTCAAATGTTTTTGGATTTTCTGAAAATTCTTACTCCCCCTAAAATGCAAAATCATTTAAAAGAAATTTGAAAACAAACTGAGCTCATGACCCACTTTGTAAAAACAATTTTGAACACAAACTGTACAAACAATTTGACAAACTGATGTGAATTGCTTCAATTCGCCATCCACTTGGCATAAACAATCAGAACTCCCCCTTACAACAAACTATTTTCCCATTATGACTTCAAAACACTTAAGTTTGTTTTAATCAAAATGGTTTTTCCGGAAAATTAGTTTTGTTGATTTTACCATTTGTAGGATAGGGGTTTCATCACATTGTTTTCAACCATATGTAGGAATGATTAAGTCAAGTTCAACTTAATGACCTTGATTAACCACTTGTAAGTGAAAAACTTTCTTTAACCACTTGTAGGTTCTCATCACCAATACCACTTATAAATTGTAACAATATAAAAATATCACCTGTAGGTTTACCATACAAACATATTCAAGAATGATGCCGATTCCTGCTCCACGATTACCAACTTGGGAGCTCCGGCAAGTCAGGATTTTTACTTGTGAAAAACAGACATCCAAGCCTCTCCAAACTTGGACGTTACCTCCTCATCTTCACTTGGGGTGTAAGTTGCTTTCTTTGTTTCATAAAAATCTTTTACCCCTTGCGCTTTTCCATCGACCATTTTCCCAAAAATCTTTTTAAAATTTCCATTAAAAACTTTTTCAACATCAAATTCTTTCTTTTCAAAATAGAATTGATTTGAAATCTCAACTTTTTGTTTAAAGTTTTCAGCCTTCAATGGTGGAAAGTTATCATCATCCATTGGAGGAACTGAGTTTTCACTTTTTGCCTCAACTTGTGGCTCCTCTGACTTTGTGGAATCAGATTCATCGCCAGATTTTCACATCTGAATTCTTAACAACCCATTTTTGGTTGTCAAGATTTGCTCTTTCTTTTGTAAAATCTTTTCGAACATTCACCAACTTCATATGTAGAGTTTTTGAAAACTTTGAATTTTTCAGTTGGTGGTTCAGTTTTATCAATCACTTTTTCTTTGAGTTTTTCAGAAACTCCCTGTTTTGTATTGGTCGCCATTGGACAGTTCCAGGTGATGTGACCAACTTCCTGGCATCGGTAACAGGTTCTTGTCTCCTTTCTCTGATAAGCTCCATTCTTCTCAAACTTTTGTTTTTCAGCAAAGAACTCTTTGTTTGATTGCTTCCAGAATGATCTCTTTTCTTCCTCCTCTGAACTTGCTCCTGAAACAAATACAATTTTTGGTTTATAAGTTTTCTCATTTTTATGATTTTTCGGTGGAATTAAACCTAATCCCTTCTTTTTGAAATTACCGTTATGGTTTGGTTTCTTTTGATAACCAAAACCAGAACTGTAACCCTTTTTCTTGTTTAATCTTTGTTGAACTCTTGAAGTGTATTTTTTAGGTTTTTCAGAAAGATTTATATCTTTTATTTCATAAATATTAATTTCTGTTAATTTGAAAACCTTTTTGATCTTTTCAATTTGAACACTTCTTATTGGAAATTCCTCATCAGAATATAATTTGTCTGAATCAATCAAAGTATATGCCACTTTAATTGGTTCGTCATTCAAGTTAGATTTTGATAAAAGAAACTCTTTACTGTAAACCCTTTTAACCGACGATTTTGAACTGTTGACCGACGAACTCGAACTTTCATACTCAGACTTTGACTCTGACTCCTCATCTTTATCCAACACCTGATCGACTACTTTCTTTATTAGCTCGGACTCATGATCAGTGTCAGACGATGTGAACGTGACATCAATGTTTTCTGGTAAATCATCAGTAGTTTCGGATTTTAACTTTATATTAACAGCCTTTTTAACTTCCTCCTCGTTTGGCTTTCTAGGTGAATAACCTTCCCAAATCGGAGGCGGACACTTGTTATACTTGACACTTTGTTTCTTACCAGTATCCTTCTTCTCGATCTTCTTTTCATCTTGAAATACTTCAAAACCTGCAACAGTTGGATAAATTATGTCAATCAAATAATCAGAACTAGAATAACTTTGCATTAATCGTCTGATTCTTTCATTCTCGATTTTTTCTGTCTCCAACTTTTGCTTCAACTTGGCACATTCTTCAATATAGTGATTAATTGCCTTCTGCTTTGTCATCATCACAACATTCATCATAGTCAATGCATCTTCTCTTTCAGAATTTGTCTTTTGTAGACCAGTTACCGTTCTTTTAACACATCATACGATTCCTTCACATAATTGAGATTAAACAATAAGTTTTCTTTCATCTTATCTTGCTCATTCAACTTCTCCTCTTTCTCTTCACACTGCTTACATGACTCCAAACACTTTAAACAAGGTTTTGTGACTTCAACAATCTTTTCAACTTTGACTATCTTCTCAACTTCAACTATCTTCTCAACTTTAACTACTTTTTTAGCTTCAACTACCTACTTAGTAGTTTTATCCTCTTCACTTTGTTCAGAAATCTTTTCCTGAACAACACTCTCACTTTTCACCTTTTCCTTTTCTTTTCCTGCTTGTTTCTCCTTTAGCTTTTCAAAACGATCTGCAAAATAAAATTGAAAACTTTCAGGAGATAAATGAGTTTTTGCAATATTAATATGAATTTCTTCTTCATCATCACTATCATCAGTTGATGATTGATCAAACACTTGTGTCTGTTCTGAACTATCATCTGAATAACTAAATTCATCATCTTGATTCTTCTCATCATGAGCAAACGCTTTCATCCATTCTTTCATCAAATCTGGTTCTTGAACTATCTGAGCTATGAGAGCTACAACTTTTGAATCAGGTGGAATATATTTATCCCAGCTAAAGCCTTCTGCCACTTTCTCATCCTCTTGATCGATTATGCCATAATAAGCTTTCTTATTTGCTTCTTCGATCATTTTGGCATGAGCAGTTTGTGGTTCCTTTTGTTGATACGGTTGATGAGCAACTTGTTGATAAATGGTTTTCCGATAGTAATCATCTTTTCCAAACGGATTCTGTGCTCCACTTGCTTCTCGATTTTTACATTCTCTCTTGAAATGTCCTTTTTCCCTGCATCGAAAACAAGTAACTTTAGATTTATCAAAACCCAAAGTTGAAACATTAGCATCTCTAAAATCATCTCTCCCTGTAATCATCTTAAATTTTTCAGCTCTCCTCAAAACACTAGCTAAGCACCATTTAATATCCATAAGTTCCATTTCTTCTGCATCTATCTGATCGTAATCCTCTTTTGTCAACATAGGATTTCCGATCCTTCCAGTAACCAATCCTTCATATGATTCTAACACTGTAGCAAGTAATGACATGTGACCTTTAACGACTTCTTCAGAGAAATTTTGACCATTCTGAAGATGCAACGCGATGTTGCAATTTAAAACATGACCATTATTACTGTTTGAACTTTGGAACTTTTGACTTGAAGTAGAATCCTTCGGATTAACACTTGGATATGAAGAAAATCCACTGCTGCTGCTTGGACTTTGATTGACTGATCCAGATGAGTTTTCTGCACTGAAAGCAGTTTGGATTTTTTGACTTGCTTCAACATTCTGAACACTCCCTTTGAAGTACATCTTAACATCTTGTTGTGCACTTGGATTGTTCATCCTAGCAATCTTTTGATGCTCAAGATCTTGTCCTTCAATCTTTTCGATGAACTGAGATATTGTCAAACCATCATATTCTCCAGTATTCTTTAAAATCATCAAGTATGTTCCCCACTCTTTCTGAGGTAATGCATCAGCTAATTTGTCAACCCATTCCTCATGATCTTTGTTGATACCTAACAATGACATTGACCGTACTAAGTGACAATATCTTTCAATCAATTTCTTTGTATCTTCTCCCGGCAAACTTGTAAATAAATCAAATTCTTTCTTTAACAATGATTTTTTACTCTTGATCATCTTCTCACTTCCCTCAAACTTAATTCGAAGTGCTTCCCAAATTGAACGTGATGTTTTATCATGTTGAAGCAATACCAATATGTCTTCTTTAATAGCTTGCTGGAGTAAACTAATCATCATCTTCTCTGCTTTGTACATGTCTCGTTCTTTATTCGTAAATTCAAAAATCTTCTTTTCAACACCCAAATCTATACGTGGTAGCACATACTTTTTCTCTACACACTCCCAAGACCTCAAATGATTAACTTGAACCCAGTTTTCAAACCGATCTTTCCAACCATAATACTCCTCAATGCCCATGAGTTTCGGGGGTTTTTGTAAAGTTCCAGTTTCATTTTCCATGTTCATGCTTTGAGCAATGGTAGCCGGAGTAGTCGGGGCAGTTGCAAACGCGTTATAAAATTCCTCTTCCATGATTCGGCAAAATTTTTCAAAATCTGACACTTTCAAACGAAATTAAACTCAAGTGAAATAACTTCTTCAAACGGAATACCCTGTTCAAGCGAAATACCCCATTGAAGCGAAATTACCTGCACAACAACTTCAAGCGAAATACCAACTCACACGAAATCAGGACTTTTCAATCAAAATACTTAATTCCGTGCGAAATAGCCAAACGGAATTACTTTCTCAAACGAAATCAGATGTAATTCAAACGAAATCAGTAATTTCATGTGAAATTACCTCAACTTTTCAAACGAAATAGGATGTTTGTTCAAACGAAATTAACCTTTTGGCCCATTTTTGTCACTTTTAATCTGAATTTAGATCTGATTCTTTCAAGGCTTTATTAAAACACAGTTTCGCATGTAATGTGTGAAAATCAAGTCATTTTGACCGTGAAAACTTGTTAATTTTGAAAAGAAGGTGTAGAAAACAGAAATTTTGAGCTAAATCGGTAAGAACTCCTCCTCCTGAGCTCTGATACCAATTGTAGGATCGTTTTCTGACCCGAAACGAGTCGTTCAGAGGTGTTCTACTCAATATGAAAGGCGGAAACAGACATATCGAATTCGATTCAGCTAGATATTCACTTTAACTGTCTTTCTGATTGATTTGACAAAGTTTTACAGCGAAACGACACTTCGGCAGCACTTCTGCTCTCAAACTAGAATCTAATTTCGTTTTAAATGACGAAGACATGACACCTATATATAGGCATGGTGATTTCACTTGAACCATTACACACGAAATCACTTTCAAGCGAAATCAGTGATTTCGTTTGAAATGACTTGTTGATTTCGTGCGGAATTACACTTTGTAATTTCGTGTGAAATCACCTCCCAGTCTATATTTGATATTTTTCTCGTACTTCGTGCCCTGGTCTATCTAATACAATACAATACAAGACTCGATACAAGACGAAGTCGACAGACGGATGCACCAACAATCCGTGTAGGCTCGATGCTCACTGCTATCTTGCTTAAGATCGTCGAATTCCCTTTCCAAGGCCCTGATCTCATGAGGAGGACATAATTCCTTCATCATCAGAGCTTGAAGCTCTTCCCATGTTTGAGCCAGTGCCACATCGGCACCCCTATCTCTCATCACACCATTCCACCATGTCAAAGCTTGTTTCTCAAAGAGACTGATGTGAATTCTACCTTTCGCTCATTTGGGCATTGAACATGCCTGAAGGTGCTCTCTAGACTCTCGAACCATTGCAGAAGTGCAGTCGCTCCTTGAGACCCAGAAAACTTTGATGGCTTAGCCGAGTTGAACGTCTTGAAGTTGCGGGGGCGTTATTGTTGTTGAGAGCTTGGTTACATTAAGCGACGATGTTCGGGATTGCAGCAGTCATCTGCTGCGTAATGATAGTTGCCAGTTCTTCATTAGGTACTTGATTGTCGCGTCGTGGAGGCATTCTAAAAGGGGAAAAAATAGAGGAAACAAGTGAAATGGCATTGGGTAAGAATAGGATGTTACAATTACCGACCAAAAGCATGGGTGATGGTCATTTGTTTGAACCACGAAGCAAACAAACGACACACAAAGGCTGAATCAAAGTAATTAGGTCCTCATAATGTATCGCGAAGACATGCTCGCCTATAAGTGGACACTCACCCCAAGAGTTCCCAGGTAAGAGTGACTGGTCCGATATTGCGGATTTGTACGAACAATCTAGCCTTAGACAGAAAGCTCAGGGTACAGGCACCCACCCTTCCAGTTTGCACGTGTTCACATTATGTAACCCCAAACTTTGACGAGAATTTGAAAACTTTAAAGGTTCGTAACCTTATAATAAATCATCCTAGAACAGATGATTAGTTTTCAAAGCAGATTCGAATTTTGTGTTCTTATTGTGGTTGCTGCCTAAAGATAGGCAACGGTATTATTTTATGACTAAACGCAAGTAAACTCGCGTTAGGGTCCTAGGAAGGTTATAGTCTAGGTCAAAGCATTACTAATAACCTAATTCCCTATAACCATTGGCTCTGATACCAACTTTTCTGTCACACCCCGACCACGTAAAACAACAAAACGTGGCGGAAACGTCGGGGAGTGTTGTAACAGAATCATTGTTTCACAACCATGGATTAAACAGTTTCGTTTTATTGAATTAAATGTATTACATTACATTAGGATTTGAAACAAAACAGGAACAAATAAACTTTCATTGTTATTAAGTCACTAAGGCCTCGTCCATTCCTATGTGAGCGTACAAAAATCATCATCAAACATCATCAACTATGGTACCTGAAACACACGTGAAAATACGTCAGCATAAAAATGCCGGCGAGTACATAGGTTTTATATGAGTGTCAGGTTCATGGCTCGTTTTACATGTTGCAATACTTATTTAAAAACCTTGTTTTGAAAAGTATAATATTGCGACATAATTAACCAACTCAAACCAAGTTGGTTATAATTTGCAAAATCTCGTAGCCATGATTCTTAACTCCAAAACATTTGTTTTATTAAATCAAATTGTAAAATATCTCATAAAAACTCGTTAATAAAACTCGTATGGTTTATATTATTCAGAAAACATCCTTGTGTGACATTGTTTACCCAAGTGATCTAGATAACGCAACGATATATAATGTGTTAAAAGCACTTATATATAGGAAGTAACAGCGGCGTATCCACCATGCTTTTAACACATTACACCCGCCCCGTTACCTAATCACTTCCCTAACCCAATGGTTCAAACAGTTACAAATGGTTCACATAAATCAAATGGTTACGAACGGTTCACATAAATCCAACGATTACAAATGGTTCACATACATCCAATGATTACAAATGGTTCACATACATCCAACGATTACAAATGGTTCAAAATGTAAAACAATTGTGCTAGCATGTTAAGTGAACATACATAGCAAAACATAAAGAAATCATGTACTAATAGTGTACTAATGAACATAGCAAGTATATGATATGAAAACATGGAAAACACGAAAGTAACAAGTAGGCACATGTGTTTCACCCCAAAATGTTTGAAAACAGTAAAAGAGGGGACTATGTACTCACTTGAGGATGCTTAGAAGTCTTGAATAACAACCAAGCAAAGCTAGAGAGATCACGGAATCAAACGGCACCTAATATAGGTAATTATGTAAATAAACGGACCAAAATCAGAAAATCGGATAGAATGAGGTTTCGTAAACCAAATGAGTATAGGAACTCATGTAATATAGTTTAACAAAGCCTACATACTAAAATGAAACCTAACCTAAGTGCTTACGACCCATTTTGACCCGTTTAGGTAGCTTACGCCACTTTAACACGTCGTTCGTGTAAAACGCGTTCGGACCGCCTAACTAGTCCTATGATAAGTAAAATATGCCTTAACATGTCTAATATTGTTGCCAAATCAGTTTAGATATCAAAAATTATCTTACATATGCTTAAAATGAATTTTGGCATAAAAAGGGCATTTTGCTCATTTACCTAAGGCATATAAACTACCTATCATACAACTACTTAAACGACGTGACCATAAGGTATAACCTCAGAAGGTTATTCCCTATGCAACTATGGTCACCTAATGTGTTTGGTCGGATCCTAAAGATCGACCAAACGGGTCGGGTTCGAAAGTATAAGCGGTTGTTTAGACCGCTTACCTTACGACCCTACATAAGCACTAAACCTAAAGTGACGAGCTAAACATGTTAAAACATGCTTATCGAGGTTTGAAAACAGGTTTGGTATCAAAACAAATGGTTTTGATACCTAAAAGTAGTTTGGTTACAAAATACGCAAGAATACGCATTTTGGCCGAAACTACGACTCGCCACTATGCCTAGATACCGTGGTAATCAGTAGGTATAGTCACAAGAGACTAAAACCATCGTGATTACGCTCACGTTATGAAGTTCAAATGAACTTCATGTTGACCGTAAAATGGTCAAAGAAGAAAGTCAAACACAGTTTGACTTTCACGAGAAAAAGAACGAAAGAGGACTTACAAAAGGTCCAAGAACGGAAGTTTGACCCGATTATTCTCAGGTATGAAGTGAAAGCACTTCAACTTAGAGAGCAATCAGATCAAGGTGTGAAGAATGCAAATGAGGAAGGTGGGTATTTATAGAAAAACCAAGACCGTTAGGATCGTTCATCGAAAACCGAGCTTCGATCTGGACCTTACATGTGTGCCCATGGTTTTAGAATACCATGGGTACCCCAAAACAAGCCCCTAGTTTCATTAAAACCATGTGAAAATGTGGGGAACAGCTGGAACAAGCTGGAATTTAGATTTTCAATTTTGGTCCCTTCCTAAGATAACTATGGCAGATTGTCAATTTTGGTCCCTGAATGTGCAAAACAAGGTTTTTGATGCATTTTTGACACGTTTAAGCCCCGTTAATCCCATTTCAAGGCTCTAAAATGAATTTAAAGTATAGGGAACATGAAAAATGCTTAAAAATATCCTAGATGTCGGTTTGTTTGGCCGTACGGTTGCGTTATTCGGTTAATTACGACGAAACACGAACGAACGCGAAAAACGGTCCAAATTACGCGACGAATGGATTTTTATCAAGCCAATCACTAAAATAAAATATTTTAATGATTACATAAATTTTTGGATGTCCGGATGTATTCAGAACGTAAGATATGCGCGAAAATGCAAACTTATGCACTTTTTGACGCTTTTAGTCCCTATTGATCAAGAAAGTTTATTTTTGCACACCAAACACCTCAAAGCCTATTTCTAAGCTATGTAAAGGATATTTAGGGCATAATTAACTTATGATCAATTTCCGGAATGTTTGTTACAGTACAAATCGGCATACTTTCGCAGTTTGTTGAAATTAGTCCCTGTAAGCGAATAAACTTGATTTCGCCACACCAAACCCTCCAAAACTTATTTCTAAGTTATGTAAAGTTTATTTAAGGTATGTTAAGCCTATTTCACTATTCTGAAGTGTTTGTTGCATTAAACTGGTTATATTTACGCATCAGTGCGCGTATAACCTTCCAGAAAGCGATTTAAAGCTTGAAATCGAACATGAATTGACATGTGCAAACAATACACGTATTTTTACAAATCCCAACTATGAAAAAAAATATTTCATAAATTTGGTATTTGTTTGATGGTCGCCGAGGCACAGGTGTCACAGTCTCCCTTACTTTAGGAAATTTTGTCCCGAAATTTATTCGTAGGAGTCTGTCTGTGACGCTGTGTTAAATAATTGCCTTGCATGGAATCTTGGGTGTTTATCTATTTGCAGAGAATAACCCATCAAATATTATGCAAGGAATAATCCTGTCATTTCTCTCAACGGACAATCTTTAAAAATGAAAATGAAGGAAAAATCAAGGATATTCATTTCCCTCGATGGATATTCTTCAGAAACGAAAATGAACAGAATGAGTCATTTTCCTCAATGGGTATTCTTCAGAAATGAAAATGAATGAATAATCAAGAATATTCATTTCCCTCGATGGATATTCTTCAGAAACGAAAATGAACGGAATGAGTCATTTTCCTCAATGGGTATTCTTCAGAAACGAAAATGAAATAATCAAGAATATTCATTTCCCTCGATGGATATTCTTCAGAAACAAAAATGAACGGAATGAGTCATTTTCCTCAATGGGTATTCTTTAGAAACGGAAATGAAGGAAAAATCAAGAATATTCATTTCCCTAGATGGATATTCTTCAGAAACGAAAATGAACGGAATGAGTCATTTTCCTCAATGGGTATTCTTCAGAAACGGAAATGAACTAAGTCAACTCTAGACACATGACAAAACTTGATGTGGTTTCTGTGCACTGAATCCCATAATTATGTATGCATCCATAATTACGTAATTCCTTGCACAGTCCGTACAGTTTGTTTTGTAATGTGAAGGGAAAGAAAATCAAACCTGTGATGAGTGTGACTAGACTATCATAGGGTCCTTTTAATTAGATCGACAAATGATCTCTTTAATTAGACCACCAAGGATTTTTTTCAGCTATATCATCACATGATATTCCTAACCAGATTTTTAGATCAATCTGTTTAACTAGACCACTCAAGGGGTCTAAATATGGAATAGTACATTATAATCCAAGGGTCTTTACTATTACGTAGAAGCCCATTAAGGATTTAAGGTAGTACCTTTGGATATCCTACTATGAATCCCTTATACAAAGATATGAAAGATTCTACGAGGATTTGGATAACAAAAACTTGGATCACACAAAAACATAAAAGGGAACACATAATCACATATTTGTTTAATTTGACCTTTAATTTGTTATCTTTGGACACGGATATTAAAGCACACCAGGAATCCAATCCGTGGATTTCATTTGGCACTTTAATCATTTTCAAGAATCTATCTATGAAGATAGGATGATCTTCCGAAAATTCAATTTTGTTTTCAAAGAAACGTAATATTCGAATTAAGGCACACAACAATTTTAGGATTTACGGAAATACCCTTAGGTACCCTATTAAGGATTTATAGTGGTACTTTGGGTATTCGTCCAGAGTTGTAACTTGCGCCTTGTACTTCGTTTCTTTGGAAGAAACGGGTACTTAGGATTTTCGTGGAAAACGCAAGAGATCATAAAATGGAAGAATTTTGGGGGTAGTCTGCTCTTCAAGGAATACGATTCCCTAATTGTCGGTATTGTAGGGGATATGTTGTTTATACATGCAACCACATAAATACATTGCAATGTGAATAAAAGATTTATTTATAAACAACGATAACAACTGTTTCATGGACCTTGACAACAAAAGAAAATAATACATAAGACGTGATTATTTCTAAACGGTGTTGTCTTCTAGTCGGTCAGATGCTCATCCCTGTGCTAGATTTGCATTAGCAAGCTTTGGGCAATTTCTTCAGAAATGACCCATCTCGCCACAGTTGTAGCAAGAACCTGGTGGAAAACGAGCTTGAGCAGGATTGTTGTCAGCTTGATTTGGTGCAACTGCAGATCGGCAAACTCTTGTTGTATGACCTATAAGTCCACAAATTTGGAATTTGCGGCACTTCACACTAGCATGATGATGAAGGTTACATTGGTTGCACAAGGGTGCAGTTCCGTTGTATGGCTTCCTAGCAGGGGGTTGAGCTGGTTGGTTGGGGGCAGCTTGATCATTGTGAGCAACCACGGTGAAATCGCATGTTGTACATTGGTTGCACAAGGGTGCAGTTCCTTTGTCATAAAGTTTACTAGCTTTGCATGTTGTACTTAGTGCTTAAAGGTTTGTAAAACATGTGAAATCACATAATTTATGTGACATACATGAAAACTACACAAATCTGATTATAACCATCATTTTAATCAGTAGATAACATGTATTATGTTAAAATATCAATTCGTTACGAGTTGGGATGGTTATGGTAACGTTTAACGCAAAACTATGCGGTAAAACGGTTAAAAATCGGCTTTTCGAAGGATTTTTATAAAACGGTTTTAAATCAGTAAGTAAACTGATATTTTTAATATAAATATAAGTATTTTGACTTATATTAAGTTTACTTGGTGTTTGGTTAGTCATACGTGACTTCCGACGCCCGAAAACGCTACCGAATCACTAAAATACGTGTTTTACAATGTGCACTAGCATGATTATTTATGGGTGAACCTTATGTGTTAAAATGTGTTATGTGATTTAGATATGCATATATAATAATATGTTAAGTGTTGACATGATAGCGGGAATTTAGACTATGCATGTACACTTGTGCGCTTAAAGCGGTAGAAACGGTAAAATGGCGTTAAATGTGTAACTTGTTTGTCGATGATGAAAATTGATACATATGTTAACTTGGTAAGTTATTTCATGTATACATGCTTTAAAAATGATAAAATGAATAAATTAATGAGATTTTGCGTGTTATGATATTTAGTATATGTGCACGTTAATGTATATATATTACGACGCGCAAATCCTAGATATATTACGTATAAACGGGAGTGTTAACGGATTTACATGATAAGGGTCACCACTAAAATCGTTCAAGTCACAAAATCTTAATATATATATATATATATATATATATTAATGTGCCAACATAACCAAAAATAATGACTTTTTGAGAAAACTCAAAGTTATGTGAAAATTCTAAGATACGGAGAAATTTGGGAATTTTGTGATATATAAATTGATTGATAAATCGTTCCTACGTATATTAGGACGTGTAGAAATCAATTTGTGGGATTGCACTATTAATAATATGCACCCAAAGGTGAGTGTCACTAAACCCCCTCTTTTTACTGTTTTGTATATGTTTTGGGGGAAGAACACGCCTTAAAAAGGGTTTAATAATCTTTTTGAATAAAACATACCTTTGATATATAAAATTTATATTTTCATAGAATATATACGGATTTGTTAAATATATATATATATATATATATATATATATATATATATATATATATATATATATGTTTCGGGTAGAAACGGTTTTTGTGAATAAATATGTTTCGGGGAGAAACGGGGATTATTACGGTGTTTCGGAGAAAACGACCTTGTAGATTTAAAATTGCTAAATCTATAGTTGGGACGAATTTGTTTAATCTCAAGAGAGTAAGTATCGGTTATAGGCTTACATTTCGGTGGGGACTTTAGGGAATTCGTACAGCATGAAATATTAAATTTATCATTATTAGTAGGATATATATATATTATTCATGAGGCAGGCATTATAGATGGCCACGATATGGGCCATGTGCAAGTAATGTCGTTTAATCATTTAAATATTGCACGTGAAGAATTGTTGGTAGATCTATCGGGTTGACAACCCCGTCGTGACCGGTCGCCCCATGTCAAGTCAAACGACGAATTGATATTCTGTTATAGTCTAGCATTGATTTTACCTTCATTGTTAATATATAGTTCGTAATGTCTTGCTAACTTATGAGTACGAACATTTGATTCTATCAATTTAATATGTAAACTTGGGAAGACGTTTATGGTCGGAGGTTCTACGGAAATGCTTACGACGACTGACCCTTTAATTTTTTTACAAGGAAATAAATTAATTTTTTTTTAAAATATATGGATGTTTTAATAATAAACACATAATTAGAAAGTTTTTCCTTGGATCAAATTATTTAAATTTGAATATGTGAACTCACCCTCCTTTGTGTTGACACTTGATTTTTAACGTATTCTTCAGGTACTTGAGTTCGTCTTCGGGAATTATGGCGTATCTTGTGGTTGTTGATGCATGTTTGGTTTGAAAATGTTTTGGATAAACTTTTAAAACTAATTTGGGACCAATGTAATAAGATCCATAAGGATCAAGACTACTAAACTATGTTGTGGTTGTGACGTACTTTAAGACTTATGTTTTAAAATATATGTTTTAATTAAGTTAAAATGTCCAACATTATGATGCATCGTTCAGCAAGATATTAATGGGCACCAACTTCCGTCACCACTACGTTTTATATTCTGCTGTGATGTTTTTGGGGTGTGACAGAAGTTGGTATCAGAGCCAATGGTTGTTAGCGAACTAGATTTTTCTGGGAAAACTCTAGACTTCAACCAAAGAATTTTGAGATTAAAGTCCAAAATCGCGAAGCCAAAATTTTTAAATAAACATGGAATTTTTATCATGTATGAGAACCATTGCGTGTTTATGTGCGTACTTGATTATCTGTTTATTTGGGCCTTATGTGTTATTTTTCATTTGAACACACACTTACTTTGTATGGTTATATATGTCACAGATGTCGCACGAGCACGAGGTCATTGAGATTCATGACTCAGGTAGCGAGCCTGAATTCGAGACTTCACCCAGATCCATTCTACCAGAGATACCCCTCACCACTCCACAGATGGTTGGTATGGCTGAATTCGTTTCATCATTCCATGTCGATCCTGCTGCATTCGCCAGCCAGGTAGACCCTCGTTATGCTTTCACAAGCAACGAATGGATAGACGGTGACAACTATCAAAAAATCCAGGTATCCATACAATTAATTAATCATGATTAGTGCGTAATGACTGTGCTAAATTACAATTAACTGCTCTCTGATTTCTGCTATACACATACATGTGCATCATACATTGTTTAATATCATACCAATATTGCATGAAAGCTATATTGCCTCCAATGATGCATTAAGTACAGTGTTGGTGCATATGTCTGTCGACTTCGTCTTGTATCGAGTCTTGTAATAGAATTATTAGATCAAGTCACGTAGTTCAAGAAAAACGGAAAACAATCATGAAATTGACATTTCACACGAAATGGCTATTTCGTGCGAAATGGAAAAGTCCATTTCGTGCGAAATGAAAAGTCCATTTCGTGCGGAATGGAAATCCTATAAATAGGTGACATGAGATTTCATTTGTAACTTTTGGATTCCGGTAGCGAAGCTCTGCCGAAGTGTCTCCAGGTGTAAATCGTTATCAAATCAATACAAAAGACATTTAAACTACTTCTACATGCAAATCAAGCTGATTCAACATCAAAATGTCTGTTTCGGCCTCTCGTTTTGATTAAAAACTCTTCTGATCGACTCATTTGGTCATCACAATGATCCTACAAGTGGTATCAGCGCTCAGGAGGAAGAGTTCTTACCGATTCAGCTTGATTTCATCCGAAAATCTCACTTCTACTCATTCTTTCTCATATTTTTCAAAATTAACGGAGATTTCATGGTTAAAATGGACTGATTTTCTTATATTACGTGCGAAACACTGTTTTAACAAATCCTTGAAAGTATCAGATCTAAAATCCACCTAAAACGTGATTAATTTGACAAACTTCTGGCCGATTGGGTGATGACAGCTCCATTTCGCACGAGATAGAACTCCATTTCGTTTGAATATTGTCATTTCGTGTGAAAATACAATCCATTTCGCACAGATTGGAATGATTTGACTCCATTTCATACGAATTAAATTCATTTCATACCAATACGTCCATTTCGTGTGAAATTAGAGTCCATTTCGCACGAATCGGTCAGTTAGTGTATCATTTCGCGTGAAAGTGTCCATTTCGTTTCAAACGGTGATTTTCGAGGTGCATATTTTCATGTCACACGAGGTGGTCAAATAGAATTGTGTTGTCAATTAAAGTTGTCGGCCATTTTTTACAAAAATCAAGGATTGCATGAGAATTGATTAAAGTATGTCGGTCACTAATATTGTGAATTGATTCTCGTTGAACTAAGAGAAGGATACTGACAAACACATGCAATTGATAAGATTGTGATTTATTTCGGCCCAATGAGAATTTAGAAGACATAAATTTGTTGGCCCATGTGATTCAAAAAGGGTGGTCCAATGAGAATTGTGTTGTGAATTGATGTTGTCAGCCACTAACTCTGATTGTCACGAGTATTGTTTCATCGACCCAATATAAGAGTGGATTGGTGGTCCAATTCGTGTGATAAAGTGATAAGAGACGGCCCAATCATTAAACAAGTGTATCAAAAACAGTTTGACGGCCATTAAATCAATGAATTGCATGTGAGTGTGTCGGCCCATTTGATTTAGATAATTGTACAATTTGGAGGTCCAATTAGAGTAAATTGAGTGTCCGGCCCATGTGAACACAAGAATCAATCGGCCCATGAGATTGGTTTTTATTGCGGTTCAATAGAATCATATTATAAACTGTTGTTGTCGGCCCATGTGTTGTTGTTGAAGGTGATCAAGTCATTTTTGTCGTATAGTGCTTACAATCAAGTGGTCCAGGTCATTTGGACTTAAGTTCAATTCGCACGGTTTGGTTTCAGTTTGCATAGATTGAAAGGATTTCAGTTTGTACGGATTGATTAACGTCCAGTTCACACGATTTGATACATTCTCAGTTCGTACAGAATATTCACCAGTTTGAGTACCAGTTTGATTCAGTTAATTGATAAGTGTTTAAACTGATCATTTGTTTTTGTATTCTCCAGGTGTTTCACGAGGTAAACCAGTTCGTTTGAAAACTTGTTTGAGAAATCTTTCGATACTGAAACATGGATTCTGAATTCTACAATGCGTTTGCTACGACTCCGAGTACTCCAGTCTCAGTTACTCAGAGCATGAACATGGAAAATGAAACGGGAACATTACAGAAACCTCCAAAGCTTATGGGTATTGAAGAATACTATGTTTGGAAAGACCGATTTGAAAACTGGGTTCAAGCAAACCATTTAAGGTCTTAGGAATGTATTGAAGCTAAATATGTTAAACCCCGTACTAATGTGGGAGTTATAAAAAACATTTCTGAACTGTCAGATAAAGAAAGAGATATGTACAAAGCAGAAAAAATGATGATCAGTCTGCTTCAGCAAGCCGTGAAAGAAGATATCTTCATACTACTTTAACATGATGGTAGTGCACGCGAGATTTGGGAAGCACTTCGTATAAAGTTTGAAGGAAGTACGGAGATGATAAAAAATAAGAAATCATTGTTAAAGAAAGAATTTGACTTGTTTACAGGTTTGCCTAGAGAGACTACAAAGAAGCTGATTGAGAGATATTGCCGTCTAGTACGTTCAATGTCTCTGTTAAATATCAACAAAGATCGAGAGGAATGGGTTAACAAGCTAGCTGATGCTTTACCTCAGAGTGAATGGGGTACATATTTGATGATCTTGAAGAACACTGGAGAATATGATCGTTTGACAATTTCTAAGTTCATTGAAAAGCTTGAAGGACAAGATCTTGAACAGCAAAAGATCGCTAGGATGAACAATCCAAGTGGTCAACAAGATGTCAAGATGTATTTTAAAAGTGGTGTTCAGGGTGTTGATACTAGTCCAAAGATCCAAACCGCTTTCAGTGCAGAGAACTCACCAGGATCAGTCAATCAAAGTTCGATCAACAACAGTGGATTCTCTTCATATCCAAGTGTTAGTCCAAATGTATTAACTTCAAGCTATCAATCCCAAAGCTCAAACAATGGTAACAGTCATGTGCTACAATGCAACATCGCGTTGCATCTTCAGAACGGACAAAATTTTTCTGAAGAAGTCGCCAAAGGTCATATGGCATTACTTGTTACCGTGTTAGAATCATACGAGAGCTTGGTTGCAGGGAGGATCAGAAATCCTATGTTGACAAAAGAGGATTACGATCAGATTGATGCTGAGGAAATGGAGCTAATGGATATCAAATGGTGTTTAGCGAGTGTGTTACGAAAAGCTGAGAAATTCAAGCAAATCACAGGAAGAGATGATCTACGTGATGCTAATGTTTCTACTTTAGGTTTTGATAAATCTAAAGTCACTTGTTTTCGATGCATGGAAAAAGGTCATTTCAAAAGGGAATGTACCAATCGAGAAGTTGGTGGAGCTCAAAATCCTTTCGGCAATAATGATTATCATCGAAAAGCCATATATCATCAAGTTGGTTAACAACCGTCATCATCCCAGAAGGCTCAAATTGAAGATGGAAAGGGAAGAGCTTGTTATGGTATAATTGATCAAGATGATGAGAAATTGCCAGAGGGTTTTAGCTGGGATAAATACATTCCGGGTGATTCAAAGTTTAAAGCATTCATTGCACAAATCGTCAAAGAGCAAGAATTGATGAAAGAATGGTTGGCTATGTTTGGAAATGATGAGAAGAATCAAGATGAAGAATCTGTTTCTTCAGAAGAAAGCTCAGAAACCGATCAATCATCATCTGACAGTAGTGATGATGAGGAAGAAATTAAACAGATTAACATTGGTAAAACACAATTGCCTACTGAAAGTTTTAAATTTTATTTTGCATATAGATTGAAGAAGCTAAAGGAGAAGCTAGCTGCAAAAGAGAAGAAAAAGGAAAATTGTGAGAATTTTGCTGAGGAAGTAAAGAATGAACAGAGCGAAGATGTTAAAATTGTTGAAAAGATTGTTGAGATCGAGAAAATTGTCGAAGTCACAAAACCGTGTCTAAAATGTTTGGAACCGTGCAAATATTGTGAAGAAAAGGACATGAGGTTTAGTGAGCTTGACAAAAGGAAAGAAAAGTTATTGTTTGATGTTAAATATGTAAAAGAATCATATGATGTGTTAAACAGAACGGTCGTTCAGTTGGAAAAGACCAATTCCGAAAGAGAAGATGCTTTGAAGATGATGAATGTGGTGATGATGACTAAGCAAAAGGCCATTAATCACTACATTGAAGAATGTGCCAAGTTGAAGCAAGAGTTGGAGACAGAAAAGATCGAAAATGAAAGGATCAGAAGATTGTTACAAAGTTATTCAAGTTCTGATTACTTAATTGACAGAATTTATCCAACTGTTGCAGGTTTTGAAGCCTTTCAAGATAAGAAGTCTGGAGATAAGGATACTGGTAAGAAACCAAGTGTAAATTATAACAAGTGTCCGCCTCCGATCTGGGAAGGTTATTCTCCCAGAAAACCAAATGAGGAACAAGTCAAAAAGGCAGTCAATATAAAGTTAAAGTCCGAAACAACTGATGAGTTACCAGAAAACATTGACGTCACATTCATATCGTCTGACACTGATCATGAGTCTGAGTTAATAAAGAAAGTGGTCGATCAGGTGTTAGATAAATATGAGGAGTCAGAGTCAAAGTCTGAGTCAGAAACCTCGAGTTCGTCGGTCAACAGTCCAAAATCATCGGTGAAACGGGTTTACAATAAAGAATTTATGTTATCAAAATCTAATTTGAATGACAAAACATTTGAAGTTGCATATACTTTGAATGATTCTGACAAATTATATTTTGATAAAGAATTTCCAATAAGAGGTGTTAAAACTGAAATGATTAACAAGGTTTTCAAACTAACAGAAATTAATATTTCTGAAATAAAAGGTGTAAATCTTGCTGAAAAACCTAAACCTTACACCTCAAGAGTTCAACAAAGGTTAAACAAGAAAAAGGGTTACAGTTCTGGTTCAGGTTATCGAAAGAAACCAAACCATAACAGTAATTTCAAAAAGAAAGGATTAGGTTTTATTCCACCCGAAAATCATAAAAATGAGAAAATTTCTAAAACAAAAACAATATTTGTTTCTGGGGCAAGTTCTGAAGAAGAAGAAAAGAGTTCATTTTGGAAACAATCGAACAAAGAGTTCTTTGCAGAAAAACAAAAGTTTGAGAAGAATGGAGCTAATCAGAAAAGGGAAACAAGAACCTGCTATCGATGTCAAGAAGTTGGTCACATTGCATGGAATTGTCCAATGGCAACCAACACAAAACAGGAAGTTGTTTCTAAACTTAAAGAAAAAATTGTTGATAAAACTGAACCACCAACTGAAAAAATCAAAGTGTTTAAAAATTCAACATTTGAAGTTGGTGAGTGTTCGAAAAGGTTTTACAAAAGAAGGGTGAATCTTAACAACCAAACATGGGTTGCTAAGAAAACAGATGTTAAATCTGGCGATGAATCTGACTCGTCAAAGTCAGAGGAGCCACCAATTGAGCTAAAAATTGAAACATCAGTACCTCCAATGGATGATGTCAATTTTCCACCATTGAGGGCTGAAAATTTTAAATAAAAAGTTGGTAAAGTGGAGATTTCGAATCAATTCTACTCTGAAAAGAAAGAATTTTATGTCGAAAAGGCTTTCAATGGCAAAGTGAAACATATTTTTGGAAGAATGGTCGATGGGAAGGAAAAAGGGGTAAAGGAATTTTATGAATCAAAGAGGAGAACTTTCACACCGAGTGAAAAGAACTCGGATGCACCCAAGGCTGGTCAGGCTTGGGTGTCACCATTCTTTGTTTAAAAATCCTGACTTGCCGGAGCTCCCAAGTTGGTAATCGTGGAGCAGGAATCGGCATCTTTCTTGAAAAATTCACGATTGTGATATTTCGACCTACATGTGGTGGTTTTATTCTTGAAAATTGTTATATTTTGTTGGTGCATCCGTCTGTCGTCTACGTCTTGTATCGAGTCTTGTATAGAATGTATTATATCAGGGCACGAAAAACGAGATAGTGGTTTTTAGGAGTGATTCCGCTCGAAATGACACCTTGTCATTTCAAGCTAAATCACATATATAATCCTGATTCCGCTCGAAATTGTAATGTCTGATTCCGCTCGAAATGACACCTTGTCATTTCGAGCTAAATCAGAATCCCTATATATAGGGTCATTTGGAGCTAAATCAGTAGTTAGTCTTCCGGTTTGCAACGAAGTGCTGCCGAAGTGTCGAGTCACTGTAAACGTCATTCAATCAATACAAATCGATAGTTTAAAGTGTATAATTGTTGAATTGACCTCCGTTTTTTAGTTTCCGCCTCTGAAACTGAGATAAACTCTTCTGAACGACTCATTTGGGTCCGAATACGATCCTACAAGTGGTATCAGAGCTCAGGAGGAAGAGTTCTATATAATTCAGCTGCGTTTTCTGTTTTTCTACACCTTCTTTTCAAATTGAACATTATTTCACGGTTAAAATCGGCTCAAATTTTCACACTGTGTTTGGAATTAACATTTAACAAAGCCTTGAAAGTTTCAAGTTAAAATTCAATCTAAAACTTACATTTTTAGTGATTCAGCTTGAAATTGCTCGATTGAATGATGACGTCACAGTGATTCCGCTCGAAAATTTGATCCTGATTCCGCTCCAAATCGACATCCTGCTTGATATATTAGTTGATTCCGCTCGAATCTGTGTTTCAGCTCGAAAGGTTCTGATTGATTCCGCTCCAAATTAATCTGTGATTCAGCTCGAAAGGTTCTGATTGATTCCGCTCCAAATTGATATGTGATTCCACTCCAAAGTATTGTGCTAATTCCGCTCGAAAGAGTTTTGGTGATTCCACTCCAAAGTACCTAGTGATTCCGCTTGAAAACTTAGTTTCTGATTTCGCTCAAACTTGGTATACCACTTGAAAAACTGTTGACTGATCCACTTGAATCAGTGTTTTCGTTTGAAAAGGAACTTTTCTTGTTTTTGCTATTTCGCTTGGATAGGCTGTTGTGATATATTCTTGAATTCCGAATCATGGACGACGAATTTTATAACGCATTCGCTACACCGGTTACCCCGATCAGTATTGCACAGAACACGATGTTGGAAAACGAAACGGGAACTATGCAGAAACCGCCCAAACTCATGAACATCGAGGAGTATAAGGGTTGGGAAGGTCGTTTCGAGAACTGGGTACAAGCTAATTACTTAGATGCTTGGGAATGTGTCGAGACGAAATACATTCGACTGATGAATGATGATGAAGAGGTTGTTCCAATTAAAGATCTAAGTGCCGATGCGAGAAAGAAATACAAAGATGAGAAAATGATGCTAAGTCTTCTACAACAAGCAGTGAAAGATGAGAAGTCTTCAACATCATTCAACTGGGATAAATATATATCAGTTGATGGTAAAGCTTGTGTGATTGATCAAGATGATGAAAAGCTACCCGAGGGATTTAGCTGGGAGAATTTCACTTGGGATGATTATGATCCTAACAAAGCTCCAGTTCACACAGCTTTTGTCGCTCGAATTGAAGAAGATAGTTATGTTGATCGTGAGTATTGGTCAAGAAAAATGGCGGATCATTTGAAAATGATGGCTGAAAGTGACAGTGAAGATGAGAAATCCAAAAGGAAAAAGAAAAAGATCAAAACACCAGTCAGCAGTGATGACGAAGAAATTCCAGTAATCAAAAGGAAAGTAAAAGTTGAAGTTCCAAAGTTCAAAGTTGATGAAGAAGTTGATGCTAAAAAGATTCCTGTAAAGTGTGACACTTGTGAAGTTATAAAGAAGCAGAACAGCACATTGATTTATAACTTGAACAGTTTGAAGGAATCTTATAATGTCCTGAACAAAGCTATGAATCAATACAATCATACAAGTGAAGAACAAGCAACAGTAATGAAGACACTTCAGGGAGCGTTCATGATAAAGCAAAAAGTTGTGAACAACTACATTGAGAAGTGTGCTGCTCTTAAACAGAAATTGGAGTTACAAAGAATTGAAACTGAAAGAGTAAATCGTTTGTTGAAAAGTTACTCATGTACTTCTTATGTCATTGACAGGATTTATCCAACTGTTGAAGGCATGAAAGCATTTGAAGAGGATGAAGTAACTGAAGAAAAGAATGATGATGGAAAAGTGGCTGAAGAAAAGACTTCAGAAAAGAAGAACAAGAAGAAGAGTGACACAAAGAAAAAGACTGACAAGAAGAATTCTGGTAAGAAACAAGATGTCGGTTACAACAAGTGTCAACCCCCGCTTGAAAATGGATATTCTCCGAGAAATCCAAATTCAGAAAGAGTCGAAAAGGCAACAAATTTACAGTGGGAGTCGGAATCGTCAGTTAACTTGCCAGAAAACATTGATGTTACGTTTACATCATCTGACACTGATCATGAGTCTGAGTTAATAAAGAAAGTGGTTGATCAGGTGTTGGATAAAGATGAATCCGAGGAGTCAAAGTCGGAGTCTAGTTCAGAGTCAAAGTCTGGGTCGAGCATTCCGAGTAAAACCGACAAACAGGGCAAAAGAGTTTACAACAAAGAATTCCTGTTATCAAAATCTAATTTGAATGACGAAAAGTTTAAAGTTGCATATACTTTGAATGATTCTGACAAATTATATTTTGATGAGGAATTTCCAATAAGAGGTGTCAAAAATGAACTGATAAAAAAGGTTTTCAAATTAACAGAAATTAATATTTCTGAAATAAAAGATTTAAATCTTAACGAAAAACCTAAAAAATACACCTCAAGAGTTCAACAACGGTTAAACAAGAAAAAGGGTTACAGTTCTGGTTCTGGTTGGCAAAAGAAACCAAACCAAAATCGTAATTTCAAAAAGAAAGGTCTTGGATTTAATCCAACAGAAAAATGAAAAATATGTTCGTGATTTTAAATCAAATATGACATTTGTTTCAAGTACCTCAGCAGATGAGGAAGAAAAGAAAGAATTCTGGAGGCAGTCAAACAGTGAGTTCCTTGCAAAGAAGCAAGAATAAATGAAGAATGTTAATCAGAGAAAGAAAACTCGAACCTGTTTCAAATGTGGTAGAATTGGACTTCTTGCAGTGAACTGTTCGCAAGCAATTCAAACCAAACAGGAAGTTTCTAAACTCAAAGAGAAAGTGGTTGAGTTTGAACCGCTAATTGACCGAACCAAATTATTCAAAAACTCAAAATTTGAAATTGGTGAATGTTCAAACAAGTTTTACAACAAAAGAGCTAAATCTGACAACCAGAAATGGGTGGTTAAGAAGTCTGGAGGTAGTTCTAGCGATGATTCTGATAGGTCAAAATCAGAGGAGCTATCTTCTGGCGATGAGTCTGATTCCACAAAATCAGAGGAGCCACAGGTTGTTGAAAATGGTGAAGAATCAGTTTTGACTGTGGATGATGAGAATTTTCCACCACTTCGGACTGAAAATTTTAAAAAGAAAATTGGTAAAGTTGAGATATCAAACCAATTTTATGATGATAAAAAGATTTTTAATGTTGAAAAAGCTTTTAACCCCACTGTAAAACATATTTTTGGAAAAATGATTGATCGAAAAGTCAAAGGGGTTAAAGGGTTTTACGAGAAGAAGATGAAGAAAGATAAAGTTGAACCATCCCTGGTTTGTGACTGGGATGGTACATATTACGAACAATAAGTCTCTGGACTTGCCGGAGATCCCAAGTTGGTAATCGTGGATCAGGAATCGGCATCATTCATAAAATTGTTGTTTGTGAAAATTTAAAAAAAAATGTTTAAATATATACAGGTGATGGACTATGCCGGAACTCCCAGGTTGGTAAGTGTGGAGTAGGTATCGGCATTTATCTTGAAATTTACTTTGATAAGTTCATCGTACAAGTGGTACAGAGGTTTGTTCTGACATAGTGATTACTCAAGATCATTAATTTGAACTTGATGTAATTTTCATACAAGTGGTTGAAAGACAATATGATGAACCATGCCCCTATCAGTGGTAAAAACAAACTTATTTTCCGGAAAAATCATTTTGATTAAAATAAACTTAAGTGTTTTGAAATCTAAATGAGAAAATAGTTTGTTGAAAGGGGGAGTTCTGATGGTTTATGCCAAGTGAATGGCGAATTGATGCGATTTGATATCAGTTGTCAACTTTCTTGTATAGTTGTTTTCAATTTCCTAAAATGTGTTTGCATTTTAGGGGGAGTAAAAATTTCAGAAAATCCAAAAACATTTGAAAATATGAAAAAGACAAAAACATGATAAAATGAAAAATGAGTTTTTGTGTCAAAGAAAAGGAAATGATAGTACATCAGTGGACTATCACAACATGCTAAAGAAATGGAAAGTAAAAAAGTGATAAACGGTCTCACTGATGATGTGCCAGTAGATTTTTGCACATTTAGTAAATTGTGACTAGATATAAACCTAAATTTCAAACTTGCTTATATCGTGGGGAAACATCTCTCGGATATATGGGTAACCCCCGAAATCTTGTTTGAAAGGTCCCTCTTTCTGAGATACTAGGTCTTTATGCTCAGTGATATCTGGGGTATTATCCCGGGACTTCTGATTTTGCAGAAGCAATGGCCTAGTCCCTGTAGAATACTTTTTGCTTGCTTGAAATATAGCGCCGCCCTCAGCAAATTGATGAAACAATAAAATTGATAGTCATTGCTGTTGTAAAAAAGATCCTCTAAAGGGGACACACCAAAAGTCGAAGCCGTCATCTCTCTGCGTATACGGAAGTATCGACCTGAGCTCTCACGGCCCTCGCAATATAACCCCTTACAGATATCATCTAGGTATACTCACCTGTAAGACTGAATATTGGGATCTGGATACGGGAGTATATTCAAGTGGTGGGACACGCGTTTAAGTTTAAGTGTCAAAACATTAATATCATATCTCGGATCAGTTGAACTTTGTGTGAAAATTTAAGTGGACCAGTATACTGACAATCTAGGTGAATTGTTTAGAACTTAAAATGAAATGTAGCTTAACGGTGTTGGTGATATGTCTCAAAAACTGATATGATCCTCTTACACAAACTCACAAAAATAGTGTCTGTAAATATTTCTTTACTGCATTTTCTTTATATTAAAAAAATTTCCAAAAAGATTTTAGTGTGTTTTAGCATAAATTTTGAAAAATTCAAAAAGATTTTCGACAACTGGTGTTGAAAAGCTGATTTTCAAAATTCCAAGTGCTAAACTTGACGAACTGGTTTGGGAGTGTTGTGTGTGAACGAATTTTAAGTCTTGTTACAAATGGTCATCAGAAGTTTTGAATTTGATATTTCTTCAAATGGTTCATCAGAGACTAAAAATGTTAGATCATTTTTGTGATATTTACAAGTGGTGTCTGAGTGTGTTAAAGTTTAATATTAGAAAACTTATGTTTGTGGTAGAGAATGTACAGGTTTAAGGAAGAGTCAGGTTCCGATACCTGATGACTCTGTGAGTTTAACAAGCCAGGCTGCGATCCCAGCATATCGAAAAGGGATTCTGAAGACACTTAAAGGAAGGAGTATGTTGGTGATGAAAAGAGAAAAGAAGATAGAGATTGAGGATACTTACAGCGTCAGATACTTCAAAAAGAAGCCCAAAGGCTGATAAAGACTGAAGATGTGAAGACTCGACACTGAAGACTCCGTCAACATCCGAGGGGGAGTTTGTTGGTGCATCCGTATGTCGTCTACGTCTTGTATCGAGTCTTGTATAGAATGTATTAGATCAGGGCACGAAAAACGAGATAGTGGTTTTAGGAGTGATTCCGCTCGAAATGACACCTTGTCATTTCAAGCTAAATCACATATATAATCCTGATTCCGTTCGAAATTGTAATGTCTGATTCCGCTCGAAATGACACCTTGTCATTTCGAGCTAAATCAGAATCCCTATATATAGGGTCATTTGGAGCTAAATCAGTAGTTAGTCTTCCGGTTTGCAACGAAGTGCTGCCGAAGTGTCGAGTCACTGTAAACGTCATTCAATCAATACAAATCAACAGTTTAAAGTGTATAATTGTTGAATTGGCCTCGATTTTTTAGTTTCCGCCTCTGAAACTGAGATAAACTCTTCTGAACGACTCATTTGGGTCCGAATACGATCCTACATATTTCGATTTACAAGTGGTATTGGTTGATGAGAATCTACAAGTGGTGAATCAAGGTCATTAAGTTGAACTTGATTTAACTTTCATGCAAGTGGTTGAAAAACAATGTGATGAATTAAACCCCATTCCTACATGTGGTATCAACAAAACTTATTTTCCGAAAAAAACCATTTGATTAAAACAAACTTAAGTGTTTTGAAATCATAATGGGAAAATAGTTTGTTGTCAGGGGGAGTTCTGATTGTTTATGCCAAGTGGATGGCGATTTGAAGCAATTCACATCGATTTGTCAAATTTTCTTTAAATGGTTTTGAATTTTAGGGGGAGTAAAAAATTTCAGAAAATCCAAAAACATTGGAAAATTTGAAAAAGCCAAAAACATGATAAAATTCAAAAATGAGTTTTGTTGTGAAAAAGAGGAAATGATAGTACATCAGTAGACAATCACAATACGCTAAAGAATTGGAAAGTCAAATGTGATAAACGGTCTCACTGATGATATGCCAGTAGGTTTTCGCATGCTTAGTAGATTGTTGTCGAGATATAAATCTAAATTTCATTACTTACTTATCTCGTGGGGAACATCTCTCTGATATATGGGTAACCCCCGAAATCTTGTTTGAAGGGCTTTCTATTTCTGACATACTAGGTCTTTATGCGTGATGATATCTGGGGTATTATACCTGGACTTCTGATTTTGCGGGAGCAATAGCCTAGTCCTCCTATAATACTTTGCAATGCTTTAATCTTAAAGCTCACCCTCAGCATAAAAAATGATGAATCATTGAAAAATGCTAATCATGTGCTGTTGTAAAGAAGATCCCCAAGGGGGACCCACCTAAAGTCGAACCATCATCTATCTGATTTTGCGGAAGCAATAGCCTGAGCTCTCATGGTCTCGCATTTAACCCCTTACAGATATCATTAGTGTACATTCACCTGTAAGACTGAATATAGGAGTCTGGATACGGGAGTATATTCTGAGGTGGGACACACGAATAAGTTCAAGTGCTCTCGTATCTCGAAACAGTTGAACTTTGTGTGAAAATTTAAGTGGATCAGTATACTGACAATCTAAGTGAATCGTTTAGATCTTAAAGTGTTTAAAGCTCAACGGTGCTAGTGATTGGTCTCAAAAACTGATATGATCCTCTTACACAAACTCACAAAAATATTGTCTGTAAATATTTCTTTACTATTTTTCGTTAAAATTAAAAATCCAAAAAGAATGTGTTTTAGCATAAAATTTTGAAAAAATCAAAAAAAAATTATTTCTTCTTATTTTCGACAACTGATGTTGAAAAGCTGATTTTCAAAATTCCAAGTGCTAAACATGATGAACAGTGGGTTAGGAAAGTTTGTTTGAAATGTGAAATGATTTTAATGAAATACCAAATTTGTATGTTTCAATTACAAGCGGTTAGTAGAGATTAAAATTGTTAAATTTTAATAATTGTAAAAACATATGTTTTGAGGTAGAGATTTATGCAGATCCCCGTATTTGATCGTGTTGCTACGGAGAGCCAGGAATCGTTCTTGAACCGGTGAAAGTGCTATGTCAAAGACTGCGATCCCGGAACAACTTAATGGGGAGTCTGTTAGCAAAAGGAGAGTTTGAAGATTGTTAGATCAACATCCAATGGGGAGGTTAGTTGTTGATGCTGATAAAGAGAAGAGAGAAGATTGAGGTTGCTTACAATGTCAGACACTTTGGATAGAGCGAAGACTGATCAAGACCGAAGACTTGTCATACTGAAGACTCGACACTGAAGACTTCGTCAACATCCAAGGGGGAGTCTGTTGGTGCATATGTCTGTCGACTTCGTCTTGTATCGAGTCTTGTAATAGAATTGTTAGATCAAGTCACGTAGTTCGAGAAAAACGGAAAACAATCATGAAATTGACATTTCACACGAAATGGCTATTTCGTGCGAAATGAAAAGTCCATTTCGTGCGAAATGGAAAAGTCCATTTCGTGCGAAATGGGAAAGTCCATTTCGTGCGAAATGAAAAGTTCATTTCATGCGGAATGGAAATCCTATAAATAGGTGACTTGAGATTTCATTTGTAACTTTTGGATTCTGGTAGCGAAGCTCTGCCGAAGTGTCTCAAGGTTGTAAATCGTTGTCAAATCAATACAAAAGTCATTTAAACTACTTCTACATGCAAATCAAGCTAATTCAACATCAAAATGTATGTTTCCGCCTCTCGTTTTGATCAAAAACTCTTCTGATCGACTCATTTGGTCGTCACAACGATCCTACATACAGTTAGCATAATTATCTGGTAAATCAGGAAGATGCTGACAGAACTCAGCACATAGACAGATAGTGTTTTGAGACCTAGTATAAGCCAGAAACTAAGTACTACACTAGTATAGTGTGTAGGAAAGTAAGTATCCCAAAACTGCCTTTCTAAGTGATAGTTTAAGTGCCGGAAAGTGCCTAAAACTCACCCAAAGTGCTGAATTCAGCAAAATTCAGCATAAATCAGCATTTAAACAATCTAATTTCATGTAAAAATATGCTTAGATGGTCCTGAATGCTTTCCTAAGTGTCAGGAATTGAAAGTGTCACAAAAGGGTACATAAAGAACATTAAACTGCATAATTTAGCACTTTAACGAACCAGTATCTAACCGAACAACTGGACACTACCCGAAACATCAAAATTACACAAGAAGCACTGTTTTAAAATTACCAAGCTAGTTATGGTCCCCGAACATCATAACATATCCTATAAAGATATAACACACATAATACACTAACTAGACATTAGATTTCAACCAAACTAACTTAACTTACCATTGCATCCTAAACAAGACCCCCCACCTATGGACGGTTAGACAAGGGTGGCCCACCCTTGATTTCTTTTATTTGTTTAATTGATCTTGTTGGTTTAATTAGAACATAAGGACCAAAGGTTAGTATGTTTGAATGGGTTATAAGAAGAACCCTTGAGATCTTGAACTCATAACCTACACACACTCAAACACACACTTACTCTCCTCCCTCTCCTCCCTTGCTCTCGGCCGAGATCACCCACACATTTTAAAGGGTAACAAGACTTCCTAAGAATACTAGTAAGTTCCTACAAATGTTTACAAATATTCAAGTTCATGAAGTAGTAGAATATGCATGATTTTGGCAAGATTGGTAAGTAAAGGTTGTTTGTTGATGATTGTAAATTGATTGTGATGATTTTTACAAAAGAAAATGATATGCTTGAAAGCATGGAAACCTCCATTTTTAGGGGAAACTATGGCAAAATTTTCTAAAAATATAAACACTTAGAAAAATATTTTTAAACAAATATTTACAAGTGTATCTTAAACCATAAATTGTTACATAAACTTTGCTTAAAATTTTTGTTACAAAAATACAAATATTGGAGGTTGGTTTTTATAAATAAAAGTGACTAAATATGTATTTATAAAGTATATAATTAGAAGACACATATGTGTGATTATTTGTGTACTTTGTGTATTAGTTATATTATTTTAGGACTTGAAATATCATAACTCACAAAAATACCAAGAAATTACCATCCAAAATATTACCAAAATTCCAAGGAATAAATATACAAGCTTATACAAAATATTGATGAAACCGAACTATGAAATATAGGACTTACAAAATATTCCGGAAAATTTATTCACAAAGAGAATTTTGGTAAATAATGTTTTGGACACCAAAGAAGTAAAAATATGATTTTTACTATTACTACAAGAATACATCATATTTTTGACAAGTATGAAACATATATTTTTCTTGAAATTTTTGGAAAATATATTATTTTTGGAACTCACAAGAGAATACAAATATTTTTGCCAACGAAAAACTATAAATAATTTTTCTAAGTAATATTCCTTAATATATATATATATATATATATATATATATATATATATTGGAAATATATATTGGATCTTTATTAAAGATAATATTCCGGAATAACTAATATGAAAGTTAGCCTAAGGATACTTAACGAATACAATGAAAATACGTATTTTCGTACGTATAAGCACACACCGGAATACGACCCCAAAACATGGCAAAAATATACATGTATAAGATACCCCCATCCTTGGGAAGGAAATACAAGTATAAATACTTGGGAAGTATTATTACAATAATATTGTTCAACGATTATTCCAAAATTTATAAATATAATTTAAGTTAAAATATTAATTATCTTAACAAATAATTATGTAACTTGGAATAATACCGAAGACACAAAAGAAATGTAACTCAAAGACATTAATACTGAGTCAAGGCACGGCCCGTTCGTCTAATAGACATTAGTACGTTGTAGGTAGTCGTGTTCACCGAAGAAGCTAGAGTTACGATTGCTGAAGACGCAAGACTGTGAGTTGATGTCCCCCTTTTCTTTTAACTGTTTTCGTTTTACGACTTTGGGGGTGAAGTACATGTTACAAATGATTACGATTACAAATGATTTACAAATGAAATTAACTGCTAGATCATGTGAAAGGGTAGGCGTTAGCTTGAGACCATTAATCCTTTAGAAGGACCGAGGGGCATGAGTGATAGATCTATTTGGGTGTTGCGAGCCCCACCCACGAGTCCGCCAATTGGCTCATGTGGTGACTATGTCATTCCATCCGGGAGGCCCGGTGCAAAATACGCAAAGGATTGAGCCTTCCTACACCGGTTCACCTTTGTTAATGTATTAGCTACACATTAATTGATCTGTTCATTTTCACATACATACTTTCAGTGATTACAAAGGTTATTCATACTCACAAACAAACACATGAACTCGCTCAACTTTTGTTGATGTTTTCAAACTACATGTATTTCAGGGAATTAAGGTGGATCTGGCGGGCTTTCAAAAGTTTCAAGTGTTGTAAGAATAAAAGATGTCATCCATGGTCTTGAGATTTGGTTTGGGGTGTCCTATCCTGGACAAGACACCACTCCCAAATCTTGGTTTTTATTTAGAGTCTTTTGATGAGTCCTTGTGAACTCTTAAACAATTTGCATGGGTTGTAAAACTTGAATTTGGAGTCTTGTTTAAACAATGATGTTTGTGATGTTTTCGAATATATTTAATGGATGACGATCTATGGTTTTAATCATATAGTTGTTGTTATGATTGAATGCAATGGTATTAAGAAAGTCACACCATAATCACGTTTCCGCAAAAGTCAGGGTGTGATATAGATGACGATAATGATGTTCCTCCCTCGATTCACGAGACGGGACAAACATCAGGCACTGTACCAGTTATCGATGACGTGGATAGAGGTGTCCCTATGATCGGAGGATCTTTCAGTATCACACCAGTGGTGGACGCCACTATTGTTACGACTCAACCATTAGAGCCATCAGTTGTCCCACCTGCTGCTGTTGTTGAGCCTACTACTGAGATCCCTCCACCTGTTATTACTGAGTCATCCTTACCATTGATCGAGTCACGCGCTCCTACTACACCTCTCTTGGTTTACTATCGACGTAGGAAGAGGATTAGACCTGTTGGAGAGATCGCATCGACGTCACGCGCTAAGATAGCATCTGCTTCCAAGAAGCAGAAAGGAGTATGGGTTGATCGATGTTGTCATTGCGACCGACAGTTCGCCACTCTGCGCGGAGACCTGGACTCGGCTAGGGATTTTGAAATTTTTATATCTTTAGTCCTTGGACTTTGATAAATTCTCATTTGTACATTTTTTTCCTTCTCCTTCCACATAGTTGGGATTATTCGGAGAATTTAGGATACGTTTTAGTCAACGTATAATAATAGTCCCTCTCCTTCCCAGAGTCGGGATCAGTCGGAGATACGGGACACGTTTCAATGAACGTACAGTATGGGTCCTTCCTCCTTCCACATAGTCGGGATTAGTCGGAGGTTCCTCCCTCCACATAGTCGGGACTAGTTGGAGGATTTGACACGTATCATTTCATAGTTGAACGATAAATTCCCTCTCTTTAGTCGGAGATTCGGGACACGTGTCATCGCACAATTGGACGAAAATTCTCGGGTGTTACATTTTTAGTCTTGGACAACGTAGAATATCCTAGCTTGTTGGCCCATGAGAAATTAAAACTTATTAAGTCCATTCTCTTTTTATTTGGTATTTTGGTTTGTAAATAAATAACACCTTTTAAAAACATACATAAAATATGTATACATTTTCATACAATAATATATACATTTCACCAAAAATATATATTTAATAGTATTATGAGTTAGTAAGGAATGGATGGGGCGTAGAGGTGCTTAAATCGGTTTTTGGGCCCGAACCGGTTTAGATTGAAAAAAGTTTGGAATAGGTCAAAGAAAGCAAAAACTGGTTGATATAAATCAAAGGACATAACAACTAGAAACTCTTGCATTCAAATGAAACTGATAGGCTGCAGGTCAATCGAGATACATACTCGAAGGTCGAAACCAGCTCGTAGGGCAGCCCACAATTAATACTAGATACAGCTTTATCACTAGTATTGACAATTAGATCCTAAGAACATATTTCAAGTTACTAAACTTGAACTAGCAATGCAAATCAATTCTAACTCATAATCCAATGAATAAAATTAACATAATTTTTTCTAACTTTTTAAGTCCTTCTCTCTCTATCATTCCTTCGAAACTCATGTATAAGAAACAAAAACTGACCACTATCTCCTAATCTTTAGAAGAAATGAGAATTAAAGTATTAATCACAATCCAAAGAGTACAAGTACAGAAAACATAAACGAATGAACCACTCAAAACAAATATGGAATGTAGGGAGCCATTTTATTGAATTAATTGTTTTTCGTGAAAACGTGGAGAAAAAATAAACACATGGTGTCATGAACTGTTACAACATAAATGGTAGAACTAGTCTTAAAAGACTAGGTTAGTGAGAAAGGGTGTCATTTAGGTTATAAACCTCACAATAATTGCTCATACAAGTGATGTGAAATAAGTCATGTATATTACAATGGATTCAGTCCCTAACATAAACTTGTTATCACGTGTATCGTTGAATAAGTGTATTGAACAGGTCAGTGACCTGATATACAATAGCAGTTTTATCTAGTCCTTTTCAAGTTAGAAATCGATTGATAAGGGGAAAATTATCATAATGATTTGAAACTGGTTTTTATTAGTTTCATTTATTTTTTTTAACAGGTTTCAAAGAAGGCCTTGAACCAGCCTCCATGTAAATGATGTATTGCAATAGATTCATATGTTAATAATCTTATTGTTAATCATCAATAATAATTTAACTTTTTAATAGTTACTGATATTTTAGTTTGTCACTCTTTTACTATTTTAATTAGGTGTAAATTCTAAGGTTTTTTTAACTAAAATTATTTCGGTTACGTCTATAGTCAAATCTAGAGCCAAACGTTTATTTTAGAGTAAACTGTCACTTTTGTCTAGGGATAGCAAAAATACCCGAGTCCGACAGGTATACTCAAAACTCAAAGAATTTGGGACGGGTATATCTGATACCCGACGGTTAATGGGCTGGGTATGGGTATGGAAAAAAAATATTTCACGTGTATGAGACGGGTATGGGGTTAGATGATACCCGACTCGATGACACGAAACTACATACCCGTTTACCCGAAAACTTTTAAGTTTTATATTTATTTTCCTTTAACTATATTTTAGTAATCTTTTATTATTGTAGCTTTATTATTTAAAAAATGAACTTTTCATTTTAAATATATATTTTGATGACAAAATTATTTTTTGAGATTAATATTATAATATGTTTACATTTTTAAATATATCAAATATAATTACGGTGATGATGATTTGTATGTTATGTATCGTAATTTAATGGGTTATTGGATTTTATCACCCCCAACTATTGACCATTGGCCGCTGCCACCCTCAACTATCACCTTGACGCTCGTCACCCCCAACTTAACACTTAGTGTGTTCTGTCACCACGTCGTTAACTAATCACTAACTTTTGATATTGTTACTATACTTTTGGGGTGTCATAAGATCCCTAAAACCTTCCTAAGATCCCTATGACACCCCCAAAAGTATAGTACCAAGATCAAAAGTTAGAGATCAGTTAACGATGTAATGACATAACATACTAAGTGTTAAGTTGGGGGTAACGGACGTCAAAGTGATAGTTGGGGATGGCCGCAGCCAATAGCCAATAGTTAGGGGTGATAAAATCCAATAACCCTAATTTAATATATTATATAGATTTTTAAAATATAAAATTATAAAGGAAAGTAAAAAATATATACATGAAAATCCGAATGGGTATACCCGATACCCGCGGGTATGCCCGATACTCGACAGGTAATGGGCAGGGTATGGACCAGATTTTACAACCGGGTATGGGTATGAAATTAGCCATACCCGACCCATTGCCATCCTTACTTTTGTCCTTGACCGCTCCTGATTATGAACACCACCTTTCCTAACCTCATCCCTGATTCATCATCACCTAAGAGATATCGAGTATATACACAAATTGTTGTTTATGTTGCCATCAACAACCGGACTTACCTAAGATTATTTTCGAACATTCATCGTCACAGGTGTAAAATGCGATTGGTTTCTCATTGACCATCCATCATTCTCACACACACCCATCGTCGCCCATCGAGCACCGAAAAGTTGTAGTTTTTACCCAAAAATCAGCTTTGTAGAAAAGATGAAAAAGGAAGCGTGTGGTATGTGAGATCGCCAAGAAAAGCAACGCGCTTTAAAGCTCAACTCTTTGTTCGTACTAGGGTAAAATGGGGTGAATATATGAGAGTAAAAAACAAAAAGACAACCCAACATTTTGACAGTCTAGGGATACCAAAACAAGAAAGAAAACCTATTTTTTTTTGGATAAAAGTAACGAAATGGGCAAAAATCACATCACATGGACGAAAAAGACAGTTTACTAGTTTATTTTACAACTTAACATGGATAAGTGCTTGTGCATACTTTTAGGTTGGAGGGTGTGGTATAAAGCCCCTAGGGGCTTTATCACGTCACCTCAGATCCACCTAGGCGTCTCATTATATGGGGGCTTTAAAGCCCCTCCCTTTAACTTGCATGCAATGGTTTAAAGCCCCCATCATCATTACCTAATTATTTTTTATTTAAATTTAAACATTATTTAATTTTGATATATTAATTTAAAACTCATAATTTAAAAAAATACAATGCCATAATTTAAATAAAAAATACAATGTCACTAAAATATCACTCGACGTCTCCTTCGTCTCCTCCTTGTTCACGATAAAACCATAAGTGATCGGTCAGATCAGCTCGAAGGTTATGGTGTGTGTGTCCCTGTCACGTATCCTCGCTCAGATAACGTCTTCTTGAGCGTATGTGAGTAGTGGGTTCGTCGGTTGGTTACCTTCATCATAACTTTCTCCACAAAACACTCTGCCCGAGTCCTCCAAGTTCATGTTATGTAAGATGATGCACATATACATGATGTTTCTCATTTTACTCTCTTCAATTATCCTCGACGGCTGGACAATGATATACCATCTCTTTTTTAATACACCGAAAGCCCGCTCGACATCTTTTCTTGCCGACTCTTGTTTCTTCTTGTAATACAATCTTTTCTCGTCATCTGGACACGAAAGAGTTTTCATAAACGTCGCCCACTCCGGATAAATACCGTCTGTGAGCTAGTACCCATAGTTACACTCCACGTCGTTTGCATAGAATGAAGTATCTGGTGCAACACCATCTATGACATCGTCGAAAAGATTCAAAGATTGTAAAACTGCGATGTCATTGTTCGGACCGGCCATGCCAAAGTACGCATGCCAAATCCATAAATCTTGAGACGCGACCGCTTGTAATATTAGGGTAGGACCATCATGATCACCACGATGGTGTTGACCTTTCCAATCGGTTGGACATATCACCCACTCCTAGTGCGTGTAATCAAGACTACCCAACATCCCAGGAAACCTGTGTATCCGCCGATGGGCCTCGTACAAAAGTGGAACGTCGGTAGCGGTTGGCATCCTCAAATATCGCCTCCCATAAAGAAAACTAGCACCTAATAGAATAGTGTTAATAAACTATAAATAATAATAACAACAATAATAAAAAAACAATAATAATAACAATACCTTCACAGAAATTTTCAAGACAATCACGACAACTTCTGGCCGACATTCTTAAATATTCATCCCACGCATAACTCGCTGTGCCGTACGCAAGTTGCCGAATTGCGGCAATACACTTTTGTATTCCAGAGAAACCAATTTTGCGACTAGCACTTTCTCTTTGTGTGAAAAAAGGGATGCCGCAAGATCATTAGTAATTCTTAAGAAAAGACGACGGCTCATACGAAACCGACGACTAAACTGTGCATAATCGTACAACGGATTTTCAAAAAAATAATCGTGCGTTAAACGTTCATGAGCACCTAACCGATCTCGTTCAAGAGGCGCTTGTTTGGTACGCGTTGTAGACGATTCGGCTTCTTCTCGCAAATAATTAATCGCCTCCTACGTCACTACTATAAGCATATCGTCGACAACACTGTCAGATGAAGAGCTGGACGAATCAGATGAATAGTGAGATGACGTTTTTAAAAATGATTGGAGAGAATTTATGTGTTTTTTTGTGATTGGTGTGTGTTTTAGTTTGTGATTGGTGTGTGTTTGAGTTTGTATATATATTAGAATTGAAAAACTTTTTTTATAATACGACCGTTGCCAACGGTCTTTTTGACCAAGAACCTCGAAACAGCCAAAACTATGCCCGTTAGTGGGCTGACGAGAGGGCCAAAGCGCCCCTTCGGTGAGGGCGCGAATTTAGATGAGGTGGCGGGGTGGCGTGAAGCCACACCTAGGGCTGTTCACGAGCCTAGCCGAACCGAACGGACCTTTGCTCATGCTTGGCTCGTTTACAAACTGAACCGAGCGGAGCGGCTCATTTAAAACCCAGCCTCAAATCAAGCGAGCAGTTTCCGAGCAGTAAATATTCTGAGCGAGCGTTGAGTGAAGTTCGAGCGATTTGGACAACCGTGTCGCATGATTTAAATTTGTTGAGAGAGATAGTGACAATGTTGGGTCTCAAGTTTTTATGTCTTTAAAAACAGGCACATTTCATGGCATATATTTTTCTTATGAATAACAATATTGTTGCCAATGAGGCGATAGTCATATTGCACGAATAATGATGTTGAGAGCTGGAGACGATCGACTTAGGGTAACAGCATGAAACATTGAGGCGATGAGCATACTGTCGTTTATCGGTTTAGGGTTTAACTTTTAGATTTGATATTAATTTTTTTAATGGCGTGATTGGGCTAGTACGAATAGATGTGGTTGCAAATTTGTATATAGTGGACCACAATATAATAGAGTGGTATATACAAAGGTATAAATTTAATTTATATTTGTGTGTGTATATATATATATGTGTGTATATACATGTTTATATACGTATGTGTCTATGTATATGTATATATGTATGTTAGGCCATGCGAATGGATCTGTTCTTGTCGTAGAACGTAGACGAATCGATCAGTGACGAGGTGCGGAATCCCTCGTCACCGTCTGAGAATCACGAACAACAGTTTCAACGCTTAACATGTCTGAATTCTATTGAATGATGGTGAAAGTACAGAAGTTCCGGTAGAAAGTCAAACAGACAGAGCTTCGCTACAATGATCAGTCAAAGGTACTAAACAACTACCACTAGCCTACTATTTATAGGCAACCAGGGAAGAGAGAAGTGTCACCAGGTCGGATGGTCATCCAGTCGGATGGTCATCCGATCGGATGGCCATCTGTTCGGTTGACACTTGTCACCCGACGGATTTCACTTTTACAATTACGCGCCATTCCCTAAATTGTCTAGACACAAACATACATATACATATACATACATATACAAAAATACATACATAGCACAAAATACATAAGACTTGATGCAGACGGAAGCTACAGACATATGTACTAACAGACTCCCCCTTGGATGTAGCTGTAGTTCCTTCCTGCGTAGTCTTCAATCCGTCTTCCTGTTGTGTCTTCTCGCCTTAGCTTTCTGTCTTCTCTTTTCATCTCTTTCAGCAATCATCTTTCTCCTAAGAGGCCTACCAACTTCATTCCACCACTTTCTGTATTCAGGATCACCATCACACTTCTTATCCCATCTTGGGATCTTGTTCTCTTCCTTTTCAATTGGCGTCTGGTCTGTTGGCAGAGGTCTCATCAGCTTATATCTTCCAAGCTTTGCAGCTTTTTCAGCAATCGCCTTGAATTTTTCACTGCGCTTGTATTTCTTCAAGAACTCATCAATCTCCAAGTCTCTCCAATTTAACTTCCAATATCTGCCAGAATTAATGTCTTTTGCGTAGCACAAGTTCACTAACTTCTGATATTGTTAAGCTTGAACTTTGTCTGGCTTTTCATAAACAATCTTGTTGTAGAATAGGAATCAATATCCTTCTTGGAGCAGTTTACTAGCAACATAGGATCCAACACACTGATCCTCCTTGATTCTCCAGTTTTCTTGTCATATAAAGAAATCATCGCTTTCGCTGTGCTCTGGTTGTACATCCAACCCTGAAAATCTTCATAGAAATACTGCTCCAAAGCACGTAGTGGCATATTTTCAAACAACTCGGCGGCGTTATATTCAAAGTAATATCCTTCTCCCCTGTGACTGGATCAATCTTTATGTCTTGTTCTAGAAACGGTGGCTTCCAATCTGGAAATCTCTCTTTTGCCTGCAACTTTATGTAGTTCCACAAGTGTTGATCATGTTGCTTCACATCTAATCCCCTGTAGAACTATTTGATGTTCTTTGTTTGTACCAATTCTTCAACATCCCACCACGGGAGTGTTTTTATATCTGACAGGAATTAAAAGTATTGTACTCCCTGTTCATGACAAATAGCATACACTTTCAAATCTTCAAGATAGCCCCATGATAAGATATCTCCCAACGATAAATCAGCACTATGCGTGAAGTATTGAAGAGGTCTCCTGTATTTCCTTTCCTTGGGCATCATCTTAAACCATTTCTTTCTTTCATCTGCCAATGTTTCTCGTGGAATTGTTCTAGGAATGCCTTCTGTGCTTATCTTCTCCACAACTTTCCTTCTAATCTCATCTTCATTCTGTTCCTTGAACATTTCAGCAAGTGTTGGAAATGACTCATCAATACCAGAGTAGTGGAACGGAGTATCTTCTTCAAAACTATCTGACCAATCTTTAACTTCAACATGATGAAAATTATCAGCTTCATGTGCATATTTGAACTCATACTCCTTTTCAGGTGATGAAGGAATCTCGTCCTCAATATCAAACTTAAACTTTCCATCATCTAACCCCAATTCTTCCAACATCTCTGCCCTAGACCTCGGTACCTCCATCTCCCCCTCAAACGGAGCATTTAAATATATAACAGTTGGTTGTGTGAGGAATACCTGGTCTGCATGCTGTTTCCCAGAAGAAGAAGACTCTTGGTGATGATCCTCTTCCTGCTCATTGATCTCGTCGTTAAGGAAATCATCCAACGATTGTTGGACTGAAGGCATCACAATCAACCCTGTAGACCCTTGATCATCATCGTCATCATAATCATTCGCTGGATCAAAGTTGTCGATGTCATCAAAGATATCTTTCAACTCTTCGTCATCTATCTTCTCTTCTTCCTCTACTTCTTTCTCTTCTTCTTTCCATCGTAATAACAACACTTCAGACTCTTTCTTCTTCCTTTTTCTCTGTTCAACATGCACAAGGCGAATGATGTAATCAAAACTATAAGAGAGAGGAGTAGCTTCACCAACAAGTACAAAGCTTTGTTGTGGATCAACATCCATGTTATCTGCTTCAACATTCACTGCAGCATCTACCATTTCAACTTCAGTTTGACTTGAGGAACCTCCAGCTTCTTGTGTCTCGACAATCAACTCTTTCCTTTTCTTTGTTGCTTCCTCAGCCAAATCTTTCTCTCTCTGAGCCCTTCGCTCTTCAACCCTCTGAATCTCTATGTTGTTGTAGATAGATTCAACATTAATGCCCAAATGATGTTCCATAACAGTATACAACATGTTAAACTTCTCATCTTTCACTGCTTTGTCAGCTCTAAGTGCTTCCATCTCTAGCTTCATCACTTTTATTTCATTTGCAGACGCTTCATGAAGATCACTTAACATTTGATGCAGCATCTGATTTGTTTCATTCAATTTTCCGTTCTTCACATGCAATTCAGAAATCTCCATAGAGAGTTGCTCAAAGAGCTTAGCGTTATCATCCACATCTTCACCCAATGACTTAATCTTCTTTACATGTTTAATCACAACAGACTTTATCTCTTCATTCACTTTAGATAGCATCTCAAGCTACTGTTTCAACTCGTCACGCTCAGCTTCAGCTTTCTCTTTCTCCAGAAGACTCATTTTCTTTTTAAGATCTTTGACCGTTGCACATTTGATGTCTTATCCTCAGATTTTGGCTTCCAAGTTTGCTGCGAAGAAGCGACCCGTTTGTAAAATTAATCAGTTTTCTTTACCGACTGTTTTACAGGTTCAGTTTTGACTTTGATGTTTTCATTTTTCAAAATCTTCTTCTCAACAAACATTGGAGCTTTTCCTTTGACATCATTCTTCTTTCACAGATTCTCAACAACCACAGACTTAGGTTTTGAGTTGGTGCACTTTTGTGCAATGTGTCCAACTTCATTGCATTTGAAACACGTGCGGGTGTCAACTTCCCGACTTTTACCTTCAGTCTAAGGCTGTGAGGCCTTCTTTGCAAAAAATTCTTCATTTGATTTCGAAAAAATTTCTGATTCTTGTTCGGAATGTGAGCTTGAGCTCTTAACAAAGACTTTCTTTTTGACAAATTATTTATTTTGAAAGTTCCTCTTTTTATTGATCTTACCACCCCGATAACCACCCGACCATCTGTTTTGGTTGTTGTTGTTAAAACGTGGTGGTACAGCAGGTATTTTATAGTAAGATTTATCTCGTTCAAAGTTCAATAATCTTTTGGAACTCTTTAGACCCTCAATTTCAGAAACATCAATTTCAACCAATTTGAAAACTTTCTTCAACTTGTCAACATTCACATTTTCAATTGGGAACTCAAAATCCGAATACAACTTATCAGAACCAGACATCTTGTACATGACAAGAGTAGGTTCGTCATTTGAGTTGTTTTGGGATTTTGATTTCGGAATGCAGTTGTTCAGAAAACATTCTTCATCTTCAGTCGAATCACTGTCTGATTTTAAAACATTTTCAACGATATTCTTTACGACTTTAGACTGAACACTATCTTCATCAGATGATGAAGTGAATGTGACATCAATTGTTTCTGGAAGTTTTTCAGCGTCAGTTTTCTCACTTGTTTCAGAAATTTTATCCAACCCGGATTGTTTCTTTGAAAAGTTGTTTACCACAGGCGGTGGAACTTGATGATAACCCACCCCGTTCCATCCGAGTACACATCTTCACCAGCTTTGTTCTTCCCAATTGGTTTGGGAATGATGTGTTGAAGGACAAAGCTCGCGGAGTTGTAACTGTTCAATTTTAGATTGATTCTTTCATTCTCAATCTTAGCTTCCTGGAACTGAAGCTTAAGATTTGAGATCTCGTCCAATTGTTGGTTGATTTGTCTTTATTTTGCCTGAAGAACTCCAGACAAATGAACATTTTCTTTGTAAGTTTTACCATTTCGCTAATCAGAATCTTTTACTGTTCTTTTCAATTTTTCATAATTTTCTGAAATTTGTCTGTTTTCAAGAATTAACTTCTCATTTTCTTTCTTAAAACGTTCAACATCAGTTTTATCTTTTTCTATCTTTTCTGTTAATTCTTTTATTCTTTTTTTTGAAGCTCTCATCAATTTATCTCGATTTAAGATTTGTTTTTCAACCATTTTGACTTTTTCAACCATATCTTGGGTCTTTTTGAGTGTGAGATACGCATGTGTGCTGCAAACTTTGCAATCTTTCATGCAATTTTTGCAATCACTCTCTATTTTAGCCCCATCAGTCTTACCTGATTCATTGGCTGAATCACCACTACTGACCTTGCTTGTTGACTCAGACGTAGATTTGGAATCTACCTCTAGTTCCTTTACCATAAGCACTTTGTCGGCCATTTTTGTCAGGTTTTCTGCAGTCATTTCTTTTGTGGTGTCAATGATTCCCTCATATATCTTCTTTGATTTTAGCTCTTCTTCTTCGGCTTTCTTTGCAGCATCTCTCTCTCTCTCTGTTCATCTTCTTGCTTTATAGATTCTATGAGAGTTTCTAGTGTGACTGATGAAGGTTCTACATTGATGTTACCTTTCGGATCCAAATAGCATTCACGATCCGGATCCCATCTGTTTACTCTTTTGGCTTCTTTCCAAGTTCTATAGATTTTATCCTTCATATTTAAAGCTAACATCTTTCGATAGTTGAATTTTTGCTCTTCAGTTCATGTATCTTTATATGGATGAATTTGTGCCATGAATGCAAAGCCAACTGCATCATCTTCTGGCAAGAACTCACTCCAATCGAAACCTTAGTCATCTTGAATCACGACTAAAGCTCCCGACTTCTCCTTTGGAGTCTCCTCGATTCGCTTCATTCTGGGCGGCTCTTCGCGATTTCGGTGATAAACAGCTTTCTTGAAGTAGTCGTCATGAAAAGGATTAGCTGTTTCATCCGTTGCTGAGTTTCTGCATTCCCCCTTGAAATGCCCCTTTTCTTTACATTTGAAGCACGTTACTTTAGATTTATCAAAACCTAACTTTGTCGATGGCCCTCCAATCGAATTTCTTCCCGTGATCTCCATAAACCGTTGCGCTCTTCGGATTACGCTAGCCATACACCAACGTATATCGATTAATTTCATTTCTTCGGGATCAATCTGGTCATAATCTTCTTTTGTCATATTTGTATTTCTGATTTTTCCTGCGACCAGACTTTCATATGATTCTAAGATTGAAGCAAGAAACACCATTTGTTGTTTTGCTGTCTCTTCATTGAAGTTTTGAGCATTGTTCAGGTTCACAGCGATGTTGCATTGAAAAACATTTTTGGGAACATTTTGTTGTTGTTGTTGTTCCCTAGAATGGATGAAGAAGAACCACTATGATAACCACTGCTGGGTATAGAACTACTGCTTTGCTTTTCTTGAGTCACCATGTTTGAGCTTTCAGCAGAAAATGCAGTTTTCGGTGAAGTGGTTTTCGGAATCATACTACCCCTGTAGTAGAGATCGACATTCTGTTGATATGGGGTGTTGTTTACTTTGTTCATTTTCTTGATTTCCAACTCATGACTCTCGAATCTTTCAATCAACCAGTCAACTGTCATTTCCGACATTGCTTTTGTGTGTTTCAGAACCAGACCATAGTATTGCCAATCTTTCTCATCTGGCAAAGATTCCAATAACTTTTCAACCATCTCTTCTTCGGTAAATGTGATCCCATTTCTGACGAGTTCTATCCTCAGATGGCAAAACCGCTCAATCATCTTTAATATAGTTTCATTCTTCATACATGCAAAAAAGTCAAACTCCTTTTTCAGCAGACGTTTCTTGTTTTTCACAATCTTTTCTCCTCCAATACACTTCTTTTCTAGCTTAGCCCACAAATCCTTTGAATTATCGTAGCTAATCAAAGATATAATATCGTCTCTGACGAATTGATGTAAGAGGGCTACACATTTTTGTTCAGCAATAAACATATCTTGTTCAGTTTCAGCCAAGTTTTCATAATCTTTTCTTCCAATATCGTAACCGTTCTTCATACACTTCCAACTCATGTAAGCAAAAGCTTTCAGCCAACCATCAAACCTGTCTGCCCATCGGTTGTAGTCTTCAATCGCCATCAGCTTCGCCTGCTTATTATACGTTCCATAGGCGTTGTCGACACTAAGAGAATCTGCGATCGCCTTTTTCGGGTTTGGATTGGTATTGGTGGTTGTATTTGTCGATGCATCTCCGGTGTTGTATGCAAAGACATCACTGAACGGGTTAAGAATTCATCTCCCATCTTGAAAACACCTGAAAATTCAAACACTTAGAAAAATTTCACAGCTTTCAAAAATTCTCAAACAACTGCACTTGGGTCGAATGGTGATCCGATAGAGTGGTGATTCGATCGGATGACACAAGTCAGTGATGAAACAAGTAACAATCGTCGGATAGCAAGTGTTGAATGGCTATCCGATCGGATGGTGATCCGATCGGATGGTCGTTCGATCGAGTGACACTTGAAACTTTAAAAGCTCTTAAACCACAAAGCCAATCCGATCGGATGGTGATCCGATCGAACGAGCAATGATGTCAGCAAAAGATGAGAACATAATCTAGGCCAATCCGATCGGATAACTATCCAATCGGGTGTATGACGTCATCTTGTGCGAAGAACTCAACATAGTTTTTGATCGATTTGATTCAGTTTTAGTCCGAATTTTTCAATGAAACTTTACAGGATTGTTCTATGTTCATTTCCGATTCGATTGATATGAAAATTAGTCAAATTCGTCCGTGAAATCTTGCTTAATTTTGAGTTTTTCCGGTTTTAAGGTGTGAAAATGTAAAAAATGCAAGAAATGAGGTAAAAGATGAAGAATTTGTCAAAATCTCCGGTGAGATTTGATAGAAATCTGCAGAAAATGGATGAAATTCCGGTGAAATGTCTTTGCAATCTCCGATTCGACTTCTCGAGGCTCTGATACCACTTGTTAGGCCACGCGAATGTATATGTTCTTGTCGTAGAACATAGACGAATCGATAAGAGACGAGGTGTGGAATCCCTCGTCACCGTCTGAGAATCACGAACAACAGTTTCAACGCTTAACATATCTGAATTCTATTGAATGATGGTGAAAGTACAGAAGTTCCGGTAGAAAGTCAGACAAACAGAGCTTCGCTACAATGATTAGCCAAAGGTACTAAACAACTACCACTAGCCTACTATTTATAGGCAACCAGGGAAGAGAGAAGTGTCACCCAGTCGGATGGTCATCCGATCGGATGGCCATCCGTTCAGTTGACACTTGTCACCCGGCGGATTTCACTTTTACAATTACGCGCCATTCCCTGAATTGTCTAGACACAAACATACATATACATACATATACAAAAATACATACACAGCACAAAATACATAACACTTGATGCAGACAGAAGCTACAGACATATGTACTAACAATGTACTAATTAAAAATAATAATTCGAGCCGAACCGAGCCGAGCGGACCTTTGCTCGTGCTTGCCTCGTTTACAACCCGAACCGAGCAGAGCGGCTCGTTTACAACCGAGCGTCAAATCAAACGAGCATTTTTCGAGCAATTTTCAAACAAGCGGCGAGCGAGCGGCGAGCGGTTTGAACGGCCCTAGCCACACCCCTGGCCTTAGTGAAATCATCGTCCTCACTCTTGTCTTGCTTGAGCTTTCTCTCAAATGGTTACAGCAAATATCCAAACCACACTACTTGTTACAATCATACTCTTCACTTACTCTGTCGCCGATGAAGCATACCCATCTCCCTTTATATCCGCAATCACATCCTGCGAACCAAACGAGGGCATTAGTCTTTCTCCTATTCATAAAGAAGTGTATGATGAAGGTCATATCTTTGACATAAGTCACCGGTATCATCCCGATTTGCCGTCATGGGGATCGGATGAGGGTATTGGACAGTTTCTCCAGCTTCTGGCCAGTATGAAGAATGGCTCACTTGCTAATAATTCCGAGATGAAGATGCCCACACACACTGGGACCCACGTGGATGCTCTGGGACACGTGTATGATCATTATTTTGATGCGGGTTTTGATGTTGACACGCTTGATCTTCGTGTTCTTAACGGTGAGTTCACTCATGGTTAATGCATATAACCTGTTTGATGAAATGTCTGAATGAAACTTTGATTTTTTCAGTTAGTTGTTTTTTATTTAAAAATAGTACAAGTAGTAAATGTGTTTGTTGTAGGACTAGATTCTTTTCAGATTCAGTGATTTATGCAACAAAATTTGTTTAGATCTTACAATCAAAAGAGTGAGTAATGGTTCTGATGGACAAAGTGAAAGTAGTAGCCTTTTTGGGACCTATGGAGTAACTTATATGGTGGATTATTATTTGTCATGTATGAAGGTTATATGCGTGATCAGAACATGGTTTTGCAGTTCTTGTATAATAGTTGTGTTTTGTGTTACTAAGAGTTTTCGCTATAAATCGTGTCTTTTTTTTCCTGCAGGCCCAACATTATTAGTTGATGTTCCAAGAGATAAGAACATAACAGGTACAAATTCAACTACGTTTCTTTACTTTTAATCTTAAATTGTTTATGCCAATCAGTACATGTGTGCTCCGTGATTCTTTCTGTATATTTTTTGAAGAGTAAAACTCGATTTTCGTCTCTGAGGTTTGGTCAGTTTTGCGACTATTGTCCAAAGGTTTGTTTTTCCGCATCCGGCCCTTAGAGGCGTACATACAAACATAACCCCATGGGGTGCACCTCAATACATGTTTTCTAACCGCCTCGCCTCGAGCATAGTTGTCGATAGCGAATAGCGACAAATAGCGACAAGGCATGGCTAGGCTACGCTACGTAGCGAATAGCGACAAATAGCGACGGCTATTTTAAGTATAGCGATTACACTAGAAAAAGAATTTTGAAAATTTTTATATGTATATTATATCAAAATACCTTGGTATATATGCTATTTTACATGTATATTTAACAAAAACCTATAAATCCAGCTATTTTATAGCTATATTTATATAAATATATAGTTAACTTTATACTTTTTGTATACAAATTTACAAGTTTGGGAACCATATGTAAAATTATGAAAGATAGAGGGGGTTAAATGTTAAAAATACCCAAACTTAATTAAACCTAACCCACATCTTCTCTTTCATTACGGTCGCTCTTTCATTACAGCCCCTCTCATCAGACATGGCGCACAAGAAGCACAAGAAAGAAGCCCTAGCCCCAATTTTGGTTCCAAACGAGGTAAGAACTCATTCCATTAGATCGATTCAGTCCAATTTTGACCCGATTAGGTCCGATTTTTGACCGATTTCTCCCGATTTTGACCAATTTTGACCCGCTATTATCGCTAGTCATCGCTATGAGCCATATAGCGACACTTGGTCGCATCGTCATATAGCGCGCTATAGCAGTCGCTATAGCCGCTATTGACAACTATGGCCTCGAGGCGCACACCTCAACCGTTTTTTAAACCATGATTGTAGTGCTTCAACACTACTAGAAAACGAGGCAATAGCGACGACAGATGTCGCCGCTAAAGAGGCCGATCTGCGCCGCCAAAGGTAATAGCGGCGACATGACGTCGCTATAAGTTCACGTCGCTAAAGGTTGGTCTCAATAGCGGCGGCACATGTCGCCGCTAAAAGTCCTCTTTTTTTTTATTTTTTTGTGCCTTTACAATATTTCCAGTTATATGCACAAATCTGCCAATTTTCCAATTTTCCGCAACACAAACAAACTAAATAAACATAATACTTAACATCCAAAAATTGCATAAAACGTTTAATTCGTACATTAATATCCTAAAATTGCATAAAACGTAAAAAACTACAAGATAGTTGTCTTATGTTGTCGATAATACTTAACAATCATCATGGTCATCGTCGTTATCAAAAATGTCATCATCATTGTTTGCGGGCTGCTTTCCCTTCGAAGCAAGCTAGCAGTCAAGTTGACCCATAATCTCCCGTTCTAAATTAACCTGTATTTTACGAAGATGATTAAATATATATTAAAGACAATTATACTTACATAATTCTGTGGGCTGTCGGGTCAAGCCGATTCCCATCGTTACTGGTGTGAGTTTGGCGGTACGTAGCAAGATGTTTCACACCTTATTTAACATTAAAACTTGGATTAAACATTAAATAAACACAAACATACATACACACACATATATTTATAAAGCATTACATGTCTGTAGGCGATGCTATTCTATGACGCTGTCCTCCCGCGGTTTGGGAATAGTTGTCGTTGGCGGACTTGTGTGTTAGCCTCACATCTTGAAATATATTTAGAGTCCGAGAAGTGATTAGTGGTTCTCTGCCAGTTTTCATTAGGCGTATCCTTGGGGCGGTATGCGCTTGCTCTTTCAATATCACTGTAACCTCCATTATCAAGAAATTTAGTTTTAGCCTCGTGCTTGTGGCCAGAGTACCGCTTCATAAGCACATGCTTAATGCCGCCTGTCAAGTTCCAGGCTTCTAAATGGCGTTCAACTTCATCAAAATTGAAGTTTTCCTAGAAATTAAATAAAAAGTTAAAACCATAGTTATCAAATGCGGTAGGCGCACTCCAGGCGCATAGGCCTCGCCTGTCGCCTAGGCGAGAAGCGCAAAAAAAGCGCGGGCCTGAGAAAAATAAAGCGCAAGCAAATAAAAACATAAAAAAATAATTTATGTATTGAAAAAAACACTTTCTTAAATTTCCTAAAGTATTCAAATACCATAATCCTTATAACAAAACCAAAATCATTATGAATCACCAAAATATCCCAAAACCAAATTGTTCAAGCTTGAAAACCAAGAAAAAGTTCAAAAAGTAAATTAAATCATAAATAATTTATATGAAGAAATGAGAATGGTTGAATATACTGCATAATCCTCATAAGTCATAAGGTCAAAATATACTTGTAGTATTGTATGTTTTTCCGGCAAAAAAAGGTAGAAGATTATGAAAGTTGTTTTATCAGATTAGGTTCTTACCCATGGCATTATAGCCTAGTGGTATCTTGGGGGTGTGATAAGGCTTATGACCATTAGGTCATGGGTTCGATTCCCACAAAGGGGGTTTTCCCAGATTTGTTGGGTTTCCTCCTGAATTGGTGTATATGCATTATTGCCTAGTGGAGATGGATATGATCGGGTGGTTCTGCTGGTGGCACGATGATACTCCAGTGGTCCGTCAGTGATCCAAATTTGCCGTTAAAAAAAAAATCAGATTAGGTTCTTATTTGAATAACAAGATATGATATCTCTTAACTTTTTTAAATTTCAAAAATATTTTTTAAAGATGTATAAGATTTGATTTGATTGATATATGATTTCCAAAAAATAGATAAATACCAATAAATATCATCTGGTATATGTATAAGAGATAGAATTTCAAAAAAAAAAAATTCACGTGGCTTTTTTTACCTAGGAGGGAAAAGCGCATACAGGTCGACTCGCCCAGAAATATCGCCTAGGCGGGAAAAGCGATCGCTTTTGATAACTATGGTTAAAACATTATATAAAATACGTTTAAACAGTTTAACGCCTGCATTTGCATCCGTAAACGCACTGTTAAACGGCTGCAAACGGATGCGCTTATGAACCCGTTTGCTGCTGCTTGCACCCATTTGTTGTCGCGTTTGTAGCCGTTCAACGGTGCGTTTACGGCTGCAAACGCGGACGACTGTACTTTTGAAGCTGTAACGCACCGTTAAACAGCTGCAAACGCGGCAATCCGCGTTTGCAGCTGTTTAACGTCGCGTTTGCGGCTACAAACGCAGCAACACCCGTTTGCTACTGGTTTGCAGCCGTTTTACGGTGCGTTTACGGCTGCAAATAGGGGTGTAAACAAGCCCAAAAGATCGAGAGCTACTCGATTAAAAGCTCGAACGAGCCGAGCTTTAACGAGCCTGAGCCCGATCTCGAGCCTGGATTAGAGCTCGTTTAGTTATCGAGCCCGAGCTCGAGCCTGAAATACAAAGCTTGTTTAGGCTCGCGAGCCTAAACGAGCCCAAACAAAAATTTATTTATTTTTATATAATATAATAATAATGACTATAACATTGGCGAGTTGAACTCGAGCCGAGCTTTGACTCGTTTAAGTGATATTGAAGCGACCTCGAGCCGAGCTTTTAGCTCGTTTGAGGTTGTTCTCAAAATAGCTCGAGCCGAGTCGAGCCGAGCTCGAGCTTTGGTTTAAACTCGCGAGTCGAGCTCGAGCTCGAGCTCAAATAAGTAGGCTCGAACCGAGCCGAGCTCGAGCTTCATAAAAACATGACGAGCCGAGCTCGAGCCCAGTCGAGCTCGGGCTCGGCCCGGCTCGTTTACACCCCTAGCTGCAAACGGGTGCAAAAACGAAGCCGTTTGCAGCCGTAAATGTGGCGTTAAAATATATATGTATAACTTATTTACCTTCACGTGGTTCATTGTGGCATCTTTTTAGGGTTTTGAAACTTTGTCCCAACCCATTTTATCGAACGGGATGGTTAAGAATTAAGAACACACAAGATTAATTTGTTGTGAGCAAATCTATGAAAAGCAATGCCTTTGAATTAGAACATATTACACTAGTTCAATAGTTAAAAAATGTCATGTTCACATGATTTCGTTAAAAAATGCTTAACTCCAGCTATTGTAGACTAAACAATGTGTGGCCTCGTAGGTGGTTAGGATGTGATGGCCAAAGTCTACCCTCTGTTTTTTACCAGCCCAGATCCCACATCACATAATTCTATATAAAAATATTAAGTACCAGTTGTTATAGCCTAAAACAATGAGGGTGATTATCATGCACTGTTCAATTTGATAATGCATGAATTAGTTATAATCCCATCTATACCACTTAACGGTTCAATTTCTTCCGCATGCATCACCAACACTTTGTATCAAAGTCATATTATGAATTCAGGAATGTGAAATTTGGTAGTAGAGTTGGTTATTAAGTTTGTGTTATTTCATAACAAAATAGTGAAAGGGATAAGTTGGAGGGCTGGTTTTGAATAGGAAGCCAGATATGATGAATGTAATGACAAAGAATGAAAGCTTGATATGTACCGAGATGAACCAAGGTTGGAAGACTTGTAGTTGTATCAACATGAGAGATGAGATGAAAGTGGGCTTGAAAAGGTCCAACTTTATTACACGTTTTGTCCTTTATTTTGTTACCATTTTGCAAGACGCTATCATTTTCAACGAATTTTAACAGGTTTTGTATTTTATGGGGAAAAGTCTTGCACATATTGTCCTTTACATCTAACTCACTTTGATTTTCTTCTTACATCTTGTCACGTGAAACCTACATAAAGACAAGTTAGTGTTTTTAACTCTTTTATTTTAATAAAAAATTAAAAAAAATAATAATTTAACAACCCCTTCACCTCACTCTCTCACCCTCATATCTCTCTCTCTCCCTCTCTCTCTAAGGCCACACACATTCCTATGACTTCTATCAGACTACCACCACCACCACAAATCAAAACCACAACCTACCACCATCATCGCCACCAGAAAACCTCAGCCGCTGCAAACACTCCTCAGCCGCCATCGTTATTTGAGAACCACCACACACACTCATCTCGATGGGATAAACTTTTGCGCCCCGTCGTGCTTTCTATGGTTTTGAGTTCCACATTCTTTCAACTTCTTTAGCTTCAATTGCTGTACATGTCTTCGATTTTTACGGTTATTGTTCGTTACCGGTCAGTTATGGTTGATGATTATTGTGTTATGTTTTCAGTTTCGTTGAATAAAGCTTGTTTTGCGGATTTAAGTCGGTTTTCACGGACAAATTTGGCTGATTTATCGTTATTTTGGAAAGAATACGTTTAAATCTAGGGTTAGGTTGGAGAATTTGGTAGAGTTAGGGTTCGGTTTGTAGAATTTGTAAATTTAGAGATGGTGGATATTTAGGTATACTGTTTTAAGGGGAAATTGGTTAAGGAATGAAGGATTTGTCAATTTGGTTATGGATCTGTGGGGTTGTGGTGGCATGTGGGCGGCTGGCGGTGGTTCTGGCCGATGGGTGGCAGTGGTTGTGGTGGTGGCATGTGGTTATGGTGGTGGTGGCATGTGGCGGGTGGCTGAGACGGTGGCGGCTTGGTTGCAGTTGGGAGGCGGATGTCGATGGTGGTTGTCGTTGGGAGGCGGTGGTGGATGCTGGTTGCAATGGGTTATAAATGGGGGGAAATGCAGGGGAGGGGGGGTAAAGACATGTTTACCATCGTGTACGTTTCACGTGACCACATTTAACAGGCTTTTTAAACAAAGTTGGATGCAAAGGACATTACGTGCAAGAATTTTCTCTATAAAGTGTAAAACCTATCAAAATTTGTTGAAAATAACACCGTCTGCAAAATGGTATTAGAGTAAAGGACAGTGTAATTTTTCCTATATAATTTATTCCGTCCGGAGTTAGAGGCCCATAATGGACGAAACCTCTCAACTACACGACTATTTGATTATCATTACGGAAATTCTCCAACATGATTCCACAGATAAGTTTAGAACAAACAAGCTAATTACCATTTTGCCTGTTCAAAGAGATTCCACAACCAAATATCTTCTTGTAGTACACCTAAAATTCAAGGGCAATCTTGAATTTTCGGAGAACAATATTGTGTGTGTATAGCAAACAACCTGAACAGGTTTCGCATCGTTAAGTTACCTAATGGTTGAACAACACAGACCATTCTTGCCGAAGACTGAACTCGGAGCAGGGTTAGGTAAAGAAACGGGTTGTGGGGCAGAAACCGGGTTACCTGCCTCCTTTATGGGTGGTATAAAGATAGATTACTTTTAGACTGTGGGGTATGGGGCGTGAGTTGGCTGAAAACGCCCAAGCCACCACCCCGGGTGGGCTTGGGTTGGGGTGTGGCCCAAGGGGCGGGAGTTTGAAGCCGGGCGTGGGGCGGGCTAGCGATCCTATGTGGCGGGCTCCTATTCGCTTTGTTGGCCATGTCATAGCGGGGTAATTTAAAATTTAAATTGTAACCGTTTGGCCAAGCCAAGCGGTCACCCCAACCCAACAGTCAACATCCACTATAAATATAACCCTAACCCCATCGGCTACCCCAACTCAAACATTCTTGTTGGCTGTCCACCGCTACCCCAACCAAAACCCACTTGATCGAACCCGCTACCCCAACCCACTTGATCGATGGCATCTTGGACACACGAAGAAAAGTTAGCTCTCGTCACGAGCGTCGTTGACGCAATGAAGGGGCGACAACCCGGCCGCGAGGACCGGGTGGCGGTGGCGAACATTGAGTTTCGGGGTAAGGAGCGAAAGGCGTTCGACAAGCTCGCGCTTTTTGAAATTTACCCAACACTCTAGGTTTTTTTTATTTTGTAATCGTTTTTTAGGTTTTTTTGTAATTTTTAGGAATTATGTAATTTTTAAGAATTTAATAAAATTTTAGGCTTTTTTTTAATGTTGTGTGTATTTTTTTTAATTTTTTGTATTTTTTTTAATAAACTGTCAAGCCACGCGGTGCACCCACGCCTCACCATACCCCACGGACACGTCACTCACAGGCATGGTTGTAAAAATCCCGACTAGGCACCGATTAATCCCCGATTAATCTCGATTAATTTTCGATTAATTACAATTAATCCCGATTATATCCGATTAATCCTCGGTTAATCCCGATTAATCGCTAGTCCCCACCTCACCGACCGACTAGCGACTAGCGATTTCTACAACCATGCTCACAGGTGAGGGGGCTCGAACTCCAAGTGTCAACTCATGCCCCCAACCCAAGCCCCACCATACCCCACGGTCTTATACAAGATTCTTCCCATCTAACTTTTGTTAATCATTTATTTACATAATTGATATTGTTATTTTTCATTCTCTTCTTTTATTTATTTATTATAACCAAAATATCTAACTTATTTAACTTTAGTATAGATTTACTAAAATCTAACATATAAGTTAGTTCAGATATTTTAATGTGAATTATGTTCATTAACTTTTTTTTTGAACGATATAAATTACACCAAATCTACCTTTGATGGGGCTCCAGATTTTTAGGAATAAGAAAGTATCAATGAATTGTATCAACTTCTTTTTGAGTTCTTCCTTCTACACTATTTTGATCCAAAAAATTTGTTCATCGTGATAAAAATGTAAACAAAAAGCCTTGTGTTATGGTCATGTGAGTGTGGGAGGAGGAGTGTCGCATAGGTGTCACGCCAACGGAACATTGTGGCGTGGCGTGATGAGCGTGGAGTTATCCCCACCTTGTGATCAAGCCCGATTTAAAAAAAAAACTAAATGTGGAATCTTGTCTCTTTTATTTGCTAAATAGTAAATATTCGGACTAAAAAAATTTATTAAAAACAATTGTAGCCTAAATTGGGGCGATCTTATAATCAGGGAACGATATCTCAAATGACTGACTTATTAGTAAATCGATAAGAAGGTGACTCTTAGGAAAACATAAAGAAATTTTTTTATAATAATTAGTTTTAATTTTATACCATGGGTTTTTCATTGCTTTTTAATGTTATTCAAGAGCAGACCATCTATTTTACAACTTAACATGGATAGGGGCTTGCATGTATTTTAAACAGTTGATACAATCGAGGAGAAGAATGATCCTCTCTCTCGTCTTGCTTGAGCCTTCTCATCAATTGTTACAACAATCATACTTGTTACAATCATGCTCTTCACATACTTTGTTTCCACAACCTCTTTTGTCTCTGATGAAGCATACCCGTCTCCATTTATATCCGCAGAAACACCCTGCCAGGGCATCAGTCTCTCTCATATTCGCAAAGAAGTCTATGACGACGGTCATATATTTGACATGGCTCATCCCTATCTTCCGGATATGCCGTCATGGGGTCGGACGAGGGTCTTGGAGAACGGCTCACTTGCTAATACTTCACTTTGACAACTATCCTTCGCTGATCTGGATATGACCACAAAGGTCATGTGTTTCATTATATTTTCTTTATTCTTTTCTTGTTTCTAGTGCTCTGGTCCTTGTCCGGACTAAATTCTTTTTTAATTTACAACAAAATCTGTTTACATTTTAGTATTTTACATTCAAAATACATTTTAGCATTTTACATTCAAAAGTGAAAGAAATATATAGTCTTTTTGGGATTTATGGAGTAACTTATGTGGTAGAATGTCCAGATCAAGTTAACAATATTTTATTAAGTTAAAAGACTGGCCAATTACATTATGCTTTCAATTTAGTTATTAGAAATCATAATAGAACTCCAAAAGGCATTATATTGTATATATAACCCACTTTGTTGTTTATTATTAAAATTACATTAATGTAAAAATATATTTAATTTTGTGTGATCGTATATACTTTTTTTTTGTTCTGTATGGCACTGCATCATTAAAAACTTTTTCAAGGAAATAGGAATGTAAATGTACTTCTACTCGTATAGAAAAAAGAAAACAAATTTTCTGTTTACAATTAATTTTTATCCATTATAAAAAAAAAAAAAAAAAAAAATCTATATGGGTCTAAACTCAATGCCTTCCATAATAAGCCCACCAAATGTCTTATAGTCACGAAAGTTCAAAATAAGATCCATGATGCCCGTAGTGGCAGCTTGGAATTCCCAAATTTTCACTTCAATCCATCCATCCTTCCTTTGGCGTGGAAGGCCTTTAAATTTCGGCCAATTGAGTGGGTTGTGGGTGTTTTGACCAACCTTTGGTCTGGGGTTTGAGAACTAGTTAAATAGACTGTTCTATTGACAACCCTTTCCGCTGTTTCATTAATAAAACTGCATTAGTGTAATAATATTTTTGTGATCAGTATACTTTTATTGTTAGCATCATGAAAGACTTATTTCATGGAAATAGAAATCGAAATGGACTTCCACTCAAATAGAAAAAAAAAAACAAATTGTGTTTACAACTAACTTCTGTCCATTAATATAAAATGAAAATCTATATGGGTCTAAACTCAATGCCTTCAATAATAAGCTCGTTAAGATTCCAATTGCCACAAGTTTCCAATTCAAGTTTCATGTTGATGGTAGTAGCAGCTTGCAATTGCCAAATTTGCACTTCAATCCATCCATCGTTCCTTTGTTTTGGAAAGCCTTTTATTTTCGGCCTATTTAGTGGGTTGTGGGTGTTTTGACCATCCTTTGGTCTAATAACTGGGGTTTGTGGACTTGTTAAATAAATATACCAAATTTCTGAGTCGCATTTTTGGTCTTTCACTACCATAGGAGCCTTAAATCTAGATTGATCTTCTGGTAATTTGTAGACAAGGTAACATGCATATGTTGTTTCAGATGATACTAGTTGGGACCAGACTTCTGTTTTGATGTTAATATACATATCATCCACCCACTGAATGGCTTCTCCAAATCTGAGAGATGTTAGAAAATCATCTTACATGTAAAAGATTTGCAAAAAATAGTAATTTATATAAGAAATCTGACAAGGGATATTAAAGAACCTTGATTCAGGAAATAACACTTTTTTTTCCAACTCCATATGAGAGCAGTTGATAGCATGTGATATTTCTTCCCATTTTTGTCAAGAGAAAACCACTGTCAAGCAACGAGTATATAGATATGTTTAGCAATTCAATATATAATTCTCCCCTCAGGTAGAACCATGTTCATAGGCTCCACAACAACTACATATGGAAAAAAGATAAATGGATTTGCAATTCAGTACCATCATGCCATCATTGGTTATGAACCCTTTGCAAAGAATTGAGTACGCTTTCTTCTTCTTCTTCGCTGTCCATGGGAAATATGTCTTCATCTGATATGGTTTGCTTGTCATCTATATGTTCTATATGTTCCACCTGTAGAACAACATGTTCTATATGTTCCACCTGTAGAACAACATAACTATATCAGACTTTGAATTAGTCACTAATATGGATTTTCTTATATTGAAATTTGAATTCCATCTCATAAGATGTTTGGTTCACAGAATTTGATGGAATTGGAATCTCAATTCCAATCTTCATGTGATTGGTTGACAATGGAATTGGAATTGGAATTAGGCATGAATTCCTTCAAATTCCTTTAACTAAAGGAATTCAAAATCCTTCCCATATGTGAAGGAATTAAAGTAAATTCATTGGAATCTTCGACCGTTTCGACCCGCACCGTTTCAACCCGTACCGTTTCGATCCGAACCGTTTCGACCTGTACCGTTTCTACGCGAACAGTTTCGACCCGTACCGTTTCGACCCGTACCGTTTCGACCCGAACCGTTTCGACGCGTACCGTTTCGAATCGAACCGTTTCGACCCGAACCGTTTCGACCCGAACCGTTTCGACCCGAACTGTTTCGAATCGAACCGTTTCGACCCGTACCTTTTCGACCCGAACTGGTGGTTGTGGGTGCCGGGTGATGGATTCCAATTCGTTTGACAACCAAACACAACAAAAATGGAATTGAGATTCCAATTCCAACAATTTCCAATTCCAATTGGAATGTTTAAATTTCAAATCCAATTCCAAATCATTACGCGAACCAAATGCCCCCTAATGTGTTTGTGGCAGCTGGAGAGTTAACTAAAAGATATAAATTAATTAATTAATGATGTACATGAATAATCAAATTTTAATTGGTAAACTTACGTTCTCTAAGGGCTGAAATTCAATGCCTTCTACTTCTAATATGTCGGAATAATAGAAGCCCTCAAACAAAATCTGAAGATCAACTGTTCTGTGGTCAGTAGTAAACTGATACAATTCACATGCCCACCATCCATCTTCTCTCTTGTACGCAAGGTATGAAATTAAACTCTTTCTCTCCCCTTGTAATCTGTAGTTGAGGGATATACGTTCACATCTTCTCACCCTTATGTGCTGAAACTTGAACACAAGGTTCACCGTGTATGTGATTCCTGGTGACAAGAACTGAGTTTTTACATCTGTTTTCAACTGATCATATTCATACCATCCGTAGGTGCCCACAGCAAATCTGCGTGAATAGCAACAAAGAATGATACATTGCAGGTGGCAAGTACTTGTCAAATATTCTTAAAAGCTAGAAACAGGAAAAGTCACCTTGAATTATATTTAGACGAGAATCTAGAACTTGGGACATCTGAACCCAAACATTCTGCAATAGATATCATCTCACAGTGTTCTCCCTTCTTATTTAATGAAAACCACTGTACGTCCATTAAACAAGTTCAAGTTAGTCCGTGCAATTATTTCAAGGGCTCATGTGTATATAATTAACATTCTGAAAACCACTGTACGTCCATTAAACAAGTTCAAGTTAGTTGAAAGTTACATGTGATGGTAGCACTAGGAGGAGCAGTGTCACCTAATGGGACGGTAAATGGCATGTAATACAGACACAGAAGCTAATTACCGTTTTGCCGCCTTTAAGGAGGATCCCTTTGGACTGAAACTTCATCGGTTCAACGTTAGATCTGTAGTTCAGAGGACGTTGTTTGTTCCATTCACCTATAAACTCATGATATTTGAGTAAATCTAGACTTCTCTCAAGTTCTGCCACAACCTCAGCCATCTTTGGCCGATCATCACCAGATTCCTTCAAACATTGATACGCAATGTCTGAAAATATTTCTAAAGAACTCTGCTCCAATGGTTGAATGGTCGGATCTTTGAAGATGATATCATTTAACTTCTTCTCTTCATAGCTCTTAATCCACGTGGTCACTAAGATCTCCTTAACATGATCCTTGCTATCAAGCGTATAGCATAATCTCCCGCATAAAACTTCAAATAAGACCACACCAAAAGAGTATACATCCGACTTTTTCGTTAGGGTGTGTGTCATCGCATACTGTGGATCACAGTACCCAGGGGTACTTGCTGCAACTGTGACAGTAACAGAGCTATGCTCATTAGCGGGGCGCATTATTGATAATCCAACGTCAGAAACTTTAGCATTCCATTGGTCATCAAGTAGGATGTTGGCGCTTTTTACATCATAGTGGATAAGTCTTTGTTGATCATGAAGGTACCTTAGCCCCTTTGCGGCGTCCAAACATATCTTGAGTCGTTGTGACCACGTGAGATGAGCGGAGTCCAAAGAGCGGTCAAGGCTTCCACGAGACACATGCTCGTACACAAGGATCATCTCATCCCCTTGGTAACAAAATCCCAGAAGAGAGACAATATTTTCATGCATGTAATAGGAAAGAGTCCTGATCTTTTTCAAGAACTTAGGGATTCCTTGTCCATACATCGGATCAATACGCTTAATAGCAGTCATGCTTCGGCCCTTACAGTACCACCTCCAACATAGTTCTCCTCTATAAACCTTCCCAAAAGCACCACCTCCAATATAGTTCTTCTCAACGTTGAAGTGGTTGGTGGCTGATGTTATCTCTTCCAGCGGGATTTTAAGATCTTGGAATTGCTGCCAGAATACCAACATATTTGGGGATCAGATAATAGTTACTAAATATAAATCAAGGGTGGGAAAGCAATTGCAAATGCACAGCTTGACACAAGATGTTATCATATGCAAACATTTCCATTTCAATTCGTTGGTGTATTTCGATTTTAATTCATTCCGCAATCTTATTTCTTTGGCGTTTAGAGTGAATCAACTGAATTCTTTCACTTGAACAGAAAGGAACAAAAAGAATACACTTGAAGGAGAAAAATAACATTTTTGTTATGCCTTTTAAAGAAGCTCCACTTATAAAAATATGTATCTTCAGCTTATATAAGTCTAGTGAAATTCCCAAATAAGCTAACATCGTATAAATATAATTTAACAACCTACAAACATAATATGTACCTTCTGATATATAAGTGCAGTCTCAAGTTCCGTCACAACCTCAACCATCCTTGGCCTATCTTCACGAGATTCCTTCAAACATCGATATGCAATGTCAGAAAAAGTTTCTATAGCGCTCTGCTCCAAGGGTAGAATGGCCGTATCTTTAAAGATGATATCATTTAGCTTCTTCTCTTCATAGCTTTCAATCCACGTGCGCACTAAATTCTGCTCAACACGACCATTGCTATATGTACAACATAACTTCCCACATAAAACTTCGAATAAGACCACACCGAAAGAGTAGACGTCCGACTCTTTTGTTAGGGTGTTTGTCATCGAATATAGTGGATCAATGTACCCAAGGGTACCTGCTGCCATGGTGACAATAACCGATTGTTGCTCGTTTGCGGGACCCATTTTTGATAATCCAAAGTCAGAGACTTTACCATTCCAGTTGTCATCGAGAAGGATGTTGGTGCTTTTTACATCACAGTGGATAATTCTTTGGTACCTTGGATCATGAAGGTACCTCAGCCCCTGTGCGGCATCCAGGCATATCTTGAGACGCTGTAACCACGTAAGATGGGGTGAATTTAAATAGCGGTCAAGGCTTCCACGAGATGCGTAGTCATATACCAGGATCATCTCATCCCCTTGGTAACATAATCCCAGAAGAGAGATGAGATTTTCATGGCGGTAACCGGAAAGCGTTGTGATCTCTTTCAAGAACTTGGGTATTCCTTGTCCATGCCTCCTATCCAGACGCTTGATAGCAACTGTGCTTCGTCCCTTAGAGTGAGACAGTTCTCCTCTATAAACCTTCCCAAAAGCACCACCCCCAATATAGTTCTTCTCAACGTTGAAGTGGTTGGTGGCTGATGTTATCTCTTCCAGCGGGATTTTAAGATCTTGGAATTGCTGCCAGAATACCAACATATTTGGGGATCAGATAATAGTTACTAAATATAAATCAAGGGTGGGAAAGCAATTGCAAATGCACAGCCTGACACAAGATGTTTTCATATGCAAACATTTTCATTTCAATTCGTTGGTGTATTTCGATTTTAATTCATTCCGCAATCTTATTTCTTTGGCGTTTAGAGTGAATCAACTGAATTCTTTCACATGAACAGAAAGGAACAAAAAGAATACACTTGAAGGAGAAAAATAACATTTTTGCTATGCCTTTTAAAGAAGCTCCACTCATAAAAATATGTATCTTCAACTTATATAAGTCTAGTGAAATTCCCAAATAAGCTAACATTCTATAAATATAATTTAACAACCTACAAATATAATATGTACCTTCTGATATCGAAGTGCAGTCGCAAGTTCTGTCACAACCTCAGCCATCCTTGGCCGATCTTCACGAGATTCCTTCAAACATCGAAATGCAATGTCAGAAAAAGTTTCTAAAGCGCTCTGCTCCAATGGTTCAATGGCCGTATCTGTAAAGATGATATCATTTAACTTATTCTGTTCATAGCTTTCAATCCACGTGGGCACTAAAATCTGCTCAAGACGACCATTGCTATATGTACAACATAACCTCCCACATAAAACTTCGAATAAGACAACACCGAAAGAGTATACGTCTGACTCTTTTGTTAGGGTGCTTGTCATCCAATATAGTGGATCAATGTACCCAAGGGTACCTACTGCCATGGTGACAATAACTGATTGTTGCTCGTTTGCGGGGCCCATTATTGATAGCCCAAAATCAGCAAGTTTACCATTCCATTGCTCATCAAGAAGGATGTTGGCGCTTTTTACATCACAGTGGATTACTCTTTGGTGTGTCCCCCTTGGATCATGAAGGTAACTTAATCCCTCTGCTGCATCGAGGCATATCTTGAGTCGCTGTGACCACGTGAGATGCAGGGAATTTAAATAGTGGTCAAGGCTTCCACGAGAGGCGTAGTCATATACCAGGATCATCTCATCCCCTTGGTAACAAAATCCCAGAAGAGAGATGACATTTTCATGGCTGTAATGGGAAAGCGTTGTGATCTCTTTCAAGAACTCGGGTATTCCTTGTCCATGCCTCCGATCCAGACGCTTGATAGCAACTGTGCTTCTTCCCTTAGAGTGAGACACTTCTCCTTTATAAACATTCCCAAAAGCACCAACTCCAATACGCTTATCGTTGAAGTTGTTGGTGGCTTTTTTTATCTCTTCCAGTGGGATTTTAAGATGTTGAAACTTCTGCAAGAATGTCTGCAAGTATGCCTCCTCCATATTTGTGGATCAGATAATGATAATTATAAAAAATCAAATCAAGGGTTACAAGCAATTGCAAGTGCACAGCTTGACAGGAGATGTGAAAAGAGAACCAACACAAGATGTGTATAGTCTCTGATATCTCTTTAAAACAGGGAAGTTAAAGATGGTTAAGAAAAGATGGTTAAGAACGAGAGATACACAAGACTAATTTGCTATGAATACAGCCATGAAAAACGTGTGGGTCAGTCACGTTAATACAATTCAAACTTCTTTGTTTTTTTTTCTTTTATTATTGTTTTTTAAAACGTGTCGGTCAGTCATGTTAATACAATTCAAACTTGTTTGTTTTTTTTTCTTTTATTATTGTTTTTTAAAACGTGTCGGTCAGTCACGTTAATACAATTCAAACTTCTTTATTTTTTTTTTCTTTTATTATTGTTTTCTAAAACGTCTCGGTCAGTCACGTTAATATAATTCAAACTTCTTTGTTTTTTTTCTTTTATTATTGTTTTTTAAGACGTATTTTATTACTTAACTAACTTTCTTTAACGATTTATTTTATACATTCTAAACATATTTTTTTTATTTTTAAATGACGTTTGTTTTCTTATTTAGAAAAACACTTTTTTTCAAAATATTGTTTTATTTTTTTAGAAAGGGTTATTTTAATAATGTTTATAGAGTTTATAACATTTTTCGCGTCTTTTGTTAATAAACAAAATGGTTAATTAACGTGTTTATGATCGTTCGTTTAGAAAATGAACGTGTTCGTTCGATAATATTCTAAACGAACTATTCACGGAAACTACAAACAAATGTAAATGAATATTAACAAACATAAAGGAAACACACATAGGCGAATGTTCACGATACCCAAAGTGGTCATCGTTTTGGTTTTGCATATGGTTATTCTTTTAATTTATGATCGGTTGACTTCAAAATTTTGAAACCGTACCAAACAATTTGGTTTACAGTTTAAACTCAAAACTGATCGCATAAACCCAAACCAAACGTTTGGTTTATGGTTAATGATGATTACAATTTATTTTGTTGCGTTCAACTTTGCCTTATTTTTATTTTTACACCGCTCGTCTATATTAACATTGCTGGTAATTTTTGTTTTGGATAACTTGGACTCTTTTTTCTTAAATTATGCATTCAAATTTAAAACTTGCATTTAGGTAACTTATTTTATGCATTTATACAGAATTTTCATTTTTTTAGTTTTGTATAAATGTATTATTTTACTTAAAAAATTATTTCTTATCTTTTGGAAAAATGTTTTTATTTTTTAAAGAGTTAAATGTCATTTTAGTCCCTGTGGTTTGGACGATTTTGCCAGTTTAGTCCAAAGGTTTCATTTTTTGCCTGTGGGTCCAAAAAGGTTTCACAGTTGTCATTTTAGTCAATTGGGTTAAATTCATCCATTATTTCTGTTAACGAGAAGGGCAATTCAGTCATTTTATATGTAATTCTATTAACTAGAAGGGGAAATCGACCATATAAAATGACCGAATTGTTATTCTCGTTAACAGAAATAATGGATAAAGTTAACCCAGTGGACTAAAATGCCAACTGTGAAACCTTTTTGGACCCATAGGCGAAAAATAAAACCTTTGGACTAAACTGGCAAATTGGCACAAACCACAGGGACGAAAATGACATTTAACTCTTTATTTTATATAAAAATGTTTTTTTTTTAATTTTCTTTACCTAAACTATTTTTGATCTTTAAAATCATACTAGTTTTCTTTTACTTCGCGCTTTGCGGCGAAACCAAGCAAATGATAATGTAAAACAAACGTGATTTGAAAATAAAGTATGTTGTTTAGAAAGTTAAATCATTAGAATGGTTTAGTTTATCATCGTGCCGTTTTATGATACCAAATAAATGCTTTATTTAGAGTACAACTTCGTTTTTAACGAAACTTATAACAGAATGTCGGGGAAAAAATCAAGGACAACTACGTACTTAAGTTTTTAGAAAAAAGTTATAAATGTAAATTATTAAAGAAGTATCAAATTAATCGACAAATTAATATATGTTATAAAAAGAAAAAAAGAATTATTAAATATGGTATAGGAAATATATGGTTTTAAAATTGGGAAAAATTTAAAATATCTTATTGAAAGTAAATATAATAACAAACTATTATAATATATTAAATAAAAGAAAAACATATATATTGCTATAAAAATAAAGTTACTGTTCATCGTACTTTGTCAACAGATACCAAATAAATACTTTATTTAAAGTACAACTTCGTTTTTAACAAAACTAATAACAGAATGTCGGAGAAAAAATGAAGCACAACTACGTACTTAAGTTTTTAAAAAAAGTTATAAATGTAAATTATGAAAGAATTATCCAATTAAGCCAATACGATTGGAGAAAGTAGATGGAGAACAATCGGTAAACTTCTGGGATTATCCGAGTATGGGGTTCACGCCATCTTCAGGTTTGGATCAAGAGAACTCGTCGGCTGGTCAAAGGAAAACAGGATCGTATGGGGCTGTGGAACCTGTTTCTTTTGCTAAAGTAGTGAAGAACACTAAGGCGGATGTTAAGGTGAATTTTAGGGCGATGGAATCAAACGAGGCTGTTGATGGAGCGGATGTTGTTATTCCACTGTCATCGGTTAAACAAGTTACGGACAGGTATGCTAACACTTTGTATGGATACTTTCTGGGTAAACGTCTGGCATTTCCTATGGTTGATTATTTTGCAAAAAAATAATTGGGTTAAATATGGTCTTTCCCGGCTAATGATGAATGCAAACGGGTTCTTTTTCTTTAAGTTTAAAACTAAGGAAGGGATGAATCAAATGTTAGAGGATGGGCCTTGGATGATCAGAAGTGTACCGATTATTTTGAAGGAGTGGTCGGCTTCTATCAAGATGGAAAAAGAGGATATTAAAGTTGTTCCAGTCTGGGTCAAATTGCATGATGTTCCGTTAGCGGCATTTACCGAGGATGGTCTTAGCTTAGTTGCTTCTAAGATTGGGATCCCTAAGATGTTGGATTCATATACTGCCACGATGTGTACTGAGTCTTGGGGAAGAAGTAGCTACGCTAGAGCGCTTATTGAAGTTCAGGCAGGGACCGAGTTAAAGAAGAGTGTTACAGTTGCAATCCCATCTTTGGATGGTAATGGTCACTCAATGGTGGAGGTCAAAGTTGAATATGATTGGGAGCCTTTAAGGTGCTCCTCTTGCTGTGTCTTTGGTCATGATGATAGCACGTGCCCAAAGAACCCTCAGGTAACTTCAAGTGGGGATGCTGGAAAGAATATTGATGATTTTCAGGTTGTGGGTTCCAAGAAGAAGAAAGTTAATACTCAGGGCATCCATATGAAAAATCAGAAGCCTAAGTTAGTGTATAGACCAGTTGTTAAGCCAAAACCAAAATCGTCCTTGAGGAATCCGATGAATAACCAGGTTTCAACGTCTAACCCGTTTGACATACTCAAGGATGATGATGGAAATCAAGGAGGTATCACTGTGGGTCGAGTGGAAAAGAAGACTATGCAGTCGACTAGTGACAAGCAGGATTCGGATGAGGAGGAGGTCGTTGAAGTCTATAATGAAACTAGTGAATTTATGACCTCGGGTACCCAGTCTTCATCTTCGAGAGCAAAGGCAGGCACCACTTCCACAAAGTTCTCCAATGGATAGACTCTTTTTGGTTCATGTGAAGGGGTTGCCGGTTTGTGGCAATTTCATTTTTGACGATGGCGGATGAGGGCGTATCTTTTTGTTTTGGTTGTTTTGTCTACTGATGTATAGTAGGCTAGGTTATGGGGTGTCATAGATGCTTTGTTTTGTTTGGTTTACATATATGGGGCATGTCCTGTATATGAATTAGTGTGGAACACATCCTCACTACTTGTACTTATTTGCGGTTTGTTTTAATAGAATTACCGGGGTAACCCTTTACCCAAAAAAAAAAGAATTATCCAATTAATCAATAAATTAATATATTTTCTAAAAAAAGAAAAAAATAACTATTAAAAAAATGGTATAGAAAATATATAGTTTTAAACAAAGGAAAAACTAAAAATATGTTATTAAATGTAAATATAATAATGGACTATTATAATATATTAAATAAAAGAAAAACAAAAAATTATATATTATTATAAAAATAAAGTTACTATTTATCGTTCTTCGTCAACAATATTTATATAATAAGGGGAGAATATGACAAATTTTAATTTAATTTTTTATGAAGAGGTATAAAAAGTAAGTAAGGGGGTACATTTAGCCTAACTCTGAGCGAAATCTGAATTTCTAATTTCATATGAAATTACATAAATTTTAAAGATTTATATATAAAGAGTAATTAAAGTAACTTCTAAAAGTTAATGACTAAATTTAAAAAGTATAAAAATAATCGTTAACTAGACTTAAAAGCTAGTTATGAGAAGTAATGAGAAAAAAAATAAAAACAAGATTGCAAGGATCTCAAACAAAAAGCGAGATTAAATTGGGTAAAGAACGGAGATGAAAATTCGAAGTTTTTTCATAAATATATTAACTTCCAGAAGGCGGCTAAGCGGATGAATGAAATTATTATTGATGGGATTGTCTATAGTGAACTGGTGGATATGAAGAAAGCAATTATGAAGGCTTTTAAAAAAGAAATTTAGTGAGCCTATGAAGAAAAGGCCGACTTTGAGGGTCAATGATTTTCGTACTATTTCATTGACTCAATCAAGAGTTCTTACAACGAGGTTTTCGATGGAGGAGATCAAGAAAGTTATTTGGGAGTGTGGGGGTGACAAGGCGCCGGGTCCGGATGGCTTCACGTTTCTTTTTGTGAGGCGCTTTTGGGATTTGCTTAAACCGAAGTTCATGGAATTGATGTTTCAATTTTATGAATCGGGTAGAATTAATTTTGGGTGTAACTCTTCTTTTTTTACTCTTATTTCGAAATGTAATGACCCCATATCATTGGCAGACTTTAGACCTATTTCTCTCATTGGAATAGTGTATAAAGTCATTGCTAAAGCGCTCGCTAATAGATTAAAAGGGGTGATGTTGTCGGTTTCCTCACAAACTCAATCGGCTTTTGTTGAAAATAGAAATATTTTTTTATGGTCCTTTAATGGTGAGTGAAGTGATTTCGTGGGCTAAAAGACAAGGGGCGAAATTGATGCTTTTCAAAGTAGATTTCGAGAAAGCTTATGATTCGGTAAATTGGAATTTTTTGTTGAATAATTTGAAGCTTATGGGGTTCCCTAAACGGTGGCGTAGGTGGATTCGAGCGTGTTTATCTTCTAGTATGGGTTCCGTTTTAGTTAATGGGTCTCCGACTAAGGAATTTCATCTCCAAAGGGGTCTTAGGCAAGGAGATCCTTTGTCTCCTTTTCTTTTCATTTTGGGCTTAGAGGCTTTGGAAGGGTTCATGAAGAGGGCGACTTCTAATGGGCTTTTTGACGGGGTGGCGCTCCCGAATGGGGGCCCGGTTTTGACGCATTTTTGCTACGCAAACGATGTAATGTTCTTGGGGTTATGGAATGAAAAGAATATTTTAAATCTGAAGAGAATTCTAAGAGTTCTTTACCTTCTTTCAGGTTTAAAGGTGAATTTACATAAGAGTAGTCTTATGGGGGTAGGGGTGGAAGGTGAGGTGGTGGAGAGGATGGCGATTAAAATTAATTGTTTAGCGGGGTCTCTTCCTTTTAAATTCCTTGGCTTACCAATTGGTGAAAATATGAAACGGGTGAGAGCGTGGAGACCTATTGTTGATAAAGTTACGAAAAAACTATCTAGATGGAAGGCGAAGATGCTTTCCATGGGTGGAAGATTAACTCTTGCGAAGTCGGTTCTTGGAAGTATGCCGTCATATTATTTGTCTTTGTTTAAAGCTCCAAAAAAGATTATCAAAACTCTGGAAGGAATTCGAAGGGATTTTGTGTGGGGTAAGACGGGGTCGAGGAGTAAGATTCGGTGGGTGGGTTGGGAAAAGGTTGTGGCGCCTAAACACTTGGGAGGTCTTGGTTTGGGCGAAATTAGAAGCCTCAACTGGGCCCTTGTTATGAAATGGTGGTGGAAATTTAAACAACAACATTCGCATCTTTGGGTCGAGGTGATCAAGGCCATTCATGGGAGTGGTTCAAATGTTGGCGGGATTCCGTTAAAGAAGGGATCAACGGGTATCTGGAAGGATATTGTAGTGGTTAGGAATGATATCATCAAATCTGGAGTAGATAATCCTGAAAAGCTGGGTATTAACGAAGATCATGGGAGCAAATCTAAATTTTTGGTGGCTGCGTTTAGAGAAGCCGTCGCGGAAAAAATTGGTGTGAAGGTGGAGGTGGGTCGCTTCGAATGGCTTGCTTGGGCGCCCAAAAAAGTTTGCTTCTTTGTTTGGAGAATTCTAAATGGCGGAATTGCGGTTAAAGGTAATCTGGAACGCAGGGGGGTTTATTTGGAGGATAACAAATGTGTTTTGTGTGGTTTTGGTTACGAGTCAGTGGAGCATTTGACCATTTCTTGTGTGACCTCGACTGCAGTGTGGTGGTGTATATGGGTATGGATTAAACTGCCTATGAATGGGTTGTTTGGTTCTGTGAGGGAGTTATTAGAATGGATTTATAACTTGAAAGGGTCAAATAAGTGGAAAAAAAGTCATCATTGTTATCTATTTCGCCACACTATGGATCTTATGGAAATCGAGGAACGAATGTATTTTTGAAAGGAAACAGATTCGAGTGGAGGCCATGGTGGATAAGATCAAAGAAGAGTCGTTTCAGTGGGTTAAGTATAGGTCGCCCTTTGGAGATCTGGATTGGGAGCGGTGGAGAGATTTTATTGTCTGAGACATAATTATGTAATGTTTTCTTTTTTCCGTTGTTTGGGATTTCCAGCGTCGTGCTGGTCCCTTTGTTCTATTTTATGATTGATTTATAAAATAGTCGCGGTTCAAAAAAAAAGGAAAAAGATGGGTTAATGAAGATAATTACTAAACTACTCACTCTAGAATAGATAGTTATTGCCCATGGCTTTATAACATAGTGATATCGCAGGTTGGGATAAGGCTTTGATATCAATAGGTCATAGGTTCGTTTTCCACAAGTAGGGTTTTCCCATATTTGTAGGGTTTCCTCCTGAATTGGTATATATGTATTATGCCTAGAGGAGATTAATATGATTGGGTGGTTCCGCTGGTGGCACCATGATACTTCAGTGGTCAATCAATGACTCAAATTTGTCGTTAAAAAAAAGATAATTATTATTGCTAGTGGGAACTTTAAAGTTTAAAAGGTTGCAATAATTTAGAGGATATACTTTTAATAAAGTTAGTTATACTATTAATACGAGAAAGGTTATTATATAAGAGGAAAAAAGTGTATGAAGTGTAGCAGAAAAGTTATTTGTAAAATTAATGATTGAGATTAAATGTTTCTTAAATTTAGAATTTACATAACTAAAAACAAGTTTGGAAAAGGGGGAAATCCAATATTGTTAACTCATAAACCCACTCCCTATTTGATTTTTAAACGACTGTAACTTTTTCATACGTTGATATTTTTATAAAAATTACACCGTAATAACGAGTATTTCATTCTCTTTAATTCGAGCAGACTATTGTTATAGTTTTCTTAAAAAAAATGTTGGATTTTGAAAATTCATTACGTGATTACGTGATTTTGCATACCTAGTAAGTGACTACATGATTTTGAATACCCATTACGTGATTACGTGATTTCATTATGGTATTTTATGTGAAACCCCACTAAGTGATTACGTAACAATCGATGACTATGTCTTATTACATGAGTATGTGATTTTGAATACCCATTTCGTGATTAAGTGATTTCATTTTAGTATTCATGTGAAACCCCACTGATGATTATGTAATTACGTAAAAACAAAACATGTAATACATAATATTTCATATGGAATACCTAATATTTCATTTATAATCACCTATTAAGGATAAATTATCTACAAAACATTAGCCAATCAACCTATAATAATCACATAATGTCGTATATTGAAGATTTAATCATGTAATAAAGCATAAACAATCAAGTTCTTATTATTGAATGTGTAATCACGTAATAAGAATAATTGTATTCACATTAGTTTATAACAAATCATATTGAATGTGTAATCACGTAATGAATTTATAATGAATGCGTATTGATTTATGTTGAATGTGTAATCATGTAATAGGTATTAAAAATTCAAAAAATCACATAATAGGTATTCAAAATCCTGGAAAATTAAAAAAAAAAAAAACTATACCAATAGTCTTTTCGAATTAAAGATAATGAAATGCTCGTTAATGTGGTATAATTTTTTTTTTAAATATTAACGTACGAGAAATTTATAGCCATTTGAAAATCAGGGGGAAACTAGTTCACATGAGAAAAGACTAAGACCAAAGGGTATGGTGAGGATAGTCCCCAAAGAGACTACCCGCCACGTAGGCGACACCTCACCAACGGTGGAGGATCATCCCCTTAGAGACTACCCAATGGTGTGGAAGACTACCCAACCCCACAATAAAAATCAATATAATATATAATAAAGGGGGAGAGAGAGAAGTCAGAGGGGGCCCACTTGCACAGCCTCGTCTCCAACGTCTTGGAGAGGCCGGCAGCGACGCAACAAGCCCCATGAGGCCGGTGTGGGACGACCCACGACGAGGGGGACGGGCCGGCGACATGCCCCATACCCGGTGGTCTAAGGTAACGATCGTTTCATGGAATAGAATGAAAATGGAAATGGAATTGGAATTGGATTTTAATGGGTTCCTTTGAAATCCTATAATTCGTTTGGTTGATATAACTATTAATGGAATTGGAATTTAAGTTATGCAAAATGACATAACTAGCCTTTAAAATTAGCAAATATAAAAACCCACATAAATTCATATATTTTTAAAACAAAATCTTTAAAATTAAACTAGTACCGCCCACCCCCACCCCTTCCTCCCCCCCCCCCCCCCCCACCCCACCCCACCCCAAAAAAAAAAAAATCTAATTTGATTAAAAATGAATTTTAAACTTACTAATTTAACAAAAAAATACATTCAGGTTTTATGTATTAATAAAAAAATCTAAAACACATTATAAATTGATATGAAGTGGAAAGATGTTGTAACGACACTTATTCCATCTAATTTAAACAAGCTATGAATTAGAAAAATACTAAACTAAAGCAAATTTTAACAAGCTATGAATTAGCAAAATATTAAACTAACACACATTTTCAAACATTGGACGAGAAGTTCAACATACGACCATAGGTGGTTTAGCATACGACAATAGGCGGTTCAACATACGACTACAAGTCTTAAACATAACTACACGACTACAAGTCTTAAACATAACTACAAACTTTAAAATCAATTTTTTCCTAACAAAACTTACCCAAGCCTCTCTTTCCTCTTCACCCAAGCTCCAAAAGGTCATCACCCTAATCTGATCATCTTTTATTTTTTTCAATTGCTTTAAACCTTTCCAATTGAGTCAAAGACTTCATTCTAAAGCTCTTCGGGCATCATCAAAGTTTTCTTTTTTATGTCAAGTTCAAATTTTATATCCTCACTTATTTCAGCTAAAGCTTCCTTAAGTCGGTCTGCAAACAAAACAACCGCATCACTGAAACTCTGAACCAAAGGATCTTGCCTCGCCCGTTTCCTCTTCTTACCACGAATGCTTGAAGTTTCTTCAACTTGAAAACTTGAACTGGTACCAACGTTATGGCTAATTTCATCAAAATCTTCATTTCTTTGGTGCTCTTCTTCTATCATGTTCACTTCTTCTTCCATCTCGACCACAGTTTTGGCTTTCTTGCCTTGAGCTTGGTCTTTACCAACTATAACGCACAATTCATCATAGTGAGGAAACTTTTTATTTTTCAATTTACCCGCCTTTTTATGCTTCTATTTCACATGATAAAAGTAAATAAGGAATCAAAGATTAGTCTTGTATAGTGATGGACTTATTTCTCATATCAAAACTATTTTTAATCCTAAAACATGCTGAAACTAAAACAACACAAACAGCATAAAGTGTAGACCAATCTATTATATATAATAAATGAAAGTTATTTGGGCCACGTGTCAGTAGATGAGGGCATCGTTTTTCCCTTTTTCCCGCCCAACAGTACCACTGCCCCTTTATTCTCACCTTTTTACAAACCATATTTCATTCTTATTCTTTACCTTTCTATACAAGATCCCCTTTCTCTCTGATGTTCTTCCTTATCCTTCTTCAAATTTCCATCTCTTCAATAACGTCCGGCAGAGGTTACTTCTATTGGATACATCTGCGTTTGAAACCCTAAATCATGTACCGTCGAGTAGTTGAAGAACAGAATATTCATGTAAGATCTATGTTTTCATTCAGAAATTTTATTTCGTTTTATCTATTTTCTCATACTGAACACGATGAACCCTTTTGTACCCTCAGAATAAGAAGCATATCTCTTAGGGTTTCTTATCGTACTCGATGAACCCTTTTGTACAAGCTCCTGTTAATCGGTGACACTGGTATGTTGTAATAATGTTTTTATTATTGTATATATATATATATATATATATATATATATATATATATATGAATAACTCTGTTTGATCCTCTGTTTTTATTTCAATTTTCATACTATTATTCTAGCAATCCAAGTAGAATATATAGATTTTATGCTTATTTTTTTTATTATTAATATTATTTTATAGAGTTTGTTGATTAGAAGCAACCTATGCCGGAACGTTGTTGAGGAGATGGAAATATGAAAGAGAAGGAGACGGACGGTAAATTCATTGTTGGATTGTTTATGTAGTTAATTAAATTGAGTAGCTTAACTACTTAATTACAGAGAAGTTTTTGAGATTGTTTTTACACTTTATTATTTTTGCAGCAAGTTGTACTTCATTTGTTCATGTGGCAATTTTATATTTGCAGGCTTTTGAATTAAGGTTGGTTGTTACTTAATTTGTGTTTGCTTTAACGATTTTCAGTTTCATGAAGTCATTGGTTAGAAACTGATTTTGTTTTCAGGTCTAGGTCTATTGATAGGTGATACCAGCCCAAAAGTTTAGGCTTCATCCGTTTTTCTTTTTCGGTATGGTACTCATTTATAGTCTCACTTTCAATGAGGTTGTGTTTTTTTTCGGATTAATTGTTTTGATGAAAAGGGAAAACGTTCGAGATGTTTGATCCAAGAACCGAATGAATCATAGTGGATATTGCTGAAGGAGATAAAGATGATGTTGATTTGGCTGTTGAAGTTGCACGTTGATCCACAATAAGCACTGCCCAGCTTAGTTTCCTACAATGACAGTGGTTATAACAAGTTAATAAGGCAAAGCACTGATCTGCCTAACAACTGTTGGATATAACGACGGTTATACACAAAGACTGATGAACATCATCCACTGTTGAAGACCAAACCACTGATGAAGACCAAAGTCCTGTTGAAGACAAGCACTGATGAACCAAAGGCCTGATCAACCAAAGGTGAATCATTGTCCAACAACAACAGTGGTTCAACATCAACATTAGTTATTCTACCTTTGTTTATGTTAACAGTGTTTATATGTAACAGTGTTTATCACATCAGTGTTTTATAGTCTGTTAGGTTGTTAGATGTCATTACCTCAGTGTTTTATATGTAACAATTTTTATGACATCAGTGTTTATATGTAACAGTGTTTATCACAACAGTGTTTATATGTAACAATATTTATCACATCACTTCAGTTGTTTGATCTGTACTATAAATTGAATAGTTGTTTCATCTTTATGCTAATAAATAAAAATGAATACACTTGGATGATTATTAAGCTCCTCTTTTTGATTGTTTGGGTATAGTATTCTTGAAATTGGTCTTTTTTTGCAAACGGATGTTTATGGGCAAACATCTGTTTAAGTTCAAACATTTGTTTAAGGCCAAACATCTGTTTATGGCCAAACTTCTGTTTATGGGCAAACATCTGTTTAAGGTTAAACTTCTGTTTAAGTCCAGACAACTGATATATAAGGCGAAACATCTGTTTAAGCCGCAACATCTGTTTAAAAGTCTGTTACAACCACTGTGTTGGTTCAAACATTTGATTGTTAAAAGTTATCCACTGCTGAAATACAACCTCTGTTTCTTTAATCTTTGTGTTGACCACTGACTGACCAAACACTAGTGTTTCAAAAACTGTTGGGTATCCACTGATAAGAAAAAATAGCCACTGCTCACTTTTTTATTGTTGACATACACTGATATTGACCATCAGCGGTTTCCCTAAAAAACAGCCACTGCTCAAATTTTTATTATTGATGTTGTTAACTAGTGATAGATTGAAATTATCAAATGAAAACTAGAATTACAATGAAATTACCATTTTACCTAATTGTTACATTCCAATGATATAAGAGTTCCTCCAACATTGTTTTCATGATAAAATTTAAAGTTAAATTAAAAAATAAAAAAAGATCTTGATGACTATTTGTTGCGAATCAAATCAGTAATTAATGCTAATTTCTTGAGCTTTGTACATTGAAAATATGCAAAATGTGAATTTCAAATTGACGGTTATTATCTCTTAATTAAAGTTAAAATAAAAACTAGAAAAGTCATCATGACAATTGCTTTCAAATCAAATCAGTAATTACTGATAATATCAATAATTTTGAAACTCAAAATATGCAAAATGGTAATTTAAAATTGACGTTCTCTCTCTCTCTTTTTTCCTACTTTGCATATCATTTCTAATATTTAATTACTTTAATACTTTAATAAAGTAGGATATAAGGATATAAACTACTTATCTTTGAAATTACATTTGCCACTGCATTCAATTAAAATTTTGAATGTAGAATCGGTAAGCTTGAATTCCAACCTTGATATTTTTTTAAGAACATCCATGCTTATTGTATTATCATATTACGTTTATCAATAGATATATTTTGCTTATTCTTTTTTTATGTACAGTTTTCAAATGGAGGTTGCAAAGGTTAGCATGCTTAACGATCTTAATACATTCTCAGACAACTATTCGATTAGAGTGAAGATTGTTAGCATGTTGAAGAAGATGATGAATGAAAACAAAAATGAAATATATCGTCTTGATATGATCTTCATGGATGAGATGGTACCGTATATATTTGTCTTATAATTTTTTTGGACATATGAATACACAAATGTTATATAAGACGTTTTTTATTTAATCGGATGTTTCATATTCTTAGGGAACTATGATACAAGCCAGCTGTCTGCATAAGATGCTAGGAAAATTCAAAGACTTCCTTCAATTGGATGAATGTCTTCTTATCACCAAACCGTCTCTTGCTGCTAATAAGTCCTCTGCTAAGTATACCAAGAGAAATGACAAAATATCACTGTATTTTTATACTTCTGTTGAGAAATGCCTTGACTGGTCTGGACCGAAATACCGTTTTAATTTAGCTAACCTCAAGGATGTTGTTCAAAATAAAATTGAAGTTAATACAGTTATTGGTATGTAAATCAATACATGATATATATGTACTGTTTTGTCTTATTGTTTTTTTTTTCATGTTATCACTTCTTAATGCTGTTTTCTTTTAACAATATATTTTTGTTTATAGATTGTATTGGTTATGTGGATGTATGTTTCAATCTAGAGGATACAACAAAGAAGGATGGGAGCAAGGGCAAGAGACTTAATCTTAAAGTTGAAGACCTTGAGTGAGTTCTTTTTATTAAGTTGTTGCATTTTGACGTTTAAAGCATTACAAGGTTGCTTGATGTTATTATGTTTTATGTTAATATTTTAGAGGCCAAAAGTGTCTGGTTACTTTGTGTGATGCTTTTGCTATTGACATGTTTGCTTACATGAATGATAAGAAACGAGAGAAACATGTTCTTATCCTTTGTCATTTTGGTATGGTCAACCTTTACAAAGTTACAATTTAAACTTAATTAGTTTAATTTTTATTTATTTAGTAATTTATATATATTTATTTATATGTTTTAAATTTGACACTGTTTATATTGATCTACATTTGGTTTTATTTTTAAATTCAGGCAAGCGTGGAGTTGCAAACGGGTTTGAGCTTAGCAGACTTTTTATCGACACTGACATTGAAGAGATATCCTCTTTTAGGAAGAGGTATATTTAGTAATATGCATATAAACATTAAACAGTATTATTTTGTACCTACATTTACTTTTATGTTTTAATTTGATCACATGAATCTGTTTAGGTATGTAGAGAAAATTTCTGCTTCATCTTCATTAAATGAGCATGTTGGTTCAAACGTTATCTCAACTGTTGAAGATGAGTTCCTTAATAACCCTGATTTCATGCTTATTGGTTTCCTTGGAACCATATCAACGGTGTGTATTTTCTTATAAGTACTTTACATGCTGAGTTTTTTTATAGTCTTTTCTAAGTATTATTATTTTTGTTTGATATTGATAGACAAAGAAGGTTTTGGTTCTTGGCACAATCACAGCTATATGCACTGATACACTTTGGTATTACAATGGTTGTAACCACTGTAAGTCGAGTGTGGAGGAAAGATTTGTAACGAAAGAAAATGTGGATGGTTCATTTGATGTTGATCATGCAAAATCTTTGGTGTACAAATGATAAATGTGAAGGAGTCGACATCTATTCTATTCCGCGGGTTGAGATTACAGTTTTATTTCCTTATACTAAATACTAATATGAACCACACTTCTGTTATTAGTAATACCATTGTTTTCATTTGTTTTTAACTTTGATAGCTTCAAGATACCTATCAGGGTGCAAGACTCTTCCGGTATTGTGTCTTTGACACTGTTTGATTTTGAAGCTTACAAGATTCTTAAGAAAACTGCCAAAGAGTTACTTGCAATCCAAGATCAGGTAACAAATACATGCATTCAGTTATTTGGCCGTGTAGTAAATATAATCCAAGACCATAGTAATTTATATTAATTTTTATAAAATCATAGGTTGTTAATTCTGGAGAGATACCGAACCCATATCCTAAGATTTTTGACACATTGATTGGAAAGAGGTATGCGTTCATCATAAATGTTAAAGACTATAACATTGAGCATCAGGTTGAAAACTGGCCACTAACAATGATGAGATCCTTGCCGCGCTCTGCGCCAAATTCAATCTTAACCAGGTTTAAATCTTCATTATGTCATTCTTTTCATTTCATAGTCATATCGTTTTGAAATAGATTTATACCATTGTGTGTATTTTATGTTACTGTGTATTATGTACTTAAAGCATGAGCAGTCCGAATCGTTGGATGTTCCAGATTCCTGCAGTTTGTCTACTCCTGTTGACCTTATGAAGGTAATATAAGAATTTGGTTATTTGTACTAAATTTTTTGAAACGTTAATACTTATTGTCTTTTTATATCAGGATGAGATGTCATGCAGTGGTGACAATGTTCCACCTGCATCCAAAGCACTCGTAGGCAATAAGAATCCCTCTTCTGATGAAACAAAACGTAATATTCGTGAAGTGTGCGACGTAGATGATGCATTAGGTTGCTCCTCGACAAAGCGTCGCATGAGTGATGAACTGTCTCAGGATGAAGATGCTGGTGTTTCGACGCTTTTGATTCCCAAGATTGAGAAATAGTTTTCTCTGTATTTTCAAATACATTTACATGTTGATTTCATATGTTGTTGCCACGTTGAGCTTACGGTTTTCGTTTTGTTGGTTTTGGGTGTTTGGTGTTGTTATGTTTTGGACCGATTGTGTGGTTTTGAATTCATGAAAACTTATCTGCTTATTATACTGTTATGTTCTAATAGTATAATGTTTTCTTTGTATATTATAATGTATATGTTAAATAAATATTGAGATGTTCAATATTCAATATTTATGTTTAAAACTTATGTGTATGAATAGGAGCAACAATTTATAATATATATTGTATAAACCCAAATAACAATTTTTTTATCTGCAAACATTTGTAATCTTTAAGCAATTTTAATCTTATTATCTTATCTCATAATTTATATAGGATTATGAGTGGATGTGGTTGTTCTTTATTGGTTTTTACCGTTATCCCTGCCCACTAAGATTTAATAAGTATCCGTCATATATTACAGTTTATAGAAAATATTTAATTTGTGCATGTTTCTCCCATTAATTTATTTAAGTAATCTCATTCAATAGCTTATTTATATACTTCAAATTTTGTCTAAGTCATTCAAAGTAGGGTGTTTAGAAAAACCGTAACCAAGTAAGAAGCGTAAACACAAACCCATTTTATTCGGTTTTTTGTTCGATTTATGGATCCACGTTTTATTTTATTTGTTTTGTTTGGTTTATTTGGATAACTGAATAAAAAAAACCGTTTAACTTAATTATTTATTAAATAAAGATAATAATATTTTATTTTAAAAATCATATACAAATAAACCATAAACCTAACCGATGAACACCCGGTTTACATTCCACAAAGATTACAAAATTTGTTGTTAAGTTTTTTATCAATGTAATAGATTGCTTGAAATAATTAATTCAATAATTTGAAACAATTCTATTTTGCTTTTCATTAAATGATTTTTAATTATAAAATGATAAAATGGAATATTATAATTTATTGAGGATATGTTAATCCCTAGGTATGACATATTATAATTCAAAATTTAAAAACCATTGTTTGGTTCTATTTTTTTAATGTTCCTGATCTTTTACTCTTTCTTCTTTTTAATCCTTCTCCTTCTCTCATATATGCAATGTCAAAGAATTCACGTTCATCTTCTACAGCTGCTAATTCATCTCAACGAAATTTATACAGTAAGTGAAATTATAACTTCTTAACTCATCATTTCCCAAATCAAAATCAGCTTTCAGATTGAAATCATAATTCTACTTGGTTTTTTTGTAGGTCTTCTTATGAGATCTCCTCTTTCAGATATCTCAAATAGATCTCCTCTTTCAGATATCACAAATGGTAATAGCTCTTGAATTTGATTAAAAGTATACTTTTTTCCGTTTTATGTTTCCAAGTGGACTGATTCTTGTGTTTCGTACATATTATACTTTCTCTATTATTTAGTTACTTCACCAAATGAAAGGTGTAAGCTTCGAAAATTAATACTTGATAATAAGAAGTCAAAGAATTCATCATCATCATCAACGAATGTTCGTAATATCTTTTCTGACAATGCAAATTTGCTGGAATGTTCTGATACTACGGATCAACATATGTACTCCGTTGCATGTCGAGTAGTTAGAAATGCTACTGGTTCTTTAATTTCAACTACACCAGGTTTGTATTTTGTTTCTTTATTATTTCTTTTGATAAATACATTACTAAACAACATACCGGTACTAACATGTATGTTTTAATACTGAATGTTCATATAACGGCATAAACATAGGTACACCTCTAGATAGCAACCGTCGATATTTCATTACTTCTAGCATCATTAGCAGTAACAATCAACCAATATTGGGTAGTACCTCTATCCTTACACGGTTGTCTTCTGGTAAACGTAACCTCAAGCGCAAGAAACGTGATAATACTCCTGTACCTATGCTGACTTTGGATTCAGATGAAGATGATGTGTTTTTGTGCACTGATGAAGATCCTTATAAAGGGATATCTAAAGGTTTTAATCTATTTTACTGTTTTAGGACATTTGTTGTGTTTCACCTGTAATATAACTATCAATCATTTTTTAACAGATTATTTGGACCATGGTGACCAAGTGCTTACATGTCAGGTTTGTAGTGCAAAGTTATGGACATCAGAAGGTGGAAAAGGTCGTTTAATTATAAATAAGCTATGTTATAGTATGTGTTGTGGGTATGGTAAAGTTCAGCTACCGCCTTTAAAGGATGCACATTCGTCTTATCAAAATTTGTTTTCTTCCTCAAATGCAAAAAGCAAGTTCTTCCTGAAGAACATAAGACGATACAACTCTATGTTCTCTTTTACATCTATGGGTGGAAAGGTTGATTCTACTATCAACAAGGGCAATGCTCCATTTATATATCGTATCAGTGGCCAAAACTATCATTGCATGGGGAGTCTCAAACCTCCAGATGGAAATGAAGCTAAGTTTTGTCAGCTATATATACATGATACCGAAAATGAAGTAACAAACAGACAGGCATTATTCAGGTACGAGTGATTTCTAAGTTCCATTTTTATTCTATTAAAGAACAACTAGAAATTCAACCATTTGTAGTTCACTATCAGTTGTTAAGTACCATCACTTAATCCTTAATCACTGATTCTCTATCCACTGATTACTACAACAGCAGTTGTTAACCATTAGTAGTTCACTATCAATTGTTAAGTACCATCAGTGTTTTAATCACTAGCAGTGGTTACAAGGTTTTCATCAGCTGTTTGACTTAACAGTAGTTTGCTTTATTCATTTTAAATTCATGACTGGTTGTAGGTAAACTGAAATGTTACTTTTTCTCAACATATTCTATAAGTTTTGGGCTGGTATCAGCAGTTGTTAACCACTGTTCTTCCTTAACACTTAATCCTTAATCACTGATTCTGTATCCACTGTTTACTACAACAGCAGTTGTTAACAATCTGTAGTTCACTATCAGTTGTTAAGTACCATCAGTGTTTTAATCACTAGCAGTGCTTTAATCACTAGCAGTGCTTACAAGGTTTCCATCAGCTGTTTGACTTAACAGTAGTTTGCTTTATTCATTCTAAATTCATCATTGGTTGTAGGTAAACTGAAATGTTACTTTTTCTCAACATACTCTAAAAGTTTTGGGCTGGTATCAGCAGTTGTTAACAACTGCTCTTCCTTAATAATTAATTATTAATCACTGATTCTCTATCCACTGCTTATTACAATAACAGTTGTTAACCATATGTAGCTCACTATTAGTTGTTAAGTACCATCAGTGTTTTAATCACTAGCAGTACTTACAAGGTTTCCAGCAGCTGTTTAACTTAGTACTAAACAGTAGTTTTTTATTCAATCTAAACTCATCAGTGGTTGTAGGTAAACTGAAATCTTACTTTTTCTCAACATATTCTATAAGTTTTTATAAAACGAGATACTATTATAGTTATATTACGTTAATGTTTTGTTGTTTTTTTTCTTTTTATAGCAAAGGAACCAAACCTTCATCGCCTGATAAAGAACTTGATGTTGAAATGATAGAGTATTTGAGGGCTTTATTAGATTCACAAAATATGTTGGTTAAGAAATATAGGATGGTCAGAGACCATTTTCACCAATCTCCAGAGGCCAACCTTAGTCTGCGACTTATTTATAGAAGAGAAAAAGACGGCAGGACATATAACTTACCCACCACATCTGAAGTTGCTGCTTTGGTTGTCGGAGACATAGATAAAGCTATAGACCATCGTGATATTGTTGTCGAGACTCAGTCGAGAATGCTGCAGCGTATTAGCGAATTACACCCATCGTATCTTGCTCTGCAATATCCGTTACTTTTCCCATATGGTGATGATGGTTATAGAGTTGATATTCCTCATAGAGATTTTATGTCCACACAAAAGAAAATAAAACCAAAGTGCACAATGAGAGAATTTTTTTCATATAGGATCCAAGATAGAACTTATGGATTTTCCTTAATTTTAAATGGGCGAAGGTTGTTACAACAGTTTTTGGTTGATGTGTACACAATGATTGTGAGCGAAAGACTAAAGTACATCCGTAGGCAACAAGCGAACCTTCGCTCTGAAACATTTGAGAATCTTCAAAAGTATAAATCTAAAGGTAAGGAAGTTTTAACAAATACTAGAAAGCCTGTTATACTTTCTTTTTCATTTACTGGTGGTGCAAGATTCATGCAACAAAATTACCTCGATGCAATGGCCTTATGTAAGTGGTATGGGTACCCTGATTTCTTCATAACTATAACGTGTAATCCTAAGTGGCCTGAAGTAAAAAGATTTCTAAAAGATTCAACCATCAAAGTCGAAGACAGGCCCAACATATTGTGTCGATTGTTTAAAATGAAGCTTGATTCCTTACTCAAAGATTTGAAGGATTCTAAGTATTTCGGTGAGATTAACGCTGGTATGTTATTTCGTTTTCACATCTTATCCTCTGATATATATTTTGTAATCAAGGTTATCAACTACTAAATCTATTTATTTTTCCTTTATACTTAGTTGTTTATACAGTAGAATTTCAAAAGCGTGGTCTTCCTCATGCACATATATGCTTATTCATGAAGGTCGATCACAAACTTCCAACCATAGATCACACAAATCCATTTATTTCTGCTGAGATTCCCGATAAAAAAGAAGATCCTGAACTTTATTCTCTTGTGACTGTTTATATGATTCATGGTCCGTGTGGGAATGCTAATTTGAATTGTCCCTGCATGGTTGATAAAAGATGTTCAAAAAACTTTCCGAAGAAATTCACACCACATACAACTATTGACTCAAGTGGTTTTCCTATATACAGAAGAAGAGATTCAGGTCATACAGTTATAAAATCAGGTGTTAGATTAGACAACAGAAATGTTGTTCCTTATAACAAAAGGCTTTTGAAAAGACATCAAGCACACATTAATGTTGAATGGTGTAATCAAGCCGGTTCAGTGAAATATTTGTTCAAGTACATTAACAAAGGCCCTGATATGGCTACTGCGGTAGTTTCTGGTGATACAAATTCAACCATTAAGGAAAAGCCAAAAGACGAGATCAAGGAGTATTATGATTGTAGATATATTTCAGCATGTGAGGCATCCTGGAGAATATTCTCTAATGAGGTTCATTATAGGTATCCTGCTGTTATGAGGCTTCCCTTTCATTTGCGGGCCAACAGAATGTTGTGTATGGTGCGGATGACGATATTGATAATGTTTTAAGCAAGCCTTCTGTTGCTTCTTCAATAGTTGTGCAATGGATGAAGTTGAACGAGACAAATGAAGATGCTAGAAAGCTGACTTAAAGATAGATGTTGGCAGGTACGTAAGTCGTACCAGTGTGTTGGCCGGATTCATTCTGTATCTCCTGCATTGAGCGAACCTTATTTTTTTAGGATACTACTCAATAAAGTTAAAGGGCCTAGATCATTCGAGGAGATACGTACAGTTAACGGTCAATTATTCCCGACTTTTAGAGATGCTTGCTATGCGATGGGACTCTTAGATGATGACAATGAATACGTTGAGGCCATTAAAGAAGCAAGTTTTGAAGGACATGCTGGGTATCTTCGAGTGTTTTTTGCTACCCTGCTTTTGTCAAATACTCTTTCACGGCCAGAATTTGTTTGGGAGAACACGTGGAAATACTTAGCTGATGATATTGTTTATAGACGTAAAAAAGAAACAAATATTTCAGGTTCTGGTCTATCTTTTTTATTTCACATACTACATTTTGATTTTTTAATTAATAATGTTAATTTTTTGATTTGTTAGGTTTAGTGCTTCCTGAGTATCAGATTAAGAACCTTACTCTGTTGAAAATTGAAAACTATTTAATTTCCAATGGTTCATCATTACGAAGGTTTGTCACTATGCCGTACCCTGATGACGATTCCTTACGTGATGCTTCTAATCGTCTGATCAATGAAGAGTTGTCACATTACCTAGATGAAGTACAAGCTGAGTTTAACAGGTTGCATCAATCTCTTACAGATGAACAACGAGCGGTTTTTGACGAAATAATGGAAACAGTTGTAGGCCGTAAAGGAGGCCTTTTTTTGTCTATGGTTACGGTGGAACTGGAAAAACCTTTTTATGGAAGACTTTGGCTTCAGCTGTTCGATGTAGAAATGGAATAGTTTTAAATGTGGCTTCAAGTGGTATTGCTTCGTTATTACTTTCCCGTGGAAGGACAGCTCATTCTCGGTTCCATATCACCATTAATCTAACAGAAGATTCAATGTGCAATATTAAGCCAAATAGTGATACCGCCAGATTATTAAAGGAAACCCAATTAATCATATGGGACGAAACACCGATGGTACACAAACATGCCTTTGAAGCTTTAGATAGGACGATGACCGACGTATTTTCGGAAGGTAGGAGTATTCGTTAGGATATTCCTTTTGGAGGTAAAGTTATTGTATTTGGTGGTGACTTTAGACAAATCCTACCTGTTATTCCTAATGGTACTAGACAAGAAATTGTTAGTGCATCTTTAAGCTCTTCATACATATGGTCAAAATGCAGACTGTTACGGCTGACTAAAAACATGCGTCTAACTATTGGAGCTAAAAGTTCAAATATGGAGTCTATCAGAGAATTTGCAAAATGGCTTATTGATATTGGTGAAGGAAACGTTGGAGTTGATAATGATGGTGATGCCATTATAGAGATACCAGATGATCTACTAATCACCGATATTTGTGACCCGATATATAAAGTTTAATTGACTTTGTATATCCTTCAATTATTGAACAATTTAGGATTCCTGGATTTTTTTCGGAGTGAGCAATTCTAGCACCCAAAAATGAGGTAGTTCATGAAATTAATGATCGATTGCTTTCGTTATTTCCTGGTGATGCGAAAGAGTATCTGAGTTCTGATAGTATATGTCAAACTGAACAAATTCTTGATTCTTTTCAAGAAAGCTTATACTTAACAGAAAATTTGAATGCTCTTAAGATTTCTGGCTTGCCTAATCACAGATTAGTTCTTAAAGTTGGTGTTCCTATGATGCTTCTTCGAAACATTGATCAACAGAAAGGGTTATGTAACGGTACAAGGCTTCAAATTACTTTTCTTGGTAAACGAGTTATAGAAGATGAAGTAATATCTGGTGGTAACATTGGCACGAGAGTTTTTATTCCAAGGATTAATATGATCCCGTCTGACAAAAAAATACCTTTTCAATTTCAACGAAGACAATTTCCTTTATCGGTTTGTTTTGCCATGACAATTAACAAGAGTCAAGGACAATCGTTATCAAATGTTGGTCTTTATTTGAAAGATCCTGTCTTCACTCATGGTCAGTTGTACGTTGCATTATCAAGGGTCAAGACCAGAGAAGGCGTTAAAATACTAATATTCGACGCTGATGGAAAAACCAACAAATAAGACTTCTAATGTTGTTTACAAAGAAGTTTTTACTAGCTTGTAATCATTGTCTTTTCTGAGTTTTAACTTCCACCGTTCTAAGTATAGTTGTATATATATTTTCTTAATTACTATTTTGTTTAAATTTTATTTGGTTTAAAATTTATAAACTCCATTGTGTTTTGCAACTCAGGACAATGTGTGAAAAATTTATTCATAAGTAATTTACAACGCAGACAATTCTGAAGATCCCCATGTTCACTGTCAATATGGGAGAAAATTATACCGGATTTGGATTGCATAAGGGGCTACGAACTGATCAATTTCAAACCTACACCAGCCAAAAAACTGTTTCACCAAAGTCAAAGCACTGTTTGACCAAAGTCAAACCACTGTTTGACCAATGTCAAACAACTGTTTGCAAAAATATGATTCTTAGTGGTTCGAAAGTCTGTTTTACCAAAGTTAAAACACTGTTTGAGCAATGTTAAAACGCTGTTTGACCAAAGTCTGTTTGACCAAAGTCAAACTACTTATGTTAAAAGCTAATTATAATAGATAAAACACTGTTTGAGCAATGTTAAAACGCTGTTTGACCAAAGTCAAACTACTTATGTTAAAAGCTAATTATAATAGATAAAACTAGATTTTCAACCAGCATTGCTTCCCGAGCTCATGAAACTTACTTATGTTAAAAGCTAATTATGATTAATACATGATTTAAAGCATAGAAAAAATATGATATGTTAATGGCTTTGCTATAAGAAAAATTATTTTTCTTTGTTAATTTGAATACCAAATCAATTCAACTAATTATCCACTTTACTCTTGTATCTCAATGTAAATGTAAATAACAAATTCAATAAGGGGTGTATGTGTAAATATTTTTCATCAGTTGAAAATATGAGAAGACGAAAACACAACCGTCATTATTTCTTCAGCATCATTACACATCAAACATCTATCATCTCTTCTTTCAAAAATCTCTTCTTCCCAGTCATTTTCTAGGGTTTCAACTTTCTTATTCTCCGTCTTCTACACTTAAATCACCTGAGGTTTTATTGTTTTTTCTTCAGCAACTGGTATGTACATTCATATTGTAATGAACTTTATATTGTTTAACCGATCTTAATTCAAATCCTATCTTGCTACAAATACGATTTTAAACGTTTATTGCTATACATTCAAGAAGGGTTTAGTTAGGTGTCTGAATCATTTGTTGAGAACATGTTAAAATAGTTATTATCTGCAGAAAATTTTTAACTCATACTCTGTTTCTATGATTAATTTCAGTAGATACACTGTTAGTACAAAAAGTTAATGTTCATCTTCGAAGCCAACTTTTTAATTACAATCTTTTAACATCTTTACTGATTCAGGTTTTATGATGTATACTACATTTGTCAAGTTTCTTGATAACCCAGAATCTTTGAAACTCTTATGACATGTTTTTACATACATAATTTATTTTTATTGAGATATATATTTAACAGTTCTTATGGTTTATATTTTCTTACACTATTTAAAAATTATATACAGGATGTACCTATAGCCTTTGCTAATCAAAAGTGGGAGATTGTTGGCAAAAAAATAAGTTGCAAATCTATCATGAGTTTGGTAAAAAAAATGGGTTGTGAGGGTCAAAACAGAAAATTCAACGCCAATAATAACTGACGCTTGGGACAATGTTGTTAAAGATCTCAATCTGCCGAGGGATACTTTGTTGGTTTTTAGACCGTTAGGTGATTTTGGGCTTGAACTTTCATGTTTTGTTGATGGCATGTGTGGTGAATCTTATTTCACGTTTAATCGTTATGCAAGATTTGGTTTTACGGTATGAGTATTGATCTTAACTTGAATTCTTTTGCATCTTTAATGTGTCAACACTTATTCTCATAAGTTACATACTTCACGTATAGTATTCATTATTTTTAATTTTATGCAGGTAATCGAAGACTGCTTCATTAAACAATTTTACGTAAACGGCCCACCAAGTGGCAAATTTCAAATTTGTTATAAGGGTTCCTATTGGAATGTTGAGGCGTCTAAGGTTGATACCAACTTTGTATTTGCTAGAGGATGGCCGGAAATGTGCAACGATGTTGGGATACTGGAGGATGATTTGCTTGTGTTTAGCAGAATTGATGATGTTGTTTTTGAGGTAGTAGTTTATAGAGATGAGACTGAGATTTGCTTTTTGAAGAAACCTGAATCTGACGATGATAGTGTACTTGAGATATCGAAGGCTGATTATGTTGAGAATGCATTCAAGGTACGTAAGTATTTAGCATTAGCAGTAAAAGTTTTAATTTTTTAGCATTATATTAATTATTTCATTAACGTTGACCAGGACATCTATGAAGATGAAGAAGTTGTGTCTGTAGGTGAAGGTAGAACCGTTACTCAGGTACTTACTAAATTATTAAAATTATTTATTTTTAATTTAACACATATACGAATTTAATGTTTTTACAACTATTAGTAATGCTGTTTACTGATGTTATATTTATCTAATAATGTATTATTTAGAAGAAGTTACCAACCAATGCCGAATGCACGTCGAAGAGACGCATGTCTTCATGATTGAACAAAACCCAAGATGTAAGTTTACCATCTTAAAGATTGTTATATTACTATTGTTATTAAAGTTACTATATGACAACGGGTTAAGAAGAAAGGTAAAGTTACTTCTGAGAGAAAGGAGATGGTCAAGAATAGGACTAAGGGAAATGCTGCCTTACCTGTCGACACAAGTGATCATATTGGATGTTCTTCATCTGCTCATAAAGTTAAGGTATCTATACTTGCCACTTAATTAGTATATGTTATATAAACTGTTTTTTTTTTCATATATTCAACATTCCTTTAATTCACATGTATATGTTTACTTTTTCATCAAGGGGAAGAGAGCCGCCAACGTTCAGAAAACGCTTAACCGTTGAAATAAGATTGCAAAGACTGCAAAAAAAAAACATTCTGGACATCTTCTCAACCCTGAGTTCTTTCAATTTGATCGCAAAGGATACTATAGGCTGGTATACCATTTTTTATAACAAACTAATGATTTATGTTTATTTGTCTGACTATTATTTTTTTCCACACAATACATGTAGCGTCTTCCTGCTGAAGTTGCAGACAAGCAGGTCTTTCTCTTGATCTTCATCCTTTAAAAGTTCAAAACATGGTTGGAGTTGTGGAGGTTTATGATGTTAAGTCGGAGTTAAATGAATTGAACCCAAGTTATGCGTTGGACGGTTGGAGAAAGTTTATGACTGGCAATAACTTGAGGTTTGGTGATATGTTGCACTTCACATACGTGTCTTCGCAACAGAAGATCGCATTAAATCAAGTTACGTCAGTTTAACAAAGACATTTAAGTATGTTCTGATATCAGATACTATAACTATGAATTTTTTGATGGTGATATTATATGTTTTTTTTTAATTATTAACTTGATGGTTTGTTGCTATGTATGGCTAAAATGATAAAACACTGTTATTAGCACTTTATGTTTTATATATAGATGATATGATGTTTCTTTTTGCTAATAGTAACTGCAATTAGTAGAAACTTGGTTTATTAATTGCAAATGTGACATTCTTCTGCATTTATGGGTTTATGAATTCAGAATAATGGATGGATATATATGACTGTATTTGGCATGATGATGTTGTGTTTCATGTTGTAAAAACCAGGGAATTGTCAGATAATAGATTACTTTCCCGATTAGATTATGTGTTAAATTATAGTTCTTTAAGTCATTGTTTCATTTTCTTGAATTCTATGTAATTTTGTAAACAAGTACAATAACAAACAGTGGTTTGAACATCTATTTTCCTTTTGGTCAATAGTTAATGGAAACCCATGTTAGGTTGAACAATGTTTTGAAGAGGAAAACAGTGTGAGAAGACAGTAGATCTTATTAAGTTAAACATCTGTCCAGTCTTAAACAGATGTTTGGCCTTTAACAGATGTTTGGCCTTTTATATCAGAGGTTTGGACTTAAACAGTTGTTTGACCTTAAACAGATGTTTGGCCATAAACAGATGTTTGACCTTAAACGGATGTTTTGCCTTAAACAGATGTTTCGCATTCTATATCAGATATTTGGACTTAAACAGATGTTTGACCTTAAACAGATGTTTGGCCATAAACAGATGTTTGGCCTTAAACCAAACATCTGTTTAAGGTCAACATCTGTTTGACTAATGGTCAACATCTGATTGACTTTTGGTCAACATCTGTTTGAATTTTGGTCAACATCTTATTTATTATTCAACAGAACTTTGAATAACTCAACATCTGTTTAATTCGTTGTTTCGTTTTCTTGAATTCTATGTAATTTTTTAAAGATACAAAAACAAACATTTTTACAAAATCCCAAATCACCCTATCATGTAAGTGCATTGAAGTCAAAGTGGAAATGATATTATTCATGTGGTCCTGTTATGCTTTTGTTTGACCTCTAATATGGGTTCATGATCTAATCCGGTGATTTGAAGACATTGTTGTTGAATCGAATGAGATGGTTGATGTAATGTGGTCGTATTAATAACAAATAGTAATTAATATAACTATGTTTCCCGAGCCCGGGAAGCAATCCCGGGTAAAAACCTAGTAACAACATAAACATTAAAAAATATGTTTTTTTAAACTCTCATAAAAAACATTTTCGGGTTGGCGGGTTGACCCATTTAACCCAATAAATAAATCGGGTTGAACTGGTCGGGTTCGGGTCAGCCCCCGACTATTCGGGTTGGGTTCAGGTTCATATGTATGACACGATTTTCAGGTTTGGATTTGTCTAAATTTTCGGGTTCCGGTCGGTTGAACCCCGCCAACCCGCGAACACAACTTAGTCATCAGCCGTGACAGAATTTGTTTCTTTTTCATAACCAAATCCGCTAGCATTTAGCATATCATAAACAACTTGCCAATCTTTCTTCATTGTTTTAATTCTTGACTCAATATGGGGTTTACCCAATATGCACGACTCTGAAAGTGATTCTTTTAAGGATGCTTCAAGATGTGGTATATATCCGGTTCTAAAGCCATTATCAGATTTAAATTTTCTAGTGTTAGTCATGTTTAATAAAGCTTCAACAAGCTTTTCATCTTCAACATCGGTCCACACTCAATAATTTCTATTAGTAGTCGTCATTCCTTCCTGTAAAACAGGTAAACTAAAACATAAAATATGCACAACGAAAATACATAACCAACAACTATGTAATAATCAATATCTTTGTAAAACATAAAATTTCAACCTAACAAAAATAGCACTACCAACAACTATTTAATAAATAATATGTTCGTAAAACATAAAGTTAATGCATCATGCATGAGATTACAATTAGACAATGAACAAAAAAATGGCAAACAAGTCGAGTTAAACTAAAAACGCCCATAATATATTTTAAATACGAGCCAACCTTTACAATATTAATATATACCTATTAGTTTATACTATAACTCCAAAATCAAGAAATTAAAAAAAAAAAAAAAAGACGAGTTACAAAAATAACCTACATATAAATTACAGATCATCTAAGAAAACACAATCCTAAATATGGCGGGAAAATTACGAATTTGGCCAAGAATAGTGTTGACTTACGAAATTGGCCACCTCATGCGTCCTTGGAGAGGCGCATCACGGATTCAAATGCGCGGGATGCGTCTTTGAAAATAATTCGCTGACCGATGCGTCTGAAAGTACACGGGATGCGTCTGAAAGTGCACGGGATGCGTCTTGAAAACTTTGAAGCGTCTGAAAGTGCACGGGATGCGTCCTTGGAGCGAGGCATCATGCACGGGATGCGTCGGGCAAGTTTCCGCCATTTTTTTCCGGCGATTTGCAGGTTTCCACCATTTTTTCCGGCGAGTTGCAGGTTTTCGTGCATTTGGATCCGTGATGAGACGCATCAAATGATCTACTGCGTGTTCTCTCTCTACTTTCTCTCTCTAAAAACGTACATCGCTGTTAAAAGATTGGTGAGTCCGTAAGCTAGAGGTGTGTTACCGGTGGTTTGATTGTCTGCTTCAACCGCCATGAAATGTATATTCAGAGGTTCTTGTTTGTTACAGGATGCAACCAACTGTGCGTTTTTAGAGAGAGAAAGTAGAGAGAGAAGGAGAGGATGCATGTGTTTGGTGATCCTTTTGTTGAAATTCTGAAATGGGTATTGAAAATCGCCGGAAAAAAGGAGGAGAGAAAGCAGACAAGAAGGAGGAGAGAAAGCAGACAAGAAACCTGAAAAGGCTGCAAGCCTCGATTACTGAAATGCCACGTGTCTATTTTCTATTGAGAGACGCATCAAATACTCGATGAGTCTGTATATGGACGCTTCAGATGGCCAATTTCGTAAGTCAACACTATTCTTGGCCAAATTCGTAATTTTCCCAAATATGGCGCATATTCTGACTCACAAAAGGGAGCTTCAAATCATCAGTCCAATAGATAGTCAGATTAGAAATCGAACAAATAACATCTAGCATAAATAAGTTACTTATCATGTTCCATCTTGGCACAACTTCAACCTATAACTCTGTCTAGATTCCAAACTAACCGAGTTTATATCTACAGTTATCGGAAAACTAAAGCCTATGCATATTTGCAGTTAATGATAGGTCCTGAAAGAACCTTACTAAGGAGTTCAATATTTTTTTTTATCAATGCTAACTGCAACAAAATAGACATCATAAAAGTTGACTATCAGGCCTAAATTGCAAGTTGCAACAATCAGTTACCAAACTATCTTGTATGAATCAGTAAAAAACTTAACAAATCATGATCATAATACACAATATAATTGATTAATTAAAACCTAACCCTCGAAATCAAACTGGATAAACGCATTAAACATCTAAATGAAACATATATGACTTTGAATCTGTCTATTATAGTGAATCTGCCTAATGCTACCACGATCTTAACAAAATTATTCAGGAGTAGTGATAGATAGCAAAATCAACATATAATCGATAGATTAGTAACCTGGTTCGAGTCTGTTGTGCGTTCACTCCGGCGTAGAGACGGCGGCGGTTTGCTCCGACGGTTAAGATGGAGACGGTTTGTTCCGATGGTTGAGACGATGTTGTATTGCTCCGCCGGTTGAGACAGCGTCGGATCATTCCGATGGTTGAGACAGCGGCTGTTCGCTCCGATGGTTGAGACGGCGGCGGTTCACTCTGATGGTTGATACGGTGTCAGTTTCTCCGGCGGAGAACCGACGGTTTACTCCGGTAGAGAGCTTGCGGGTTTGGGTAAGAGGATGAACTGAAACAACGAGATGTAGTGGGTGTTTGGGGTTCCTTATTTTGAAGAAAAAAGGACTTTTGAAGGGGCAAAAGGACTTTTGAAAGTGTTTGGCTTTCCTTTTGAAGGGCAAAAGTCCTTTGCAAAAGCCAAAAGTCAGGATTTCCTGACTTGTTTTTGGCAAAAGGACTTTTGGAAAAGTTGAAAATAAGCTAAGCCAAACATGCCCGTAATTTCTAGGGTTACAAGGCTATTTTGGTAAATTGACATGAAATCCTACCCTTTTTAAAACATTCCTCCCAAGTTTGGAAGGATTTCAAATCTCATTGTTTGAAGGATTTGGTGGGATCTTGAATCAATTCAAATTCCATTTGTTGTTGAAACGAACAGCAAAGGGAATGGAAGGCACATTCCAATTCCCTCTACATTCCATTACATGAAACGAACGCTACCTAAGATACCATTTCTGTCAATAACACTTATCACCAAGGGCGGCCCTGGGGTGGGCGGGGAGGACCATCGGCCGTGATTCCGAGAGGCACATTTTCTTTAAATCCGATACATATATATTAAATCCGATACATCACAAGATTCGAAGGATTATGGAGATAAGGGTGGAGATAGAAGATAGCATGAAAAAACGAGTCGAATTCTAGTCGGATTAGGATTTCTGGATCGCCGGAAATGGCGCCGGAAATTTGAAGAAGGAGCAGGCGTCTGGAGGTTTCTTTTTGTTTTAAAAGTTTGAGCTTTGTGCTATACTGGTCCTCATAGTTTGAAAGTTCACTTAAAAGTTTTAAACAACTTAAAAGTTTTGTTTAAGGAAAACTTAAGACTTGATAACTTCTGTAACTTTTCTTTCTTTTATTCTTTATAAAATTTAAACTTTTATAAAACTTATTATTTATTTAAAGATCATTGAACATTGAAAGTTTTATAAAATTATATATTACCACTATTAAATTCTAGTAATTTATAGAATTATTTATTTAATACCAAATTTTATAAAAAAAAATATATGAAATTTGGTAAATGGTGGTAAAATAAAAATGCAAATGAAATTGAGTCATTTATTGATTAACAATTATGTTACACGTACAATGTGGTAAAATATAGTGTTATTACATGAACAATTGAACGACAACCCACCACCCTCGAAATTCCGGCAATTCTTTGGGGCACATTTTTTCGAGCTCGGACAGGGCACTTGAATTTTCAGGGCTGGCCCTGGCCCTGCTTGTCACTCCATCCTTCTCATCTATGCTTCACACGAGAATTCTCTCTTGTACATGATCCAAACACCTATTAGTATTTCCCTGTGTTAATTCACTGCAGGTAAACGTGACATGCATTCATGTTGGCTAGGGGTGGGCTAACCTTCCTTAGTCTGTGTCGGGTTCATCTTTTCAATCATGGAACGAAAAAGTGGTTGTAGGCAACCATAAAAGAGTTCATTAGGTCATATGATTGGAGACTATAGAGAAACTCATGAAATTAAAAAAAGTTATAGTCGCAGCAGATTCTTCGCAAACGAAACATTAATTCTTTTATTATTAAGAATTTTAATAAAACTGAAATCTATAACTCAACAATGTTAAATATAAGAAATAATAACAAAATGAAAATACAAATGAAGAAGAAAAACAGTTTTCTTCTACCTTTCATTATCATAAGACATCATTCACGTGATCATGTCTAAGATAAAAAAAAAACAAGGACCCGTACACCCACTTTATTATCCCTTTCACCATTATTGGCACCTTTTTAGATATGTAAAGCCCAGACTCGAGCTAATTTAATCTATATCTGGTTTAAGATTTAGCAAGTCAGTCTCAAATATCTCACGAGTAGCTTTAATTGTTTACACCCTACACACCCTACCTGTGGTCGTTTATCCACACGGATGGCTCCAACTCTTCTGCCAAAAACACACAACTGACCGAGAGCTTGTCCGTGGCAAACCCATTTTGATCACCATTATTGCAGTGCGGCCAAAGGAAGTGGAAAATGATAAAGGATAAAAAAAGAAAAAAAGAAAATAGAGTTATAAATGAAAGAAAAAAAACAACCCTCCTTCACTCACTTTCTTCTACCTCTCTTTCATATTTGTTTCACCATTACAACATATAGTTAGACATAAGGGGGAAAAAGGAAATGAGATATACACTAAACCCTACGGATGTAAATGAGCCGTGCTTTGGTTCACCTAAACTTCATATTAGCTCGGATGTAAATGAGCCGTACTTTGGTTCACCTAAACTTCATATTAGCTCAATTAAATTAAAACAGCTGGATCTCAGACCATTTTATTTGGAGCCTATTTTTAAAGCTCGACCTCAACTTAGGCTTGAAATGTTTGTTCTTTATTATTATTTAGTTATTAGTTATTTTATTTATATATAATCATAATTAATTTTATATATGTTTATGATTTAACTTTTATATGTAACCCAATATATATTATTTAATTATCTTTATCATATAGTTGTAAATGACCATGTGAGAATATCGGAATTTAAATGGCGGTCAAGGCTTCCACGAGAAGCAAGCTCGTACACCAGAAGTTTATTATTCCCTTCAAAACAAAATCCCAGAAGAGAGATAAATTTTTCATGCCTGCAACTGGAAAGCATCGTGATCAGTGGCGGACCCAGGAAATTTTTTTATGGGGTGCGGAATTTTTTATGGGTTGTTTGTCTATTTAATAATTTTTTTTGGTCCAATTCGTGTCGGGTCGGGTCGGTGACAAATGCTTACCTGATTCTCATTTAAGTCAATAACTCAAAAACATATCTCATACTCTCTGTATTATATCATCACATATTGATTCATTACTCATAAGTATTCAAATATTCAATGTTCTAAACTTCTAATCCATATTAACTACTCAATACTAAAAAACTATATGATAAAATAATTAAAAAATCATTGGTACGAGAATATTAAAAACACATGATATAAATATGATTGTCTTTACGAATTAAAAAAAAACTACATATTGTTGTTCCTTACAAGTTTGATGATTAGAGTAGACAACTAGCCGGATCACCCTACGTTACACGTATCTGAATTTAGTTAGTGTCGATTTGGATTGTTATGAAATGACACTCCCTAAAGCAACCGAAAAAATTTGAATATCATCATCTTCTCCAAAAGTTGAATACATTTAATTGAAAAAAGAAAAATGAAAACCAAGTTAATACAATTAAGCCTAAAGATTGAGTTGAGGAATATATATAAAGAAAAAAGCGACGATTTAATTATATCAATTCTCAAATATGGATGAAGAAAAAATAATGCACAAAATCCAAAGTTTGAGAATCCACCAATCAAAACCATTGTAAAAAATTTTTCTACCCAAATAGCATACTTTAATTAAATAAAACTTAAATACCATCATCTTCTTCAAAAGCTTTTATCTATTCCGACTTCAGGCTCCGCAAATTTTATTTTTTGGTGACTTTTTGTTTATCTTACTTCACATCTTTATCATGGTATCAAAGTTCAAGGGGTGCGACTACAAAATTTTATGGGGTGCGCCCGGAATTTTAATGCGCGTATAACACTAAACATTTTATTTTCAAGGGGTGCGTCCGCCCACCCACCCTAAACCCTAGGTCCGCCCCTGATCGTGATCTCTTTCAAGAACTTTGGTATTCCTTGTCTATGAGCCGTATCCAGACACTTAATAGCAACCATGCTTCGTCTCTTAGAGTGAGACACTTCTCCTTTGTGAACTTTTGCAAAACCACCAACTCCAATAAATTTCTCCTTGTTGAAGTTGTTGGTAGCGGTTGTTATCTCTTCCAAATCAATTTTAAGATGTTGAAACTGCTGCAAGAATACATCCATAATTGTTAATCAAATAATAATGTTAAATTCTAATTAAGGGTTCCAAGAAATTGCAAGTGCACAACTTGATAAGAGATTTATAAAGAACCAACACAAAAGGTGTTTGTAAACAGGGAATTGAAAGATGGTAAACAATGAAGGACACGAAATTATTTTGCTGTGACTAGTTCAATGAAAAGCAATGCCTTTAGTTAGGACAAAAGAAGCGAGAAATTAAATATGTTCAATAATTGCATATTATTAATTAATTAAAAAAAAAATTAAGGGGCACTAAGTGATTAACATAGCTAAATTTACATCCAATGCATAGAAGGTGTTGTACATTTCAGTATGCAATTTGAACAACATGCTCAAAGTCAAGCCTCCATGTGCTTTTGTTTTTATGTGTTAGCTGGTCACATAATTTCATAAAAATATTTGTTTAATTCCATATATTATACTAAATAATTTGTTGTCTTGTATCTGTTTGTATCTAAAAACAATTATTAAAGAAAAGACCAAATAACCATGAACTATTGGTCTATGGTTTTCTCTTCTATAAGGGGATACGGTGTGGGCGGTAAACTGGTTCGGCAAAAGGAGTTTGCCGCTTGGGAACACTGCCGCCAACCATGTTTGCCGCGCGGTGAAGATTATGATTCGGCGTTTGGTTACCGATCGACAAAGGCCAAAATTTAATCGTTGGAGCATGTGCAACAGCTATATAGCCGTTCAAAAAAAAAATTATATTTTCTTTTTAAAATTAAACTATAAATACCTAACATAAATGATACCCAAATACTTTCAAATTTATACCCCAACCAAACCAAAAAATACCAAACATTTACCCAATCGTTACAAAACAAAATGGCGGATGAACTCCCGTTATGGTTCCCACCCGATAGTAGCGACGATTTATCCGATAGTAGCATTCTTTTTTTTTTCCAAAATCTCATCGAAGACGCCGAATTTCAAGATACGGGCACATCTAACCGAAGGAGATATATTGAACGTCAACGTGAGGTGGGGCATGAGACACTCATGGCGGATTATTTTGACGAAGACCCGAAATACAACAAAAAGTAAAAATAAAATCAAATGCATAAAAAATAATACTAATAAAATGTTAAAATTAAAATGTTGAAAAAGTTTGCCGTTTAAAAAAACCAAATGCATAAAAAATAATACTAATAAAACAAAAAGTAAAAATAAAATCAAGGATCATTTCCATGATCTATTCCTTTTTTTTTAAAGAAGACGATATCTTATTAAGATGAAAAATCTCAGCAAGTTGGTTAAGGCATTAAGACACCATGATCTATTCTTGGTTCGGTCTTTGACTAGGTCGTTGTCTAGGATTAAACTAAATACTTTTCATTAATCAAATATGAAATACATTTAAGTGTACAACTAGTAAAATGTTGTTTTTTTAAGAGGTAAATGAAAAGCAATGCCTTTAGTTAGGACAAAAGAAGCGAGAAATTAAATATGTTCAATAAGTGCATATTATTAATTAGTTAAAATAAAAAAATAATTAAGGGGTGCTAAGTGATTAACATAGCTAAATGTACAATGTACATCCAATGCATAGAAGGTGTTGTACTTTCCGGTATGCAGTTCCAACAACATGCTCAAAGTCAAGCCTCCATGTGCTTTTGTTTTTATGTGTTAGCTGATCACATAATTTCATAAAAAGATTGTTTAATATCAGATATTAGACTAAGGGGTTGTTTGTTTGTTTGTTTTGTTTTTTTTTTTTTTTTTGTTTTTTTTTTTGAAAAGTACTTCTCGATCTCTTATGTCTTCCTCACGCAGACCACACAGACGTTTAAGTCTGCAGTGTATTTTTTTTAGAAGTGATTTCATTAAAAAAACTCTTCTACATCTCTTCCTCGCGCAGATCTGGACTCCCCTCTTCTAACCTCTTCTCATCCTCTCATCTCTGCTCTTTCAAAACACTGGAACCTTAGCACTTGCTCCTCTCAGCCGACCACCACATATCCCCTCCCCCACCTCCGGTTGCCTGACATCACCTCTCCCACCTCTGCCTTCACCGCCGACAACACATATCCCCTCCGCTCCTGCAAGTTCGTCGGCCCCTGTCTTCACGGCCCCTGCAACTCGCCGAAAAAGTCAACGATGGTGGTCAACTCCGTCCGTATCGCCGCCGCTCAGATGACATCCATCAATGATCTCGCCACCTACGCTCGTCTCGTCAAGGTACCGTTTTCTCTTGTATCCTTTAACTGAATAGTAATCAAACTCTGTGTTAATTAGGGTTTGAATCAATATAAATGTTTATATAATTGACTGGATTAACCATTTATCTAGTATTTGTAACTTGGGTAATCAGTGTGATTGATCATTGTGATGTGATTTGGAGTAATTTATAGATTTTGAAGGTTTGTATTTGTTAGTGTTTAGTAGAATAGAAATTAGGGCTTACATGATTACATGATTGATTGTAATTTTATTAAGTTATGGTTTGTATGAAGCAGCTTCAGCAGGGGCAAAACTTCTTTGCTTCCCTAAGAATTTTGGTGGGTTGATGCTAAGGTTTTATTAGGGTTTAAGCATTGATTAGATTCAAGATTTTGTTAAGCAATTTGCAGAATCATATGGGTTTGTTAAACATTAATTAAATTCAAGATTTTGTTAAGCAGTTTGCAGAAGTAAAAAAACGAACAGTCTTCTTCTTGTGGACTGCAGAGGTTTGGTCCACCTCTTCTGCTACAGATGTCTACAGATGTGGTCCGCAGACTGCATACCTTTTACCTCTGAAAAAACAAACAGCGCCTAAATAATTTGTTGTCTTGTGGGTGGTTAGTAAGTCTCTTTTACATACCTAAGGCATTATTGCTTATTTGCTCATATCTAAAAATAAATATTAAAGGAAAGACCAAATGCAACTGATTATACAATTTCATAAAAAGATTGTTTAATTCCAGATATTAGACTAAATAATTTGTTGTCTTGTGGGTGGTTAGTAAGTCTCTTTAGCGTACCTAAGGCATCATTGCTTATTTTCTCATATCTAAAAACAAATATTAAAGGAAAGGCCAAATGCAACTGTTCACACAATTTCATAAAAAGATTGTTTAATCCAGATATTAGACTAAATAATTTGTTGTCTTGTGGGTGGTTAGTAAGTCTCTTTAGCGTACCTAAGGCATTATTGCTTATTTGCTCATATCTAAAAACAAATATTAAAGGAAAAACCAAATGCAACTAATCACACAATTTCATAAAAAGATTGTTTAATTCCATATATTAGACTAAATAATTTGTTGTCTTGTGGGTGGTTAGTAAGTCTCTTTAGCGTACCTAAGGCATTATTGCTTATTTGCTCATATCTAAAAACAAATATTAAACGAAAGACCAAATGCAACTGATCACACAATTTCATAAAAAGATTGTTTAATTCCAGATATTAGAGTGAGGTGGTGTTTTTTTTTTGCTAGAAGTACTTCAGAACCTCTTATGTCTGCGCCACGCAGACCACGCGCAGACATAAGGGTCTGCAGCTTGTTTGTTTTTTAGAAGAGGTTAGGTCTTCAAACCTCTTCCCACCTCTGCTTCCTGCAGACTTGGCCTGAGGTCTTCAAACCTCTTCTCAAGAGGTATCTCCTTCTCAAAACACATCTCCTACCAGCCACACCTGAACCTCCTCCCCCACCACCTTCACCTCCGGCGCCACCACCTCCCCCACCGGCTCCTCCTCCTCGTCGACATACACCTCAGCCGCACCCCCTCCTGCTCGATCTCCAATCTCAGCCGCACCCAACCCTAATCCTACCTCCACCTCTGAAATCATAACCACAACCACCGCCGTCATCATCTGTTATCATCATCATCGGTCATCATCATCCTCGTACTCTCTCTCTCTCGATCTCTCTCCTCCCTCTCTCTCTCTCAGAAACCCCCAAATCGAAATTAGGGTTTCGGTTGGGTGGTGGCTGAAGTGGTGGGGCTTGGTTATGGTGAAATTGGGGTTTCGGTTGGGTGGTGGCTGAAGTGGTGGTGGTTGGTTATGGTGGTGGAGGTGGACGGTGGTTGTGGAGGTAGAGGTAGAGGGAGGGAGAGAGAGATCAGACAAGTTGTGTGTGTAAAGTGTGTGTCTGTGTGTGTTGAAGATCTTTTGTATAAAAAAACAAACCATCTTCTCCTTGCAGACTGCAGACATTTGGTCCACCTCTTCTCCTGCAGATGCCTGCAGATGTGGTCCGCAGACTGCAGACCTTTTCCCGCAGAAAAAACAAACAACACCTAAATAATTTGTTGTCTTGTGGGTGGTTAGTAAGTCTCTTTAGCGTACCTAAGGCATTATTGCTTATTTGCTCATATCTAAACACAAATATTAAAGGAAAGACCAAATGCAACTGATCATACAATTTCATAAAAAAGATTGTTTAATTCCAGATATTAGACTAAATAATTTGTTGTCTTGTGGGTGGTTAGTAAGTCTCTTTAGCATACCTAAGGCATTATTGCTTATTTGCTCATATCTAAAAACAAATATTAAAGGAAAGACCCAATGCAACTGATCACACAAATTCATAAAAAGATTGTTTAATTCCAGATATTAGACTAAATAATTTGTTGTCTTGTGGGTTGTTAGTAAGTCTCTTTAGCGTACCTAAGGCATTATTGCTTATTTGAAAATGAAAATGGATGTGTTGTTGAGGGTGTTCGGCCGAGCTTTAGAGAGAGAGAGTGAGGAGGTGATTTTTGATCTTGAATTTGATAAAATGGAGTGTTGTAAATGTGTTAATGATTATGTTTAGACATAACATTACACATGGCACAAGATTACATACTCAAGAAAGGTGGGCATCCCTCCAAGCCGCCACCTCTTTCTCTTCTCACATAGATACACGCACAAATACATATACATATATATATATATATATATGCATTATTGGGTAAAAAAACAGGTATTTTACTGGATACCGGGTATTTTATCTAGCGTTTTAATCCCGTTTTAGTGCGTTTCAAATTATTTTTATCATTCTATAAAAATAATCACACTAAATTATTACTATAATAATTACCAGTTGCCTTGACAGGCTGCGTTGACAGTATTTTGTTTTATACGCGCAGTATCGCGCGGTACGCGCTTAAACTCGAAAAATAGAGTTTTTTAGCGTTTTAATTTATTTTTCCTCACGGATGTGATTACAATTACCATTCTAATCATAACAGACTATTTTTAGGATTTTAACACTGATCGGGTGGTCACCGACGTTCGTTTCGCATTTTAATCGTTACGCGATAAGTGTTTATTTTATTGTTGCCATCATAATTTTTACCAATGTTTGGATTCACCAACACATTAAATATCACATATAAATATCAAAATCAGTCTCATACAGCCTTTTTATCTATTCATGACACGTGTTACAATTGTACGGTACGGCCTGAAAAACCGGGTGTCACAATTATTGGTGTATAGGTTGATGTACCAACTCTACATGGCAAGACAAGCAAAAGTGAGTTTCTCTCCGTATTAATCTCTAAATTATTATTCTCTAATTGATTTTCTCTTTTCTATGCTACATGCGAGAACAAAAAGATTTTGTGAAGATTTATTTTAAAGTCCTTTACAAATAATATGATTTTGTGCAATATGTTCTTTTATTATATATATTATTTGTTTTAAAACAGTGAAAACATGTTGTAAAGGTTCTATTTTGATTGTGCCGATGGTGGAGAAAAACATCGCGTGACCCAAACGGGTGTCTGATGCTCTATTATTGATGTTTGCACCATGTTGATGGCTCAGGCGTTGGTAGTGGTCGCTGGCGGAGGTGACACTCCCTAGCCTCCGGTCAATGACGAATGACGAGTTAAGTGGTGTAACTCGGGGCTGTTGTGGAGCATATTTGTGGACCAATTTACACAACATGTTTTTAAATACTTATTAATGGTTTTTTTCTTTACTAAAATAGGTGGCTTTTTTATGTTGAAATGGATGTCGTGATGCCGCTATCAATGAAGTTGGATGCTTCCTTTTGTGTAGCAAATTGTTTGTGATTAGAATTGAAAAATGGTATTAAGACGATTTAAACTATGTTTGCTTTTAATAGGATGCTCATTTAACGCCACATATAGGTGCCCGTTTGTATGTCTAAATAAATAGATGTCACGTCACTACTGTCATGGATTCTATCTTTTACTATATAAATATTTTTGTATAAAAATGTAACGGGTCGCTTTTGACTTTTTTTTCCCATTTTGACTTTTTAACCCATTTCATTACAAGAACAAATGGCGTTTAGGAGAATATCCACAATCAAAGCACATGATGATGCAGATTCACTCCAAATAAGAGCTATTAGGATATGGACACAAAGGAACTAGGCCATCTGTTCGTAGACAGTTACGTAAGCCATACTTAACTTTAATTATTATAATATCACTTAATGCCCACTACAATCGTTATAGATTTTACAACTTACAAACCTTTGAAGAAATCCATTTCTCTGGCCAAAAAAATGTGTTCTAGGAGTGATTCTACAAAGCTATAAACATGTCATCTATTAAACCTCTTATACCTATCTTGGGTAATTAGGTTATCTATTGTATTGTTGTTTTGAAGTACTCGTGTATTTTTATCAAAGTCACATATTTGGAGTTGTAGGTTTAAAGTCATAGGTTTTAGTATGATTGGGTTCTAACGATAATTTTTGTTAAAAAGTCCGTTCTAATATTTCCTAAAAAACTTTTCAACAAACAACGTTGACTAATTTGATGACAAAAAATAAATTCTTTTTATTTATCTTTTCAGACATTACTTTTATAGCTTTGACTAATTGTTCCTTTTAAGTCGCATTTTGCGCCACCAGACCCGGTCGGGCCGAGTGACTCTTTTGGGCAGAACACTTAATTGATTCATGTTAGCTTTTATTAAACAGTCAGGTTTATAAAAAGAGTTTAGTTTTACTACAAGTGTCAGATTTGTTGAACGGGTCAGCTTCGAAAACGGGTAAAGTCTATAAATTGGTCATGTTTGGGTCAGATTTTATTAAGAGTTTACAAGTTACCCAAAAGCTCGACTAGAAAACATTGAACTCCGTAATAGAATCTAAAATTTTAAGTTTGGTTGGCAACAATACACAAAGAAGTTAAACTTTTAAATTATTATATACGAGGGCCTATGATTTCTCATTTGTGGCGAGGCTGCAAATTTTAGATTTATATGTGAATATCTCTACTACATCTATCATTATATATGTTTTGTATGGTACATGATGTTTTATACCCATTTAACTAACAGTTGAGTTGCATTTGTTATTGACTTATTATGACTTTTTGGTACTTAAATACAGACTTTGTACAGGACATACTTATGAAAGGTCCAATATCCTCAAATGGTTCTCATTAGGCCACTTCACTTGCCCCACCACAATGAAAGAGCTTTGGTAAGTGGTGATTTCCATCCTAATCTGATGGTTTGAAGCAAACTGTTGAAATGGATTTCAACATTTATACTTTCTGATAGAAAAGAATTAATACTAAAAAGTAGGGGTGTTCACGGTTCGGTTTTGACGGTTTTTAGGTCAAACCGTAACCAAACCGTTAGTAACGGTTTTTTATTATTGAAAACTGAAACCGATCCGTTGAAATTTAAAACCGAACCGTTACTAACGGTTTGGTTTCACAGTTTAACCTTTGTTGAGCCTTTTTATTAGATGTATAATGTATAAAATAAAACCGTCAAATAAATTGTCTAAAATTCAATCAAGCTGACGGGAATACATGCTTAAAACAAGCTGCAAAACTTTAGTTCAGAAAAAAAGCTACGTATTATTCAAAACATTTAGAATACAAGCATGAAAGAAGTTTAAAAAGTTCTCACATCCAAAGAGAACTTCCTGTATTAAGTTAAAGAAAGATCACAACACTTTTAATTAAATATAAAATAAAATAAAAATAAATAAATATATGTATACTATATATAGTATGCATATTCGAAGGGCTGAAATGGTCCTTTGCCACATTTTTAAACATTACAAACCTTGAAAGCATTTTGTACAAGGCTTTAAAGCACAAAAGCTTTTAGGTACAAATTTCAAGCACCACTGAAAATTCTGATTTCTCTTGGGCGGGATTTCACACCCGTGAAATCTCTGGAGTGGGATTTCAAATTTCAAATAGCCCTAGGTATTTTCTACACAAAAGCACCTCCTCTCCCCTATTTTCAGATACTTCAGCAATTTTTCCTTCTTATCCTTTCAATTATCGTCTTCACCAATCAGTTGTTGCGCTTAAGTTATTCGAAGCCGGGATCCACGAAGTAGTAATTAGGGCTATCTTGGATAGAGACCGACAGAGAAAGTGTGCGAGATGCCACCATGCTCCCCTTCCATCAAGGTAAATTTGTTTCCATTGTTACAATACTTCATGGTTTCTGATTCTATTGATTTTTGGGGCTCTTAATCCATTTCCAGTGACATTGGTATTGTAATTTCAGTGTTTTGTTGTTTCGATTTGAGGGAGAACTGAAGATTTTCGATTCGTAGGGTTTGATTATAAGAAATTCTGGCTTGACTTGTATAATTTTCGTGCAATATTCAGTGTTATTTTTGATGAAATTAAGAAATTTAGTCGTAGTTTTGTTTAAATTTGTGTCTGATTTAGAGAAACTGGTTTGTTTACATTGTAGTTTCAGTGATGATGAACTGAGTATGATCTTCATATGGGACAACGGTGGTGGAGAAACAATTTGGTGAAAGAAGCCCAATATGAAGAAGAAAGCTTAAGATAGTACCGATAGTTGTAATCATAGTGTTGAAGCTTGGAAGCAGAAAAAGAGGCATAGAGTTTCTTGGTCTCAAAGGTTTGTTTTGATCAATTTATTTGAAGTCTTATAGTGTGATGTTTTTTGTTTGATTTGGGTTGTGTATGTTTAAGGAAAATGATATATTGATGAGATGGATGCCATTGGTGAGTGTTATTTTAGCGAGGGACCACGAAATTCCAAGAACATTCATGGAGTTGCTGAAACAACTTGATGGATTTGATCAGCTTGGAAAGGTTTGAAATATATCCAGTCTCAAATGCATGCTTTATATATTCCCGAAAATGAGAACTTTTTGAGCTGAACTGGTTAGAAGTCAGTTCAAGTTAAACATTTTCTAATTTAAAGTCCTAAATATGATTACAGAAGTTATATTGTTTTGATAAAGTTGAACAGATAAGTTGTTTGTATATTAACTAAATATCTCGGTTACAATACAGGATCATTATAATGAGTAAACTAGATGTAACAGAGTGAAATTATTTGGTATGTGTTTTGTGGGATTAGGATCAAATACAAAGGATCCTAATTGTAAGAAGTGTAAGAAGAATTTATAGAGTGACAAGTGTCCAATAACCTAAAAAAACCCACTAAAAAAAAAAAACTTAAACATCCACCACCACCAAAAACCTAAACCCCCACCCCCCACCCTCTCGGCAATTTTTTTTTTCTGCCGAGGGGGTGGGGGTTTAGGTTTTTGGGTGGGGGTGGGTGTGGGTGCTTAGTTTTTTTAGATTTTTTTTAGGTTTTTGGGGGTGGGGGGTTAGGTTTTTTTAGGTTTTTTTTTTTTTTTTTTTTGGGGGGGGGGTTAGGTTTTTGGGGGGTGGGAGGGTTAGGTTTTTTTGGGGGTTTTTTTGGTGAGATATAGTTTTTTTTTTTTGGCGGGGGGGGGGGGGGTAGGTCTTTTGGGGGTGGGGGTGGGTGTTTATGTTTTGGATGGTAATGTAGTGGGTTTTAGGTTATTGGACACTTGTCACTCTATAAATCCTTCTTACATTTCTTACAATAAGGAGCCTTTGTAGAATAACTTAACCTGTGTTTTGTGAACAAAATCTCATAATGATGTTGAATAAGTTGGTAAAGTGCATTAACTTTATAGAGTGTAAGAAGCGTTGTGTTGTCTAATTCGGATAAAGAACACCGAATTAAGATAAAAGCGCTGAAAAATGATATCTCTGAATTTGAGAGACTTGTGGCTCAGGGAACTGTTAAAAATCAGGAATTAAAATCTGAACTTGAAATGAACCAAAATTGTGTTTTGGAAAAGAACAAAATCATTTTAGAAAAAGATAATCTGATTTTAGACTTGCAACGAAAAATTGAAAAGTTCGGGGATTCATCTGAAGTGATGAATTTCTGTATTAACAGCCAACGTCTCAAAGAATCTGAGGAAGAAATGTTCGGCATCGGTTATAAGAAAGTGCCTCCTCCGGTAAACCATAACTATACATCGATGCCAAGCATTGATCCTGAATTGGCAAATTTTGTGCCGAAGACCCCTCTGACGGTTGAACCACAAAGCGAGTCAGAATCTGAGCCTAATGAGGCTTCTGACTCAGAACAGTCGAAGGTGAGTGAAGTTTCAAAGAAAAATGAGATGAATTTTGAAAACATTGAAAATTTGATAAGCAACAAGATTTTGGAAATTTTTAATCAAGTTCAAAATGTGAAGTCAAAACCAAAGTCACGTGGGAAATCTAAAAAGGCTTTGAAAAATATCCCTAAAACTGAGTTTGTTAAAGGGGAGGATTTTATCAAAGAAGAAGTGAAGATCGAAACAGGTTCCAACTCTCAGTTTGTGAACCAAATTTCGAAAAATTCCACTAACGCCTCATCATCTTCGACCAGTCATGAGGAACGTCCAAAGAATGCTACAAAAATTCGCAAATGTTATAAGTGTCGTGGGAAAGGACATTTAGCAGCAGACTGTCCAGATGACAGGGGTAAATCTCTTGTTGATCCTGATCAAAAGAAACCTTTTGTTGAAAAACCACAAAATGAAACAGTACATGTTGAAAAGAAAAACGGTAAAAATCAGAAGGTTGAGAAAAACAAAGTGAATAAACAAGAAGTAAAACCAGTTGTCAAAACAAATGTTAAATCACAACAAAATCAGGATCATGGGGAGAAACCAGTTGTTATAAATCGTGGTAAAGGACCGGAAAGTTCATCTAAAAAACATGATACTCGTGAGAAAACCCCTCACAGACGACAAAATCATGTTACTTTCCAAACACATGAGAATGACCAACGTTCTGGAGGTTCGAACAACAACTATGTTAGACTTCATGCACAAAACAGATTCGTGAATGATCGAAATGCGTCACCCCCCGATTTCCAAATCAAAGACAGCATTCAGATAATCATCCACGATCATTCTCAAGACACGATGATGTTCCAAGATTTGGTAGAAATTTTGAGCCACCCAGGAATCAAAATTACGGATACCAAAACTATGGAAACCGATATTATGGAAACTCTAGTTATACCAACAGATCGTCAACTCCGTATAATCCACGATTTGCAGGGAGTCATTCCAACAATTTCCGAAATGGAAATGGAGGACACAATGGCAATGATGGTTATTTCAAAGAGTTTTCTTATGTTGATGAATCGGGACGACCCAAGACCATCATGGCTTGGGTCCCACACTCTAACTAAATTTTCTTGTTGGGGAGTGTAGGAGCAGCTGAAAAGAGCTATCTATATTTGGTATATCGATAGTGGCTGTTCCAGACACATGACAGGAAATAAAGAGTTATTGAACAATTTTAAACAAATTCGTGGTGGTTATGTGAATTTTGCCGGTGAGAAGGGTGGTTACATCACCGGTGAGGGTTCTGTTTCAAATGGAAAAATTACGCTGCATAAAGTGAATTACGTTGAAGAACTGAAGCACAACTTGATGTCGGTTTCTCAAATTTGTGATAACAAGTACACGATGTTGTTCACCGATAAAGCTTGCTTCGTTTTGCGTCCGGGATTTGTTACTCCTGAAGATTGGATTGTTATGAGGGCTCCAAGGGTGAATAACACATATGTCATGGACATGCGCCCGTTGGTTAACTCGTCTGCTCCAGTGACATGTCTACTTTCGAAGGCGACTGAAGATCAATCGTATCTCTGGCATAGGAGAATGGGCCACGTGCATATGCGAAAAATGAACCACTTAGTGAAAAACAACTTACTGTTGGGGGTTCCTTTACGTAGTTTCAATATGCACAACAAATGTGAATCATGTGAAAAAGGAAAAATCAAACGAAAGCCTCACAAACCGAAAACAGTTAACTCAATCCAAAAACCACTTGAATTGCTTCACATGGATCTTTTCGGCCCGATCCATGTTGCTAGCATTGGTGGGATGTCTTATTGCTTAGTTGTCACTGACGATTTCTCACGTTACTCATGGGTATTTTTCTTAAAAACAAAGGATCAAACTGCTGGTATTTTAAGAGACTTATTCAAACAACTTGAGAAAAATTATTCACTTCCTATTAAGAAAATCCGAAGTGACAACGGCACTGAGTTTAAAAATCATTATATGGATGAGTTATGTCGGGAAATGGGAATAGTTCATCAGTTCAGCGCTCCATATGTTCCTCAACAGAACGGAGTTGCAGAACGGAAGAATCATACCCTAATTGAGGCGGCCCGAACTATGCTTTCTGAATCAAAATTGCCAATTTTCTTCTGGGCCGAGGCGGTAAACACTGCATGTTATGTGTTAAATCATGTGCTTACTGTCAAAAGAGAAGATAAAACGTGTTATGAATTGCTTGAAAACATGAAACCAAACTTATCTGGTTTTCAACCTTTTGGGATTAAGTGTGTTATCAAACGCACCAAAGATACTCCTAAAATGGGGGAAGTTGGGGAAGTTGGGTTCTTTTGGGTTATGCCAATGGAACTCCCAACAAACGCGTTTATAACATTAAGAAGCGTACAGTGGAGATCGTGTTTGATATAACTCCTTTGAGTTACGATCCTCCACCGTCCGAATTCGGTCCTAAAAGCGGTTATGATTATGATAAATTATTTGATTCATTTGATCTTCCTGATGTTTCAGAAGAAGATTCGGAGGTTGTATACACACATCTTGTGAACAAAGATGAAGTGGATGCGAGCTGGAGAGCAAGTATTCCTACTAATGTGTCTTCGAATGTTCCAGTCGCTGATTCTTCGACCGTAAATGATGTTGTTGCTGAGCAGATCCCCAATGCAGCTGTTCAAACTACAAGCGGTGATCTTTACGTTGACTTTTCAGCATATCCAAATGTTAATGCGTCTTCTGGAAATGATCAAGCTTCTAGTAGTAATGCAAATGTTGAGGGGGAGATTGAATCGAATTTGGGAAACAATCTTCAAGCTCCGCCAATCCCAGTTCCAAGAACAAATATTCATCATCCTGTTGATAATATTATTGGGAATCCAAATGCGGGAGTGCAAACGCGAAGGAGTATTTCAGAGATGCAGTGTTTGTTCTCTGCTATCAAGAAGGAAGAAATCTACAATCTTAGCCTACATGAATGTTTTATCTCTCAGATGGAGCCGAAGAATTATCAGATGGCTTTGTAGGATAATTCTTGGTGTGAGGCGATGCAAGAGGAGTTAGCTCAGTTCGACAAGTTAAAGGTGTGGAATTTGGTCGATCTTCCAAAGGGCCAACATGCAATCAACACGAAATGGGTTTTCAAGTGCAAGAAAGACGATAAGGGTGTCGTTGTCAGAAACAAAGCACGGTTGGTTGTTCAAGGCTTTAATCAAGAGGAAGGGATTGATTATACCGAAGTTTATGCTCCGGTGGCAAGACTGGAAGCTATTCGTTTGTTTCTAGCCTTTGCTGCACACATGCGTATCAAAGTCTATCAGTTGGATGTGAAAAGCGCCTTCCTTTACGGGAAATTGCATGAAACTGTGTATGTGTCCCAACCACCGGGTTTCGAAGCTCCAGGGTTAGACAACAAGGTCTATCTGTTGGACAAGGCTCTTTATGGTCTCCATCAGGCCCCTCGAGCATGGTACGAGACGTTGTCAAAGCATCTATTGGAGCATGGGTTCTCGCGTGGTGCAATTGACTCCACACTGTTCATTTTGAAGAAAGGGGGAGATTTTCTGATCGTGCAAATTTACGTTGATGACATAATTTTTGGTTCTTCAAATGAAGAATTGTGTCGTGAGTTCGAAGCGGTGATGAAGTCCAAATTTGAAATGAGCGCCATGGGCGAGTTATCTTTCTTTTTAGGTCTTCAAGTGAGTCAAGGGAAAACCGGGACGTACGTGCATCAGACAAAGTATGTCCACGAGATTCTCAAAAGATTTGGATTGGAAGATAACTTACCCTATGACACGCCTCTCCCGACAAATATCAAGCTTTCATCCGATGATGTGAAAGATCCTGAAGTGGATCCGACTCTATATCGAGCAATGATAGTTTCATTGATGTATCTTACTGCTTCACGACCAGATATTATGTTCTCTGTTTGTTTGTGTGCTAGGTACCAATCAACTCCGAAGGAGTCTCACTTGAAAGCAGTCAAGCGTATTTTCAGATATCAGAAAGGGACGCCTAAGCTTGGATTGTGGTATCCAGCTGAAGGTGGTCTGGATTTGATGGCGTATGCTAACACAGATTTCGGAGGGTGCCGGATGAACAGAAAGTCAACCTCTGGCGGCGCACAACTTCTTGGGAACCGTCTTGTCTCTTGGCAATGCAAAAAGCAAGTTGCCGTTTCTCTATCCACGTGCGAGGCCGAGTACATTGCTGCTTCAAGCTGTTGTGCTCAGGTTTTGTGGATTCAGCAACAAATGAGGGACTACGGTTTGAATTTTACTCGAACTCCTATTCTTGTCGATAACAACTCTGCCATTTCCGTAACTAACAATCCTGTTAATCACTCACGCACTAAGCACATAGATGTTAGGCATCATTTCATTCGCGACTGTGCTGAGAAGGGTTTAATAGAAGTGGTTAGGGTAGACACCTTGGATAATCTTGCCGACCTGTTTACAAAGACATTCGATCAGGCTAGATTTGAAAATCTGGTCAGAATGATTGGCATGATCAACCCCGAGTAAAATGCTTTTCAAAACTCGCATAGAAACTTTATTTTATGTTTACTGTACAGTTCTTACCATTTTCGAAAAATTGAAAAACTCCAAAAATATTTTACTTAGTTGTAGGATAAATTTTAAGAAAAATACAAAAACATTTGAAAAATATAAAATGAAGTCGTGTTGAGATATAAGGGAAATGATAGTACACTGGTTAGTCGTATCTGGTGCAGGACTATGGTTATATATATAAAATTAACCGTTAACTGTGATAGCTTCATTATACGTTGCTTCGGTAGGTTTTACGCGTAAATAAGAACCTGTTTTTGGTATATAAACATAATGAACCGCGTAACTCGTGTGGCGCATCTCTCGGATATATGGTCTTGGTACCGTAATTTCGTTTGATAGATTGCCGAGGTTCTGAGATACGTGGTCTTTATGCTGTTTATCATCTGGGTATCATGGTTGTTTCTTTTACCGAAAACAACGGGGACGCAAGTCTAGATCTTCCATGATACCATACATACGTGTAAATATCATATAATACATGATGCATTCGACCTCAATAAGTGATAAACAATCACATGTCCCTCAAAATATGTGATAATATATCACAGCTCTTTTGCGGGAGTCAAGTTCGTCTCTTTGTCTGTACGATGGTACTAACCTGTTCACGGACTTGCTCCTGTGCCCTCATGCATCTGAAAATCAAGTTCCTCATCAATAAGTGATTCTATCACATAGGGCTTGTTTTCAATTCTAAATAAGTGAGTATCTCACATCATTTTATACGTCAAAACAGATGATAAATGGTATACTCACCAGTAAGATGAACTCTCGTGCATACCTTGATACGGGAGTATATTCTGAGGTGGGTAAACATAGTTACAATCAGTTATTAATACACTTAATCGTATTTCTCAAAAACAGTGTTCGAAAGCGTGCTAAAGCTTAAGTGGACCACAATACCGTTGAACGTCTTGAACTGTTAATATCATTCTAAAAGCTTAAACTGAAAAACTATGCTTCTTGTGTTGGATAATGACAGAAAAACCAATATGATCCCTTTGCTCCGATTTCACAAAAAGATAATTAGTGTAAATACGTTCGTAGGTTTAATTTCTTTATTCAGTCAAAAATTCAAAAACATCAAAAAGATTTTGCTTTCTTGTTTCTATGTGCGAGTTATCATTTTGAAAACTCTCTAAGGGTTGTGAACATTCTTTAATAAGGTGTTAAACATCAAGTTAGGTAATCTTAAAATAAGTCTTTTTGTATAAAAATCGGTCGTGCAAGATCCATCTAAGTGTGTGGGTAATCACGTCATTTTAAGGTGTTTCGGTAAATCTGCTTCCAAGTTGTGATATTTTTCCAAAAGTATAAGTTTTGAAGTAAATTGTTCTGAATGATCGTGTTTTGAAATACAAATTATTAAATATTGGTTGTTTAATATTTCAATTGTTGATTCCGGGGTATTGGAATTATTTTTGGATCCAGGTTTGGGCTGAGTATCTCCGGGGTTAAGATTCTTAATCCGGTGTTAAGTGTTTCAGGTCTGGATCGTTCATCACAAGATGGAAGATTTGAAGAAGCTGTTTGCATCTGGATCGTTCATCTCAAGATGGAAGATTTGAAGAAGCTGTGTGCATCTGGATCATTCATCTCAAGATGGAAGATTTGAAGAAGCTGTGTGCGTCTGGATCGTTCATCTCAAGATGGAAGATTTGAAGAAGCTAAGATGTCACACCCCCAAAATCCACATGCGGGGTATCACCGCTTGGAGGCGTGACTGACCAGGATCAAGCCACCAATCATATTGAACCATGTTATTAATAAATGTAAATCAACCAAACAATATGAAAGGTGTTCGAAAACCAAAGTATAGTATCAATGTTTAGCGGAAGCATAAATGTAAAACCCAATCATAAGTATAAGTATGAAATGTTATAATGGTTAACAAAGCATTCACGATCCATGTCCACAACGACCGTGCCTCCCGTGCAAGCTCCATGTGTACCTATGGTCCTGCAAGGCATGTAACAGAGAGTCAACAACTAGTTGAGCGAGTTCACAGTTAATAGTTCAGTAATTGTAATAGTATAGTAAGCCTTGTGTTCGTTCATTAAGTCATGTATCGTATTGGTTCGTATCGCGGCCCTCTAGGCATGTATGCGAAGATTAGGGAAAACTTCCCGAGTATTCTAGACTAGGTATATTTGTATCGCGGCCACCCGGCATGTATGCGAAGTTTAGTGTATAGTTCGCGGCCTTCCCAGGCATGTGTGCGAAGATTAGTCATATTATCGCGGCCAACCCTGGCATGTGTGCGAAGATCAGTCATATTATCGCGGCCAACCCTGGCGTGTGTGCGAAGATCAGTTCTATTAGTATCACTAGTCTAGTCGTATCTTATCAATAATCCTTCCTCACCCGAGGACCATATAACTAAGTTCCATAAGCTAGGTAAGTACAAGTAAATAATCCAAACCCATTCCCACCCTGGGAACCCCATGCCTTGGCTGTGTGAACTCACCTTGGTTTGCTCGGTATGCTAAACTATGTGCTCGCAAGTAATCAATCACGTCCTATAGTATGCACGTATATTCAATCAGTTCATGTTCGTAATGTTTCGCATGCAAATTTAACATCACATATTGCTTGGCAGTTATCATCGTGTAACACGTAACAGTTTATCAAATCAATTTCATGTAACTCATGTTTCATATACAAGTCCTTCACAGTTTGTACTAACCAGAGCTATTCAATAACTCACTTAACAGAGTCAACAAGCTTAACTGGATTAACATATACTAACGGGAATGACAACCACAGTGTTAGTTGGATAACAGAGTTAACAAACTAGAAATGTTATATGTTTAACAGTGTTAACATGCTTTGACAGAACCAAGTACACTAACAGGAATTAACCACCATTTGGGTTACCCACTTAACTGAATTAATAACTAACAGACCTATATATACTAACTGAGTTAATTACTTAACAGCATTACATACATCACCGAAGCACATGCATAACGTAACAGAGTTAACCAAAGTGAATACTTAACTGAGTAACCAATTTAAATCAGTTGGGCCGAAAACACCTATGGCCGAAATCACTCAGTTGACGAAATCAGAAGGTGATTTCGTTGGTTGTGTGTTTTCGTTGGGACAGAGTATCATCATCATCACAGCAGTTAACTAATAACACTAACAGTTTTGAACCGTGTTCATCCAACAATTGTTCAATCATAATAACTATTATCAAATTTCATTCATAAGAGAACAATCAAACATTCCCTGTCCATTCACATGAAATTATGATTACATCTCAATGGCCGACATATGAAGTGATACTTATCCAGTAGTACACATATAATTCAAATAGCAAGCTGATGGGTTATTTGCTGTGAAACCTTAATTGGACCCCCATTTGATTTCAAGTCCCAAAGTTTATAAACAAAAGTCCTGACAATTCACATGATGATCTTATTTCACTTTAATTGATTTAACATGGGTAGGTAACATTCACGTGCATATAATTGGAACCAGAGATTTCTGTATAACTCAGATTATTAACATCACAAATCAAATCGACTATAACCATCTTCATACAAGTTATATCCACATGATCACATATCACATAAAAATCAATACGTAAATACGAATAGTACAATACGAAAGGCACTAACCCATAAAGATCAAAACAAAAGATATTCGACTTCGAATATGAGGAGCAGCCGTCGAGTTTAAAGCAAACCGAGAGAGAGGGGAGGATATGCGATTAGGGTTTTCTAATTGCTCTCTTGCGTACAGGTTAAGTGCAAGTCTTTTAATTAGTCACTACTGGGCCAAAGCCCATTTGGTTTTCATTGGCCCTTAACAGACGAAAACACTTTATATAAAATACATAGCATATCAAATAGTCATCTCGAATTATAATCCAGTGTACAGTTACAAGGCAAATAAGTAAACAACTAAACAGTCAACGCGCAATAAATGCGAAAGTGAAATGTCGGAAACTCGAGTTGTCACATTATCCCCAACCTGAAAGAAATTTCGTCCCGAAATTTAGCATGCGGTTACTGAGGAAGCTAGGTAAGTTGTATCGTTCACTGGTTTTCCTGGGGTGTCACACCATCCCCCCGTTGATTTGGAATTTCGTCCCGAAATTCCGTAGTAGCTTCAGCCTCAGTAGTGGTTGCATTGTTTCCGAATAACTGGGGATACTTGAGTTTCATTTGATCTTCTCGTTCCTAGGTGAACTCTGGGCCACGACGTGAGTTCCAACGAACTCGAACAGGAGGTATTCTAGTGTGCTTGAGGACCTTAACATCCCGGTCCGTGATTTCAACTGGTTCCTCGACGAATCGCAACTGTTCGTCGATAGTAAGCTCCTTCAAAGGAACTATGAGGGTCTCATCTGACAGACACTTCTTCAGATTCGACACGTGAAAGACGTTGTGAACTGCACTGAGTTCAGCTGGTAAGTTCAGTCTGTAGGCCACCCTGCCTATTTTCTCTATGATTTCGAATGGTCCAACGTATCGTGGATTGAGCTTGCCTCGTTTTCCAAAACGAACCACACCCTTCCAGGGTGAAACTTTGAGTAGCACTCGATCCCCAACCTGGAACTCGAGTAGTTTCCTGTCTTTATCGGCGTATGCTTTCTGACGGTCGCGAGCTGCCGCCATGCGTTTTCGTATTTGAGCAATTTGTTCTGTTGTGTCTACCACAAGTTCTGGACCAGTGATCTGACTATCTCCCACCTCTGCCCAACAAAGAGGTGACCGGCATTTACGCCCGTACAATGCCTCAAACGGAGTAGCTTTAATGCTGGTGTGGTAGCTGTTATTGTACGAAAATTCCGCAAGTGGCAGATGTTTTTCCCAGCCGTTGCCAAAGTCAATTACACATGCACGAAGCATGTCTTCTAAAGTTTGAATAGTGCGCTCAGATTGCCCATCCGTCTGAGGGTGGTAAGCTGTGCTCATGTCTAATCGTGAGCCGAAGGATTTGTGCATCGCTTGCCAAAGTTCTGAAGTGAAGCGTGCATCACGATCGGAAATAATAGAGGTGGGCACCCCGTGCCTCGAAACCACTTCCTTCAATTAAACGTCTGCTAGAGTGGAGAACTTATCCATTTCCTTCATAGCCAAGAAGTGTGCAGACTTAGTGAGTCGATCCACGATCACCCAAATAGTATCATTCCCACGTTGGGATCTAGGCAGGCCAGTAACAAAATCCATGGAAATTTGCTCCCATTTCCATTGTGGTATCTCTGGTTGTTGGAGTAGGCCTGATGGTTTCTGATATTCAGTTTTGACTCTCGCACAAGTCAAGCACTTGCTGACGTAAGTTGCTATGTGAGCTTTCATGCTAGGCCACCAATGTGTAGTTTTCAAGTCGTGGTACATCTTATCCGAACCAGGATGTACTGAGTAGCGAGACTTATGAGCTTCATCCATTACAAGCTCGCGTAAGTTGCCATAGAGTGGAACCCAAATGTGTCCTGTTACATAGTAGGCGCCGTCTGCCTTTTGTTCTAACCGTTGCCTTGAACCGCGTAGGGCTTCAGCCCTAACGTTTTCTGGTTTCAATGCTTCTACCTGAGCATCTCGTATCTGAGAAGGAAGACTAGACTGAATAATGAGTTGCAACGCTCGTACACGCCTAGGTGTAGTATCCTTTCGACTGATGGCGTCAGCCACCACATTGGCTTTGCCCGGATGGTACTTTATGGCACACTCGTAATCGTTTAGTAGTTCGACCCATCGACGTTGTCGCATGTTCAACTCTTTCTGCTTAAAAAAATATGCTCAAGACTCCTGTGGTCGGTGTAGATGGTGCACTTAGTGCCATACAGGTAATGTCGCCATATCTTGAGCGCAAAGACAACAGCTCCCAGCTCTAAATCATGTGTTGTGTAATTCCGTTCGTGAATCTTAAGTTGGCGCGAAGCATAAGCAATGACTTTATCTCGTTGCATCAACACACATCCAAGACCTTGGATGGATGCGTCGCAGTAGACTACAAAATCGTCCGTGCCTTCAGGCAATGAGAGGATAGGTGCGCTACAAAGTCTATCCTTTAAGTGCTGAAACGCCGTTTCCTGTGTATTACCCCAACGATAAGCAACACCTTTCTGTGTCAGTAATGTAAGCGGCTGTGCATTCTTTGAGAAGTCTTTGATGAATCGTCTGTAATAACCCGCCAAACCTAAGAATTGGCGTATTTCGGTTGGTGTGCGAGGCGCAGGCCAGTTTCTGATCGAATCTACCTTGGATGGATCAACATGAATCCCATCCTTGTTTACCACATGGCCTAGGAAGTGGACTTCACGAAGCCATAAGTCGCATTTTGAAAACTTGGCGTACAGTTGATCCTTTCGAAGAAGTTCCAAAAAAAGTCGTAAATGATGCTCGTGTTCCTCCTGACTCTTCGAGTAGATCAGGATGTCATCGATGAAAACAATAACAAACTTGTCAAGATAAGGTTTGCACACCCTGTTCATAAGATCCATGAAAACCGCAGGCGCGTTCGTTAGCCCGAATGGCATGACCAAAAAAACTCGTAATGGCCATAGCGAGTTCTGAATGCTGTTTTGGAGACGTCCTCATCCCGGGCTCTCAGTTGATGATAGCCTGACCTCAAGTAAATCTTCGAGTAATAGCTCGACCCTTGCAGCTGGTCGAATAGGTCGTCGATGCGTGGAAGAGGATAGCGATTCTTCACAGTCACCTTGTTCAGTTCGCGGTAATCTATACACATACGGAAGGTACCGTCTTTCTTCTTCACAAATAATACTGGAGCTCCCCAGGGCGAAGAGCTAGGACGTATGAAACCCTTTTCCAAGAGTTCTTGCAATTGCTTAGATAGTTCTTCCAGTTCGGTTGGAGCTAAGCGATAAGGTGCTCGAGCTATAGGTGCTGCTCCTGGAGCTAGCTCGATCTGAATTTCGACCTGGCGATGAGGCGGTAGCCCAGGTAACTCTTCATGAAACACTTGAGGAAAGTCGCGTACAACTGGAATATCCTCTAACTTCTTCTCTTTCGTCGATGTATCTGTAACGAGTTCTAATATAGCAGTGTGGCCCTTTCGTAAACATTTCTGTGCCTTCAAGAAGGAGATGATGCCACTCACGACACCACTCTTGTCGCCTTGAACTTCGAGAGGTTCTTATCCAGTACGGGGAATGCGAATGATCTTCTCCTTGCATAGGATCTCTGCTTCTTGTTGAGATAACTAATCCATACCAATGACGATGTCGAAACTACCCAAAGTTATAGGAATGAGATCGATAGAGAAAGTCTGACCAGCTACCACATTGAAAGCATCCCCTGTTACCTTGCTGTCGCTGCTGGTTCTGTGGAACTGTTGGTTGTTGGTGTTGGTTCTGATTCGCAGGTCGCGAGATCCTGCAATCCTTAGCTTCATGACCCATCTTGAGATACCTCGGGCAACGACCCCTGTTGCACTGACCACTGTGGTGTCTATTGCATCTATTGCACTTTGGGTGATTTCCTTGATATCCACCCTGCCCTTGACTACCAGACGACTGTTGACTGGGGCTCTAGTAATTATCTGTCTTTCACTGCTGTGTCTGGGACTGAACCGAAGTTGAACCCTTGCTGGAGGTTCCATCCCATTTTCGCTCGCTATCACTGGGAATAGCAGAGGTAGTAATAGTAGTAGTAGTAGTACCGATACGCTTAGGCAGCCTGTTCTGTTCCACTGCCTGGTCTGTGAGACGATGAGCAAGACGAGTAACATCTTGAATAGTAGCAAGATTAGCAGCCATCACATGGTTTTGAATTTCTGGTACTAAGCCTTTGAGGTACAGCTCAGTGCGCTTGATGGGAGGTTCCACCATAGTAGGACACAAAATTGCCAGTTCGTTAGATCGCTTCGTATACGCCTCTATTTCTGACCCCGTCATCTTCAGGTTAAAGAACTCCACTTCCAGTTTGGGGATGTCATCACGGTTACAGTATTCTCGCTTGATTAGTTCCTTGAAATCGTTCCAAGGGGTGGCATTAGCAGCCGCCAGCCCCAGCATCTGAACTTGCGCGTTCCACCAAGTTAGCGCGGTGCCTTCGAGAGTACCAGTGGCGTACTTCACCCCGCGAGCCTCAGGGCATTCACACATCTCAAATACGGACTCGAGCTTTTCAAACCAATGGAGGAGTCCAACTGCTCCTTCCGTGCTACTGAAAGTAATAGGACGACAGTCCATGAAAGTTTTGAACGTGCACACAGGTGGCTGAGCGTGTCGACTTGTCGTGTGCGTAAGAGTAAACATACTGAAGCACGAGTGTTGATCCTAGAGTAAGTGGTGATGGCAGGTTACACCTCCTGCCTGGGCAGCTGCGAGTGCTGCAGTAACTTGTTTAGTGATCGAAGCCACCAACTGGGCTTGAGTTAGGTTAACGCGTCCACTCATGATCTTGATATCAAGGAGAACATGAGTGAGAGAGGTTCGCGAAAGTGCAATGAAAGAAGAGAGTAAGCACACAAGTGTTCTCAAGCAATAGGGGTTGTGTGTATCTAAGCATACCATGAGCAAAGTTCTATGTAATTCTAGCAAGTAGGCAATAAAACATATACCATATTACCTAGAATGTTGAGTCTTGCACGTGAGCAAGGCGTCTTTGTGGATCGTTGAGCATTGTACAGGTTATAGTCTGGTTTTAATAAAAATGTTTTCCCCTTATTAAAACCGAGTTCTCTATAACCAATGGCTCTGATACCAATCTGTCACACCCCCAAAATCCACATGCGGGGTATCACCGCTTGGAGGCGTGACTGACCAGGATCAAGCCACCAATCATATTGAACCATGTTATTAATAAATGTAAATCAACCAAACAATATGAAAGGTGTTCGAAAACCAAAGTATAGTATCAATGTTTAGCGGAAGCATAAATGTAAAACCCAATCATAAGTATAAGTATGAAATGTTATAATGGTTAACAAAGCATTCACGATCCATGTCCACAACGACCGTGCCTCCCGTGCAAGCTCCATGTGTACCTATGGTCCTGCAAGGCATGTAACAGAGAGTCAACAACTAGTTGAGCGAGTTCACAGTTAATAGTTCAGTAATTGTAATAGTATAGTAAGCCTTGTGTTCGTTCATTAAGTCATGTATCGTATTGGTTCGTATCGCGGCCCTCTAGGCATGTATGCGAAGATTAGGGAAAACTTCCCGAGTATTCTAGACTAGGTATATTTGTATCGCGGCCACCCGGCATGTATGCGAAGTTTAGTGTATAGTTCGCGGCCTTCCCAGGCATGTGTGCGAAGATTAGTCATATTATCGCGGCCAACCCTGGCATGTGTGCGAAGATCAGTCATATTATCGCGGCCAACCCTGGCGTGTGTGCGAAGATCAGTTCTATTAGTATCACTAGTCTAGTCGTATCTTATCAATAATCCTTCCTCACCCGAGGACCATATAACTAAGTTCCATAAGCTAGGTAAGTACAAGTAAATAATCCAAACCCATTCCCACCCTGGGAACCCCATGCCTTGGCTGTGTGAACTCACCTTGGTTTGCTCGGTATGCTAAACTATGTGCTCGCAAGTAATCAATCACGTCCTATAGTATGCACGTATATTCAATCAGTTCATGTTCGTAATGTTTCGCATGCAAATTTAACATCACATATTGCTTGGCAGTTATCATCGTGTAACACGTAACAGTTTATCAAATCAATTTCATGTAACTCATGTTTCATATACAAGTCCTTCACAGTTTGTACTAACCAGAGCTATTCAATAACTCACTTAACAGAGTTAACAAGCTTAACTGGATTAACATATACTAACGGGAATGACAACCACAGTGTTAGTTGGATAACAGAGTTAACAAACTAGAAGTGTTATATGTTTAACAGTGTTAACATGCTTTGACAGAACCAAGTACACTAACAGGAATTAACCACCATTTGGGTTACCCACTTAACTGAATTAATAACTAACAGACCTATATATACTAACTGAGTTAATTACTTAACAGCATTACATACATCACCGAAGCACATGCATAACGTAACAGAGTTAACCAAAGTGAATACTTAACTGAGTAACCAATTTAAATCAGTTGGGCCGAAAACACCTATGGCCGAAATCACTCAGTTGACGAAATCAGAAGGTGATTTCGTTGGTTGTGTGTTTTCGTTGGGACAGAGTATCATCATCATCACAGCAGTTAACTAATAACACTAACAGTTTTGAACCGTGTTCATCCAACAATTGTTCAATCATAATAACTATTATCAAATTTCATTCATAAGAGAACAATCAAACATTCCCTGTCCATTCACATGAAATTATGATTACATCTCAATAGCCGACATATGAAGTGATACTTATCCAGTAGTACACATATAATTCAAATAGCAAGCTGATGGGTTATTTGCTGTGAAACCTTAATTGGACCCCCATTTGATTTCAAGTCCCAAAGTTTATAAACAAAAGTCCTGACAATTCACATGATGATCTTATTTCACTTTAATTGATTTAACATGGGTAGGTAACATTCACGTGCATATAATTGGAACCAGAGATTTCTGTATAACTCAGATTATTAACATCACAAATCAAATCGACTATAACCATCTTCATACAAGTTATATCCACATGATCACATATCACATAAAAATCAATACGTAAATACGAATAGTACAATACGAAAGGCACTAACCCATAAAGATCAAAACAAAAGATATTCGGCTTCGAATATGAGGAGCAGCCGTCGAGTTTAAAGCAAACCGAGAGAGAGGGGAGGATATGCGATTAGGGTTTTCTAATTGCTCTCTTGCGTACAGGTTAAGTGCAAGTCTTTTAATTAGTCACTACTGGGCCAAAGCCCATTTGGTTTTCATTGGCCCTTAACAGACGAAAACACTTTATATAAAATACATAGCATATCAAATAGTCATCTCGAATTATAATCCAGTGTACAGTTACAAGGCAAATAAGTAAACAACTAAACAGTCAACGCGCAATAAATGCGAAAGTGAAATGTCGGAAACTCGAGTTGTCACATAAGACGTCTGCCGTTGCATTCCTTTGAAGAAGATCAACTGTTAGCTGATCAATACATCAAAGTCGTGCAGTTCTGTGTGAAAAACCAGGCAGCGAGTACTCGAAGAAAGTATGAAGATCTCAAGTCCAATGAAGACCATGCACTGATCAAGGGGGAGTTTGTTAATGCACTTTAGGTGATAAGTGCATGTCTCCCATTCTATAGGGTCTTTATTGTACATTTGTTGAAAGATAGTCCCAACTTTATCCTTGGGACATTTTGTCCAAGTTTTTTGTCTAGGAAAAAGGTCAGGGGTTTATGTTAGGGACAAAAGTCAGAGTTTTGATTTGTGTAGTTTGTTGTCCGGGCTTTCTAGTTTGTCTTGAAAGTCCGGGTTTTGCCTTGTATATATACCTTTATGTGGAATAGACAAGGTGGCGATTCTGTGTGAAATTCTGTGCACCTAACCCTAATCATTGTGTGTGTTTGTCTGGCGGCTACTGTGTGTGTGACGTCATTCATCTTCCTCATCAAGAATACTCAGTGTATTCTTGATTTCTCTCACAAATCTTTGCATTCTAGTGTTTCATCTATAGTGGTTGATCATCAGGTGGATTCCGCACACCTGTTGGTTGCTTTAGCTGAGTGAGATCTTGGATTAGGAGGCCTTACACAGTTGCAGGAAAGATCAAGGAATTAATTCAAGAGACTAAATGATGTGGTAACTACCACCACCGTCAACGCCACCAACCACCACTGCCGCCGCCACTCACCGCCACATCCTCTGCCGCCACCAACCACCACTGACGGCCGTCTTCTCCACCGCCACCCGCCATCAATACCCATCGTCATCGCCTCCAATACCCATCGCCATCGCTGTCACCACCCACCACCGCCATCTATAACCACCCATAATTACTACCACCTATAACCACCCACAATCACTACCACCGACAACCACTACCACTCACCGCTGATTTTATTCCTTCGTTTTTCTTGTCTAATAAGCAATACACAATAATGTTCTTTTTCAGGTAACTAAATTCTCGAATTTACTTTACTTCTATACATGCTTTACATCATTTTGTTTATTTAAAAACTGTTTTTACTGATGGGTCACTGATTGATTTAGATAAGATATGTACTGGACATTATTTTAATGACCTTGTTCATTTAAGATTTGGCTAGAATTCGTATGTCTGTATTCCTGGGAGGATTCTTATACTCTGCATATATAGAGAAAACATAAGTAGAAAAGTTAACAATGCAGAGAATGGTAGATTCATTTTGTTATGTGAGTACAATGCTTGTCATTCAAGCACTAGGCTTTCACATGTGGATGTCGTGGTATTATTCAATAACGACCGGAACCCGTCAAATAGCATAAAAGCCCTCAAGAGTGAGGATGAGCACGGTACCTATTCGGTACCGAAAGTACCGGTACCGAAAAACAGGGAAAATTGGTACCGGTACCGAAAAACAGGGAAAATTGGTACCGGTACCGAATATACCGGTATCGGTATTTACTGTTTTACCCGTAAGTACCGGTACCATACCCGTACCGAAAAATGAGGAAAATGGGAACCGGTAACGAACATACCTGTACCCGGTACCAAATGCTTATCCCTACCCAAGAGGATCACCATTGATTCAGATTGTCAAAGGTAAAATGATTTCCGGTATAATTTAGCACTCACTGTTGAAGAGAAAGCATTCATTCTCTCAAAGCAAGGTTCATATGTTGTCAGTTATTTTAGCTCGAGTGCGTGTCACCATTTGTTAGCATGGAGCGCACACTACTTATTCAGTAAGCTGCACCGACTCTGGACCTCAGTCATTTATACATGATTTGGTTTGCGAGTTGACATCTCTGCTGAGGGGCACGAATGTCAAAAGGGTCCCAGTGGAGGCAGCTAAAAGGATTTGGAAATCCATATAAATGGAGTTGACATCTCTGCAAGAATATTTTGTATTAGTTATGACACTGTTATGGGAAACTGTATATTGATCATAGTCTTTATATATAATGTGTTATCAGATTGGTGATAATTGTAGTCTACAAGAACATTTCAGATATATTATGATAGTCTTATGTGAAATTGTGTATTGATCAACTGAATTTTGTGCTTACTTATTTGTATTTATGCCGTCGATTGCGTCAATTTTAGGACTTTATCTTCAAGAATCGGAACTTTTAACGGGACTTTACCAAATTATATCTTCATGACCATTGATCGATGGTCGAATGACATGTGTAACTATAACCATTGCCCATGGGTGTTTACCCATAAATACTGGGGTTATTGGATTTTATCACCCCAAACTATTGGCTATTGGCCGCTGCCACCCCCAACTATCACTTTGATGTCTGCCACCCCCAACATAACATTTAGTGTGTTCTGTCACTATGTCGTTAACTGATCACTAACTTTTAATCATGTTACTATACTTTTGGGGTGTCCTAAGATCCCTAAAACCTTCCTAAGATCCCTATGACACCCCCAAAAGTATAGTAACATGATCAAAAGTTAGTGATTAGTTAACGATGTGGTGACAGAACATACTAAGTGTTAAGTTGGGGGTGATGGGCGTCAAAGTGATAGTTGAGGGTGGCAGCGGCCAATAGCTAATAGTTAGGGGTGATAAAATCCAATGACCTATATTTACTGGTACTGTACTGGTACCGATACCAAAAAACAAGGAAAATGGGAACCGGTCCGGTACCGAATATACCTGGTACGGTATCCAATACCAAATGCTCATCCCTAATCGATTGATCTAAAGCGATTTATCTCAACCGATTCTTACCAAAGTGGTTCAAAGTTTGTTGTTTTCTTGAGTTAAAATTGTTAGTATTTCTGATCACGCACTTTAACTTTATTGTTTGTTTATTGATGACTCAAAACAACTTTTGAACATCTAAGAATACACGTAAGAGGTTCAAGACCAAATGGTGTACAGTGTCAGGGATTACTCGGGTAAGTGCTTTTTTTTTTTTTTTTATTATAAAACATAAATGGGGATTGTTTGGATTCTCAAAGGTTGTCTTATTAGTTATTACTAGTAGTAAAACCCGTATAAAAACACGGGTGATTTTTAGAAAACTATGCATACCACATTTTATTAAACGACGAATGACTATACATTTTTAAGGTTTAATTAAAAATAGATTATAAAGAAATGGAACATCTTTTAAATAACAAAAAAAAGAGAACATCTTTTAAATAACAAATAAATAACATCGCCCATCACAATTAAAGAATAAGAATTTATAAATCGCAACAACAATGCCAGCAAACGATTATTATCATTAAATGGATGTTAACTAATATGGATTCATAAATCGTTAACGTCCATGTATAAATAACCATTAATTATGCTATCCTACATCAACTTTAAACTCATAGTTTATAAGATTGGCTAAACATATCTAACAACCTTAAATTTTCTTTGTACTCACTGCAAAAATTCAAAAAACATCCAACGCATAGATAGATCACGCCAAAGCTACGGATAAAAAAACTAACAAAAGTATATCACCAAAGAATTGATAAACTAACAGAAAACGAGTACCACGTAAATTGTCGTCGCCGCCGCATCGCGCGGGTTTCCTACTAGTATATATATATATATATATGCATGTGTGTATATGTAATATCTAAAAAAATATAATATATAATTAATCTTACGGTCCGGTTTTACTCGACCGGTTTTTGGTATAAACCGTAAACCAAACCGTTCGTTACGGTTTGAAAATTATGAAACCGACCGACCGAACGGTAAAGAAAAAACCGACCACAAAACCAAACCAATGACCGGTTTGGAGGGTTCCCTATAAAAGCTCCAACAAAAGAATTAAGACGTTTTCACATTAGTCTAATGGGTTTGATTATATTCAAATAAAAAATAATTAGATGGAACATTGATGATCATGCAAGATTATGGGTATAGCTATATCTTTCTCATTATTTAAATGGGTTCAATATTTATTTGACTTTTCTTATGTAGTCTTGTGCTTCTATGAAGTAAATGGGGTTACTAGAAGAACTTGCAGATTAGTAGGAACTTCAACTCGATAATTTCCATTTTTTGCGAGTGTAGTTGGGTTGATAAGTAAAACCGAGATGGATATGTATGTTTCATTTATTTGGTCTATTTTAACGGTACTTTATACGTGTAATTTTAGAAGTTGATACATATTTACCTAAGTAATAAAACTGTTTTTTCATTTAAAAGTTTATGTTAACATTGTTGACTAAAAAAAGTTAATGTGAGACCATCCGTGTAACACACGTGTACTTAAACTAGTTTGCCCTATAAAGTGCAAAACCTATCAAAATTTGTTGAAAATGACAAAATGGTATTAGAATAAAGGACAATGTAATTTTTCCTATATAAAAATATTTATTTTTATTCCGTCAGGAGTTACGGGCCCATAATGGACGAAACCCCTCAACTACACGGCTATTTGATTATCATTACCCGTAACCAGGAAATTCCCCAACAACATTCCACACATAAGTTTAGAACATCATCATCATACTCAGTAAATCCCACCAATAGCAAAGCTAAGGTATGGTCTGAGGAGGGTAAGATGTAGACAACCTTACCTCTACCCCGTAGGAATAGAGAGGCTGCTTCCAGTGAGAGCCCCGATTCGATAGTAGTTTTGCATCAAGCCTTGGACATAAGGCACATAACACCCAGCAATTGGGAAAACAGCCGATTAGCGCATGTACCCCCTTATCTTTCGACAATCGACGCCACCACATGATGCATGATTAACCGTCCCTCGCTCTTTAACGTTATTTTCACAAAATTAGTAAAATAACTTTAAAATTAGTGCACTTTCACTTTGCCCATTGAGTGCCCACACATATATACATTATATGCGTATACCGCAAACGGGACGTACAGATAAGTTTAGAACAAACAAGCTAATTACCATTTTGCCGGTTCAAAGAGATTCCACAACCAAATATCTTCTTGTAGTACACCTAAAATTCAAGAGCAATCTTGAATTTTCTGAGAACAATATTGTGTGTGTATAGCAAACAACCCGAACAGGTTTCACATCGTTAAGTTACCTAATGGTCGAACAATGTAACACCCCAATCGCGTAACACGCGGGGGAAATATCGGGGAGTCATGTTACAAATTACTCACAACAACTGGTACTAAATTGTTTCATAAATGTTAATATTGTTTTACAAACAAAGAATACATGTAATTGTCTTTTGATTAAAGAAGTCTAAAGCCCAGATGCGATCCTATGTGTTGCATGCTTGAATAATCGAAAACCTGAAACATATGTGAAAATGAGAGTCAGCAATAAAGCTGGCGAGTACATAGGTTTTGTTAGCCAAATAAATGACAAACGTTTTGTATTGCAATACTTTAACAACCACAAGAGTTGTTATTTGAAAATAGAATCTTTGAAGCCAAGGAATGGCAAAAAGGTTTAGTTTTGCAATACTTTATCTTGATTGTGAAAACTTGTGACAAAAGGGTTTTTCATATGACAATATGATTATTACTAGGTAATTTTTTTATGCCATCGAAAATTGTATTTTGTCATCATATTGAAAGCGTCATAAAACTTGTGAGTGTGTTATTAGAAATCCAATCAAGGATTAATAATAACAATATTGAAATCGGTCATAACTCGCATGAGTATTATAGAAATCAAGTCAATGATTTATAATAATAATTTTGGTATCCTTCTAAGAATCTAACATATGAAGATTTGGAAGATTCTACAAGGATTAGGATACTTGAACATTGAATCAATTGAACACATAAATTCTAAAGTGACTCGGATAACGCTACAAGAGTAATACAATAAGAACACTTATATATAGGAAGTACCCGCAGCGTATCCACCATGTTCTTATTGTATTACTCTAGTTTCGTTATCTAAATCACCAACAATCTCTACAGATAAACAATAACCATCGTCGTGTAAAGTACTTCTTAAAAATCTCACTATGAAGATAGAAAGATCTAAGACTGTACTTCAAATATCCTATAAGAATCTAACTATGAAGATAGATAGATCCTATAAGGATTTGGATAATCGTTGTGTTTGCATAATCGGAATAATACACATAAAAGCACTTAGTAAACACATATATGCCATACATTAGGAAATAAATCGGTTACACATATGAATCACCCCAAAAATATTTAAAAATGTAAAAGAGGGGACTATGTACTCACTTGGGATTGCATAATAGTCTTGTAATAAAGATCAAACAAAGCTTTAAGGATCAAGGAAACAAGTGGAACCTAGTATTGGATAACTATGTTAATAAATCGGAACCTAAATCGGGGAATCAGATAGAATGAGGTCTTGTAAACCAAATGAGTGTTGGAACTCAAAGAAATGGTTTAACAAAGTCTAAATTCTGATTTGGAATGAATCCTAAGTGCTTTTGACCCATTATGACCCGTTAAGATAGTTTACGCTACTTTAACGTGTCATTTGCGTAAACGCGTGTTCGAATGGTTATACATGTCCTATGATAAGTCTTAAATGCCCAAACATGTTTGAAAACATTATTATATCAGTTTACATGTCAAAAGTTTGATTACATATGCATAAAATGAATTTATGCGTAAAAAGGACATTTTGGTCATTTTTAAAGGGCACATAAACGACTTATCATATAACTAACCAAACTAAGTGACCATAAGGTATAACCTCATGAGCTTATTCCCTATACAACTATGGTCACAAATATGTGTTTGGTTGGATCCTAAGATCGACCAAACGGGTCGGATTCGAAAGTCAAAGAGGTTGCAAGACCGCTCGACTTACGGCCCTAACTAAGCACTAAATTAGAAGTGACGAGTTAAACAAGTTGAAACATGTTTAACTTAGTTGAAAAACTGATTTGGTATCAAAACAAAGTGTTTTGATACCCGAAAATAGTTTCGTCGTAAAATGCACATAATTGTGCATTTTGACCGAAACTTTGGCTCGTCACTTTGACTTGTAAACGTGGTAATCATTATGTATTATAACCATCGTGATTACGATCACGTTGCAAAGTTCAATTGAACTTTGACTAAACCATTTAATGGTCAAAACCGAAAGTCAAACACTGTTTGACTTTTTATCTTGAAATAGCTAAAATAAATAAACAAGACTAGAAGAACACTTACTCGTGTTCTAGGATGAAGAAGCTCAGATGGGAGGCATCCACAAGTGGTAGTAACTCCAACTTTAGAGCAATAGATGAGAAAGAAAAGAATTGAGCAAGTTGTGAATGAATGAGCTTGGGTATTTATAGTGTTCATGGATTTGTAGGATCATGACATGTGTTTGTGTGGTAATCAAGGAATAATTAGATCATTCCAAGTGTGTGGTCATCCTTGGATGATACTTAAAATACCCACAATATTGCAAAAACCAAGTTTGAAAACAAGTTGCAACAGCTGGAAGACTGTTTTAGAAGTTTCTGCCAGCTCCATCTCTCACGCCCCGCAACCCAGAGTGGTCCTCCTGTCGCACCCCGCCAGTCATGGATAACAGGTTTCACAGTTTGGCAAAATCAGTCCCTGCAGACTCTAAAACTTGTTTTCGACGCGTTTAACCCTCGTTAACCCAATTTTAAGGCTTCACAAGGATGTTAAAGCATAGGGGACTTGAAATATGCTTGGAAATATCTTAGATGTCGGTTCGTTCGGTCGTACGGTCACGTTTTACGCTTTAATTCCGACGAAAGTTACAATGACGCGAAAACGATCCAAATTGCGCAACGAATGATATTTTTGCATTCTTATCACTAAAATACAATATTTTAATGGTTACAAAATTTTTTGGATGTGCATATACGGTCCGTATCCAGAATATACGCGAATTGACATACTTTCACAGTTTTGACGCATTTAGTCCCTATGATCAAATAAGCATATTTTTCACATACTGAACCCTCCAAAACTTATTTCTAAGTCATGTTAAGGGTATTTAGGGTATTTTAGCTTATGGCACTGTTCCGGAGTGTACGTCGCGTTAAACTGATTACGTTTACATAACAGTTTACGTATAAGTTTCCAAAAAAAGTTTAAGAGCTCGAAATTGAACAAGGATTGAAAACATGCAAATGTCACATGTAATTATACAATCCTGGAAATGAAATGCAAGATTTCATTGGATTCAAAATTGTTCAGGATTGTGCAATGGTTGAAAGGGCACAAATGTTACAAACAACGCAGACCGGTCTTGCCGAAGACTGAACTCGGAGCAGGGTTAGGTAGAAAAACGGGTTGTGGGGCAGAAACCGAGTTACAAGCCTCCTTTATGGGTGATAAAAAGACAGATTATTTTGGCTGAAACTATTGGCACACCAAATGTGCCTATTTGCACACTTTAGGGTTTATATACGCTGCGTACAGGTCTATACACAGTGTATAGGGTTGCATAAAAATCAGTGTCTGACTGAGTTCAGTTCTAGTCTGGCTGCTCCTATGCGCTGCATATAGACTTATATGCAGCGTATATAAAGGGTCAAAAAGACCATTTTACCACTGGGTTGGGGGCTATACGCAGTCCAAAGCAGGGGTAAAATTGTCTTTTTGACCCTTCATATACGTTGCGTATATGTCACACCCCCAAAATACCACATGTGGAAACCCCGCGGGACGTGTGACGTACCAGGATCCAGCCACCAATCACATTGAACTAATAACAAGATTTTATATAAAAGTTCTCATTTATTACATTGAAGTATTCTCAAAACATAACTTAATGTATAACATGTTCAGCGGAAGCATAAAGTAAAACATTGTTCAATATTCAAAAGTAAACATATGGAAACCAATTTTCTTGCCACATGTGTGCAAGTTTCTTGACCCATGATCACTCCAGCAATTCCAGACAGCAAGATCCACATCCAAGAATTCTAACGACCTGCGAGCATGCAACAAGTGTATCAGCACAAAGCTGGCGAGTTCACAGTTTTTACAAAACGTTTAGTTACCAAGTGTTTAGTTCAGTTTAATAACAATGTTGATAATAACTCGATACCGTACAAGATGGCGTCAGTTTGTTTGCCCGTCCCCAATGCCCCTATCAAAGCATTGGTCATGATTTAAGGTCATTAGTTCACGCCTGTCCTCTCAGGTACGGTGTGAGGTTGCCAAGCCTAATAGCGCTATCAACTAATACCCCATTACCTCTCAGGTAACTATTCGGTAGAAGATGGGACTTAAGGTGATAGGAGTGAGTGTATTATCCAACATCCCAGTTTTTACCCAGAAAAGATGTATTCCTCTCAGGAATACCCGTTTGATTGTCCCACCCACCGGGACGCATGCTCAAGAGAAGTGAACTCACCTTAGTTTTGCTCGGTATGTTAAGTTACCCGTTCCAAGTTGGTCAACCAAACCCTACCGTGGTTACCAATAACATCAGTCTCATAATCAAGTAAGTCACGTATTTAACAAATTGCGTTCATCGCAAAGATCATCGTTTAACACATAGTAGGTACTCAAATCACATACCAGTTTACATCTCACGTGTATGTATCATAATAACACTTAACAGGTTAGTTTGCCAATCACATGAATGTGTGCGACCAAACAGTTTAGTGTGCGACTCCTATGTCACCCGTACACAATGCCCAGCCCAACTATATAAGACCCAATCAAAGTGTATGGCCTGCACTTGAATGTGTGGCTACTGTGTTATGTGCGACCCAACCACTCGGCCCAATGTATGCTCGGAATCCAGGAAGGTGTGTGATCCAAGTGTAACAGGCCCAAACCAAACAAGACTGTACGATTCCCTTTAGAGTGTGTGATTACAATGCCAGTGTGCGACATGCTTATTTTGTGCGATTGGGTTTGGGCTGTGCGATCGGTGTGCGGCCCAAACAACTTGTGCGGCCCAGTTGAGTGTGTGTGTGCGATTATGGGCCACTGTGCGACCACAGCCCCAATTGTGCGACCATTTTGATATTTTGTGCAAATTATGGAAATCGGTTTATAAATCAATCACCCATGATTCACTCGGTCAAATAAGCAGTTATTGACCAAAATTCACAAGAACTCTAAGCAATAACAATTACAATCCAAATAAATTGAACAGTTTGGTTCTTCGATTCGCACGCACCCTAAACATCGACTATTTCATATTTAGCAATTAATCATAGTTATCCTTTCAAATCAAGTTGGATCATTCACAACATAACAATTAACAGAGTGATTTCATTGATTGTTCATCATCATATAAACCCTACTTCTAAACCAAATATTAATCGCGTGATCATCATGTGGGCTTGGATCAATCATTCGGAACATCAATCAAACATACATCATTTAACCATGTATTCATAGTTTATCACAACATCAAGGATCCATCAATCATCATGTATATCATCATGTATTTATTATAAAACAATCAAACACACTAATACTAGAAGGAGACTAACTGAATCAAGCTATGAACCAAGGAGTGTGTGCGATGGTAAGGCTTCGAGGGAGGAAGAGGAGACAACCGTCGGCCTTCACTTCGAAGAGAGGGGGAGGGCTGCCGTCGGTTCAAGTGAGGGAGAAGAGAGGATTAGGGTTTGATGGTATTTTGTGTTTGCTAAGTTATGAGGGTTACACATCTACCTTGATGTGTTATGCGAAAACAAGAGGAGCTGGGCTCCATTCAGTTGGGCTTTGTTTTGGGCTACGGACCCAAGCATGGAGTTTGGGCCAAGAACCAGTCCACTCGGTCAAAGGGTATGCGATCGTAGGTGGAGTGTGCGGCCGAGGGTTACAAAACTAAATAACTTTCTATCATAACACTTTCACATATTCAATCACACAATTAAATATGTTCATTCAATCATAAACAACCATATTAATCATTCAAATAGTGTACACGTAAGTTACATCAAAGCACGATGAAAGGTTCTAAAATATGAGTTGTCACATCATCCCCAACTTGAAAGAAATTTCATCCCGAAATTTGATAAGCAAACACAGAGGAGTGAAGTGATAAATCAAGATGACTGTGGATTTTCCTCAGGTGCCACATCATCCCCAACTTGAAAGTGAATTTCGTCCCGAAATTCGCCAGTGACATCAAAAGTTGATACAGCAGTCTAGAATAGTTGAGGATACTTGAGCTTTATCTGATCCTCGCGTTCCCACGTGAACTCCGGTCCCCATCTTGAGTTCCAACGAACTCGCACGATTGGAATTCGACTGTGTTTCCGAACCTTGACTTCCCGGTCCATGATTTCGATGGGTTCTTCGACAAACTGCAATTTATCATAAATCTTTAGCTCTTGCAACGGTACAACGAGTGTTTCATCGAACAGATACTTCTATAGGTTTGAGACGTGGAAAACATCATGGACGTTACCCAACTTGTCAGGTAACACGAGCTTGTAGGCCACTTTACCGATTCGTTCCAGAATTTTAAATGGCCCAACGTTATGTGGATTAAGTTTGTCGCGCTTCCCGAAGCGCACCACACCCTTCCAGGGCGAGACTTTCAACATAACGCGATCACCTACAGCGAACTCCAAGGGTTTCTTACAATTATCAGCGTAGCTTTTCTGACGGTCACGCGATGTTGCCATACGATTTCTGATCTAGACAATCTTCTCTGAAGTTTCAAGTATAAGTTCCGGACCTGTGATCTGGCTGTCACCTGTGACAACTGTCACTTTCTGGTAATTTACGTACATTTAAAGCAATGATTTACATTATACAAGTGTGTCTTTTGAATATTCGAACTGCATGATTTCATGATATACATCTTAGAATACTCATGGAATATTCATTTATGATGCACATGATTCATTTTTATTGGTTACATTTGAAACTGTGTAAACAATGCATCGAAACAACTAGAGTAGTACCTAGTAAACTAGCGTGCTGACGAAAACTCAGGATCCACAGAAATCATCTAAATGACATCTTTAGGACTCAGACGAAAGTCTAACACCAAATATACATTAAACTCTAATTGGAAATGCAAGGGTTTGGTCTAATACTTTCCCGATGTCCGGTAGCACTAGAAACTGCCCGAAAAGCACTAAAAGTTACCATTTCAATATTTTTCCACAAAATTCAGCATTAGTATTTTTATTACAAGATGCAAAAGTGTTTTTTAAACACAAAATTCATATAAAAATACATAGGGAATATCATTTATATACATAATCGAATTTTTCCCTACAACTTTCATAAGTTAACCTTTCGACTATCTACTTGCGGAACCAGCACTCAACAACTATCCGAACTATAATTTGACATATTTGGCAAACTAGTTAATATTATTTTTGACCAAATAAAGCTAGATTATGATCAATTTATGTCATGAATCATCTTGTAAAGTTGCAAAAACTTAAACACCTAAACACTTAACCTTTTTAATTCATTTGAAACCTTAAAAAAATTACTAACACATTTTTACCACATAAGACCCCCCCATGTTGTAACCGTGAACAAGGGGTCCCACACCCCTTGTTTATGTGATTAAATATCTAGATATTTTATTTAGTTACAAGTGGATGAAGATTGGTGATTTGTTATAACACTTAACCATTAAGTCACTAACATATTACCCACATAATTTCACCTTTTATTACACCCACAAACTCTCTCATCATCTTCATCCATTTCACCAAGAACACCATAAAAACCCACTTCACTTTAGTCATTTCTTTGATGATCAAGATGATTTTCTATGGAACCTAAGATGATCTAAAGCACTTACAAGCTAAAGCAAGTATTTTCATCCATTCAAGAGCATTCTACCATCAAGATTATCATCTCCTTAGTTCTTAAACATCCTCTAGATCATCCCTAGCCTAGTGCTAAAAGTGAGCTTCTAAACCTATTTTTTTTTTCATAATTATTTATGTTTATGATTGTTACTATAACTAGTAAAAACTAAACAATCATACATAATAATATGAAGATACAAAGAATCAAAAATAAAAATCATGATATGATATGTTTGTTTATGTTGTGATTTAAGATTTATTACTTACATGTTTGATCTTGTCATGATGGATATCATAAGAATAACTTGTTAGATGATGTTTAAAAACATGATCTAACAAGTATACATGTTTATGTTAAAGGGTTGTTGTTAAACATAAAGGTTTAAATAGATGATCATAACCTTTGATTTTGTTAAAGTATTTAATGTTTTTCATTAAAAACAATACTTCTACATGATTATGAAAACAAACATACAAGATGAGATTTTTATAAAAGTGGTTAAAAGTAGAAGTAAAGCATGGATTTGAACTAGTTATCATATGTTATGATCATGTCCAAAACCCTACATGATTTTGAGATCATCTTGATAATTTTATGTTATAAAATCTCATATGTTTTAGTTAAAGATGTTATGAGCAAATTGTTGGTGAATTTGAAAAGAAAATGATATGTTTATTAAACATGGCTAAATGATTAATACAAAGGTTATATGGCAAATTTTCTTAAAAACTTTATGTTATAAAAACTATCATTTTTGGTTAAATCTTTACAAGATTTAAAAAGATTTTAAAGAAAGGTTTTTATAAAAGAAAAGATTAGATAAATATATATATTTTTGAGAAAATATATATTTGGTCACTTTAACAATTTATGTGATTTGTAATATTTGGTGTGTTAGTTATATGTAACAAAAGTAGGAACTTGAATCCAATGTTACAACTAAACTCAAGACACATTATAATTAAAATTTTGCAAAACTACTCATAATTACGCCTTAAAAACGAGTTACGGAGAATCCGAAGAATCGGACACCATTTATGGTCAAAACGGACGACGGACGAATCTATAAACGTATCGCCAATCCGAGGAGTTACTACGACGTTTAGACGATCTTTCAATGCGAAAAATAAATATGCTATCGATAACAAAATTCGGATGATTTTTAAACGTATAAAAGTTTTATGTATTCTTATGACTAAAAAGTCTTTACTTAGTGAATTTATAAAAATGATTTTTTTTTATAAAAATGATAGTATACTTTCAAGTGGGATTATATATTTACTAAATGGGCTTATACTTTCAAGTGGGCTTATATATTTACTAAATGGGCTTATACTTTCAAGTGGGCTTATATATTTACAAAATGGGCTTATACTTTCAAGTGGGCTTATATATTTACTAAATGGGCTTATACTTTCAAGTGGGCTTATATATTTACTAATGGGCTATCTTTACTAAATGGGTTTAACATAAATACATGGGCTAAGCCCAATATCAAAACTCATGGGCTAAGCCCAATACCAAACATATGGGCCAAGGCCCAATAACATTAAGCCCAATACTATTTAGGCCCAATACTATTTAAGCCCGACACTATTGAGGCCCAACACTATTGATGCCCAACACTATTGAGGCCCAACACTATTTGGGCCCAATAACATGAATTCTTGGGCTAAGCCCAATGACATATAATTGGTAAAAATTACAATTGTACAATTTACTTATAAAAAGACACGAAATCAAGAAGACAAGACCCGATGATACAACTCACAAGATACAAGATTACATATATATATATATATAGAGAGAGAGAGAGAAAGTATAATGTACAAAACTCCTTAACGTACGTTAACGTACGCGACAAGAATACAACGTGCGTGATTAACATATAACGTGCGTGATTTGTATGATAAAGGCTCTGATTCGTGATTATAAGGGCTCCCATGCGTGATTTTTGGCTCCCATGCGTGATTTTTTGACTCCCATGCGTGATTATCACAAAACCAACGGATCCATGCGTTATTAGGGCTCCCATGCGTGATTACATCCGTGATCTGATGGTTACGGGCATCGCGTACGTGAAGTAGGATAAGGCCTTTTGTATGTTAACCGCTCCCTATATATATATATATATATATATTTGGTGAAATATATATATAACAACTTAACAATTCATTCATCTAAATACACAGTTCAACGAACAATAAAGACATACAAGTCTTACACATATTTAAGACACAAGACTTGTACTCAAGTCATTTACAAAGACCGAAGTGTCTAACAAATATAAGAACATTTGTAGGTCGCAACATTGTTCAAGACGACCACGCGTGAGATCACGAACACTTATCATTCACGAACGCAATACTGTGAGTTCATGTCCCCTATTCATTTAAATGTTTTACAACTTTACAACTATCGGGGAAAATACATGTTCAACGCATGTTAAAGTTAGGGAATGAAACACCTTAGATCATGTGCGGATTAGGGTTATACATCTAAGCACCATTAATCCAGTTTGGACCTAGGTACAAGTGGTTAGATCTAATGGTTTTGGCGAGCCCCACTCTTGGTCGTGGACCCATACAGAAGAGTGCTTTTGTGTCCCAGTCGATAGGAGTCGACATAAAAATCGTCTAGGGTTGGATTGCTTCCTTTTTCATCACACATATTAATGTCCTCGCAAAACATTAATGATCAACGATTTCATTGACGCTTTACATACTACAACTTACATTTTAAATACATCTTTTACAAGTAAACTGCATGAATTCGCCAACTTTTGTTGATGTTTTCGAAACTTAACATGTATTTCAGGGAATTAACTGACCATGTCGGAATTCTCAGTCAAGATAACAAGTATCGGTACTCCATGCCATCTTTTGGAGGGTTTAACTTTTATATTCCGCCTCTTTGCGGTAATATAATGGTTTAAACCTTAGTAGTTTATTTTCATTTTGACGTATGAAACAATAACACTTTACTTTTATCTTAATGGTTTGTAACCGACACACTAAACTTATGTTGTAATGTTTTGAATCAATTATGTAATGGCAATGGAGTATGTTTATTCATATAGTATGTTCATGTACATCGATATTTATGCAATGAAAACCATACATATCACACCTCGCGCTTCCGCTATGAGCGGGTGTGACAGTTTGGTATCAGAGCATCGATTGTAGTGAACCAGGATTCTTTCTCGAGTCTAAGTCTACAATCACTAGGGATCTCTCACGAAAACCATTTAAACACAAACAAATGTTTTCAATTGCATAAACATTTTTCATGGTACGTTTTCAACAAGAATTCATCTCATACAAATCAAGCAAGGACATTAGTGTCTTAGTCATCTAAATGGTAGACATGAAACTTTAAGTTAAACCACACAACTCAATTAGGATAACTTAAAATGAACATTGTGTGAAAAATACATTTCGTGTATATATGTAAAGTAACAAATATTCATACGTGTCGAACAACTTATTTCTCAGGTCACCATGTCTTCATCTGAAGGTAGTAATGTATACAACGACGTAGACCCCATGGAGATTGTATCCGACAACGATTACGTGCCGGAGGTTCAGGTCATCTTATCTGATAGCGACTCTACATCTGACAGCGACATGGATGACTTTCAACCATTCGCACTTCTAGGCGAGATCATCGATGATGATGTGTTAGCTATTCCCCCTATACTCAACGATATAGTTATTTTGGGTCACCCGGAGGGTGAACATGTGGTCGAGATTATACCCTTTGACGTCGTTCCTCTTGATATCATGCCTTTTATCGTCGACCTCGACGATGACGACGACGTCATTCCAGTGATTCCGGTGGATCACATGGATGCTGATTTGGGAGACGGAGAAGTTCACGATGTGGTTATCTTAGACATTGCATCACCAGTGGTCTCGGTGATCGATATTTCTTCTGATGCAGATAGCGACTCAGATGCTTCCTCTTATGCATCCGTTACTTCGTCTGCACTGCAGGCCATTGGCCTACAGCGAAACGCAGACTTTAGGGATGACGCCATGCCAGCAGAGCCAGCCATCCCTGCACCTGTTCAGGTCCCTGCTCAAGAGACATCTCCTGAGCACATTCGCCTCATGCGCTTCACACCTATCATACCACCCACTGGTCATACCGATGAGGCCGGACCATCCGGACATGCCCACATACTACCCGGTGATATGGACCTATACTATCAGCAGTTTCGCTCAGTCCCACAGGTCCCTGTCGAGCCTCTTATTGCGCCACACTCTCCACCTCATGTTATGCCCAGGTCAGATCCATACCATCCATTGCATTACCCAGCTGTCACTACCGACGATCTTCTGCTATCTCTGCAACTTCAGGTCGACATACTCTTTCGCAGAGTCCATGAGCTTTAGCAGCTTGAAGACGCTAGACCACCACCACCAGTTCATGCACCACCACATGCTACACCACCACCACCTGTTTTTCCACCTGACTTAGATGCTCGTGTGCTGACACTCGAGCAGCAGATAGATTTCCTTATCCGTCGAGTTCATGAACTCGAGGAGGAGCTTACTCACGTTCACGGTTTGGCACTTCTGACTCCACCACCTATCCCCCCTCCACCATAGACGTTCACTTGCAGGTTATCTTTTGTAACGGGATGTAGTTACCCATTTTTGTGTGTATATATTGATGCTCCACCGAGTTTTGAAGACAATCGACAGACAGCGGATCACACAGTTGGAAGGAAGATTTTGTTATCTCTTTTGTTGTACTAGACTAGTATGACCGGGTTACGTAGCCTGAGTCCATTTTGTTTCCTTTCAAACAATTATGTAACCGGTTGACTAATATATATGAAAAACTTGGTGTTATCTTTTATATGCATCTGAATGGTCTGGTTGGACATATCTTATTGCTTATGTTAACTTATTTACTCGCATTATATGTTTCTTGGTGATATTGCTATTAATGTTATAAATATTTTCTTTTTCTTTCTTCTTACTTAATAAAAATTTTTAACAAACCAAATCAACGTCTAATCTTTATCCTATTTCTCCTTTGGAAGAATCATGCCACCAAGGAGAGTTTTACGTTCACGGACAATTAATCCACCCCACCCCACCTATGCCTACGACTGAGTCAGAACTGAATGCACTAATTGAAGAAAGGATAACACAAGCCATAGCACTGTATGAAGCATCGCGCGTCGAAACCAGTGGCGGCACTGGCGGAACAGGCGGTACTTCAAACGGAAACAATGCTAATGGTAAGAGTTAGTCATTTTCTTTTAGTGACAACTCATTCAATTCCTTTTGTGATCTATTCGTGCGATTCACTGTTTACTCATTCATAATCTGTTTGTCCAATTTCAGGGTGCACGTTCAAGCAGTTTCTGGACTGCAAGCCACTTAACTACGATGGCACAGGCAGTGCTGTGGCTTTCGTGCGATGGACTGAGAAAACGGATTCCACTATCAGAATGAGCAGATGTTCCGCTAATCAGCAAGTCACTTTCATTACTGGCCTGTTTCTCAACGACGCCCTTACATGGTGGAACTTACAAGTGCAAACTTTGCGTGATAACGCTGCTTATGCGTTGACTTGGGATGAACTGAAAGAACTCATGAGGGATAAGTACTGTTCTCGTGCTGAACTCCAAAAGTTGGAGAACGAGTTTTGGCACCTTACCATGGTCAGAGCTGATATCACGAGATATACGCAAAGGTATCACGATCTGTCCCGCGTGATTCCTTATATTGTATCACCTGAATACAAGCGTATCGAGAGCTATATTTGGGGACTTTCTCCAAACATTCGAAGTCTGGTTACTGCAGCTAAACCCACAACTATTACACATGCTGTGACTATAGCCGTGAGTCTCACTGAAGATGGGGTCAGGATGAATATATTCTCAGAGAAAGGTGACTAGAAGAAGGAAACACATGTCGAGTCTTCCAACAGTGGGAAGAGGAAGTACTCGAATTTCAAGAAGGGAACCCGTGGTAATAACAACAACAATAGTAACAACAACCACAACCACAACAACAATAACCCCAACAACAACAACCACAGGCGACATAATAACTCGCAAAAGGATGCAAGGGCATTTGTAGCCACAAACGACACTGGTCCAAGAAGTATGCTGGTACTTTACCCAAGTGTGAGCGATGCAAATATCATCACTTGGGCGATTGTCGGGTTGTCAAGTGTGACAAGTGTGGCAAGAGTGGCCATCGTGCTGATTCATGTTGGGGAACGGGAAATAATACTGGATCGGGAAGTGGAAATGGTAACAAGAATGGGAACGGAAATGGGCGTGGTCAAGGATGTTTTGGATGCGGAAGCAAAGACCACTTCAAAAGGGATTGCCTAAAGAAAACCAGGCTCGTGGTCGATCATTTGTGATTGGAGCCAAGGATGCGCGCCAAGACCCTAATGTGGTCACTGGTACGTTCCTCATCAACAATCATTTCGCATCCATATTATTCGATACTGGAGCCGATTTTAGCTTTATTTCTATAGAATTTAAAAATATTCTGGGCTTAGAACCTAGTAAGCTAGATGTTCCACATTCTATAGAATTGGCTAACGGTAAACTAGTAGAGACAGGAGAAGTTGTTAAGGAGTGTACCTTAGAACTTGGCGAACAAAAATTCAATATCGATCTCTTACCCGTTGAATTGGGTAGTTTCGACGTAGTGGTTGGCATGGATTGGCTATCCAATAATCGAGCCGAAGTCGTTTGCCACAAGAAAATCATTCGCCTACCACTACCGAACGAAGAGACACTTGTGATACATGGAGAGAAGCGCGATTCCCCATTGCAGATCATCAATTGCATGAAGGCACAAAAGTGCTTACGGAAAGGATGTATTGCCTTTCTAGCACATGTTGTGGACAAGAAGGCCGATGGACCGAAGTTGACAGATATTCTGATAGTAAAAGAATTTCCCGAAGTCTTTCCTGAAGACTTGCCAGGACTACCACCTTATCGACAAGTCGAATTTCACATCGACTTGGTACCAGGAGCCGCACCCGTAGCTAAATCTCCATATCGATTAGCACCTTCTGAAATGCAAGAGTTATCCATACAACTGCAAGAGTTGTTGGATAAAGGATTCATTAGACCGAGCTACTCGCCTTGGGGAGCTCCAGTCTTATATGTAAAGAAGAAGGACAGAACTTTCAGGATGTGGATCGATTATCGCGAGTTGAATAAACTTACCATCAAGAATCGGTATCTATTACCAAGGATTGATGACCTATTCGATCAACTACAAGGGTCGAGCTTCTACTCAAAGATAGACTTACGATCGGGGTATCATCAATTACGGATTCAAGAAGAAAGCATACCAAAAATGGCTTTTCAGACTCGTTGCGGTCATTACAAGTTTCGCGTTATGCCTTTTGGTTTAACGAATGCACCAGCGGTCTTCATGGATTTAATGAATCGCGTGTGCAAGCCGTATCTTGACAAATTCGTCATAGTGTTTATTGACGACATTTTGATAAACTCTCGATCGACTGATGAACATGAACAACATCTGAGAACCATTTTGGAGTTTTTAAAGACGGAGAAACTATACGCGAAATTTTCTAAGTGCGAATTTTGGATTCGCAAGGTACAATTTCTCGGGCATGTAGTGAATGAAAAGGGCATTCAAGTAGACCCGTCGAAGATTGAAGCGATTAAGAATTGGGAAGCGCCCAAGGCTCCTACTGAAGTGCGATAATTTTTGGGCTTAGCGGTATATTATCGGAGATTTATTGAGAATTTTTCAAAGATTGCTCAACCGCTCACTTCTCTTACACAGAAAGACAGGAAATTCCATTGGGGAGAGAAACAAGAAGCAGCATTTCAACTTCTTAAAGACAAGTTGTGCATTGCACCAATCTTATCATTACCCGACGGTACCGATGACTTCATTGTATACTGTGATGCTTCGCATCAAGGTTTGGGTTGTGTACTCATGCAACGTGAAAAAGTTATCGCGTACGCATCTCGCCAACTGAAAGTTCACGAGAAGAACTATACCACTCATGACCTAGAGTTAGGCGTGGTGGTATTTGCTTTGAAAATTTGGCGACATTACTTATATGGTACTCAGTGCACTATTTTCACAGATCATAAAAGTCTCCAACACATATTCAACCAAAAAGAATTAAATATGCGTCAGCGACGTTGGGTTGAATTATTGAATGATTATGATTGTGAAATCAAGTACCATCCGGGCAAGGCGAACGTTGTAGCAGACGCCTTAAGCCGCAAGGAACGAGTTAAAACACTAAGAGTGCGAGCACTAGAAATGACGATTCACATAGATCTTACTACACGAATTCATAATGCACAACAAGAAGCGCTTAAGGAAGAGCATATTCTAGCAGAAACACTTCGAGGCATGGAAAAACAATTAGTGCCAAAAGAAGATGGAACTTTATACATTATGGATCGAATTTGGGTTCCACTCTTTGGAGGCCTTCGAGATGTTATTTTTGAGGAAGCTTATAGGTCCAAGTACTCGATCCATCCTGGATCGGATAAAATGTACCAAGACTTGAAAGAGTATTATTGGTGGCCTAACCTCAAGGGTGATATCGCAACTTATGTCGGAAAATGCTTGACCTGCGCGAAGGTCAAGGCTGAATATCAGAAACCCTCGGGCTTGTTACAACAACCCAAGATTCCCGTTTGGAAGTGGGAACAAATATCGATGGACTTCATTACGAAGTTACCCAGGACCTCAAGAGGCCTTGACATGATATGGGTAATCGTCGATAGATTGACAAAGTCCGCGCACTTCTTGCCGATTCGGGAGAAGGATAGTACTGAGAAACTAGCGGAACTCTATCTCAAAGAAATAGTGGCTCGTCATGGAGTGCCTATTAAAATCATTTCGGACCGAGACGGTCGTTTTGTTTCAAGAATTTGGAAATCATTTCAACAGGCCTTTGGATCTCATTTGTATCTAAGTACGACCTTTCATCCACGAACTGACGGCCAGAGTGAACTGACAATCCAAACACTCGAAGATATGCTTCGTGCACGTGTTATGGATTTAGGCGGCAATTGGGATACTCATCTACCTTTAGTTGAGTTTTCCTACAATAACAGCTACCATACTAGTATACAAGCTGCACCGTTTGAAGCTCTTTATGGTAGAAAGTGTCGCTCTCCGCTATGTTGGGCGGAAACAGGCGATAGTCAATTAATTGGTCCGGAACTAGTCCAAGAGACTACAGATAAAATTTTTCAGATACGAGACCGTATCAAGGCGGCTCACGATCGACAAAAGATCTACGCAGATAAAAGACAAAGACCATTATCTTTCGAGGTTGGAGACAAAGTCTTATTGAAAGTCTCGCCTTGGAAAGGAGTAGCGAGGTTCGGTAAACGTGGAAATCTTAACCCACGTTACATTGGACCATTTGAAATCTTAGAAAAGATTAGCACTGTTGCCTACAAGTTGAAGTTACCAGATGAACTTAGCAGTGTGCACGGCACGTTTCATGTGTCGAATCTTAAAAAGAGTCCAACACAAGAAACCGTTATCGTTCCTGCGGATGAAATTCACATTGACAACAAACTCCAATTCACTGAAGAACCTGTAGAGGTCATGGACTGGAAGGTCCTGAAAACACGGAGAAGTCGTATCAAGCTAGTAAAAGTTCGTTGGAACTCTCGTCACGGACCCGAGTATACTTGGGAACGCAAAGACTAAATTAAAGCCAAATATCCTCATCTGTTTAAGAAGACTCCTACAAATAATAAATAAGCTTGAATTTCAGGATGAAATTCTCAATAACAGGGGGAGAATGTGACAACTGCCACTTTCTGGTAATTTACGTACATTTAAAGCAATGATTTACATTATACAAGTATGTCTTTTGAATATTCGAACTGCATGATTTCATGATATACATCTTAGAATACTCATGGAATATTCATTTATGATGCACATGATTCATTTTTATTGGTTACATTTGAAACAGTGTAAACAATGCATCGAAACAACTAGAGTAGTACCTAGTAAACTAGCGTGCTGACGAAAACTCAGGATCCGCAGAAATCATCTAAATGACATCTTTAGGACTCAGACGAAAGTCCAACACCAAATATACATTAAACTCTAATTGGAAATGCAAGGGTTTGGTCTACTACTTTCCCGATGTCGGGTAGCACTAGAAACTGCCCGAAAAGCGCTAAAAGTTACCATTTCAATATTTTTCCACAAAATTCAGCATTAGTAATTTTATTACAAGATGCAAAAGTGTTGTTTAAACACAAATTTCATATAAAAATACATAGGGAATATCATTTATATATACATAATCGAATTTTTCCCTACAACTTTCATAAGTTAACCTTTCGACTATCTACTTGCGGAACAAGCACTTTGTTGGGATTGAACCCTACCAAAGGAACAGATAATTAAAGCCAAAACTGGATCAGAGCAGTGGATCCAGAATAAGCAGATGTTGTGTTACAAGTCTCTCCCCTTGAAAGTGGTTTCAACATCTGCTGACCTCCTATCTACTGATCATTACAACTACTGGCCTACAACCGCTAATCAAGACAAAGACTAAAGACCTGCTGTTCAATCTATTGCTATTGGGTCAAGCACTGCTGGTAGTTATCAAGTACTGCTGGAGTCACAACAGTGGAAGGACCATCAGTAGTTTAGTCTATTTATGTAATGTATTGTATAGCAGTTGTTAGGTTAAGCAGTGTTTGTATAGATCAGTTGTTAGAAGTTGTTAGGAGGTTAGATGTCACTTTCATGGTGACGTCAGCTTAGATGCTTAAGTGGTTTGCCCGTGCCTATAAATAGAACAGTACCATGCACTGTTCTATTTAGCTCTTTCACTATCTTCTTCCTGCACGAACAAATACAGTGAGCTCAGGCTGAGGGGGAGTTTGTTACATACTTGCAATTGTAATTGAATCTTGTAATAAATTCAAGCATTCGGTTCAATGTTAAACTTGTATGTTAAAAGCAATTCTCTCGTTTGATTGTGAAAAGTTTGTTTCCATTATAATTCCGTTGCACAACTCATTCATCTTCATATTATTTCAAACGTAAAACACAATCAAAACCAAAATCAGATCCTAATAATTGGTATCAGAGCTTGGACAGTCAAATTTGATTTAACAATCATTTTGACATAAATAGTTCAGCTCAAAATCGTTGATACACATAGTTTGTTCGTTTTGTTCAAAAACAGAGCAAGGTTTAATCACCAACAAAGTTGATTAATCAGTGCCTGTAAAACAACCTGGATAACGTCACAATCGCAAGATGATAAGAATAACATTGGCTCTCTTTTCAAACCACCCATGCTTAAACGTAATGAATACAACATCTGGCAGAGAAGGATGGGTCACATCCTTGCTCAACAGAATACTGGATGTTGGAGGTCTGTTGTTTTTGGTCCCAATGTTCCTATGGTGCCAAGTGCTGAGGATGCAAAGAAGTTCGTACCTAAACCATCTGAAAACTATACTGAAACTGATTTTCAAAAGTTCGAACTTGATGCCAAAGTATTTAGCATCATAGCATCTGCATTACCCAATGAGATCTATGCTGGACTGTTACATTGTAACAGTGCCAAAGAGCTATGGGATACACTGAAGGAACAGTTTGGGGGGAACAGAAGAGGTTATTGAAAACAATAGGGAAATTCTGAATCAGCAGTATGAAACATTTTGTCACATCAAGGGCAAATCATTGACTCAGCAGTTTGAATGATTCAGTTGTCTCATTAGTGAACTAAGGCTTGTTAAAGTAACATTTCCAAATTCAACTCAAAATAGCAGGTTCCTTAGATCACTACCAGAAAAATGGGATAACATTGCATTTGTTACCAGAAACTCTGCTGAGTTCAAGGATCTGACCCTGACCCAACTTCATGGTAGACTCCTGACCTATGAAAGGGAGCTAAACCAGAAAAAGAAGTTGCAAGAGTCTGGCAAAGTTGCTGATGATTATTCATTTGGCAGCACAGCTCTTTTTGGTCAGGAAGAATCTGGTAGCAGTAGTAAGGATCAGGGTTATGATCACTTTATTGATATAACTGCTGGTGGAAATTTTAACAACCCCGATTCTCACTCTGCAAATTATGCTTTTACTGCAAATTGTGAAAACCAGATGTCAGATAACTTGTGTTTTGAACTCAATGATTTGCAACACTTTGATCCCACTAACTTAGAAGAAATGGACATTTTGCATCAATTGGCTTTGCTTAGTGTAAGAACAAGCAAATTCTACAAAAGAACAGGGAGAATGCAGGAGTCAAACCACTGGCCCAATAATCACTCATCCCAGCTCAAACCCTAGACTACAACATGAAAGCACTATGCACTATACCCAATATACCCCTGCTGCCTATGTTAACAATGCTCACTATGCTGCAACCCCTGTGTCTGTGCCTTATGTTCAAACCACTGTTCCACAAATTTAGTATGTTCAAACCCCTGTCCCTCAGGCACAAGTGCAACCTGTTGCACCTCAACCAGCTGCTCCAACAGTAACACAACCAGATTAGCAAAGTTTTTTCACTCAAGGCTTTGTTGACTGGAGCAGTATGCCTGATGAGCTTAGTGATGAAAACTTTGCACTCAATGCTTTTAATGATCCTACTAATGATGAATTTTGTTTGATGGCATTAGAGTCTATACCAGAAGGGGTAGAAACTGAAGGTGAACAACTAAGTGCTGAAATAGTGGATGAGGTGACTGAAGCAGTGGTTACTGAAGTTGCTGGTGAACTACTGTTGGGAGAAAATTCAGAAACCCTGATTGAACCGCTGATTGATCCTTGGTCCAAAGAAGACAAGGAAGAAAAAGAAGAGGAGGAAGAGGGTGAGAAAGAAGAAAGAGCTAATGAAGAAAATCATCAATGTGATTGTGCCATGATGGCTGCTGCTAAGGTAACACCTCAAGTTCTTGAAAAACTATGTTCAGACAAATGCATTATTGCGTTTGCTAACATCAAAGAGGTAAATGAAAACCTTAGGGATAAGGTCTTAACTGATGAAGTCAAATTTGAAAAGTCATTAAAAGAACTTAGAAACAAATTGGCTGAAAAAGACAAAGAAATCAGCAGCCTCAAAAAAGAGCAGAGCATAACCAAGACTCAACTCCAAACTGTGGTAGAAAAATACCAAGTTTGCAAAAAGGAGTTGGAGTCCACCCAGATCACTTGTGAAAGATGGGTCGAATCCTGCAAAGGATATGAAGTAATGCTTGAAAAACAGATTAAAAGCAATGTGAAATTTGGTGTTGGTTATAGAAAATATGATGATGAAAACACTGCTTTTGAAAAATCTGTTCAAACCACTGAATTCATTCCCACAAACAAGAATGGCCAAGAAGTGAAAATCACTGATAAACTTGGTAACAAAATCACACTTGAAAGACCAGGGGGATCCTCTACTTTTGAGGAAATTGAGAAATACCAATTTAAACCCTCATGGTCTGACGAGTGTGACATTCTTGAAAATTTTAAACCCATGGATTTCACAACCACTGATGGTGTTAAATCTCCAAAAGCAAAAGTCATTCCTCTCAAGGACATCCCAACAGAGGTTAAAAACTCTGTTGCAAAGGAGTCTGAAAAGAGAAAGAAGAGAGAAAAGATCAAAAACTTGTTTTGTGAATTTTGTGAAAAAAGGAATCATCTAACAAAAGATTGTTTCCATTTAAAAGCATATGATTTAAACAAAACAAGTGTCATTGTCCCTGCTGAAAGCTGCACTATCTGTGGTAAAACAAACCACAAAACTCAAGCATGTGTGTATCTCAAAAACTTTGATGTTAAAAATAATGAGTACACTGCTAAAACATCCTTGAGTCCATCAACATCATCTGTCAGATTCACCAAGAATCAACCACTGTTTGTGCCAGTCCAAACAGCTGTTACAAAACAGCTGACTCAAACATCTGTCCAAAGAAATGTTCAAGTGAATGATGCACCCCCGGCCAACCAATTCAGAAAAGGCAAGGAACAATCATCTTACCAAAGGATTCCACATGTTTATGACACCTACAAAAGGCCCTCTAAACCAAGAGTGAATAGGCATCCTTTTGGTTATCAGCAAGTGATTGGTCAAAATCCACAACAGTGGTTAGAGAAAAACAGTCCTAAAACTGTCCAATCCCCTGATCTAACCACTACCCATGCATCTGAATTCATCCCAAACACTGTTGAGACCCCATCCAAAGCCTTATTGGCTTTGGAGACCCTAATGAACTAATCCTTTTACTTCATGTGCAGGGAGCTTCTGCATGCTTAGATAGTCTTTGGTATGTAGATAGTGGAGGCTCCAGGCACATGACTGGATGTAAAGCCCTTCTCAAAGATTTCAAAATTCATGGAGGGGGTGATATATCCTTTGGTAATAATAGTAAAGGGAAAGTTCTGGGGTCTAGTACAGTACAAACTGGAAATGTAAAATTTAAAAATGTCAATCTGATAGACAATCTAAAATTCAATCTCCTGAGTGTTTCACAAATGAGTGACAAGGGGTATGGGTCATTCTTCACAAAGGAGTGTTGTAGGATTGTTGGACCAGAAATGGTTGAAAAGATTGAAGCAATAATAAAAATTGGAAAAACAAAACTTGTTGCTCAAAGAAGTGGCAATGTTTATGTTGTTGATATGTCAAAAGAGTGTCCCATAACTGATGCCTGTCTATTCTCAGCTGCCTCTAACAAAGAGACAGAAGTTTGGCACAGAAGATTGGGGCACACAAATCTCAAGACAATCACTGAAATTTCAAAAAATGGCCTTGTAAGAGGCTTACCACAAAAATTGTTTTCATGTTCTGAGCATTGTGTTTCCTGTTTAAAAGGAAAACAACATAAAAGCTCTTTTAAGTCCATTGAAGAGTCCAAAACAACCCAGTGTTTGCAAATGCTGCACATGGATTTGTTTGGCCCAGTTCAAGTCATGAGTCTCAAAAAGAAGAAATATTGTTTGGTTATTATTGATGACTTTTCTAGGTTTACATGGACTTTCTTTTTACACTCAAAAGATGAGACTGCAGGCATTTTGCAAGACTTTGTGACACAGGTTGAAAAGCAATTTGACCTTCCAGTAAAAGTCTTCAGGAGTGACAATGGCATAGAATTCAAAAATAAGGAGTTGGATGCCTTCTGTGTGAAGAAAGGGATTGTAAGGCAGTACAGCATCCCTAGAACACCAGAGCAAAATTGGGTAGTTGAAAGAAAGAACAGGACACTGATTGAAGCAACTAGGACCATGCTTGCTGATTCAGGTTTACCTTTGACTTTCTGGGTAGAGGCAGTAAAAACTGCTTGCTATGTCCAAAACAGAGTTTTAATAAACCCCAGGCACAAAAAGACTGCTTATGAAATTCTGTATAAAATCAAACCACTAATCTCATACTTTAAAGTATTTGGCTGCCCATGCTTTATTTTGAATTTAAAAGATTCCATATCAAAATTTGCAGCCAAAGTAGACAGTGGTTATCTTTTGGGATACTCTACCACTGCTAAGGCGTACAAAGTGTTTAATACAAGGACTAAAACAGTGGAAGAGACTTTGAATGTGAAGTTCAATGAACTTTCATCAATGAAAATCCCAGCAAATCCTGCTGATTTATTTGATCTTGATAAATTCACATTTGATAGTGTTGCTGTCAAGACTAACAGTGTAGGTCCATCAGAGGATTCATCACCAGACTATGGGTATGAGATCATTATTCCTCAACAAAAGTCTGCCACAATGGGAAAAGCATCAGTTGTACAAAACAGCTGTCAAAGCTCAACCACTGCTACCTCAACAATTGTTGACCAAAGTAGCCCATCAACCTCTGCTTCCACATCATCAAACACTGCGGACAAAAGTCCCCAAATAGTGGATAAAAGTCAGCATGTATCCACACCATTACCTCCTATTCCACCACCTTTTGAAGCCACTGCTGGATCATCAAAGTCACCAAAAGTGGTTAGCTCAGATGATACACATCTACAGCCTTCACCAACAAATGCCATCATACCATACCAAGGAGATTTAATCTTCTTGAGATCTCATCCACCTGACCAAATCATTGGCAACATCAATGAAAGGGTGCTCACAAGAAGCCAAACCCAAAACATTTGTCTTTTTGCTGGTTTTCTATCACTCCATCAGCCAGTCAAGTACCAAGAGGCACTGAAAGACAACAGCTGGGTAGAAGCCATGCAAGAAGAGCTCCAACAGTTTAAAAGACAACAAGTATGGGAGCTTGTACCACTGCCAAAAGATGTAAGCCCCATCGGCACAAAGTGGGTCTTCAAGAACAAAACTGATGAAAGGGGCATTGTTGTTAAGAATAAAGCCAGGCTTGTGGTTCAAGGTTACAGACAGGAAGAGGGGATAGACTATGATGAAACTTTTGCCCCTGTAGTAAGATTAGAAGCTATAAGACTGTTCCTGGCCTTTGCTGCCAACCACAACATGAAGGTGTTCCAAATGGATATCAAAAGTGCTTTCCTCTATGGTACAATTCAAGAAGAGGTGTATGTCTGTCAACCTCCAGGTTTTGAGGATCCATTTTATCCAGATCATGTCTACAGGCTAAATAAAGCCTTGTATGGCCTGAAACAAGCACCTAGCGCTTGGTATGAAACTCTTTCCACCTTTCTACTCTCAAATGGTTTCAAAAGAGGTACCATTGATAAAACACTGTTTCTAAAATGGAGAGGAAAGGATTTAATGATTGTCCAAATTTATGTGGATGACATTATTTTTGGAAGCACATGTAATAAAATGTGTGAAGAGTTTAGGCAACTCATGACAGCTGAGTTTGAAATGAGTGCAATGGGTGAGCTGCAATGCTTTCTTGGTCTCCAAGTTCAGCAAATGCAAAATGGCACTTTCATTCATAAAAGCAAATATGCTAAAGAACTTTTAAATAAATTTGATATGAATGATTGTAAACCATGCAGCACACCTATGGCAACAAATAAGCTAGTCATGTCTGATGAAAAGGATGAGCTGATTGACCAAACTCTATATAGAAGCATGATTGGGTCTTTGTTGTACCTAACTGCATCTAGGCCAGACATCATGTTTGCAACATGTGTTTGTGCAAGAAGTCAATCAGCCCCTAGAAAATCCAACCTTATTGCTGTAAAAAGGATATTCAGATACATAAAAAGTGCTCCCACACTTGGTATCTGGTATCCAACTAATGGGAATATCAAGCTTTCAGGATTTTCAGACAGTGACTTTGCTGGATGTAACACCACAAGGAAGTCCACTTCAGGAGGGTGCCAGTTTCTAGGTGATTGCTTAGTTTCATGGCAAAGCAAAAAGTAAGCAGCTGTTTCAACATCCACTGCTGAAGCTGAATATATTGCTGCTGCAAGCTGTACAGCCCAACTCCTGTGGCTTCAAAATCAGTTATTGGATTTTGGTATCACTGCCTTAAAGACACCACTCATGTTGGATAGCCAGGCAGCAGAAATATCATCAAAAATCTAGTTTCCCACTCAACCACTAAACACATCGACATCAGACATCACTTTGTGAGGGATTAATATGAAAAAAGGTTTGATTTCTCTGCATCATGTTCCAACTAAAGACCAGCTAGCAGATGTGCTCACAAAAGTATTAGATACATCCACCTTTGAAAGCTTGGTCTCTAGGATTGACTTGCTAAACATGGAATAACAAGCAAACACTTGTTCTTCTATGAATAAAAGCACTAAAATGTTTTCAGAAAATCAAAAATCCATCCTTAAAATAGCTGAAAATGAAGTTTTCATTAAGATCCTTAAAAGTCTGCCATAACCACTGATTGTTCAAAAGTCTGCTCTACTTCAAAGTCTGTCCACTGCTGAAAGTCAACCCCTGTTCTCTCATTTTCCGGATAAGCACTGATGCTCAAAATCAGTGCTTTATCCACTGATGTGCTATCTACTGATAGTGAAAATCACCCACTGCTTTCATTTGTTACCGTTGTAACCACTGCCTTTCATCAGTAGTTTTCATAAAAGTACTGTCCTTCATTTCATCAGGGGTTGGCACGTGGACAGTACATAGCGGTCAGACCTTTTGTAACCACTGCCACGTCAGCATTCACTTTTCTCCATAAAACCCCTTTCAAAACCCCAAACAGGGTTTTACTGTCGAATTGAATTCTTAAAAATTCCTTTCTCAAAGCAGTTTTCATACTATTCCCACAAATTTCTTCACAACTTTCTTCGATCATCATCTCTAAAATGACAAAATCGAAGTCATCTGCAAAACCCATTTCCAAATCATCTTTAAAAGAGGCCTCTCAAAAGGCTACATCCATCAAAATCCCATACAAACCTTCTCACAACCTTCTGGGTCTTCTCACAAAACCCGGCACCACTGACACCTTCGACTCCATCATTGATATCATGTCTGCATCAAAGTATAAAACTTTGTTAATAGCAGATGCACCAATTTACTTGGCTACCCAAAGAGAGTTCTAAAAAAATGTAACCCTTGACAAACAAGGTGAGACTGTCATAGCCATTAACTCTTCTCTAAAGGGTAAAGCTGTCAAAATTACCCCACAATCCATCTCGGAAGTCTTTGAACTCAATGATCAGCAAGGTAAAATTTCTTTTCATAAAAATGAGTTAAAAATTGATTTCCTTGAAAGGGGTTATGCAGAGTAAATAAAAAGGGATACCTTACAAAAAGGTAATTTTCCACATGCAACAAGATTTTTGTTTCATACTCTGCTTATGTGTGTTTCAAACAAAACCACCTCTTTTAATGAAATACCATTAAAGATTCAAAATCTGGGATATGCTATACTTCAAGATGAAGATTTCAATTACTCCCAGGAAATCTTTAATGATCTGGTTAAAAATGTTGATAAAAAGCCATTCTTACTTTTTCCAAGATTTTTAAGTTACTATTTTGAAAAGAAACTTGGTAAGAATGATGTTGCTGCAATAAAACAAGGTTAATCTTTTCAAATAAACAGCTTAACTACTGAAACTTTTACAAGAATGTCCACACCTTGCAAAACACAAGCAGAGGTGCCTGAGCAGAATTTAGCAGCTACCACTGCTCCTCAGGTATCTGCTGCTGAGCCCACTGCTCAAGGTGATCAAAGTAGCAAAACAACTGCTTTGAAACCCACACCTATAATCACCAAAAAGCCAAACAAAAAGAAAACTCAAAAACCCCCCAAACCTATCAAAAAGGCAACTCTGGAGGATGAGATACCAGAGCAACTGCCAGTGACAACACAAAAGTCACAAGAAACCACTGCTGCTACTTCCTCACAGCAGTTGGTACAAATATCTCAACCCATAACTGAAACTCCTCCTGCTTCTTCTCAAAAAGAACAGGTTGTACACATAGGGACTCCACAATATGATGCTCTGGAATCACTTGCTTCCATCATCCACAGCCCAATGCCCGGGGCAAATTCTCTTTCTACACCTAACCTCACATCCACAATTCCCCCACCAACTAAATTATTGTTGGATGCTATTGATCTGAACCAGGCACAAACCAGTCCTTCTTAGTCACCTATCAATGAGAATATACTTCAACAGATGACTGGGTCTGATGTATCAATCATAGTTAACCCACCAACAAGACCTGAGGAGGTTACACCCCTTGAGTTACAAGTAACTCTTGGTGGTAGTCTAAGTGAAGCAGCCACTACAAATGTTGAACCCACTGGTTTACATTTGGATAGTGGTTACATCAATAAGACTTCCTTGGAGGCAATTCCTTCCATAGCACCTCTGATATCCACCAGTGAGTTTATTTTACCCTCTGGTATCATCAAAAGGCTGTCAAGTGTTGAAGGAAGAAGACCCCAGTACCAAGAAAAAGGGGCATCAATGGTTAATGTTTGGAGTACACTCCCTACCTCAACCACTGATAAAACCACTGCTAGTGGGAAATCAGATGATCCCATTAAATTGGGTGATGGTTTAAAGTACCTGGAATTGACGAAACAAGTTGAAAAACTGGATACCTCTATTGCAGAAATTAAAGAAATGCTGCATCAGTTGTTGAAAGTACAAAAGGTGCAATCCACTGTTGTTCCACCTCAAGCACCTGCTCCACCACAAGAACCTGCTGCAAATGAGCTCTGGAATCTATTTCAAACTTTTCTCCAACAACAAAAACAAATGGCTGATCAGCAACATGCAATACATGTACAAGAGCTGAGAAACACAATGGAGTCTAGGTTCAAGAACACACAAGCAGACATCAAGGCTATCAAGGCCCACATATTGAAAACCACTGGCACTGCTCCTCCAACTGTTCTCTTTATTGATCAATTACCCCCAGATAATGCCAAAAAGGGGGAGAAAATTCAGGAGTGGAAGAAGAAGGGAATAGATGATGGTCTTTACATTGAAACTGAAAAGGATGCCATGACTAGAAAGATTCCCTTGCCAAATGGTAGCAAAAAGGTTGATGTTACCCAAAATGCACTTAATGAAGCTATAGCAAGTGTAAAAAGGGATAGAGATGCAAAGGATATGTCAAGATGGAATGAGGAGAAAAGAGCTTACATGGAGCTGAATGCGCAGGGTTGTTCTGAGCCAAAGGATGTTAAAAATCCTGTGCCAAAAAGAAATCTCACTAGAAAAGTGAGGGAACCCAAATCCATACCATCCAGACTCACTAAGCATACTCCAAAACCACCGTCCAAAAGCCCCCAACATCAAACCTCCACCCAAACAGTTGTTGTAACTCCTGCTGTATCAACATCTGCTGGTACTTCAGTTGTTTCAACATCTGCCATCACTTCAACACACACCACTTCAACACACACCACTGCCTTACCACCACCACCATCACCACCAAAAACAACTTCACCACCATCTCCTCCTGCCAAAAAGCAGAAGACATTAGATGTTACAACATCTATTGTAATGACAACAGTGGTTGAAACACCAGTTGTTTCAACAACTGTTAGTCAATCACAAACCACAGCCATCAAAAACATCACCACTGATCCACCCAAAGCATCATCAGCCTCTCCTATAATAAAAAGAAGAAGGATTTTCATACCTGATGATGATTCTCCATCACCACCACCAACATCTTCAGAATCTCTATCTCTTGTTACAATACCAAAGCCTGTTCCTCTCTCATCAGCTCAAATTCAAAAACCATTAGCTCCTGTAGGTGTTCAATTTCCTCTTGAACTCATAGCAGTCAGAGAAGAAATAAAATCTTTCTACTATGAGGATGATCCTACTAAAAGGAGTTTGCCATTTGTTGAAGGATATCCAAGGCCAAATAATATTGAAGAATATCTGAAAGTCAAAGCTAAACAAGTAGATGATATCTCAAAAAGAAATTCACAAGGGAAATCTGATAGAGAAATTCAGCAGAACTATCAATACTTGCTCACACAAGTCAGATCTTTGGAACAATTTGCAAAGAATGTGTGCCAGCAAGTATCAGAAAAGGCAGATGAATCCCTGAGAAAAGATTATGTTGAAAACAACATGGCCCACAAGAAATACAAAGGAGAAAAACACATGTATAAAGACTGGACCATTCCTGAGCTGGAAAGTGAAGCAGCCAGTATTCAAGACATGATCAAGAATAAAGTGAAACATACTCCTCCAGATTGGGCAAAGTTAAAAAAGAATGTACCTGATAAAAAGGTAGAGCTGAGGAGAATGAAAGAGGAATTAGCTGCTGCTGATTATGGTTCTTTAAATCAAGTGTTGAGATGAAAGAAGATAAAGTCAGGGCTACCTACAAAAGTTTGGAGAAATTGATAAAGATAGATCCTAATGCTCCACAAAGGCCTGACTATCCTGAAGCAGAGGTTTCAAAAAGACCACCAAAGCTGCAAATCAGGAGATCCACTGCTCCAGCTGGTGCAGCCATCTTTAAAAGAAGGCAACAAAAACAGTTGGGTGCTGAAACCTGTCACACCCGACCGCGTAAAACAACAAACCGCGGCGGAAACGCCGGGGAGTGATTGCGACAGAATTAATTGTTTCATAACCATGGCATTCAAAGTTGTATTTTATTTATCAACATAAGAGTTTCATTGTCTTAAACAGGAAACAAAGAGTACATAACAGAATTAAACTAAGTCTATCTCCGTTTTATGTCTCTAAGGCACAGGTCCGCCCTAGTGTCACGATCATAGTCCTAAGCAACAGCTCCTGAAAACACATGTGAAAATAGGTACGTCAGCATAAAAATGCCTGTGAGATACATAGGTTTTGTGAAAATAGGATTCATGACTTGTGTTTTAGAAAATGTTTAGGCATGAACCTTGTGATTTGCTTTGTCTTGTAAATCATTTGAAAAACAATAAGATCAGATGATATGTATAAATAAATGTAAGGTTAAATGAATAACCATGTAAAATGAGTTTGTATATGAGAATTTGTTTGTAAAACAATGTCTTGTGAAAAGTATGTTATTTGTATAAAATGCCATGTGTCTTAAATTGAAATGATTTAAATAACGCTACGTTATGTAATACCATACAAACACTTATATATAGGAAGTACCAGCGGCGTATCCACCATGCTTGTATCATATTACACACGCCTCGTTACTTAAATCACTTACTCAAACCAAACCACCAATGTAAATTGTTTATGTATAATCAAATGTCAAAATGTTATTGTGTAAACCATATCAAATGTCTGTGTTTAATGTAAAACATGAATTGTGTATATCAATGTCAAATTGTTTATGTCTAATGTAAATCATGTAATGTGTATCCAAAAATGTCATGTATGGTAAGTGAAATATATCAACTAAACCATATGTAAAATGCACAAAAACAAGGTATTGAAGAAAAACATGGTTTAAATCAAAGTTATGTTTTGTGGAACAAATGCATGCTATACTGATATAAACATCTATGCGGTGTTGTGAAAATGCATACACTCAAGCCTTGAGACTGTGGCGATAAACCCTTAAACAAATTAAAGGTTTATCTAAGTTATGTGTATTCCAATCCAAACAAACCCAGGATTTCAGGAATGGGAGTTGTCAATTCCTATGGTACCACTACCTACTAACGAACGGTGTGATCAATGTTAATGAATGTATTGTCCCATTTAAAACAACCTAAATGTCATACCAAAATGTAAGCATGTGAAAACAATGCACTAAGTATGTAATCAAATAAACATACATAGCGTGAAATGTAATGTAAAACAATGTACTAAGTATGCACACAATGGACATACATAGCATGAAATGTAATGTAAAACAATGTACCAAGTATGCACACAATGGACATACATAGCATGAAATGTAATGTAAAACGATGTACTAAGTATGCACACAATGGACATACATAGCATGAAATGTAAGGTAAAACGATGTACTAATAATGTACTAATGAACATAGCAAGCATAGGATATGAAAACATGGAAACACGAAAGTAACAAGTAGGCACATGTGTTTCACCCCAAAACAGTTTGAAAGCAGTAAAAGAGGGGTCTATGTACTCACTTGAGATTGCTCAGTAGTCCTTGAGTGACAACCGAACAATGCTAGTGATCTCGGATATCAAACGGCACCTAATATAGGTAACTATGTTAATAAACCGGACCTAAAATGGAGGATCGGATAGAATGAGTGTTCGTAAACCAAACGAGTATGGGAACTCGTGTAATATGGTTTAACAAAGCCTTCATTCTAAAATGAAACCTATCCTAAGTGCTTACGACCCATCGCGACCCCTTAAGGTAGCTTATGCTACTTAAACGCGTCGTGCACGCAAAAGCGCATTCGAGACGTCTAACTAGCCCTATGACAAGTGATATATGCCTAAACATGTTACATAATCAGTTATGTGACAAAAGTTTAGGTTACATATGCTTAATTACCAATTATACATAAAATGGGTATTCTGGTAATTTACCTAAGGCATATAAACTACCTATCATACCACTACTTAAACGATGTGACCATAAGGTATAACCTCGGAAGGTTATTCCCTATATGCTATGGTCACCTATTGTGTTTGGTCGGATCCTAATGACCGACCAAATGGGTCGGGTTCGAAGGTATAAGCGATTTATTAGATCGCTTACCCTTACGACCCTAGACAAGCACAAAGCTAAAAGTGACGAGCTAAGCATGTTAAAACATGATTAACTAAGTTAGAAAATAGGTTTGGTATCAAAACAAACGGTCTTGATACCCACAAGTAGTTTGGTTACAAAATACGCAAGAATACGTATCTTGGCCGAAACTACGGCTCGTCACTGAGCCTAGATAACGTGGTAATCAGCAGGTATAGTCACTAGGGACTATAACCATTGTGGTCACACTCACATTATGAAGTTCCAACGAACTTCGCATTGACCATAAACTGGTCAATGCAGAAAGTCAAACAAAGTTTGACTTTCGGACTCGAAAAGCAATAAAAGAACGAAGGAACACTTACAAAGGGTCCCCGAAAGCTAATCTTGATCCAAGTAGCTCAGGTATGAAACAATGGTTTCAACTTAGACCTTCTCAAATCAGATTTGTGAGGAAATGAGTGAACATAAGGTGGGTATTTATAGTTAATGGACAACCGTTAGGATCGTTTATCGAATAACGTGATCGAATCTCATCTGTACACTTGTTGGAATGTTGTGGTAACTCAATTGGCCACTCACCATAAGGTATCAACACTTGGCATTGGCCTTTGGAGGGGTTAAAAGGCTGTAACAGCTGAAAAAAAAAAACGATTTGCTACATCTGGCCCCTGCTTGTGCACCGTAACACTAATACCCTTACGGTGCGCAAGGGCCTTGCAGGTCTGATATTTTCAAAAGTGGCAAAACAGGCCCCTGCACCTTGTTTCGTTGCGTAACGGCTCTTCTAACACCCGTCAAACCTAATTTCAAGCTCCACAATGATGTTAAAACATAGGGAACATGAAATGTGCAAAAAAATATGTCAGATGTCAGTTCGTTTGGCTGTACGATTGCGATGTTCGGTTAATTACGACGGAATGCGCATAAGCGCGAAAAACGATCCAAATGGCGTGACGAATGGATTTTTCTTATGCCAAACACTAAAATAAAATATTTTAGTGCTTACATAAATTTTTGGATGTCCAGATGTATTCAGAACGTAAGATATGCGCGAAAGTGCAAACTTGTGCACTTTTTGATACTTTTAGTCCCTGAATGACCCAAAAGTTTATTTTAGCACACCGAACACCTCAAATCCTATTTCTAAGCCGTTTAAAGGATATTTAAGGTGTGTTTAACTTATGGTCATGTTTCGGAATGTCTGTTACAGTTCAAATTGGCATACTTTCGCAGTTTGTTAAGTTTAGTCCCTGTACGCGAATTAACTTGTTTTTGCCATACCAAAGCCTTCAAAACTTATTTCTAAGTTATGTAAAGGTTATTTAAGGTATGTTAAGTATATGTTGATATTCCAGAGTATTTTTCGCATTAAACTGACTATGTTTACGTACCAGTTTGCGTATAACTCTCCAGAAAGCGATGTAGAGTTTAAAATTGAACAAAAGTCAAAACATGAAAAATGTAAAACATAACCAAACAACATTGGGATCAAATAACATTGTTTTATTGATAACTGAACTGTTCACAATGATTACATGCACAGATGTTACAGTCTCCCCTACTTGTGGAAATTTCGTCCCGAAATTTATTTAGAGGAAACTCGTGGAAAAAGATGCGGATATTTTGCCTTCATTTGATCTTCGCGTTCCCAAGTAAACTTGGGTCCACGTTTAGATTCCCAGCGAACCTTGACCAAAGGAATGCGCTTGCGTTTAAGCCACTTGACTTCACGTTCCATGATTTCCACTGGCTTCTCAACAAATTTCAGTGTTTTATCAACACGAATTTCGTCAAGCGGTATGTGGAGGTTCTCATCAGCTAAACACCTCTTGAGATTGGACACGTGAAAGGTTGGGTGAACATTTCCAAGTTCAGGAGGTAACTCAAGTCTGTAGGCTACCTTACCGATTCTTTCGACGATCTTGAATGGTCCAACGTATCTAGGTGCAAGTTTTCCTTTCTTTCCAAATCTGATCACACCTTTCCAAGGTGAGACCTTAAGTAATAGTCGATCACCGACTTGAAATTCCAAGGGCTTGCGTTTTGGGTCCGCGTAACTCTTTTGACGGCTTCTAGCTGTCTGAAGGTTATCACGAACTTTCTTTATCTTGTCAGTTGTCTCCAAAATGAGGGCAGGTCCAATAAGCTGAGCCTCGCCAATCTCATTCCAGTAGACTGGTGAATGACATTTTCAACCATAGAGAGCCTCGAAAGGAGCCATATTGATGCTGGAGTGATAACTGTTGTTGTAGGAGAATTCAATCAACGGAAGATGTGAATCCCAACTACCACCAAAATCAATCACACAAGCTCTAAGCATATCCTCCAGAGTCTGAATTGTTCTTTCAGATTGACCATCCGTTTGCGGATGATAAGCAGTGCTCAGATTAAGTTGGGTCCCCATAGCAGATTGCATGGTTCTCCAAAAATGAGAAGTGAAACGAGCATCTCTGTCAGAAATGATGTTCAAAGGAACACCATGTCGAGCTACAATTTCATCCACATAGAGTTTAGCAAGTTTGTCAGTATAAAAATCCTCACGGATTGGCAAGAAATGCGCTGACTTAGTAAGACGATCAACAACTACCCAGATGGCATCATGACCTTTCTTTGTGCGTGGAAGTTTAGTAACGAGATCCATAGTAATGTTTTCCCATTTCCAAACTGGGATCTCTGGTTACACCAATAAACCAGAAGGACGTTGATGTTCAGCCTTAACCTTAAGACAAGTAAGGCATTTTGATACATATAAGGCGATGTCTTTCTTCATACCAGGCCACCAATAATGAGTACGGAGATCCTTATACATCTTATCTGAGCCAGGATGAATGGAATAACGAGACTTATGGGCTTCATCCATAAGCAAGGTACGAAGATTATCTTGGCTTGGGACCCACAAACGGTCCATGAAGTAATACGATCCATTGTCCTTCAGTTCAAGAGCAGGTGTTATGTGATAGGGAAATTCCTTATCCATCAAACCTTGTGAAACACAAGATTGTTGAGCCTGAGAAATGCGGGCTTGGATATCGGATCGAGCTTGAATATCAGATTGAACACGAACATAATGAAGCCTAGTATGTTCTTTACGACTCAATGCATCGGCTACGACATTCGCCTTACCAGGATGGTAGCGAATTTCGCAGTCAAAGTCGTTTAGGAGCTCTACCCAACGTCGTTGTCTCATGTTGAGTTCTTTCAGGTTGAAGATATGCTGAAGACTTTTGTGGTCTGTGAAAATCACACATTTTGTGCCGTACAAATAGTGTCTCCAGATTTTGAGAGCGAAGACAACTGCACCTAACTCAAGATCATGAGTGGTGTAGTTCTTCTCATGTATCTTCAATTGTCTTGATGCGTAGGCTATGACTTTGTTCCTTTGCATCAGAACACAGCCAAGGCCCAATTTTGATGCATCGCAATAAACGACGAAATCATCATCACCCTCAGGAAATGATAGAACAGGCGCATCGCAAAGTTTCTGCTTCAAGTTTTGAAAAGCTTCCTCTTGTTTGAATCCCCAATCAAAGGGTTTGTTCTTCTGAGTTAGAGCAGTTAGAGGAACTGCAATCTTTGAGAAGTTTTCAATGACGCGGCGGTAATAACCCGCTAGACCAAGAAAAGAAAGAACCGCAGTAGGAGTAGTAGGTGTATCCCAATCCTTAATCGCACTGATCTTGGAGGGATCTACATGAATACCTTGTTCGTTGATAATATGCCCCAAAAATTGAACTTCTTTAAGCCAGAATTCACACTTGGAGAATTTGGCGAAAAGTTGCTCTTTCTTTAGGAGTTCCAGAGTAAGACGAAGATGTTGCTCATGATCAGCTCGCGTCTTAGAGTATATCAAGATGTCGTCAATAAAAACAATGATGAACTGATCCAAATAAGGCTTGCAGACCCTATTCATTAAGTCCATGAAAACAGCAGGAGCATTAGTCAAACCGAATGGCATGACTGTGAACTCATAATGCCCATAACGAGTGCGGAACGCTGTCTTGGGAATATCTTCTTCATGCACACGAAGTTGATGATACCCGGAACGCAGATCAATCTTGGAAAAATAAGAAGCGCCCTGTAACTGATCAAAGAGATCATCGATGTGAGGTAGGGGATATCGATTCTTGATGGTAAGCTTGTTAAGCTCACGATAATCGATACACATCCTAAAAGATCCATCCTTCTTCTTGACAAAAAGAACGGGAGCACCCTAAGGTGAAAAGCTAGGACGGATAAAACCTTTGTCACAGAGCTCCTGAAGCTGCTTGGACAACTCTTGCATCTCAGACGGTGCAAGACGATATGGAGCTCTGGCAATGGGATTTGCACCAGGTACGAGATTAATACGGAACTCGACTTGGCGTGCTGGGGGTAGACCAGGTAAATCTTCAGGGAATACTTCAGAATAATCCCGAACAACACGAATATCTTGAATAGACTTACCTTTGCCCTTATCTGCTGTAACATGTGCCAAGAAGGCCACATAGTTCTTTCGCAGATACTTCCGAGCTTTAAAACAAGACATGAGCTTGAGACCACCAGAAGGTTTCTCACCATGCACCTGTAGGATCTCACCTGTCGAAAGCGGCACACGAACAATCTTCTCGAAGCAAACTACCTCTGCGTGATGCTTGGATAACCAATCCATACCCACAATAACGTCAAAGCTTCCAAGTTGCATTGGCGTGAGGTCGATAGGAAATAGATGGTCGTTAAGGTTCAACTGGCAGTTGCGAAGAACAGAATCAAGAACAATGGGTTCACCACTAGCAACTTCTACTGTCAAGGGTTTTCCTAGTTTTGTTCTAGACACGCGAAGCATTGGCTCAAAAGACAATGACACAAAACTCTTATCAGCACCCGAATCAAAAAGAACAGATGCAGGCTGATTATTAATAAAGAACGTACCATTTACCACTTCATTGTCTGCTTGTGCCTCTTGTGTATTCATGTTGAAGACTCGCCCTCGAGCCTGAGCCTGATTCTGATTCTGATTCTGATTCTGATTCTGATTTGGATTAGCATTCACCAATCTTGGACATTGATTATGGTAGTGGGTCAGATCCCCACAGTTATAACAAGCACCTGGTGGGTAGTGTGGTCGTGCAGCTTGACCCTGTTGCTGAGCAGGAGGCTGAGCAACTTGTTGAGCCGGGTTCTGAACTGCCTGATTCTGAGCAAACCGACAAACATTGGCAAGATGACCTGACTTCCCATAGTTATTATAGAAACGGCACGGATGTTGTGGCTGATGATGACTGTTGCATCTATTGCACAAAGGTGCATTCCCTGAATAAGGTTTCTTCGCTGGAGGCTGTGTGGGTTGGTTGGGAGCTGCCTGGTTAGCTTGAGCAGTGACAGCAAAATTTTGGGAAGCCTTTCGCTTCCTAGACCTTCTCGAAGAACCAGAATTCTTTCCATTCTTGTTTTGACCTTTCTTTCTATCTTCCTTGTCAGACGACTGTTTCTTGCCCTTGTCACCCTTCCTGTGTAACTTATTCGTCCGAATCTGTGACTCAGTCAATGTCGCTGCTAACTCGATAGCCTGACGGAGTGTGGTAGGGTTACTACCAGTAATGATGTCTTGTACTGAGTCAGGTAGACCATCGATGTACCTTTCGATAGCCTTGTCGAGTGGGGTAACCATAGTCGGGCAAAGCAGACTCAACTCCTCAAATCTATCAGTATATGCCCTGTGCTCGCCACTGTCTTGTTTCAAGTCATCAAACTCTCTCTCCAAAGCTCGCAGTTCATGACGAGGACAGAACTCCCTCATCATAAGAGCTCTAAGTTCAGCCCATGTTTGTGCTAGAGCAACTTCTGCACCACGGTCTCTCATAACCCCGTTCCACCATGTGAGAGCCCTCTTCTGAAACACACTCGAAGAAAACTCGACCTTGCGATTGTCAGGACACTGCATGTGGCGGAAAGTATTCTCAATGCTCTTGAACCATTGAAGAAGCCCAGTCGCTCCCTCAGAACCACTAAACTTGAGTGGTTTAGCCGAGTTAAAATCCTTGAATTTGCATGGAGCATGATTGTTGTTGGTTGCTTGGTTCATTTGAGCAATGAAATTTGGGAAAGCAGCAGCCATTTACTGTGCGATGATTTCTGCCAGTTCGGCAGTAGCTATCTGATGTTCGCGTCGAGGAGGCATTCTAAAAGAGGAAACATGAAAGGAAACGAGTGAGATGTTTGGGTGAAAAGGACGAGTTGAAACTAAAGTTGACAACAGCAAAGATGGTGGTCATTTGTTCGCATCACATAGCAACCAAACGACACACAGTGACTAATCAAAGTAAATGGGTCAAAAATAATGTATCGCGAAGACATGCTCGCCTATAAGTGAACACTCACCCCAAGAGTTCCCAGGTAAGAGTGACTGGTCCGATTATGTGGATTTGTACGAACACTCTAGCCTTAGACAGAAAACCCAGGGTACAGGCATTCACTCTTCCAGTTTGCACGTGTTCACATTATTTAAAACCCGAAACTTTGACGAGATTTTGAAAGTTCAAAGGCACAAAGCCAAAAATTGAGTCAAACTGGAAGGGTTTAAAACCTTACAATAGAGGGTTCAAAACCTAGTAATCAATCAGCCAAGAACAGATGATTAATTTTCAAAGCGGATTCGAACATGATGTTCTTGTTGTGGTTATCACCTAAGGATAGGTGAAGTGCATGTTTTAAGATCTAAACACAAGATAACTTGTGTTGGGGTCCTAGAAAGTTATAGTCTAGGTCAAAACATTACTAATAACCTAATTCCCTATAACCATTGGCTCTGATACCAACTCTTCTGTCACACCCCGACCGCGTAAAACAACAAACCGCGGCGGAAACGCCGGGGAGTGATTGCGACAGAATTAATTGTTTCATAACCATGGCATTCAAAGTTGTATTTTATTTATCAACATAAGAGTTTCATTGTCTTAAACAGGAAACAAAGAGTACATAACAGAATTAAACTAAGTCTATCTCCGTTTTATGTCTCTAAGGCACAGGTCCGCCCTAGTGTCACGATCATAGTCCTAAGCAACAGCTCCTGAAAACACATGTGAAAATAGGTACGTCAGCATAAAAATGCCTGTGAGATACATAGGTTTTGTGAAAATAGGATTCATCACTTGTGTTTTAGAAAATGTTTAGTCATGAACCTTGTGATTTGCTTTGTCTTATAAATCATTTGAAAAACGATAAGATCAGATGATATGTATAAATAAATGTAAGGTTAAATGAATAACCATGTAAAATGAGTTTGTATAAGATAATTTGTTTGTAAAACAATGTCTTGTGAAAAGTATGTTATTTGTATAAAATGTCATGTGTCTTAAATTGAAATGATTTAAATAACGCTACGTTATGTAATACCATACAAACACTTATATATAGGAAGTACCAGCGGCGTATCCACCATGCTTGTATCATATTACACACGCCTCGTTACTTAAATCACTTACTCAAACCAAACCACCAATGTAAATTGTTTATGTATAATCAAATGTCAAAATGTTATTGTGTAAACCATATCAAATGTTTGTGTTTAATGTAAAACATGAATTGTGTATATCAATGTCAAAATGTTTGTCTAATGTAAATCATGTAATGTGTATCCAAAAATGTCATGTATGGTAAGTGAAATATATCAACTAAACCATATGTAAAATGCACAAAAACAAGGTATTGAAGTAAAACATGGTTTAAATCAAAGTTATGTTTTGTGGAACAAATGCATGCTATACTGATATAAACATCTATGCGGTGTTGTGAAAATGCATACACTCAAGCCTTGAGACTGTGGCGATAAACCCTTAAACAAATTAAAGGTTTATCTAAGTTATATGTATCGAATTCGGTCATTCCTTCCAATCCAAACAAACCCAAGATTTCAGGAATGGTAGTTGTCAATTCCTATGGTACCACTACCTACTAACGAACGGCGTGATCAATGTTAATGAATGTATTGTCCCATTTAAAACAACCCAAATGTCATACCAGAATGTAAGCATGTGAAAACAATGCACTAAGTATGTAATCAAATAAACATACATAGCGTGAAATGTAATGTAAAACAATGTACTAAGTATGCACACAATGGACATACATAGCATGAAATGTAATGTAAAACAATGTACTAAGTATGCACACAATGGACATACATAGCATGAAATGTAATGTAAAACGATGTACTAAGTATGCACACAATGGACATACATAGCATGAAATGTAAGGTAAAACGATGTACTAATAATGTACTAATGAACATAGCAAGCATAGGATATGAAAACATGGAAACACGAAAGTAACAAGTAGGCACATGTGTTTCACCCCAAAAAAGTTTGAAAACAGTAAAAGAGGGGTCTATGTACTCACTTGAGATTGCTCAGTAGTCCTTGAGTGACAACCAAACAATGCTAGAGATCTCGGATATCAAACGACACCTAATATAGGTAACTATGTTAATAAACCGGACCTAAAATGGAGGATCGAATAGAATGAGTGTTCGTAAACCAAACGAGTATGGGAACTCGTGTAATATGGTTTAACAAAGCCTTCATTCTAAAATGAAACCTATCCTAAGTGCTTACGACCCATCGCGACCCCTTAAGGTAGCTTATGCTACTTAAATGCGTCGTGCGCGCAAAAGCGCATTCGAGACGTCTAACTAGCCCTATGACAAGTGATATATGCCTAAACATGTTACATAATCAGTTATGTGACAAAAGTTTAGGTTACATATGCTTAATTACCAATTATACATAAAAAGGGTATTCTGGTAATTTACCTAAGGCATATAAACTACCTATCATACAACTACTTAAACGATGTGACCATAAGGTATAACCTCGGAAGGTTATTCCCTATATGCTATGGTCACCTAATGTGTTTGGTCGGATCCTAAGGTGTGTTTAACTTATGGTCATGTTCCGGAATGTCTGTTACAGTTCAAATTGGCATACTTTCGCAGTTTGTCAAGTTTAGTCCCTGTACGAGAATTAACTTGTTTTTGCCATACCAAAGCCTTCAAAACTTATTTCTAAGTTATGTAAAGGTTATTTAAGGTATGTTAAGTATATGTTGATGTTCTGGAGTATTTGTCGCATTATACTGACTACGTTTACGTACCAGTTTGCGTATAACTCTTCAGAAAGCGATGTAGAGTTTAAAATTGAACAAAAGTCAAAACATGAAAAATGTAAAACATAACCAAACAACATTGGGATCAAATAACATTGTTTTATTGATAACTGAACTGTTCACAATGATTACAAGCACAGATGTTACAAAACCATCCAAGAGCTAATATGTGACAACTCGAATTTCCGACATTTTTATTCGTATTTATTGCACGTTGACTTTGACTGGTTGGATGTTTGTTATTTACCTGGTAATTGTGCACGCTAAATTATAAGTTGAGATGATTACTTGACTGCATGAATACTTGTAAACTGTTTACGATTTGAGCTACTCGACGAAACACAGAATGTGTTTCGCCATAACCAATTCCGACGAAACTGAATCTGTTTCGCCAACAACCTTCTCGACGAAACAGGCTGTTTCGCCGAGCCCAGAACCGCCGAAGCCCAGTTCGGGCCCAACATGTTATTTCGAGTTTTAATACGTAAAACAACATCAGTTTCACACTTTTATCATAACAACCGAAACCCTAGAGTCTCTCCTTCTCTGTTGACGGCAATCTAGCGTTCCCTAGCTCTCGAATCCTTGTTTGTTCATCTCGAATCGGTTAGTGTATGTTTGTTAATCGGTTTCATGTTTCTGTGGTGTCTCGATTCATGCTTGTGTATATGATTGATGTGTATTACTGCTGTGATTATAAGAGTATGATGATGATATAGGTTTTGATATGCATGATGTAGTCGGATATAATAGTGCTATGTAAAGATTAATACGATCAAATACTCGGTTCTGAATGTTGTTATTATGATCTGGTACTGAATACACACTAACATCTTGATAGGGATCGGTGATGCGATGTTGTATGTTAATCGATATGTTGTATATGTAAACTAGGGTTCATGCTAGACGATGACTCTTTAAGGATTGTGTTATGTGATTCTGTGAACAAATGATTACTGCATGATTGTTAATATTGATGTCGGCTGTTAGTGATGATTAGGGTTTTCATACGTAACTGATTATGCGACGTAACTGATGAATCAACAAAACAGTCCTTTTGGCGAAACAGAATGTGTTTCGCCAAGGACCATCGACGAATTAGAATCCTGTTTCGCCAAACAAGATCACGACGAAACAGAACGTGTTTCGTCAAATGTGTGTTTCGCCAACTCACTTGTTTCGCCAACTATTGTGTTTCGCCAATATATGTGTAATCAGCACAGTAACTTGGGTTAATTCTGTTAAGTGTTAACTGGAATATTTAACTACTGTTAAGTGTAACCATCTTGTATATGATTGTGATTACGTGCTACATGTTTATACGTGCACAACTTGAACACAAACTGATTTCACATACGTGCATACTCTAGGACGTGATTGATTTACCTTGAGCACATACTTAGCATACCGAGCAAACCAAGGTGAGTTCATACAGCCAAGGCATGGGGTTCCCGGGTGGGAATGGGATTTGATGAATTATTGTATATACTCAGACGGTAGAACCTAACGATAAGATACGACTAGACTAGTAACACTTATTGAACTGATCTTCGCACACCTGCCAAGGGTTGGCCGCGATATTATGACTGACTTCGCACACCTGCCATAGGAAGGCCGCGAACTAAATTTACAAATCTTCGCATACCTGCCTGGGAGGCCGCGATACAAATAAACCTAGTCTAGAATACTTGGGAAAAACATCCCTTAATATCTTCGCATACCTGCCCGGGGAGGCCGCGATGGAAACTAATAGAATACATGACGTAACGAACGAACATACTACTACTTACGCTATACTACTACTGAACTGTTATCTGTGAACTCGCTCAACTAGTTGTTGACTCTCTGCTGCATGCCTTGCAGGACCTTAGGTACATATGGAGCTTGCACGGGAGATGCGGTCGTTGTGGGCACGGATTGTGGATCTGATATTGAAACATTAAACATTGAACTTATTATTTATGTTGGGTTTACATTTTATACTTCCGCTATACACTTAACATGTTTGTTGGAACACCTTTCATATCGTTTGGTTTGATTTACATTTATTACATATTATGTTTGATATGATTGGTGGCTTGATCCTGGTCAGTCACGCCTCCAAGCGGTGATACTCCGCGTGTGGATTTTGGGGGTGTGACAGATTGGTATCAGAGCCATTGGTTATAGAGAACTCGGTTTTAATAAGGGGAAAATGATTTTGTTAAAACCAGACTATAACCAGAACAGTGCTCAACGATCCACAACGACGCTTCGCTCCACGTGCAAGGCTCAATATCATAGGTACTACTATTCATGTTACCTTACCTACTTGCTAGAATTACATAGAACTTTGCTCGTGGTATGCTTAGATTACGGAACCTACTATATGATATTGCTTGAGAATACTTGTGTGCTCACTCTCTTCTGTCATCGCACTATTCGCGAACCTCTCTCACTTACGTTATCTTTACTATGAAGATCATGTCTGGACGTATCAACATGACTCAGGACCAGTTGACGGCCCTCATTAACGAACGAGTTACTGCGGCAGTTGCAGCTGCACAAGCAGGAGGTATACCCTGCAGTTACAACTCACACTAGGATCCTTAGATCCTACATTCCTAAACCAACTCTTGTGTTTAACCTTACTCTGATTCTTACACAACAGGTCAACCACCTATTTGCACTTTCAAGACATTCATGGACTGTCGTCCAACTACTTTCAGCGGCACTGAAGGGGCCGTAGGCCTTCTCCACTGGTTCGAGAAGCTAGAGTCTGTATTCGAAATGTGTGAATGCCCTGAGGCACGCAGGGTGAAATATGCTACTGGCACTCTCGAGGGTTTAGCCCTCACATGGTGGAAAGCTCAGGTACAGATACTAGGGTTGGTAGCAGCTAACGCCACCCCATGGAACAATTTCAAAGAGATGATCAAAGAGGAATACTGCAGTCATGACGACATTCATAAGCTGGAGGTCGAGTTCTTTAACCTCAAGATGACGGGGTCAGAGATTGAGGCGTTTACAAAGAGATCAAATGAGCTAGCATTACTGTGTCCTACTATGGTGGACCCTCCAGCTAAGCGTATCGAACTTTATCTCGGTGGTCTAGTGTCAGAGATCCAAAGTCATGTGACTTCAGCAAACCTTGCCACCTACCAGCAGGTTGTCCAGTTGGCTCACCGTCTCACGGATCAGGCGGTGGAACAGAATAAGCTGCCAAAACGCATCAGTGCTACCACTACTGCTGTCACTACTCCTGCTACTCCCAGTGACAACAAGAGAAAATGGGAGGGGGATTCCAGCAAGGGATCAGTTTCTGTTCAGTCTCAAGCACAGCATCGCAAGACAAATGACTACCAGAGTCCGAATCAGCAATCATCAGGTAGTCAAGGGCAGAGTGGATATCGGGGAATTCACCCATGGTGTAGAAGGTGCAACAAACACCACAGCGGAAGATGTCGCAGGGAACATTGTCAAAGATGTCTTAAGATGGGTCACGAGGCTAAAGATTGCAGGAGTTCACGACCTGCGAATCAGAACCAGCAACAACAACCACCTGCTCCACGAAACCAGCCTCAGCAGCAGCAGCATGGAAACAGGGGATGCTTCCAGTGTGGGGCTGAAGGTCATTACAAGCGGGATTGCCCTCAGTTAAACCAGAACCAGAACAATAACAACAACAACAATCAGGGCAACGGGAACAACAACAACGGTGGGAACAATAACAACAATGGTGCTAGAGGCCGTATGTTTGTGATCGGTCAGGGTGATGCAAGGAATGATCCCAACGTAGTTATGGGTAAGTTTCTTCTAGACGACTTTTACGTTACTGTCTTATTTGATTCGGGTGCGGATACAAGTTACATGTCTTTAAAAGTTAGTGAAATGTTAAAATGTGCACCAACTCTCTTAAACACCAAACATGTCGTAGAGTTAGCTAACGGTAAAAGTCTAGAGGCCACACACATAGTTAAAGGGTGTAATCTTATCCTCGCCGGTCAGACTTTCTCCGTCGACCTTATTCCTATAACCCTGGGTAGCTTTGACGTCGTCATTGGCATGGATTGGTTATCTCAACAACAAGCGGAGATCCTATGCAAAGAAAAGGTTATTCGCATTCCTCGTTCTGGCAAAGAACCTCTCGAAGTTCAAGGCGACAAGAGTGGTGTCGTGAGTGGCATCATCTCCTTTTTGAAGGCTCAGAAGTGTTTGCGCAAGGGGCACACTGCTATATTAGCACTCGTTACAGATACCTCGAAGAAAGAGAAAAAGATTGAAGATATTCCTGTAGTACGTGACTTTCCTCAAGTGTTCCCTGAGGAATTACCTGGGTTACTGCCTCATCGTCAAGTCGAATTTCAGATCGAGCTCGCTCCAGGAGCAGCACCTATAGCTCGAGCACCTTATCGTTTAGCTCCAACTGAATTGGAGGAACTGTCAAAGCAGCTACAAGAACTCTTGGAAAAGGGTTTTATACGTCCTAGCTCTTCGCCCTGGGGAGCTCCAGTGTTATTCGTAAAGAAGAAAGACGGTACGTTCAGGATGTGTATAGACTACCGTGAACTCAACAAGGTGACGATCAAGAATCGTTATCCTCTTCCGCGCATAGATGATTTATTCGATCAGCTGCAAGGGTCGAGCTACTACTCCAAAATAGACTTAAGGTCAGGATACCACCAGCTGAGAGTCCGGGATGAGGACGTCTCCAAAACAGCATTTAGAACTCGCTACGGTCACTACGAGTTTTTGGTCATGCCATTCGGGCTAACGAACGCGCCTGCGGTCTTCATGGATCTTATGAACAGAGTGTGCAAACCCTATCTCGACAAGTTCCTCATTGTTTTCATCGACGACATCCTGATTTATTCGAAAAGTCAGGAGGAACACGAGCAGCACTTTCGACTTATACTGGAACTTCTACGAACGGAACAGCTATACGCTAAGTTTTCTAAATGTGACTTCTGGCTTCGTGAAGTCCACTTCTTAGGCCACGTGGTAAACAAGGATGGGATTCATGTAGATCCATCCAAGGTGGATTCGATCAAGAACTGGCCTGCGCCTCGTACACCAACAGAAATACGCCAATTCTTGGGTTTGGCGGGTTATTACAGACGTTTCATCAAGGACTTTTCAAAGATTGCTCAGCCGCTTACACTACTGACACAGAAGGGTGTTGTTTACCGTTGGGGTAATGCACAGGAAATAGCGTTCCAACACTTAAAGGATAGACTCTGTAGCGCACCTATCCTCTCATTGCCTGAAGGCACGGATGATTTCGTAGTATACTGCGACGCATCTATCCAAGGTCTTGGATGTGTATTGATGCAACGGGATAAAGTTATTGCTTATGCTTCGCGCCAACTCAAGATTCACGAACGGAATTACACTACGCATGATTTAGAGCTGGGAGCTGTTGTCTTTGCACTTAAGATATGGCGACACTACTTGTATGGTACCAAATGTGCTATCAACACTGACCACAGAAGCCTCGAACATATTTTCAAACAGAAGGAACTGAATATGCGACAACGACGATGGGTCAAACTGCTAAATGACTATGAATGCTCAATCAGGTACCACCCAGGCAAAGCCAATGTTGTGGCTGACGCCCTCAGTCGAAAAGACACCGCACCTAAGCGCGTACGAGCTTTACAACTCACCATACAGTCTAGTCTTCCTTCCCAGATACGAGATGCTCAGATAGAAGCATTGAAACCAGAAAATGTCAGGGCTGAAGCCCTGCGCGGCTCAAGGCAACGCTTAGAACAGAAGGAAGATGGTGCTTACTACGTCACAGGACGCATTTGGGTCCCACTGTACGGCAACTTACGCGAGCTGGTAATGGATGAAGCTCACAAGTCTCGCTACTCAGTACATCCTGGTTCGGATAAAATGTACCACGATATCAAAACTACATACTGGTGGCCTAGCATGAAGGCCCACATAGCCACATACGTTAGCAAATGCTTGACTTGTGCGAGAGTCAAGGCAGAATATCAGAAACCGTCAGGACCACTCCAACAACCTGAGATACCACAATGGAAATGGGAGCAAATTTCCATGGACTTTGTTACTGGCCTACCTAGATCTCAGCGCGGAAATGATACTATATGGGTGATCGTGAATCGACTCACAAAGTCTGCTCACTTCTTGGCTATCAAAGAAACAGACAAGTTCTCTACCTTAGCAGACATTTACTTAAAAGAAGTGGTCTCGAGGCACGGGGTGCCCACCTCCATCATCTCTGATCGTGATGCACGTTTTACTTCAGAACTGTGGCAAGCAATGCATAAATCTTTTGGCTCTCGTTTAGACATGAGCACGGCGTATCATCCTCAGACCGATGGGCAGTCTGAGCGCACTATTCAAACTCTAGAAGACATGCTTCGGGCGTGCGTAATTGATTTTGGCAATGGTTGGGAGAAACATCTGCCACTTGTGGAATTTTCATACAATAACAGCTACCACACCAGCATTAAAGCTGCTCCATTCGAGGCATTGTACGGGCGTAAATGCCGGTCACCTCTCTGTTGGGCAGAGGTGGGAGATAGTCAAATCACAGGTCCAGAAATGGTAGTGGATACTACTGAAATGATTGCTCAAATACGACAACGCATGGCGGCAGCTCGTGACCGTCAGAAAGTATACGCCGATAAAGATAGAAAAATACTCGAATTCCAAGTTGGGGATCGAGCGCTACTCAAAGTTTCGCCCTGGAAGGGTGTGGTTCGTTTTGGAAAACGCGGCAAGCTCAATCCACGATACGTCGGACCTTTCGAAGTCATTGAGAAGATAGGCAGGGTAGCCTACAGATTGAACTTACCAGCTGAACTCAGTGCAGTTCACAACGTCTTTCACGTGTCGAATCTGAAGAAGTGTACGTCAGATGAGACCCACATAGTTCCCTTGAAGGAACTCACTATCGACGAGCGGTTGCACTTCGTCGAGGAACCTGTTGAAATCACGGACCGGGATGTTAAGGTCCTCAAGAACACGAGAATCCCTCTTGTACGAGTTCGTTGGAACTCCCGCCGCGGCCCAGAGTTTACCTGGGAGCGTGAAGATCAAATGGAACTCAAATATCCCCAGTTATTCGGAACCAATGCAACTACTACTGAGGCTGAAGCTACAACTACAGAATTTCAGGACGAAATTCCAAATCAACGGGGGGATGATGTGACACCCCAAGAAAACCAGTAATCTTCGCAAACCTGCTCGGGGAGCCGCGATACAATACAGGTAAACAACGTCACACCATTAGCTTTCCTCAGTAACTGCATGCTAAATTTCGGGACGAAATTTCTTTCAAGTTGGGGATAATGTGACAACTCGAATTTCCGACATTCTTTATTCGTATTTATTGCACGTTGACTTTGACTGGTTGGATGTTTGTTATTTACCTGGTAATTGTGCACGCTAAATTATAAGTTGAGATGATTACTTGACTGCATGAATACTTGTAAACTGTTTACGATTTGAGCTACTCGACGAAACACAGAATGTGTTTCGCCATAACCAATTCCGACGAAACTGAATCTGTTTCGCCAACAACCTTCTCGACGAAACAGGCTGTTTCGCCGAGCCCAGAACCGCCGAAGCCCAGTTCGGGCCCAACATGTTATTTCGAGTTTTAATACGTAAAACAACATCAGTTTCACACTTTTATCATAACAACCGAAACCCTAGAGTCTCTCCTTCTCTGTTGACGGCAATCTAGCGTTCCCTAGCTCTCGAATCCTTGTTTGTTCATCTCGAATCGGTTAGTGTATGTTTGTTAATCGGTTTCATGTTTCTGTGGTGTCTCGATTCATGCTTGTGTATATGATTGATGTGTATTACTGCTGTGATTATAAGAGTATGATGATGATATAGGTTTTGATATGCATGATGTAGTCGGATATAATAGTGCTATGTAAAGATTAATACGATCAAATACTCGGTTCTGAATGTTGTTATTATGATCTGGTACTGAATACACACTAACATCTTGATAGGGATCGGTGATGCGATGTTGTATGTTAATCGATATGTTGTATATGTAAACTAGGGTTCATGCTAGACGATGACTCTTTAAGGATTATGTTATGTGATTCTGTGAACAAATGATTACTGCATGATTGTTAATATTGATGTCGGTTGTTAGTGATGATTAGGGTTTTCATACGTAACTGATTATGCGACGTAACTGATGAATCAACGAAACAGGCCTTTTGGCGAAACAGAATGTGTTTCGCCAAGGACCATCGACGAATTAGAATCCTGTTTCGCCAAACAAGATCACGACGAAACAGAACGTGTTTCGTCAAATGTGTGTTTCGCCAACTCACTTGTTTCGCCAACTATTGTGTTTCGCCAATATATGTGTAATCAGCACAGTAACTTGGGTTAATTCTGTTAAGTGTTAACTGGAATATTTAACTGCTGTTAAGTGTAACCATCTTGTATATGATTGTGATTACGTGCTACATGTTTATACGTGCACAACTTGAACACAAACTGATTTCACATACGTGCATACTCTAGGACGTGATTGATTTACCTTGAGCACATACTTAGCATACCGAGCAAACCAAGGTGAGTTCATACAGCCAAGGCATGGGGTTCCCGGGTGGGAATGGGATTTGATGAATTATTGTGTATACTCAGACGGTAGAACCTAACGATAAGATATGACTAGACTAGTAACACTTATTGAACTGATCTTCGCACACCTGTCAAGGGTTGGCCGCGATATTATGACTGACTTCGCACACCTGCCATAGGAAGGCCGCGAACTAAATTTACAAATCTTCGCATACCTGCCTGGGAGGCCGCGATACAAATAAACCTAGTCTAGAATACTTGGGAAAAACATCCCTTAATATCTTCGCATACCTGCCCGGGGAGGCCGCGATGGAAACTAATAGAATACATGACGTAACGAACGAACATACTACTACTTACGCTATACTACTACTGAACTGTTATCTGTGAACTCGCTCAACTAGTTGTTGACTCTCTGCTGCATGCCTTGCAGGACCTTAGGTACATATGGAGCTTGCACGGGAGATGCGGTCGTTGTGGGCACGGATTGTGGATCTGATATTGAAACATTAAACATTGAACTTATTATTTATGTTGGGTTTACATTTTATGCTTCCGCTATACACTTAACATGTTTGTTGGAACACCTTTCATATCGTTTGGTTTGATTTACATTTATTACATATTATGTTTGATATGATTGGTGGCTTGATCCTGGTCAGTCACGCCTCCAAGCGGTGATACTCCGCGTGTGGATTTTGGGGGTGTGACATAATAGAAGGAGATGACCTTGTAAAAGAAGGCATCAAGAAAATGATTGTAGATTGGATCAAACTGCAAGTACTGCTCAGTCAGTCATCAATAGGCCAGCTTCACCAAACACCTCATCTAATAAAAATCTCCCAAGAAACCCACCAGGCTCAAAAGTACTAAAGTGGAAAACTGATAAACAGACCCATGTACTGACAGTGTTCAAGTCTAGTGGAGAAGTGAAGAAACTAACAAGGGAACAAGCACTTGGCCTAAGTCTTGAAGATTTGCAAGATCTCCTTGATCTTCCACTAAGCAGGGATGATGATGACACAGATGCCTTAACCTTTGAGTTACAACTCAAAGGGCAAATAAGGGAACTGTTGATGAGGCAATAAAGATCTACCAATAATGAAGAGTTTTGGCATTATATGTTCCAGGGGGAGATTGTTGGGATTGAACCCTACCAAAGGAACAGATAATTAAAGCCAAAACTGGATCAAAGTAGTGGATCCAGAATAAGCAGATGTGTTACAAGTCTCTCCCCTTGAAAGTGGTTTCAACATCTGCTGACCTCCTATCTACTGATCATTACAACTATTGGCCTACAACCGCTGATTAAGACAAAGACTAAAGACCTGCTGTTGAATCTACTGCTATTGGGTCAAGCACTGCTGGTAGTTATCAAGTACTGCTGGAGTCACAACAGTGAAAGGACCAGCAGTAGTTTAGTCTATTTATGTAATGTATTGTATAGCAGTTGTTAGGTTAAGCAGTGTTTGTATAGATCAGTTGTTAGAAGTTGTTAGGAGGTTAGATGTCACTTTCATGGTGATGTCAGCTTAGACGCTTCAGTGGTTTGCCCGTGCCTATAAATAGAACAGTACCATGCACTGTTCTATTTAGCTCTTTCACTATCTTCTACCTGCACGAATAAATACTGTGAGCTCAGGCTGAGGGGGAGTTTGTTACATACTTGCAATTGTAATTGAATCTTGTAATAAATTCAAGCATTCGGTTCAATGTTAAACTTGTATGTTAAAAGCAATTCTCTCGTTTGATTGTGAAAAGTTTGTTTCCATTATAATTCCGCTGCACAACTCATTCATCTTCATATTATTTCAAACATAAAACACAATCAAAACCAAACTCAGATCCTAACACACTCAACAACTATCCGAACTATAATTTGACATATTTGGCAAACTAGTGAATATTATTTTTGACCAAATAAAGCTAGTTTATGATCAATTTATGTCATGAATCATCTTGTAAGGTTGCAAAAACTTAAACACCTAAACACTTAATCTTTTTAATTCATTTGAAACCTTAAAAAAATTACTAACACATTTTTACCACATAAGACCCCCCCATGTTGTAACCGTGAACAAGGGGTCCCACACCCCTTGTTTATGTGATTAAATATCTAGATATTTTATTTAGTTACAAGTGGATGAAGATTGGTGATTTGTTGTAACACTTAACCATTAAGTCACTAACATATTACCCACATAATTTCACCTTTTATTACACCCACAAACTCTCTCATCATCTTCATCCATTTCACCAAGAACAACATAAAAACCCACTTCACTTTAGTCATTTCTTTGATGATCAAGATGATTTTCTATGGAACCTAAGATGATCTAAAGCACTTACAAGCTAAAGCAAGTATTTTCATCCATTCAAGAGCATTCTACCATCAAGATCATCATCTCCTTTGTTCTTAAACATCCTCTAGATCATCCCTAGCCTAGTGCTAGAAGTGAGCTTCTAAACCTATTTTTTTCATAATTATTTATGTTTATGATTGTTAATATAACTAGTAAAAACTAAATAATCATACATAATAATATGAAGATACAAAGAATCAAAAATAAAAATCATGATATGATATGTTTGTTTATGTTGTGATTTAAGATTTATTACTTACATGTTTGATCTTGTCATGATGGATATCATAAGAATAACTTGTTAGATGATGTTTAAAAACATGATCTAACAAGTATACATGTTTATGTTAAAGGGTTGTTGTTAAACATAAAGGTTTAAATGGATGATCATAACCTTTGATTTTGTTAAAGTATTTAATGTTTTTCATTAAAAACAATACTTCTACATGATTATGAAAACAAACATACAAGATGAGATTTTTATAAAAGTGGTTAAAAGTAGAAGTAAAGCATGGATTTGAACTAGTTAGCATATGTTATGATCATGTCCAAAACCCTACATGATTTTGAGATCATCTTGATAATTTTATGTTATAAAATCTCATATGTTTTAGTTAAAGATGTTATGAGCAAATTGTTGGTGAATTTGAAAAGAAAATGATATGTTTATTAAACATGGCTAAATGATTAATACAAAGGTTATATGGAAAATTTTCTTAAAAACTTTATGTTATAAAAACTATCATTTTTGGTTAAATCTTTACAAGATTTAAAAAGATTTTAAAGAAAGGTTTTTATAAAAGAAAATTTTAGATAAATATATATTTTTGAGAAAATATATATTTGTTCACTTTAACAATTTATGTGATTTATAATATTTGGTGTATTAGTTATATGTAACAAAAGTAGGAACTTGAATCCAATGTTACAACTAAACTCAAGACACATTATAATTAAAATCTTGCAAAACTACACATAATTACGCCTTAAAAACGAGTTATGGGCAATCCGAAGAATCGGACACCATTTATGGTCAAAACGGACGACGGACGAATCTATAAACGTATCGCCAATCCGAGGAGTTACTACGACGTTTAGACGATCTTTCAACGCGAAAAATAAATATGCTAGCGATAACAAAATTCGGATGATTTTTAAACGTATAAAAGTTTTATGTATTCTTATGACTAAAAAGTCTTTACTTAGTGAATTTATAAAAATGATTTTTTTTTTATAAAAATGATAGTATACTTTCAAGTGGGCTTATATATTTACTAAATGGGCTTATACTTTCAAGTGGGCTTATATATTTACTAAATGGGCTTTCAAGTGGGCTTATATATTTACTAAATGGGCTTATACTTTCAAGTGGGCTTATATATTTACTAATGGGCTATCTTTACTAAATGGGTTTAACATAAATACATAGGCTAAGCCCAATATCAAAACTCATGGGCTAAGCCCAGTACCAAACATATGGGCCAAGGCCCAATAACATTATGCCCAATACTATTCAGGCCCAATACTATTTAAGCCCAACACTATTGAGGCCCAACACTATTGAGGCCCAACACTATTTGGGCCCAATAACATGAATTCTTGGGCTAAGCCCAATGACATATAATTGGTAAAAATTACAATTGTACAATTTACTTATAAAAAGACACGAAATCAAGAAGACAAGACCCGATGATACAACTCACAAGATACAAGATTACATATATATATATATATATTTGGTGAAATATATATATAACAGCTTAACAATTCATTCATCTAAATACACAGTTCAACGAACAATAAAGACATACAAGTCTTACACATATTTAAGACACAAGACTTGTACTCAAGTCATTTACAAAGACCGAAGTGTCTAACAAATATAAGAACATTTGTAGGTCGCAACATTGTTCAAGACGACCACACGTGAGATCACGAACACTTATCATTCACGAACACAATACTGTGAGTTCATGTCCCCTATTCATTTAAATGTTTTACAACTTTACAACTATCGGGGAAAATACATGTTCAACGTATGTTAAAGTTAGGGAATGAAACACCTTAGATCATGTGTGCATTAGGGTTATACATCTAGGCACCATTAATCCAGTTTGGACCTAGGTACAAGTGGTTAGATGTAATGGGTTTTGGCGAGCCCCACTCTTGGTCGTGGACCCATACAGAAGAGTGCTTTTGTGTCCCAGTCTATAGGAGTCGATATAAAAATCGTCTAGGGTTGGATTGCTTCCTTTTTCGTCACACATATTAATGTCCTCGCGAAACATTAATGATCAACGATTTTATTGACACTTTACATACTATAACTTACATCTTAAATACATCTTTTACAACTAAACTGCATGAATTCGCCAACTTTTGTTGATGTTTTCCAAACTTCTCATGACCATGTCGGAATTCTCAGTCAAGATAACAAGTATCGGAACTCCATGCCATCTTTTGGAGGGTTTAACTTTTATATTCTGCCTCTTTGCGGCAATATGATGGTTTAAACCTTAGTAGTTTATTTTCATTTTGATGTATGAAACAATAACACTTTACTTTTATGTTAATAGTTTGTAACCGACACACTAAACTTATGTTGTAATGTTTTGAATCAATTATGTAATGGCAATGGAGTATGTTTATTCATATAGTATGTTCACGATATTTATGAAAACCATACAGATCACACCTCGCGCTTCCGCTATGAGCGGGTGTGACATCACCCACCTCAGCCTAACAAAGAGGAGATCGGCATTTCCGTCCGTACAGTGCCTCAAACAGAGCTTCCTGAATACTGGAATGGTAACTGTTGTTGTAAGAGAACTCTATCAAAGGCAAGTGTTTCTCCCAACCTTTACATTCACACATGCTCGCAGCATGTCTTCAAGTGTCTGGATGGTTCGTTCGCTCTGACCATCCGTCTGTGGATGATAAGCAGTGCTCATGTCAAGACGTGAGCCAAAAGATTTGTGCATCGCCTGCCACAAATCAGATATGAAATGCGGATCGTGATCAGAGATGATAGAGGTTGGCACCCCGTGCCTCAAAACCACCTCTTTTAGATAAACAGCAGCAAGTTGTGAGAACTTATCAGTTTCTTGATCGCTAGAAAGTGCACTGATTTCGTGAGACGATCGACGATCACCCAAATGGTATCGTTCCCGCTTTGAGTTCTAGGCAGACCGGTGACGAAATCCATGGCAATCTGTTCCCATTTCCACATGGGTATTTCTGGTTGCTGAAGCAGACCAGATGGTTTTTGATATTCCACCTTGACTTTCACGCAAGTCAAACATTTACTCACATACGTCACGATGTGGGCTTTCATATTCGGCCACCAGTATAAGACTTTGAGGTCCTGGTACATCTTATCAGAACCCGGATGAACAGAGTATCGAGACTTGTGTGCTTCATCCATCACAAGCTCTCTAAGATCTCCGTACAAATGGACCTATATTCGCTCCATAAAATAGTGAATACTGTCGGATCGTTCTACAAGTTGCTTCTCCAAGCCCCGCATGGCCTCAGCTTTAAGGTTCTCGTCCTTCAATGCTTCTGCTTGCGCAGAACGAATCTGATCAGGTAAGTTAGAGTGGATAGTGAGCTGCAAAGCTCGAACTCATTTAGGCTTTGTTTCCTTGCGACTAAGGGCATCGGCTACAACGTTAGCTTTGCCCGGATGACACTTAATTGCACAATCATAATCGTTTAAGAGTTCCACCCAGCGACGCTGTCGCATGTTCAACTCCTTCTGGTCAAAGATATATTGAAGGCTCTTGTGATCGGTATAAATAGTAAATTTAGTACCGTACAAGTAATGCCTCCAGATTTTTAATGCAAAAACCACAGCCCCCAACTCCAAGTCGTGGGTTGTGTAATTCTTCTCATGAACTTTCAACTGTCGAGAAGCATAAGCTATCACCTTCTCGCGTTGCATCAGCACACCACCGAGACCCTGAATAGAAGCGTCATAGTACACCATGAAATCTTCGGTACCCTCAGGTAAGGACAAGATTGGTGCACTGCAAATTTTTTGTTTCAACTGCTGAAAAGCGTCTTCCTGCTTCATTCCCCAGGAGTATATAACCCCTTTCTGTGTCAACGTGGTAAGAGGTTGTGTGATCCTCAAGAAGTCTTTGATAAATCTGCAGTAGTTTCCAGCGAGACCAAGAAATTGTCGCACCTCCAAAGGATTCTTTGGTGCCGCCCCATTTCTGATAGCATCAACCTTAGCGGGATCTACGTGTATTCCAAATTCGTTAACAATATGGCCAAGGAAGTGTACTTTTCGAATCCAGAAGTCGCACTTAGAAAATTTCGCGTAGAGTTGCTCCTTCCTCAGGAGCTCCAGGATAAGACGCAAGTGCCGCTCGTGGTCCTCCTTGCTCTTAGAATAGATCAAGATGTCATCGATAAACACAATGATGAAATCGTCGAGGTACGGTTTACACACACGGTTCATGAGGTCCATGAAAACCTCGGGTACATTAGTTAACCCGAATGGCATGACCAGAAACTCGTAGTGGCCATATCGCGTTCGAAATGCCATTTTAGGAACATCCTCTTCTCGGAATCTCATCTGGTGATAGCCCGATCTTAAGTCGATTTTCGAGTAAAAGCTTGACCCTTGCAACTGGTCAAACAGATCGTCGATGCGTGGCAAAGGATAACGGTTCTTAACCGTCACCTTGTTAAGTTGACGATAATGTATACACATATGGAAGGACCCATCTTTCTTCTTCACAAATAGAACTGGGGCCCCCCAAGGCGAAGAACTAGGTCGGATAAAGCCTCTATCCAACAGTTCTTGAAGTTGATAGACAGTTCTTGCAACTCTCCAGGTTCAAGATGATAAGGAGCACGAGCAATCGGGGCTGCTCCTAGCGTAAGGTCGATCTGAAATTCCACCTGACGGTGCGGAGGTAAACCAGGAAGTTCTTCAGGAAATACATTGGGAAACTCACGAACAACAGGCAGATCTTCGATTTTCCTTTCTTCAGGCCGAGTGTCAGTAACAAGTGATAAAATGGCAGGATAACCCTTCCGTAAACACTTCTGGGCTTTCATAGCTGAAATGATGCCAACCATCGCACCACTTTGATGACCTTGGACCGACAGAGATTCTCCAATAGGAAGAGGAATACGTACGATTTTCTCTTTACAGAGAATTTCCGCTTGGTGCTTAGACAAACAATCCATGCCAATGACTAAATCAAAGCTTCCAAGAGTAACGTGAAGTAGGTCAATGTCGAACACTTGACCCATAAGATCGAGTTTACATCCAAGATAAACGTGTGAAGCTTCAATGGACTTACCATCAGCCAATTCCACTACGTGTTTGTTTACAAGGGGTGTTGGAGTCAACCCTAACTGACGGCTGAACCCCAAAGACACATAACTCCAATCGGCACCGGAGTTGAATAAAACAGAAGCAAATAGGTTGTTCATAGAAAATGTACCGGTAACGACATTGCCATCATTCCTGGCTTCACGTGCTCCGATGGTATTCCCACCATTGTTTCCGTTGTTGTTGTTCCCAATGTTGTTGTTATTTCCAACATTCTGATTCAGTTGAGGGCAATCCCTCCTAAAATGACCCTCGTCTCCACACTGGAAACATCCCTTTCGATTACCCTGGTTTTGTTGTGGTTGCTGGCTTTCTTGTTGTTGTGGCTGCTGTTGCTGTGGAGGTTGCTGTTGCTGCTGTTTTGGGAACGGGGCTCTACAATCCCTTGCCATATGACCCGCTTTATTGCATCTGTGACAGATTCAGGTGCACGGTCCACGATGGTTGTAGTTGCACTTGCTGCACTTTGGTTTGAGTTGCTGCTCTGATTCTGATTAACAGAGGATGACTGGCTAAAACTACGGTCGTTACTGTTGTCTGGCTTCTTCTGTGACTGGTTCGAGTTGGACACCTTGTCCGTATCATTCCACTTACGTTTGTTATCCGTAGCAGGAGTAGTAGCTGTAGCGGTAGTGGCAGTAGTAGAAACACGTGGTGGTAGCGAGCCACGCTCCACCTCCTGGTCAGTGATCTTGTGAGCTAAGCGGATGATTCAAGGCAAGTTGTCAAGATTCGCTGCGGTAACCAAACCCTTGACTTGTGGTACTAGACCGTTGATGTACAACTCAATTCTACGATGTGGTGGTCGTGATAAGTTAGGACACATATTCGCAAGTTCATGAGATCGCTTCGTGTACGTCTCGATCTCAGACCCCACCATCTTCAAGTTGTAGTATTCGTTTTCTAGTTTCTGAATCTCGTCACGAGGACAGTACTCCTCCCGCATCAACTCCTTGAAATCATCCCAAGTGGTCGCATTTGCCATCTCGATGCCCAACATCAGTACCTGGGCATTCCGCCAAGTTAAGGCACCATCCTCCATTGTGCCTGTAGCATACTTCACTTTGTCCCCAGTAGGACAGTTACACATAGTGAAGACTGACTCTACTTTCTCAAACCAATGAAGTAGTCCCACTGCTCCTTCAGTCCCACTGAACGTCTGTGGCTTACAATCCATGAATGTCTTGAAAGTGCAAACAGGTGGATTGTTCTAATTCTGATTCACGTGTTGACTTAAGGACAAAAGAAAATACAACACATGAGTAAGAGTTGAGTACGCGACACAAGGATAAAGAGTATTTGGCACATATCATACCAGCCTGCTGAGCCGCTAGGGCTTCAGCCACACGAGTATTGATCAAGTCGGTTAGTTCAGCCTGGGACATAACAATGTTGCCACGTCCACCGTCGCGGCCTCCACCACATCCACCGTTTCGTCCGCTCATGATTCTATATAAAAAGAGTGGAAAAGGTTAAGGGTCGGGATTGAGTAGGAGTCTAACATCGCTATGACTTCTACAGATTACTGAGTTCTATCATTACGTAAAAAAATAGAACAGAACCCCTTTCACACTCGTTAAGCCTCACTGGGACTCACATGCACCCCACATTATTATTATATGTGCACCCATAATGATAATGCGATTTACATGTTTATCTCAGCTCCTCTTAACTCGCGTTAAAAGGTTCCACAGTTTCGAGTAACAAGACAAAAGACATCACAAAACATTGATCACGAAAGTCTAGAGGGAACATCACACTATCAGTCACATAACGTAGGCAAGTAACACATCAATTTATATTTTAGTGCTAAGTGTGCAATCACATGCAATGTCATACGTAAGTGTACACTAGTTATGCTGTGCAATAAGTAAACGAGAGACGAACCTTGCAATCTGGAGCTGAGTGTCATGGTCGATTCAGAACTGTTCGGTTATAATCTGGTTTTATAAAAATGTTTTAAAACCTAGTTCACTATAACTAGTGGCTCTGATACCAAACGGTCACACCCCCAAAATACCACATGCGGAAACCCCGCGGGACGTGTGACATACCAGGATCCAGCCACCAATCACATTGAATTAATAACAAGATTTTATATAAAAGTTCTCATTTATTACGGTATTCTCAAAACATAACATAATGTATAACTTGTTCAGCGGAAGCATAAAGTAAAACATTGTTCAATATTCAAAAGTAAACATATGGAAACCAATAGTCTTGTCACATGTTTGCAAGTTTCTCGACCCATGACCACTCCAGCAATTCCAGACAGCAAGATCCACATCCAAGAATTCTAACGACCTGCGAGCATGCAACAAGTGTATCAGCACAAAGCTGGCGAGTTCACAGTTTTTAAAAACGTTTAGTTACCAAGTGTTTAGTTCAGTTTAATAACAATGTTGATAATAAATCGATACCGTATAAGATGGCGTCAGTTTGTTTGCCCGTCCCCAATGCCCCAATCAAAGCATTGGTCATGATTTAAGGTCATTAGTTCATGCCCGTCCTCTCAGGTATGGTGTGAGGTTACCAAGCCTAAAGCGCTATCAAGTAATACCCCGTTACCTCTCAGGTAACTATTCAGTAGAAGATGTGACTTAAGGTGATAGGAGTGACTGTATTATCCAACATCCCAGTTTTTACCCAGAAAAGATGTATTCCTCTCAGGAATACCCGTTTGATTGTCCCACCCACCGGGACGCATGCTCAAGAGAAGTGAACTCACCTTAGTTTTGCTCGGTATGTTAAGTTACCTGTTCCAAGTTGGTCAACCAAACTCTACCATGGTTACCAATAACACCAGTCTCATAATCAAGTAAGTACGTATTTAACAGATTATTAATCGCAAAGATCATCGTTTAACACATAGTAGGTACTCAAATCACATACCAGTTTACATCTCACGTGCATGTATCATAATAACACTTAACATGTTAGTTTACCAATCACATGAATGTGTGCGACCAAACAGTTTAGTGTGCGACTCCTATGTCACCCATACACAATGACCAGCCCAACAATATAAGACCCAATCAAAGTGTATAGCCTGCACTTGAGCGTGTGGCTACTATGTTATGTGCGACCCAACTAGCTCGGCCCAATGTATGCTTGAAATCCAGGAAGGTGTGTGATCCAAGAGTAACAGGCACAAACCAAAAAGACTATGCGATTCCCTTTAAAGTGTGCGATTACAATGATAGTGTGCGACATGCTTATTTTATGCGATTGGGTTTGGGCTGTATGATCGGTGTGCGACCCAAACAACTTGTGCGGCCTAGTTGAGTGTGTGTGTGCAATTATGGGCCACTGTGCGACCACAGCCCCAATTATGCAACTTGTTTTATATTTTGCGCAAATTATGGAAATCAGTTTATCAATCAATCACCCATGATTCACTCGGTCAAATCAGCAGTTATTGACCAAAATTCACAAGAACTCTAAGCAATAACAATTACAATCCAAATAAATCGAACAGTTTGGTTCTTCGATTCGCATGTACCCTAAACGTCGACTAATTCTAATTTAGCAATTAATCATAGTTATCCTTTCAATTCAAGTTGGATCATTCACAACATAACAATTAACGGAGTGATTTCATTGATTGTTCATCATCATATAAACCCTACTTCTAAACCAAATATTAATCGCGTGATCATCATGTTGGCTTGGATCAATCATTCGGAACATCAATCAAACATACATCATTTAACCATGTATTCATAGTTTATCACAACATCAAGGATCCATCAATTATCATGTATATCATCATGCATTTATTATCAAACAATCAAACACATCAATACTAGAAGGAGACTAACCGAATCAAGCTATGAACCAAGGATTGTGTGTGATGGTAAGGCTTCGAGGGAGGAATAGGAGACAACCGTCGGCCTTCACTTCGAAGAGAGGGGGAGGGCTGCCGTCAGTTCAAGTGAGGGAGAAGAGAGGATTAGGGTTTGATGGTATTTTGTGTTTGCTAAGTTATGAGGGTTACACATCTACCTTGATGTGTTACGCGAAAACAAGAGGAGCTGGGCTCCATTCAGTTGGGCTTCGTTTTGGGCTACGGACCCAAGCATGGGGTTTGGGCCAAGAACCAGTCCACTCGGTCAAAGGGTATGCGATCGTAGGTGGAGTGTGCAGCCGAGGGTTACAAAACTAAATAACTTTCTATCATAACACTTTCACATATTCAATCACACAATTAAATACGTTCATTCAATCATAAACAACCATATCAATCCTTCAAATAGTGTACACGTAACTTACATCAAAGCACGACGAAAGGTTCTAAAATACGAGTTGTCACAGTATAGACCTATACACAGCGTATATAAAGTTTTTTTTAAGAAACATTTATACATTATTAATCGTTTTAGTAAAGTTTTATAAAAAAAAGTTTTCTATTTTAAATATAAAAAAGTAAGTATTTCTTACAAACTTTTTTATTCAACATTAATCATTTTTATACGATAAATCATATAGGTGTAGTATAGGTCACGTATTGACCTCGTATAAGCATATAAGTGTGATATCGTATCATATAGTGTAGTATATATCCCGTATAGGTGTAGCACCATATAGTATAAGTTGTCACACCCTAATCGATGGCGGAAACATCGGGGTAAGACACTGAGTGAAACAGATTGTCCAAGAGAATCCATAACAACTACAATTACCAGATATTTAACGTCATGTCCCATACCATAACATATAAAGTAAAACTGTTATTACAGACATAGTGTTCTCAAAGACAAATATTGTTCCGACAACTCATAATTTATTTAGTTTGTTTCTAGACCACCTAATCTTGATTCCATGACTTCCAGCAATTAAAAGCATCCTAAACACCTATCACATACATTAAAATAGGTCAATACACATAGTGTAAAGGTGAGCGTACAAGTTTAATAGAATATAGTTGCGAAAAGCGGTTTACGCATAACCAGTATGTAACACGTAGAAATGTGAAGCATGTAAGCTATCGATAATGTAATATGCACAGACATGACTGTGAGTTGTAGAATGCGCAACACATATCGCCACTGTTACATGTGAAGAAATACCCTTAACGACCCCTGTCCATGACAGGTGCTGAGTCCAAACTATAGTACTATCGTTGCTAAGGTGTCAGGAAACAATCAATGTGTAAACATAACATAGATGCATTCATTGAATAACACGTATAACATGCAGAGCGGTTAGCGTATAAAAGTAGTTGCGTGGTGTGTCGAAGTGATTTGATATAAGTAACGTATGTAACACCCAAAAGTGCGTTAATAAAAAAGGAATCGAGTATACTCACAGATGATGGTAGCTACTAAACACAATCTTAATTGGATTGAAGGGAGCGCTTAGAGTAAGCCTGATCATAGTACGACAGCATAAGCATTGAACAGTGCGTAAAACAGCGTATCGGTGCGATGAACAATCGAATGATGGTTTGATCGAATGGCCATCTGGAGGGATGGTCGTCCGGACGGATGGTCGTCCAGACGGATGACCGTTCGGTCGGATGGTCAATCGACTGAGAGAGGTGTGTTTGTGAAATGTTGAACTTTTGAAGTCTTCGTTGTAGTATAAGTAATGTTATTCTATCGGATGGTCATCCGGACGGATGACCGTTCGATCGGATGGCAATTTGTTTAAGTGAAAAGTTTCAAAGAGTTAAGTCTCATGTTCGGATAGTCATTCGATCGGATGGTCATCCGATCGGATGACTATTTGTTTGGAAACTGACATTCCTTGAAGTTTTGAAAAAATTCACTAAGTGTTGAACTTGCAAAAGGGCTGACACCTGACCGAACAGTCATTCAATCGGATGGTGGTCCGATCGGACGGCAATTCGTTCGAGCAGCTGTGTTGTTTGAAGACTTTGTATAGTTTCCAAGTTAAAAGCTTTGCGGTTTAACACAGACGGTATGACAGCGTGTTAAACAACAGAAATTCCATCAAATCCAACTCATCCGATCGGACGGGAATCACCCCGTTCGATCCGAACCGGCTGTTCTTGATGGAGTTTCATATTCAACCCGTGAATCGGTCATCTCTTCAGTAGAAATCTATTCTCAGACCGGTTCTCCACTATAGAATGAGTGAAGAGCCCGAACGAGTCCAGATTCTAACGGTTTTGAGTGAAAAAGTGTAAAAGAGTTTAAAGAAGTTTAAATCGGTTTGAAAATGTTTAGATTTAGGTGAAATCAGTGTTTAAACATTGTAGAAATCCTTTAGATCTGAAACGTTCTTCATGAGATGAGGTCACACTTTTGTGTTCATAAGAACACCATGATGACGTCACCTTTGAACAACCCGAATCAGTGGGTTTCACGGTGAAAAAGTAAGATTTGTTGGTGAAATTGATGGAAAAGTGTGTGTAGATGATAGAAGTACAAGATTTGGAGTGAAAACTTACAAGAATCGCGAGGAATCGAGAGAAAAGGGCTTGGGAGTGCACTGGTCGGAGGGAGCTGTCACATCAATGAACAGTTGATGTGACAGGTGAGTTATTTATAGGTGAAGAGGAGAAAGGCGATGCAGGGTTAATGGGTTGGATGACCTTTCGGTCGAATGGACATCCGACTGGATGGATGGCCATCTGATCGGATGGTCATCCGGTCGGATGTCCATTCGACCGAATGGTCCGTCGATCGGAGGGCCTTCGCGAGTTGGTTTTCCGACTTTTGTTTCGTGCCTTGAGTGTTGCGTTGCGTTTCGGTGAGGTGCGAGTAAGCGATGCGATGGTATTAAACAATAGTTACACAAATAACATAAGTAACACATAACAACATACAAGTAAGTAAATTCGCGTCTCAGGTTTGCGATGAGATTGCGATGCGATAGAGTTGCGATTGCGTTTCGAATAACACCTTTACCATATATAAACATGCACAAGTAACACATAATAACACACACACATAGAACAATTCCAATAACTGCGATTCGAGTTGCGATAGCGATGAGATAGCGTTAAGTAGATTACATTTAGTTGCGTTTATTGCATTGTTACTTCACATATTACAAATCGTTGACTAGAATAACGGTAACTAACATACATCGATTATCGAGTCGGAGAGTACAAGCAATAATTAAGTAAGGAATGACAGATCTGATTAGCAATCTTTTCTTCCTTTGACTTGTACCTTGACTTCAAAAGTCAGGTTGTTACATAAGTCTCGTGTAAGCCTCGTATAGAACTATAAATGTAGTATTATAGGCATATACAAGACCTATAAGGGACCTATACGGAACTTATACTACACTATATGATACGATATGATATAACACGTGTATAGGACTATAGTTGTAGTATAGGTCGCGTAAAGTACTATAGGTGTGGTTTAGGTCCCGTGTAGGCCTATAGGCATATACAAAACCTATAGGGAACCTATACGAGACTTATACTACACTATATGATACGATACTATACGATACGATATAACCCCCGTATAAGCCTATAGGTGTAGTATAGGTCTCGTATAGTACTATAGGTGTGGTTTAGATCATGTGTAGGCCTATAGGTATATACAAGACCTATAGGGAACCTATACGAGACCTATATTATACACTATACTATACGATATGATACGATCTAACAAAAAACCTATAGGGAACCTATATGAGACTTATACTACACTATATGACACGATACGATACTATACGATACGATATATCACCCGTATAAGCCTATAGGTGTAGTATAGGTCTCGTATAGTACTATAGGTGTGGTTTAGATTCCGTGTAGGCCTATAGGTATATACAAGAACTATAGGGAACCTATACGAGACTTATACTATACACTATACTATACTATACGATACAATGCGATACGATCCAATACAAAACCTATAGGGAACCTATACGAGACTTATACTACATTATATGATACAATACAATACTATACGATAAGATACAATACTATACTATACGATACGATACGATACGATACGATACGATATAACACCTGTATAAGCCTATATGTGTAGTATAGGTCTCGTATAGTACTATAGGTGTGGTTTAGATCTCGTGTAGGCCTATAGGTATATACAAGACCTATAGGGAACCTATACGAGACTTCTACTATACACTATGTTAAAAAAGGCTTACGGCCACACAAAAAAAGTGTGACCATACGCCTTTCGCCACACATTTTTTTTCCAGCTCAAGTGTGACCAAAGGTCGAGTCATAGTAGGTATCATACCATGATAGTCAGTCACATTTGACCACACTTTTGGAGTGTGGCCGGTAAATATCCCATTTTTTTCTTAAAGTGTGGCTAAATGTTACACAATGGTCACACGAAGCAATTAGATTGTGACCATAGACTATTAATAGTCACATGTTATTTGTTCGCCATGACCATTGATTACTTTTTAGCCACACATCAAAACTTTAACTATGACCATAATATAAGTGGTCATATGTATTAGCTTTTAGTCACATCATTAAAAAAATACCAAGATGGTTGGTCACATTTGGCCACATATTTCGACCGTGGCTAGAAAATGTCACATTTTAACGTGAAAGTGTAGCTAAAGGTTTCGGAAATCTGTGTGTTTTTGTCACATGAATACAAAATCAAGCAAATACCATGGCGGTTGATCACATTTGGCCACACTTTTCAAGTGTGGCTAGTAAATGCCACATTTTTTTCTTAAAGTGTGGCTAAAAGTTTTGAATTATCATACAATGGTCACATGAATAAATAAAAAGTGTGGCTAAAAGTAGGCTATAAGATTTTGAAATGTCATTAATGACCTTTAGCCACACATTTATTTGAAAGTGTGGCATGACAGTTTTTGAAAAAGTGTGGCCATAGGTCATATTTGGCGTATTGATACTATACGATATGATCCAATACAATAGGATACCATAGAACACCCGTATAGGCCTATATATGAAGTATAGGTCCCGTATAGGCCTATAGGCATATACAAGACCTATACAAGGTTTATACGAGACTTATAATATAAGATTACCATACTTAAAAATGTTTTTTTAAAGTACTAATTATAGAACTTTGCTAAAACGATAAATAATGAATACAATTTTTTTCTAAAAAGAATACACCCTTTATATACGCTGCGTATAGACCTATATGCAGCGTATATAGATGTTTTTTTTAAGAAACATTTATATAATATTAATCGTTTTAGTAAAGTTTTATAAAAAAAGTTTTCTATTTTAAATAAATAAAAAAGCAAGTATTTTTTACAAACTTTTTTATACAACATTAATCATTTTTATACGATAAATATTGTATCGTATCGTATGTGTGTACTATAGGTCACGTATTGACCTCGTATAAGCCTATATGTGTGATATCGTATTGTATAGTGTAGTATATGTCTTGAATAGGTGTAGTATCGTATAGTATAAGTCTCATATAAGCCTCGTATAGAACTATAGATGTAGTATCGTTGGCATATACAAGACGTATAGGGAACCTATACGAGACTTATACTATACACTATACTATACGATACGATACGATATGATGCAATACAATACGATACGGTACGATACTATAGGATACTATACAACACCCATATAAGCCTATAGGTGTAGTATAGGTCCTATATAGGCCTATACGCATATACAAGACCTATACGAGACTTATACTACACCTATATGCCTACGTGGGAACTATACTACATCCATAGGCCTATACCAGACCTATAAGCCTATACGGTACATATACAAGACTTGTACTACACCATATGATACGATAATACACCTATAGGCCTATACGAGACGATACTACACATATATGCCTATACATGACTTATGCTACACTATACGATACAATAGGATACACTATCATATTACACTTATGGGCCTATACGAGATTTATACTACACTATATGATACCATACTAAATCCATAGACTTATACGAGACCTATATTATACTATACGATAGAATACTTAACAATGTTTTTTACTACACTATACGACACGATACGATATGATATCATACAATATTATATTACACGTATAGGTCTATATGAGATTTATACTACACTATATGATACGATACTACATCCATAGGCCTATACGAGACATATATTATACTATACGATAGAATACTTAACAATGTTTTTTTATTATCTATTTTTAAAAATTACTTATTATAAAATTTTGCTAAAACGATAAATAATATATAACAATGTTTCTTAAAAAAAACTACCCTTCATATACGCAACGTATAGGCCTATACGCGGCGTATATAAAGGGAAAAATTACTACATCATATCATAGATTCTCTTGGAAATTGAAAAAAGGTTGCCATATGCCGCGTATAGACCTATACGCGGCATATATAAGACTAGGGTTTGGTGTGACACCCGGCTTTTCAGGCCGTACCGTACAAATGTAACACGTGTTGTGAATAGGTAACAAGGCTGTATTTGACTGGTTATGATATTTATATGTGAAATTTAATGAGTTGGTAAAATTAAACTTTGATAAAAATTATGTTGGCAACGGTAAGATAAACGCTTATCGCGTAACGGTTAAAATGCGAAACGAACGTCGGTGACCACCCGATCAGTGTTAAATTCCTAAAAATAGTTTTTTATGATTAGAATAATTATTTTAATTATATTTGTGAGGAAAAATAAATTAAAACGCAAGGAAACTCTATTTTTCGAGTTTAAGCGCGTACCGCGCGATGCAGCGCGTGTACCGACAAAATACTGTCAACACAGCCTGTCAAGGCAACTGATAATCATTTTAGTAATAATTTAATGAGTTTATTACTTTAGAATGGTAAAAATAAATAAAAACGCATAAATCCCTATTTTTGCGATTTTAAGCGCGTACCGCGCAACACAGCGCGCATACTGCCAAATACCGGCAACGTAACCAGTCCGGGCAAACAAAATATTGTTCAGTAATAATTTGGTGAGTTTATTTTTATAGAGTGTTAAAAATAATTTAAAACGCACTAAAACGGGGTTAAAACGCTAAATAAAATACCCGGTATCCAGTAAAATACCAGTTTTTAGCCTAAACTACATATATATGCATATATATATATACATAAAATCGGATGTATATGTATGTGTGTGTAGGGACATGTGTTTGTAATATAGTTCATTCTCTCTCCTCTTTTAAAGACTCATTGGCTAATAAAGGAGGTGCATGCATAATCATCACAACTTCCAATCTCTTACATAAACCAAGAAATAATCATTTGAAAACAAAATCTTCACTCTCTCTCTTACAAACCAGCCGAATACCCTTCACCTCTCATCCATTTCGAAATTTTCAACATGTTTTTGAAGATTAAAGTTCATTCCAAGAAGGTTTCAAGGTGTTTTGAAGATCCGAAAGTGTTTTCTTGATGAAACAAACTTCCAACCATCAAAAATCTTGTTAAAACCCACTAAAAACTTGAATGGTATAAACTTATTTTCAAAATTACATTCTTGATTTATAGTAATGATAATGATGATGGAAAGTTTCTCTTGAACTTGGAATTAAACATGAACTTGAAAATAATAAAGGATGCGATTTTAAAGAAAATATAAATGAGTGTGTATATACATGTGTATATGGCCGAAAGTTTGAGTGTGTATGTGTTTACTTGTGTTTTGATTTTTGATTAAATGATCTTTGATTTATTTGAGTTGAATCTTGAAAGATGGATACATGCATGTGTTGGTACATAATGTCTATCACCTACGTCATCAGTCGTGTCATGTCATAGTATGTATTAGATTGCTTTGAATATGAAAAGTTATGTGAAAAACCCAGTTCGCACGAAGTGGAAGACACCATGTCGCACGAACTGGAATGTGCCAGTTCGTGCGAACTGGACAGGGTGACTTCGTACGAACTGGGCTCCCCTATAAATAGGGGTGTTGGGTTTCTCATTTGTAACTTTTCAGAGGATCTTGACACGAAGTGCTGCCGAATTCTCTGCATGTAAAACGTTGTTATATGAATGGAAAACCAGTTTAAAGTGTATCTCTCTACTTCTACTCACATTCTAACACCGATTCAAGATTGCTAGATTGATTCCGCCTCTCTAGTGATCTAGATTTGACTCAGACAGACTCGTATTTATCGAATCTCGATCCTACAAGTGGTATCAGAGATCAGGATGAGTTAGATCTGTGATATCAGTGGTTTGAATGTGTGTAAATCTGATTCTTCTACTCTTTCTTGGACTTTTAGATGATTTCACGGACAAAATGGACTGATTTTTGGATATGTTGTGTAAAACTCCATTTTAATCAATCCTACAAAGTTTCAGACCTAAAATCAACGTAAAACATACCAAAATCATCAAAAATGTGCAGTTCGTGTGAAAATTGTTCTCCTCGTGTGAAAATTATGCTCAGTTCGCACGAGCTGAGTCAGCTCGTTTAAGTTTTCATCATCACCTCGCACGAACTGAGATTTGTGTTTCAGTTCGCACGAACTGAAAAAGTGTGTTTGAAAAGTTTGTCACTTCGCACGAAGTGAGGAAACTAGATCGTGTGAAAACTTCACTTCGTGTGAATCATCAGTTCGTTTGAAAGTGCAATTCGTTTGAAAAGTCCAGTTCGCGTGAAGATCAGTTCGTTTCAAAAATCACTTCGCTTGAAAAGTAAAATTTTTCAAAAACTTAAAAATTTTTCAAAGTTTAAAATGGATAACCAAGAGTTTTACAATGCGTTCTTCGGAAGTGGTATGCCTGTTCAATCTCCGGCAACTATAGCCCAGAATATGAATTTGGAAAACGAGCTTGATACAATGCAAAAGCCACCAAAATTAATGAACATTGACGAATATTCAGGGTGGTCAGAGAGGTTTAAAACCTGGGTACAGGCAAATCATTTTGAGTGTTGGATGAAAATTGAGTCAAAGTATGTACCTCCGATGAATGGAGCGGGTATTGAGAAAACACTTCATCAGTTAACCCCAGAAGAAGCAGAAATTTTTAAAGCCGAGAAGAAGATGGTCAGTATATTGCAACAGGAAATTAAAGAAGATATTCTAGTATTGTTACAGCATCAGGGTGACACACAGTCTATTTGGAACTCTCTTAAACTGAAATTTCATGGAAGTGCTGCAATGATTAAAAGCAAAAAGGCACTACTGAAAAAAGAATTCGACATTTTTACTGTTATCAGTGGAGAATCAACGAAAGAGTTGATTGAGAGGTTGTCACTTGGTAGTAGAGATGAAACATTTGGGTATAGAGAAAACAGACGAAGAGTTAGTTGATAAGTTGGCAGACGCATTACCACAAGAAGTGTGGGGTACGTTCTTAATGGTTTTGAAGAACAACTTGGAATACATTGGTTTCAATTTGAGTACGTTTATTGAGAGACTTGAAGGTCAAGAGCTTGAAATGCAGAAGATGAGTAAAATGAAATCTGCAAATGTACAGCAAGATGTTCAGCTTTATTACAAAGGAAGCTCATCTGCCACATCTACTCCGAGTCCAAAGATTCAAACGGCATTTAGTGTAGATTCTTCATCAGGAGTTACTTAAAGTTCTTCATCGGGAAACAACTTTTCACCTTTTTCAAATTTTGAACCAAATCCAAAGGTTCAGAGTTCTCAAGAATCTTCTCAAAGTTCTTCAGGTTCAAACAATCAGAGTTATAGTCATGGGATAATGTGAAACATTGCTGTAAATATAAAAAATGGTCAAGATTTTACAGAGACAGCAGCAAAGCAGCATATAGCACTTCTAGGTTCCGTGCTTGAATCCTACGAGAGTCTAATAGCAGGACGAATTGGTAATTCTGACATGACGAAAGAAGATTACGATCAAATAGATCCCGAGGAAATGGAGCTCATCAACATAAAATGGGGAATGGCAAGTCTTGTGAGAAGAGCTCAGAGATTTATGGAAATTACGGGAAGAAATAGTCTCTTAGGTTCTGATTGTAAACTTGGATTTGATAAATCAAAGGTGACTTGCTTCAAATGCAAAGAAAAAGGACACTTCAAGCGTGAATGTCCGAACAGAGAGGTCAACAATCATCAGAATCCATTTGCCAATGATTACTACCGACATGCCATCTATCACAAAAACAGTCAAACACCATTCAATCCAAGACCTCAAATTGAGAACAGTCCATCCAAAATAGAAAAAGCTCTTTTGGTGAATCAAGATGATGAAAAACTTCCAGAAGGTTTCAGTTGGGATAAGTACATTACTGGAGGTGGTCTTGCAATGATGGCTGAGATTACTGAAGAGCTGGATGTTCCGAAAATAGTTGAAGAAGTCGGTAAAGTGATGACCGAAGAAAGTTTTGCTGAACTTGAAGAGACAGCAACAGCGATCAATTATTATCAGTCTCAACAGGAGGTTATTGTTAATTCATTTAATTCTATAATGCTTCCTCATGTGTTTGATTCTTTTACAGGTTTCTTTGGAGAACCGACTACGGGTTTTTTGCCCACAGTATGAAGTTGAACAAATTCCGGTTCAAGAGATCGTTGATGTTTCAAAAGAGATGAATGAAGAGACTTTGAAAGAAATGTAGGATCGTTTTACCGACCAAACGAGTCGTTTAGAAGAGTTTTTGCTCAATACGAGAGGTGGAAACAAACATATCAAGGTAATTCAGCTTGCAGTTCACTTTAAACTGTCTTTTGATTGATTTGACAAAGATTTACAGCGAGTAGACACTTCGGCAGCAGTTCGGCACTGAAACCGGAAAGTTACAAATGACTTGGCACACCTAGTATTTATAGGAGAGCTAATTTCGCACGGAACTGCCCAAGCGAAATTAGTTTCACACGAAATCTAATTTCGTGCGAAATACCCATGTAATTTCGTACGAAATAGCTAGTTGCTATTTCGTGCGAAATACCATCACGCCCACATTTCTCGTTTTGCGTGCCCTGATCTATCTAAACAAATACAAGACTCGATACAAGACAAAGTCGACAGACGTATGCACTAACAGACTCCCCCTCGGATGTTGACAAAGTCTTCAGTGTCGAGTCTTCAATCTTCAGTCTTTATCAATCTTCTCGAACTTTTCAAAAGTATCTAACAATGTAAAGCATCCTCAATTTCTCTCTTTTTATCTCCAGAATCTCGACCTGGCTCTTATCTGTCTCTAATTCTCTTGATCAGATCTCTTGATTCCTTAAGTTCATCAGCATCATCAGCTTGCATGAACATCAGGATCTGAATTTGGCTCTACAATCTTCTATCCCAAGATCTGTGGCTGGCTCCTACACACTACTGTTTCCTGCACAAATCTCTACCTCACAATAAGTTTCACAAATTTAAAATTTTTTGAATTTACAGAACTTATGCAGGAATAGAATGATTTAATATTTATAAGATTCTGATGACCACTTGTAAGTACACATTCAAAATTTTTCATTTTAAACAGACTCTCCCAAACCTGTTCATCATGTTTAGCACTCAGAATAAATCAGCTTTTTAGCATCAGTTGTCGAAAATCTTTTTGGATTTTTCAAAACTTTATGCTAAAACACACTGAAACTCTTTTTGGATTTTTGTTTTTAATGAAAAGCAGTAAAGAGATATTTACAAACAATATTTTTGTGAGTTTGTGTAAGAGGATCATATCAGTTTTTGAGACAAATTACCAACACCGTTAAGCTTTAAACATTTTAAGTTCTAAACGATTCACTTAGATTGTCAGTATACTGATCCACTTAAATTTTCACACAAAGTTCAACTGTTTTGAGATACGAGATTAATGTTTTTGAGACTTAAACTTATTCATGTGTCCCACCTCAGAATATACTCCCGTATCCAGATCCCAATATTCAGTCTTACAGGTGAGTATACCTAGATGATACCTGTAAAGGGTTAAATGCGAGGGCCATGAGAGCTCAGGCTATTGCTTCCGCAAAATCAGAGAGATGATGGCTTCGACTTTAGGTGTGTTCCCTTTAGAGAATCTTTTCTTCAACAGCACATGATTAGCATTTTACAATGTTTCATCATTTTTTATGCTGAGGGTGGTGCTATATTTCAAGCAAGCGAGAAGTATTATACGGGGACTAGGCCATTGCTTCCGCAAAATCAGAAGTCCCGGGATAATACCCCAGATATCACTAAGTATAAAGACCTAGTATCTCAGAAAGAGGGACCTTTCAAACAAGATTTCGGGGGTTACCCATATATCCTAGAGATATTCCCCACGAGATAAGTAAGTTTGAAATTTAGGTTTATATCTCGACACAAACTACTAAATGTGCAAAAATCTACGGGCACATCATCAGTGAGACCGTTTATCACTTTTAACATTCCAAATCTTTAGCATGCTATGAATGTCCACTAATGTACTATCATTTCCTCTTTTTCACAACAAAACTCATTTTTGATTTTATCATGTTTTTTACTTTTTCAAATTTTCTAATATTTTTGGATTTTCTGAAATTTCTTACTCCCCCTAAAATTCAAAACCATTTAAAGAAGATTTGAAAACAAACTATACAAATAAAATGACAACTGATATCGAATTGCTTCAATTCGCCATCCACTTGGCATAAACAATCAGAACTCCCCCTTGCAACAAACTATTTTCCCATTATGATTTCAAAACACTTAAGTTTGTTTTAATCAAAAATGGTTTTTCCGGAAAATAAATTTTGTTGATTTTACCACAAATCATTTGTAGGTTAGGGGTTCAATTCATCACCTTGTTCTTCTTTAGCCACTTGAAAAATATAACAGTTTTAAAATCAATCAACAAATACCATTTGTAGGAAATCAAGTACAACTTAATGTCCCTGATTTACCACTTGTAAGTTTTCTCAAACATACAAAAATTTAAGAAGGATGCCGATACCTGCTCCACGCTTACCAACCTGGGAGCTCCGGCAAGTCCTGCTTTTTAATTATAATAGGTTCCATCCCAGTCACAAACCTGGGATGACCCATCTTTACCTGGTTTCTTTGTTTTCTTCTCATAAAATTCCTTTACCCCTTTTACCTTCCCATCAACCATTTTTCCAAAAATATGTTTCACTTTGAGATTAAAGGCCTTTTCAATATCAAATTCTTTCTTTTCAGAGAAAAATTGATTCGATATTTCCACTTTACCAACTTTTTGTTTAAAATTTTCAGCCCGCAATGGTGGAAAATTTGCATCATCCATTGGCGGAACTGACGTTTCTATGTTTAGCACAATTGGTGGCTCTTCTGACTTTGACAATTCAGATTCATCGCCAGAAAATAGCTCCTCTGATTTTGACGAATCAGAATCATTGCTAGAACTATCATCAGATTTCTTAACAACCCACTTGTGGTTATCAAGATTCAGTTTTCTTCTGTAAAAACTTTTTGAACATTCACCAACTTCAAACTTTGAATTTTTGAAAACTTTAAATTGTTTGGTTGGTGGTTCATTCTCAACCATCTTTTCTTTCAGTTTAAGAGAAACTCCCTGTTTTGTTTGGATTGCCTTTGGACAATTCCTGGCAATATGACCAACTACTTTGCAGTTAAAACAGATCCTAGTCTCTTTCTTTTGAACAACACCATTCTTCATTTCTTCTTGCTTCTTTGCAAGGAACTCTTTGTTTGATTGTTTCCAGAATGGGCTCTTTTGTTCTTCCTCAGCACTTGTCCCTGAAACAAATACATATTTTGTTTTATAAATTTTCTCATTTTTATGATTTTTCGGTGGAATAAATCCAAGACCTTTTCTTTTGAAATTACCGTTATGGTTTGGTTTCTTTTGAAAACCAGAACCAGAACTGTAACCTTTTTTCTTGTTTAAACGTTGTTGAACTTTTGAGGTGTAAGGTTTAGGTTTGTCAGAAAAATTTACATCTTTTATTTCAGAAATATTGATTTCTGTTAGTTTGAAAACCTTATGAATCATTTCATTTTTAACACCTCTTGAATGTTTCGTCAAAGTATAAGCCACTTTGAATGTTTCGTCATTCAAATAATTTTTCGATAATAGAAATTCTTTATTGTAGACCCGTTTGTCCTTTTTGACGGTTTGACTTGACGTTTCAGACTTTGACTCTGAATTTGACTCCGACTTTGACTCCATGGTTTCATCGTTATCCAACTCCTGATCAACCACTTTCTTTATTAATTCGGACTCATGATCAGTGTCAGACGATGTGAAAGTGACATCGATGTTGTCTGGCAAATTTTCTGAAGACTCAGACTCCCACTGTAAATTGGTTGCCTTTATAACTCTTTCTGAATTTGGATTTCGTGGAGAATATCCATTTTCAAGCGGGGGTGGACACTTGTTGTAACTGGCACTATGTTTCTTACCAGAATCTTTCATTTTAGTATCCTTCTTCTTTTCAGAGCTCTTGTCTTCATGTTGGATCTGAGTTTGTTTCTGATTGTATTTTGTGTTTGTAATTAAAATGAAGATGGATGAGTGTGCAGCGAAATAATGATGAAAACAAACTTTGCATACAATCAGACGAGAGTAATACTTTAATCCAACATCTTTTCACAATGAATCGGAAGATTGAATTTATTTCAATAACGATTACAATGATTGATGAATGAATGCAAACTCCCCCTCAGCCAGAGCTCAGTAGTTTGTTCGTGCAAAGAAGACGATGATGCAAAAGAGCTAATAGAACAGTACAAAGTACTGAACTATTTACAGGCACTTGCAAACCACTGAGCATCTTAGCTGACGTCACCATGAAAGTGACATCTAACCTCCTAACAAACTCTAACCTCTGATCTATACAAGCACTGATGTACTAACTACTGCTACTACATTTCATTACATAAAAGACACTTAAACAGCTGCTGCATCCTTCCACTGCTGTGAACCCAGCAGTGCTTGTCCGGATCAGCAGTACTTGACTCAAGGCAGTAGATTGAATCAGCAGGGCTTTAGTTCTTTCATCAGATCTTTACTTTGAGCAGCAGTTGTAGGTCAGCACTTTGCAAGATCAGCAGATAGGAGGTCAGCAGATATGAAATCACATTCAAGGGGAGAGATTTATATGTAAACATCTGCTTATTCTGGATCCACTGCTCTGATCCAGTCTTGGCTTTAATTATCTGTTCCTCTGATAGGGTTCAATCCCAACAATCTCCCCCTGGAACAGATAATGCCAAAACTCTTCATTATTGTGGAAATCTTTATTGCCTCAACAACAGTTCCCTTATCTGACCTTTAAATTGTAATTCAAAGTCTAGGGCATCTGTATCTTCATCATCCCTACTAAGTGGAAGATCAAGGAGATCCTGCAAATCTTCAAGACTCAGGCCAAGAGCTTGTTCCATTGATATTTTCTCCACTTCTCCACCAGACCTAAGCAAAGTCAATACGCAGGTCTGTTTGTCAGTTTCCCACTTTTGTATTTTTGAGCCTGGTGGGTTTCTTGGGAGATGTTTATTTGCAGAAGTATTTGGTGAGGCTGGCCTATTCAAAACTGGCTGAGCAGTACTTGCAGTTTGTTCCAATTCAAGATCTTCTTTTATCATTAATTTCATACCTGCTTTTACAATAGCATCACCAGCTATTAGATCTTGAATTGTTTCAGTACTCGACTGGTTTTGGCTCCTTCTTTTGTAGATGGCAGCACCAGTTGGAGGAGTGGCTCTCCTGATTTGCAGCTTTGTTGGTCTTTTTGAAACCTCTGCTTCAGGATAGTCAGGCTTTTGAGGAACATTTGGATCTTTCTTTCTTAGTTCCTCCAACCTTTTGTAGGTGATCCTGACCACATCTTCTTTCCATCTAGCAACTTGTCTTTTGTTTCCATATTCAGCAGCAACCAGTTCCTCTTTCATTCTTTTCAGTTCTACATGTTTGTCAGGTACATTCTTTCTAAACTTTGCCCAGTCAGGAGGAGTGTGAGTGACCTTCCTTTTGATCATGTCTTGAATTCTTGTAGCCTCATCTTCAAGCTCAGGAACAGTCCACTCTTTGTACATGTATATCTCTCCTTTGTACTTTTTGTGAGCCATAATGCTTTCAATGTAGTCTTTCTTCAAAGTTTCAGCTGCTCTTTCTGAAATTTGTTGACTGACATTTTTTGCAAATTGTTCTAGGGATCTGACTTGTGTGAGCAGATATTGATAGTTTCTTGAAATTTCTTTGTCAGATTTCCCTTGTGTGTTTCTTTTTGAGGTATCTTCTGCTTGCTTGGCCTTGATTTTCAAATATTCATCAACATTTTTAGGCCAGGGATATCCTTTTATTGATGGCAAACTCCTTTTGGCAGGGTCATCCTCATAGTAAAAGGATTTTATTTCTTCTCGAACAGCTGCTAGTTCAAGAGGAAATTAAACACCTGCAGGAGGTAAGGGCTTGTACATTGGAACTGAAGAGAGAGGAACAGGTTTTGGTATTGTGACAAGAGCTAAACATTTTGAAGATGTTTATGGTAGTGAGGTGTCATCATCTTTGAGAATTAGCCTTCTCCTTTTTATAGGAGGGACTGATGATGTTTTGGATGAAACAGTGGTGGTGGATGTAGTGGCAGTGGATTGTGATTGACTAACAGCTGTTGAAACAACTGGTGTTTCAACCACTGTTGTCATTACAACAGATGTTATAACATCTGCTGTCTTCTGCTGTATGTCAGCAGGTGTTGTTTTTGGTGGTGATGGTGGTAAAGCAGTGGATGTGGTGTGTGTTGAAGTGGTGTGTGTTGAAGTGGGAGCAGATGTTGAAACCACTGAAGTGCCAACAGTAGTTGATACAACAGGAGTTACAACAGCTGTTTTATCAACAGGATTTTCATGATCCTTTGAACCAGAAGTACCCTGATCCGGATAATCCACCTTGGCTTTCCTTTTGGCCTCTCTATCCCTTTTTACACTTGCAACTGCTTCTGCCAGTGCATTTGTGGTCACATCAATTTTCTTGCTTCCATCTGGCAAAGGGATTTGTTTGGTCATGTTTGCATTTTCTGGTTCAATGTAGAGACCATCCTCAATTCCCTTCTTTTTCCACTCCTTAATTTTCTCCCCCTTTTTGGCATTATCTAGGGGAAGTTGATAAATGAAGCGAACTTTTGGAGGAGCAGTGCCAGTGGTGTGCAGGATCTGAGTTTTGAGAGCCTTTAGATCAGCCTGAGTGTTCTTGAACCTTGACTCCATTGCATTTCTCAGCTGTTGGACATGTTTTTTATGTCGCTGATCTGCTCTTTGTGCTTGTTGATGGAGAAAAGGTTGAAACAAATTCCAGAGCTCATTTGTAGCAGGTGCTTGTTGTGGAGCAGGTGCTTGAGATGGAACAGCAGTTGATTGTACCTTTTGTACTTGTAACAATTGTTGTAGCATATCTTTGAGTTCTGCAACAGAGTTATCAAGCCTTTCAATATGATCCGTCAATTTCTGGTACTTTAAACCATCACCCAAGTTAATGGGATCATCTGATTTCCCACTAGCAGTGGTTTTATCAGTAGTTGATGTAGGGAGTGTACTCCAAAGATTAACCACTGATGCCCCTTTTTCTTGGTACTGGGGTCTTCTTCCTTCAACACTTGACAACCTTTTGATGTTGCCAGTAGGATAAATAAATCCACTGGTGGTTGGCAGAGGTGCTATGTAAGGAATTACCTCCAAGGAAGTCTTATTAAGGTAACCACTGTCCAACTGTAAACCAGTGGGTTCAATAGTTGTAGTGGCTGCTTCACTTGGACTACCACCAAGAGTTACTTGTAACTCAAGGGGTGTAACCTCCTCAGGTTGTGTTGGTGGGTTAGCAAAGATTGATACATCAGACCCAATCAGTTGTTGAGGTATATTCTCATTGATAGGTGAGTGAGAAGGACTGGTTAGTGCCTGGTTCAAATCAATTGCATCCAACAACAGTTTAGTTGGTGGGGGAATTGTGGATGTGATGGGTGGTGTAGAAAGTGGATTTACCCCGGGTATTGAGCTGTGGATGATAGAAACAAGTGTTTCCAGAGCATCATGATGTGGAGACCCTATTTGTACAACCTGTTCTTTTTGTGAAGAAGCAGGAGGAGTTTCGGTTATGGGTTGAGATATTTGTACCAACTGCTGTGAGGAAGAAGCAGCAGTGGTTTCTTGTGACTTTTGTGTTATCACAGGCATTTGCTCTGGTATCTCATCCTCCAGAGTTGCCTTTTTAATTGGTTTGGGGGGTTTTTGATTTTTCTTTTTGTGTGGCTTTTTGTGAAATGTAGGTGTGGGTTTCAAAACAGTTGGTCTGCTGCTTTGATCACCTTGAGCAGTGGGCTCAGCAGCAGATACCCGAGGAGCAGTTGTAACTGCTAAAATCTGCTCAGGCACCTCTGCTTGTGTTTTGCAATGTGCTAACATTTTTGAAAAAGTTGCAGTTGTTAAACTGTTTATTTGAGTAGAATCACCTTGGTTTATTGCAGCTAAATCATCCTTACTGAATTTCTTTGCAAAATAGTAACTTAAAAATCTTGGAAACAGTAAGAATGATTTTGTTTCAACATTATTAACCAAATCTTTAAAAATTTCCCGAGAATAGTTGAAATTTTCTTCTTGAAGAATTGCATATCCCAGATTTTGAATCTTTAAAGGGATTTCATTAAAAGAAGTGGTTTTATTTGAAACACATAGTAGGAGGGTATGAAATAAAAATTTGGTTGCAGAAGGAAAATAACCTTTTTGTAAGGTAAGTTTCTTCATCATTGTGGCTTCATACCCTCTTTCGATGAAGTCAGTTTGCAACTCGTTTTTAGTGAAAGAAATTTTACCTTCTTGATCATCGAGTTGAAAGACCTCTGAAATGGATTGTGGCGTGATTTGGACAGCTTTACCCTTTATAGAAGAGTGTATGATGGTTGCAATGTCTCCTTGTTTTTCAAGGGTTGCATTCTTCCAAAACTCCCTTTGGGTCGCCAAATAGATTGGTGCATCGACGGTGAACAAAGTTTTGTACTTTGATTTTGCCATGGTGTCAATGATGGAATCGAAAACATTGGTGGTTCCTGGTTTCGTGAGAAGACCCAGGAGATTGTGGGATGGTTTATATGGAATTTCAGTGGAAATTGCCTTTTGAGAGGCTGTTTTCGATGAAGATTTGGATGAGGGTTTTGAAGATAACTTCAATTTTGTCATTTTGAAGATGGTGATCGAAGAAATTTGTGAAGAAATGAGATGAAAAACTGCTTTGAGAAGAGAATTTTTAAGAATTCAATTCGACAGTAAAACCCTGTTTGGTGGTGAATGGGGGATTTTATAGGGAAGGAAGTGAATGCTGATGTGGCAGCCGTTACAAAAGATCTGACCACTATGTACTGCCCACGTGAGAAACCCTGGTGAAAGTGAAGGACAATACTTTTGTGAAAGTGACTGATGAAGGAAGTGGTATGAAAGCAGTGGATGATTTTCACTATCAGTGGATAGTATATCAGTGGATAAGACACTGCTTTTGAACAACAGAGTTTATCAAAGAAATGAGAGAACAGGGGTTGACTTTCAGCAGTGGATAGACTTTTGAAGTAGAGCAGACTTTTGAACAATCAGTGGTTATGGCAGACTTTAAAGGATTTTAATGAAGATTTCATTGTTAGCTATTTTTAAGGATGGATTTTTGATTTTCTGAAAACATTTTGTTGCTTTTATTCATAGAAAAACAAGATGTTGCTTGTTATTCCATGTTCAGCATCCCAATCCTAGAGACCAAGCTTTCAAAAGTGGCTGTATCAAGTGCTTTTGTGAGCACATCTGCCAACTGGTCTTTAGTTGGGACATGATGCAGAGAAATCAAACCTTTTTCATAGCAATCCCTCACAAAGTGATGTCTGATGTCGATGTGTTTGGTGGTTGAATGGGAAACTGGATTTTTGATGATATTTTCTGCTGCCTGGCTGTCCAACATGAGTGGTGTCTTTAAGGCAGTGATACCAAAATCCAGCAACTGATTTTGAAGCCACAGGAGTTGGGTTGTACAGCTTGCAGCAGCAATGTATTCAGCTTCAGCAGTGGATGTTGAAACAGCTGCTTGCTTTTTGCTTTGCCATGAAACTAAGCAATCACCTAGAAACTGGCACCCTCCTGAAGTGGACTTCCTTGTGGTGTGACATCCAGCAAAGTCACTGTCTGAAAAACCTGAAAGCTTGATGTTCCCATTAGCTGGATACCAGATACCAAGTGTGGGAGCACCTTTTATGTATCTGAAGATCCTTTTTACAGCAATGAGATTTGATTTCCTGGGAGCTGATTGACTTCTTGCACAGACACATGTTGCAAACATGATGTCTGGTCTTGATGCAGTTAGGTACAATAAAGACCCAATCATGCTTCTATAAAGTGTTTGGTCAATCAGCTCATCTTTTTCATCAGACATGACCAGCTTATTTGTTGCCATGGGTGTGCTGCATGGTTTACAATCATTCATATCAAATTTAGTCAAAAGTTCTTTAGCATATTTGCTTTGATGAATGAAAGTTCCATTTTGCAATTGCTGAACTTGGAGACCAAGAAAGCATTGCAGCTCACCCAATGCACTCATTTCAAACTCAACTGTCATGAGTTCTCTAAACTCCTCACACATTGAGTTACATGTGCTTCCAAAAATAATGTCATCCACATAAATTTGGACAATCACTAAATCCTTCCCTCTCCATTTTAGAAACAGTGTTTTATCAATGGTACCTCTTTTGAAACCATTTGAGAATAGGAAGTTGGAAAGAATTTCATACCAGGCCCTTGGTGCTTGTTTCAGGCCATACAGAGCTTTGTTCAGCCTGTAGACATGATCTGGATAAAATGGATCCTCAAAACATGGAGGTTGACAAACATACACCTCTTCTTGAATTGTACCATAGAGGAAAGCACTTTTGATATCCATTTGAAACACCTTCATATTGTGGTTGACAGCAAAGGCCAGGAACAGTCTAATGGCTTCCAATCTTGCAACAGGGGCAAATGTTTCATCATAATCAATCCCCTCTTCCTGTCTGTAACCTTGAACCACAAGCCTGGCTTTATTCTTGACAACAATACCCCTTTCATCAGTTTTGTTCTTAAAGACCCACTTTGTGCCAATGGGACTAACCTCTTCTGGCAGTGGTACAAGCTCCCATACTTGTTGTCTTTTAAACTGTTGGAGCTCCTCTTGCATGGCTTCAACCCAGCTGTTGTCTTTCAGTGCCTCTTGGTACTTGACTGGCTGATGGAGTGATAGAAAACCAGCAAAAAGACAAATGTTTTGGGTTTGGCTTCTTGTGAGCACCCCTTCATTTATGTTGCCAATGATTTGATCAGGTGGATGAGATCTCAAGAAGATTAAATCTCCTTAGTATGGTATGATGGCATTTGTTGGTGAAGGCTGCAAATGTGTATCATCTGAGCTAACCACTGCTGGTGACTTTGATGACCCAGCAGTGGCTTCAAAAGGTGGTGGAATAGGAGGTAATGAAGTGGACAACTGCTGACTTTTATCCACAGTTTGAGGACTTTTGTCAGCAGTGTTTGAGGATGTGGAAGCAGTGGTTGATGGGCTACTTTGGTCAACAACTGTTGAGGTAGCAGTGGTTGAGCTTTGACAACTGTTTTGAACAGCTGATGCTTTACCCTTTGTGGCAGACCTTTGAGGGATGATGATTTCATACCCATAGTCTGGTGTTGTATCCTCTGATGGACCTGCACTATTAGTCTTGACAGTAGTATTTTCAAAAGTGAATTTTTCAAGATCAAACAGATCTGCAGGATTTGCTGGGATTTTCATTGATGAAAGTTCATTGAACTTAACATTCAAAGTCTCCTCCACTGCCTTGGTCCGTGTATTGAACACTTTGTAGGCCTTGGCAGTGGTTGAGTATCCCAGATGATAACCACAATCAATTTTGGCTGCAAATTTTGAAATAGAATCTTTTAAGTTCAAAATAAAATATGGGCAGCCAAACACTTTGAAATATGAGATCAGTGGTTTGATTTTATACAGAATTTCATAAGCAGTCTTTTTGTGCCTGGGGTTTATTAAAACTCTGTTCTGAACATAGCAAGCAGTGTTTACTGCCTCTGCCCAGAAAGTTAATGGCAAACCTGAATCTGCAAGCATGGTTCTGGCAGCCTCAATCAAAGTTCTGTTTTTCCTTTCCACTACCCCATTCTGCTCTGGTGTTCTAGGGATGCTGTACTGCCTTACAATCCCTTTCTTCACACAGAAGGCATCCAACTCCTTATTTTTGAATTCTGTGCCATTGTCACTCCTGAAGCTTTTCACTGGAAGGTCAAATTGCTTTTCAACCTGTGTTACAAAGTCTTGCAAAATGCCTGCAGTCTCATCTTTTGAGTGTAAAAAGAAAGTCCATGTAAACCTAGAAAAGTCATCAACAATAACCAAACAATATCTTTTCTTTTTGAGGCTCATGACTTGAACTGGGCCAAACAAATCCATGTGTAGCATTTGCAAACACTGGGTTGTTTTGGACTCGTCAATGGACTTGTAAGAACTTTTATGCTGTTTTCCTTTTAAACAGGAAATGCAATGTTCAGGGCATGAAAACAATTTTTGTGGTAGGCCTCTCACCAACCCATTTTTTGAAATTTCAGTAATTGTCTTAAGATTTGTGTATCCCAGCCTTCTGTGCCAAAGTTCTGTCTCTTTGTTAGAGGCAGCTGAGAACAGACAGGCATCAACTCTGGGACACTCTTTTGACATGTCAACAACATAAACATTGCCACTTCTTTGAGCAACAAGTTTAGTTTGACCGGTTTTGATTATTGCTTCAATCTTTTTGACCATTTCTGGTCCAACAATCCTACAACAATCTTTTGTGAAGAATGACCCAAACCCTTTGTCACTCATTTGTGATACACTCAAAAGGTTGAATTTTAGATTGTCTATTAGATTGACATTTTCAAATTTTACATTTCCAGATTGCACTGTACCAGACCCCAGAACTTTCCCTTTACTATTATTCCCAAAGGATATATCACCCCCACCATGGATTTTAAAGTCTTTGATGAGGGCTTTACATCCTGTCATGTGCCTGGAGCCTCCACTATCTACATACCAAAGACTATCAAAGCATGCAGAAGCTCCCTGCACATGAAGTAAAAGGATTAGTTCATTAAGGTCTCCAAAGCCAGCAAGGCTTTGGATGGGGTCTCAACAGTGTCTGGGATGGATGCAGAATGATGGACAGTGGTTAGGTCAGGGGTTTGGACTGTTTTAGAACAGTGTTTCTCTAACCACTGTTGTGGATCTTGACCAATCATCTGCTGGTAACCAAAAGGATGCCTATTCACTTTAGGTTTAGAGGGCCTTTTGTAGGCCTCATAAACGTGTGGAATCCTTTGGTAAGACTGTTTTTCCTTGCTTTTTCTGAACTGATTGGCAGGAGGTGCATCAGTAACCTGAACATCTCTTTTAACAGATGTTTGGTTCAGCTTTTTTGTGACAGCTGTTTGAACTGGCACAAACAGTGGTTGTTTCTTGGTGAATTTTACAAATGTTGATGATGATGATGGACTCAAGGATGTTTTAGCAATGTACTCATTCTTTTTCACATCAAAGTTTTTGAGATACACACATGCTTGAGTTTTGTGGTTTGTTTTACCACAAACAATGCAACTTTCAGCTGAAACAATGACACTTGTTCTGTTTAAATCATAAGCTTTTAAGTGGAAACAATCTTTTGTTAGATGATTCCTTTTCTCACAGAATTCACAAAACAAGTTATCAATTTTTTCTTTCTTCTTTCTCTTTTCAGACTCTTTTGCAGCAGAGATTTTAACCACCGCTGGGATGTCCTTGAGAGGTATGACTTTAGCTTTTGGAGCTTTAACACCATCAGTTGATGTAAAGTCCATTGGCTTGAAATTTTCAAGAATATCACACTCATCAGACCATTTTGGTTTAAACTGATGATCTTCAAGCTCCTTGAAAGTGGAGGATCCCATTGGTCTGTTAAGTGTGATTTTGTTACCAAGTTTGTCAGTGATTTTCACTTCTTGGCCATTCTTGTTTGTGGGGATGAGCTCAGTGGCTACATCAGTGGTTTGGACAGATTTTTCAAAAGCAATATGTTCATCATCATATTTTCTATAACCAACCCCAAATTTCACATTGCTTTCAATCTGTTTAGCAAGCATCACCTCATATCCTCTGCAGGATTCCACCCATCTTTCACAAGTAATCTGGGTGGATTCCAACTCCTTTTTGCAAACTTGGTATTTTTCTACCATAGTTTGAAGTTGGGTTTTGGTTATGCTTTGCTCTTCTTTGAGACAGTTGATCTCTTTTTCTTTTTCAGTCAATTTGTTTTTAAGTTCTTTTAAAGACTTTTCAAATTTAACTTCATCAGTTAAGATTTTATCCCGAAGGTTTTCATTCACCTCTTTGATGTTAGCAAAAGCAATTATGCAATTATCAGAACACAGTTTTTCAAGAACTTGAGGAGATACCTTGGCAGCTGCCATCATTGCACAATCACATTGATGATTCTCTTCATCATCAGCTATCACCTTCTTTTCACCAGCCTTTTCTTCCTTGTCCTCTTTGGACCATGGGTCTGTCAGTGGTTCAATCAGGGTACCTGAACTTTCTCCTAACAGTAGTTCACCAGCCACAGCAGTAACCACTGCTTCAGTCACCTCATCCACTGTTTCAATACTCAGCTGTTGCTCTTCAGTTTCAACCCCCTCTTGTATTGACTCTAATGCCATCAAACAAAACTCATTATGAGAAGAATCATTAGAAGCATAGAGTAAAAAATTTTCATCACTAAGGTCTTCAGGCATACTGCTCCAGTCAACAAACCCTTGAGTGAAAAAACTTTGTTGATCTGGTTGTACTGCTGCTGGAGCAGTGGTTTGAGGTGCATGCTGCACTTGTGCCTGGGGAACAGGGGTTTGAACATATTGGATATGTGGAACAGTAGTTTGGACATAGTGCACTGGCATAGGGGCAGCAGCATAGTGAGCAGTGTTCACCTGAGCTGCTGGGGCATACTGGGCATAGTGCACAGTGTTTTGGTTTTGAGGTCCAGGATTTGAGCTAGGATGAGTAATTATGGGACCAGTAGTTTGACTCCTACACTCCCTAGCAAAATGTCCCAACCTATTACACTTGTAGCACTTGATTTTCGATTTATCCAACCCAACCCTTAGATTCCCATGCAAACCTGGGAATTTTCGCCCTGTTCTTTTATAAAATTTGCTAGTTCTAACACTTAGCAAAGCCAGTTGGTGCAGGATGTCCATTTCCTCCAAGTCAGTGGGATCAAAATGTTGCAAATCATTGAGTTCAAAGCATAAATTGTCTGACATCTGGTTTTCGTTTGCAGTGAATGCATAACTAGCAGAGTGAGGATCAGGGTTGTTAAAATTTGCACCAGCAGTTATGTCAATGAAGTGACCATAACCCTGATCCTTACCACTGCTCCCAGATTCTTCTTGACCCAGAAGAGCAGTATTACCGAAAGTTTAATCATCAGTAACTTTTCCTGACTCTTGTAACCTCCTTTTCTGGTTCAACTCCCTTTCGTAGGTCAGGAGTCGACCATGGAGTTGGGTCAAGGTCAGATCCTTGAACTCAGGTGAGTTTCGGGTGACAAAAGCTATGGTGTCCCATTTTTCTGGCAGTGACCTGAGGAACCTGCTATTTTGAGTTGAGTTGGTAAAAGTGGTGTTAACAAGCCTCAGTTCACTGATGAGACAACTGAAACGCTCAAATTGTTGCGTTAGTGATTCACCTTTAACGTAACAAAATGTTTCATACTGTTGGTTCAGGATTTCCCTATTGTTTTCTATGACTTCTTCAGTTCCCCCAAATTGTTCCTTAAGTGCGTCCCATAACTCTTTGGCACTGTTACAATGTAACAGTCCAGCATATATCTCATTGGGCAGCGCTGATGCTATGATGCTAAACGCATTAGCATCTAGTTCGAACTTTTGATAGTCGGTTTCGGTATAATTTTCAACTGGTTTTGGAATGAACTTTTTAGCATCTTCAGCGCTTGGCACTGTAGGAACGTGGGGACCATAAATGACAGACCTCCAACAACCTGTGCTTTGTTGAGCAAGGATGTGACCCATCCTCCTCTGCCAGATGTTGTACTCATTTCTTTTTAGCATAGGTGGTTTAAAAAGCGAACCGATGTTGTTTTTATCATCCTGAGATTGTGACGTCATTCTTATTGTTTTACAGACACTGAGAAATCAACTTTAATGGTGATTAATCCTTGCTCTGTTTTTCAACAAACGAACAAACGATCAGTATCAACTGTTATGAGCTGAACTATTTACGTCAAAATGATTGTTAAATCAAATTTGACTGTCCAAGCTCTGATACCAATTGTTGGGTCTGAGTTTGTTTCTGATTGTATTTTGTGTTTGTAATTAAAATGAAGATGGATGAGTGTGCAGCGGAATAATGATGAAAACAAACTTTGCATACAATCAGACGAGAGTAATACTTTAATCAAACATCTTTTCACAATGAATCGGAAGATTGAATTTATTTCAATAACGATTACAATTATTGATGAATGAATGCAAACTCCCCCTCAGCCAGAGCTCAGTAGTTTGTTCGTGCAAAGAAGATGATGATGCAAAAGAGCTAATAGAACAGTACAAAGTACTGAACTATTTATAGGCACTTGCAAACCACTGAGCATCTTAGCTGACGTCACCATGAAAGTGACATCTAACCTCCTAACAAACTCTAACCTCTGATCTATACAAGCACTGATGTACTAACTACTGCTATTAAATTTCATTACATAAAAGACAATTAAACAGCTGCTGCATTCTTCCACTGCTGTGAACCCAGCAGTGCTTGTCCGGATCAGCAGTACTTGACTCAAGGCAGTAGATTGAATCAGCAGGGCTTTAG